>CM038677.1:652852359-653452359 GCA_021605205.1 Aegilops longissima | reverse complement strand
AAGAACCTCTTCTTCTGATCCTTTGAACACGCAGACTGCAAATGAAGAGGAACCAGAAAATCCTCAGCCTGAAGAACCTGAGATTGCGATTCCTGAGGTAGTGATGCAACTCACTGACACTCCTCTGCCAAAACCAAAGGATCCATTCTCGCACAAGCAAAAGTTCAAGGCTGAAGTTCTTTGGCGAGCATGTTTTCTTCACTGATTACAACCCTTATGATTCTGCTCGCATAAGGAAGAGGCATTTCTGGACTGCTAGTCAAGCCAACTTTTATTCCTCTGTGCTATTCGACAAAGACAAAGTCTTCGATCATGCACACATTCCTCACGTGGACATGGAATCTCTGCCATGATTCGAGCCAGTCCTCCGCGTTCTTCACGATGCTGGATTGCTGAATTTCTGCACTGACATCTGTGATTGGAATGAAGAACTCATTCTTCAATTCTATGCGACACTGCACATGACAGGAAATTCTAAAGATGTGAACTCATGGGTGCTGGACTGGATGTCAGAAAATACTCACTACAAGGCACCAGCAACTGAATTGCTTCGTGCCCTCCCACTCAGTCCTCCCCTTGATGGTGCTCGTTGCATCTACAACGAACCTGAGCTTACAAATCATTACATGCAAGTCTTGATGAAGCCTTTGAAGCTGTGGCAGGCCCCTCGAACCAAATTCCTCATCAAGGAATTACTGTATGTGCCTCGGACTGTCTATCGCATTCGAGCGAAGACAATGAGTCCTATCAAAGGCCACGACTCAAATGATGAAGAATTCGTTGGCATCATGAAGAATATGCTTTTCAATATCATTCATGGCGTTCCGTCAACTTCCATGATTTCTTCATGAGGACTCGGCGAATATTGCTATGTCACCATTTGAGTGAAGCCTTATGCACCATGGATTATGAGGTTCATCAGGACAAGGTCTTCACTCAATTACAAGGCTGATACTCTGAAACACTACAGCTACTTGCCTCCAATTGAAGTCCTCAAACGGACATTTTCCTCAGCTGATGACAAAGGCAAGGCAAATGCTGTGATGGATGAAGGCATTCATCCATTGGATGGTCAATTTCGCAACGCTGCATCCTACTCCACCAATGATGACTCTGCCACACATGACTCTGCCGCCAACAACTCTGCCAAGCAAAATCCTCAAGCCACAAAGACCTGGGTGATGACTGATCATGAGTTACTCCTCGGTCTTCATCGTAAAGTTGATCGCAATCATAAATGGGTCAGCGTCGGTTTGGTTCAATTCTTCACAACATGACCTCAACACACAATGCAAAGTGAAGAAAAACCAATACTACCTCCATGAAATCTTCAAGCTGTGCTTGGGCTGTTCTATCTCATGTCTACTGCCAGAAGATCTCTGAAGAAAATGGGTCTCAAGGAAGAATTTGACTGGTCTGCACCTCCACCGAAGAAATTCAAGAAGGTCAAGGTTCCTTCCTTGGTGGCCAGCTTTTATTCTTCATCGCGTGACACTGATGAAAATGAAGACTTGAGCGACATCTGCGGCGGGCCCTACTCGACAACCGACCCGACAACGCCGGGCGCTCCTCCATCAACTTGATATTCTTCAGGGGCGTTAGTCCTTAGTTTCGATCCTTTTTGTCATTCGATGATAAAGGGGGAGAAATTTGAGTTAGTCTTCAAGCGGGTCTACTATATGGGCGTTTTTCTGCTAAGTTACAACTCTCGCTCTTCTGAAACTTTTATTGGATCGAGTTGTAATCTTAAACCCGATGGTGCTCTGATACTTTTGATGTGTTCCTCTGCATGCTTATTCTTCATTATATGTTAATACACGCATGCTGAATTACATCAGTCACCATATTTCATCATGCATTTCAAATTCTTCATATTATATGTCAAGTGCGTGTATGAATTACAGGATATAGGGGGAGATCTCCATGATTCAACTCTTCAAATGTGCATTGCCTCAAAAGCAAATTCCTCACTATGCACATCTTTAGGGGGGAGTTCTTCTATATCTTGCAATCAAATTCCTCAATATCAGTATTTACACTCCATATGTTTATCCCCGTTGAAAACTTAACCTATATTGTCATCAATCACCAAAAAGGGGGAGATTGTAAGTGCATCTAGTGCCCCTTAGTGATTTTGGTGTATTGAAGACTTATAGGTTAAGGGACTAATGTGTTTATGAGTGTACACAGGTCTATAAGTCTATGAGGAGTTTGATATTTACAGAGAAAGTCGACCCCTAAAAATGAAGTTCTTCGACTAAAGACTTTGATATTCTGAAGACTTTCTGAAGACTTTGAAAGTGAAGAAATTGGTGTGACCTTGAAGACTTAGTATTTAATTAAGGAACACGAAGCGTGAAGACTTTTGTTTTCGTAGTTTCGTTTTCTCTTTCTTGAGTCATAGGAAACACCGTACTGTTAAAGGGGGTCGAGGAAATACTAAGGACAAATTTCCATGTGATGCTCAACTCAAAATCCTACACCTACCAATCCCTTGAGTGAAGCCTTTGGAAATCTCATACTGATTCAGTCAATTTCTTGATGTGAGATGAAGTTCTTATGGTCTCTGAGAATTTGTTCGACCGAGGAGTTAGGAATTCGCCAAAGTGGATTGCCTACAGTGAGGAACATGATAGCCCCGAGGAATTTGAGAGTAAAATTTCCGACCGTTCTTTGTGCTCTGCCACCTGTCCCAAAATATCTTATCCACCTAACGGTCATATTATTGAAGGGCATTTATGTCTTATCATGTCGGGCTGCTCCCTAGGCTATAAATAGCCGCCCCTACAACCACTAGCTGGTTGGCTGCTCGAGAGAAACCGACACTTGTCATTTGAGAGCATCCCATCTTCCAAGGACTTTGAGCGAAAATCATCGAGTGAGGAAAAACCCAAACCCAAACACCTACAAACCCAAAGTGATTGAGCATCACTGAAGAGATTGATCCTGCGTGGATCCGACTCTTGTTACCTTTGAAGACTGTGCTTCTTCCAGACGGTTAGGCGTCATGGTCTAGAGCATCCAAGAGGAATTGTGGATCACCGAGTGACCGAGTCTGTGAAGGTTTGGAAGTCGCCTGAAGACTTGCCACGAGTGATTGGATGAGGTCTGTGTGACCTTAGTTCAAGGAGAATACAATGAGGACTTGGTGTCCTGAGCTGCGTGCTCAGCGACTGGGTGTCCGGGACTGTGTGTCCTCGAGTTTAAATACTCAGCCGCTCCAACCAGACGTACAACTGAGACAACAGTTGGAACTGGTCTACCAAATCATTGTCTTCACCAACCTTACTGGTTCTATTTCCTCATTACTTTTTTGAGTGACTGTTCATATCTGTGTTTGAAGACTTTGACTGAAGACTTTCTCAATTTCCTCAGTTCAATTTCTTCAGTCTGTTTGTCTTCATCTTGTGTTATCCTGATTACGCTTTCTGTACTCTGTGCTTGTCTTCATTTCATCATGATGACTATGTCTGTATTCTGTTATGCTTACTTCTGAGTACTTATTCCGCTGCAAGTAGTTCTTCGCTAAGGAATTTCCTCACCGGCAAATTCCTTAGTGAAGAATTCATAAAAATCGCCTATTCACCCCCCCTCTAGTCGATATAACGCACTTTCAGAACGTGTCCCCGACTTGCCGGCGCTGAGCACTCCGCAACTTTTGCCTTGTAGTTTTGGAAACTAGAGATTGATCCATTCTTGCAGGGAGGTGGTTTAATCAGGGCGGCCCGTGAGGGCGTATGCACGTGGAAAGAGTTAGGCCGGGTCATTGTGGGCGCGGTTGGTAGAGTGTGGCGGGTCATTGTGGAGATATTGGGCGGTGACTTGATGCATCGGGCAGCTCGTTGGCGACCCAGGGCGGTTTGTGAGCAGTGGCTTGGTGCAGGGCCATGGCGGTTTGTGGAAGTGGAATAGAGCGGCAACTCGGGGGCGCCGGTTTGGAACAGCGCACGGGAGGCCAAGTATTGGAAATTGTCGTGGAAGAAACGGCTCGACAGCGGTTTCGACGCCACGGGCGACTCGTCAATGGAGCCGGACCGTCCACGACCCGGATCCAGACCCGTGCTCATCTTCTCGCCGAAGGAACCGGCAGCGGTGATTCGAACGACGACGGCTCTGTCGCGGGCAACTTGGCAGTGCCGGGCATCAGCGGAGGAGAACCGATGATAGCAGCTCAGGACGACTCGGAGCAAGGCCCTTCTGGCGAAAAGCGACGCCAAGATGGAGACTGGCCGATTTGTACAGTTGGTATACTAAAACTTTGACCTTCAGGGACGCATGACTCTCCTGATGTCTTCAAAATCCCACACAACGTTTTGCTAATGGATCTTTAAGATGGAGTAATCTGAACACAGAGCAAATCTGACAAGTCCTTGAACCGATTGGACGTGGCTGCACTTTATAAAAATTCCATTGGTCTTGGTGACTTTGGCGGCTCGCAACAGACATGGGCGGCTCTAACCAGAGCGAGACACGGCCATGGCTGTAGATGAGACGGGGCCCACGACAGAAGCGAGGCGGCCGGCGGTTTGTCCAAGGTGGCACACAACAAGACGGTTCATGGTGTGGCCGATTCAGCAGGGGCGAGGCAAACGCCGGCTACTCGATGTGTGGCCGCAAGGAACGGTCAACCCGGAGGCATAGGCAGACCGGGCGGCTCAGCAACCATCGCGGAGGAGCGCTGGCGGAGGCGGTTTGCCGGCCGCGGCAGTGGAGTGAGCACGGGGTCGTCTTGATCCGGAGGTCATCGTGGTGAGGCCGGTTCATCGCGAGCGCATAGAGCAGTAGGTGTTCTGCACAAAAAAAACTATAGGAGGTGAGGGCGGTTTAGCGTGGTTGCGGCCAAGACGGCGGTTTGAGGCCATGGCGGCGGAACGGCGCATCGGCCATGGCAGGACCACAGCAGTGGAGGAGTGGCCGGTCGACCGAGGTGGTAGTTTAAAAATTTCTGGTTCAAGGGCAGCGCGCGCCGACAGTGGCTCAAGGCGGAGCAAGTCGCGGCTGCGTGGCTTGGGCGCAGCCAGTGGAGCGGTCAGGGCAGGGTGCTGGAACGAGGCGCGGTAATCCGGCGGCATGGCAAGCCAGCGAGTCCACGTTCACTCGAAAACGATATGTTCCGAGCCATGGCCGAGTCCTCCCTCCAATCGCGAAGTCTTGTTTCCAATTGGTTGGTGTATCAAAAAAAT
Source organism: Aegilops longissima (assembly GCA_021605205.1). Classification (NCBI taxonomy): domain Eukaryota; kingdom Viridiplantae; phylum Streptophyta; class Magnoliopsida; order Poales; family Poaceae; genus Aegilops; species Aegilops longissima. Next base: position 653,447,176 of record CM038677.1, on the reverse strand, counting down.
TCCAATGCCTTCACGTGAATACTAAACTAGCCACTAGTACTGACTCTGATTTGATGTTTGGACGTTTGCGCATAGTCACAGCAACGAGGTACCTGCCTCGGGATATAATTTGCATCACGCACACCGGCTCTCGCAGTAGGAAACGACAACTAAATAGCGGCGTACTCTAAGTCGATCCCGGTCTTGCTGGATTGTACTGGCTGTTTGATGGAATTCAACCCCACTCAGATAGGCAGATCGACCAGCCGCGTGTGATGACGCTCACAGAACCCTAGTTTCTTTCGATCTCCAAACTTCTCGACCGTGAAGGCCGATTCAAACTTATTTTTAATCTTGATCAATGAACTTGGAGTTGATGTAGATCTTGACCGGCTCTTCTTCACCAAAAAATTATGAACTTCTCGATCCCTGAGAAAAAATCCCTCCAAGAACTCAACACCATCGTGCGCGGGCCCCATGGTGGGCGCCAACTGTCATGGAATTGTCACGGCAGATGTCCTAGTGTGAGGACTTAGTCGTGAGGCAAACGCATCTACGTGGTAGCTTGAGAGGGGTTGAGCGGATTCGAGAGACGCAACACAAGACAAGGGTTTAGACAGCTTCAGGCCCCGGGAAACATCATCCGGTAACAACCCTACATGCTGTTTGTCGCTAAGTCTCATTATCATCACAAGGAAGTCGCCGTAAACCGGCTCTCCTGGTTATGTCTAGCCCTAAGATTATTTCTTCTTGCCCCTCCTCTTTGGGGAGCCCTGCCCCTCCTTATATAAGTTGAAGGGCCAGGTTACATGTAGAGTCCAACTTGGACTTAAGCTTAACTATTCTGACTTCTCTTCATGGGTTTCTTAACATCTTGGGCTTCATTCTCGGGCTTCATAACCCCTGGTGTCGGTGTCAAAACCGGCGGATCTCGGGTAGGGGGTCCCGATCTGTGCGTCTTAGGCTGATGGTAACAGGAAGCAAGGGACACAATGTTTACCTAGGTTCGGGCCCTCTCGATGGAGGTAAAATCCTACTTCCTGCTTGATTAATATTGAAGATATGAGTAGTACAGGAGTAGATCTACCACGAGATCGTAGAGGCTAAACCCTAGGAGCTAGCCTATGATGATTATGATTGTAATTGTGATCGGCCCTCTAAGGACCAACCCCTCCGGTTTATATAGACACCGGAGAGGGCTAGGGTTTACATGGAGTCGGTTACATGGAAGGAAACACAATATCCCGATCGCCAAGCTTGTCTTCCACGCAAAGGAGAGTCCCATCCGGACACGGGACGAAGTCTTGAATCTTGTATCTTCACACTCCAATAGTCCGGATGATGAATATAGTCCGGCTGTCCGGATACCCCCTAATCCAGGACTCCCTCACCTGGCAACCCAGTTATCACTGTTTGCCGATTTATGATGGTCTACCGGTTTATGATGATCTGCCGGTTTATGATGGTCTGCCGATTTATGATGGTCTGCCGGTTTATGATGGTCTGCCGGTTTATGATGGTCTGCCGGTTTATGATCTGACTTAACCCCTGCCGGGTTATCATCTGACTTGACTCCTGCCGGTTTACCACCAGTAGGTTTACCATCTGCGTTAGCCATCCGTCTTAACTGTCTGTCTTAACTGACCGTCTTAACTATCCGCCGGTTTACCAAGTCCCAGCCGGTTTACAACTCCGGCCGGGTCATACCACGGGGTATATCCCCGACAATACCCACAATGTAGTTTTATTTCTCGTTTCTAGTTGGAAGCAAACGTTCGGTATACGTAGAGTCGTATCAGTGGCAGATAGGACTTGGGAGAATATTGATCTTACCTTTAGCTCCTTGTGGGTTCGACACTCCATACTTATCACTTCCACCATTGGAAATTGCTACGATGATTCCCTGCACTTGCGGATTATCAAGCTCTTTTCTGGCGCCGTTGCCGGGGAGCAATAGCGTGGGGTTGGTATTCTCGTGTGTGCTTGTTTGCTTTCTTCACTACGTAGATTTTGTTTTTCCTTTTTGTTTCTGTTTAGTTGTGGGTGAAACATACAAAAAAAATAATTAAAATAATGAAAATACAAAAAAAATTACTTGTATCTCTTGCCTAAAAAAGTTTTTCAAAAAGAGAAGTGATTGGAAAGTTATGCATTGAATAAGTGAGGGTCGACCTTGAGCACTTGTGTTCATGCTCACGGAAACAATGTAGAATTTTTCATGGAAGTTTCTCTTTAAATAATTATCCCCTTGTATATATCCATTGTATTATAAAAATAATGTGCCAAGCTTTGGTTTTAGGATGATTAGTTTGCTTGTTTGCTATGTGCAGAACAAAAACAGAAACTTTGGCTGTAGTGCATGATTTTAATTTTTTTACTGGAAAGTCAAATGGGTCTGAAACTGTTTTCACATTACTTCTGTACAAATTGTTCAAATTGTAAAATTTATTTCATAATTTTAGGAGTTACAGAAGTTTACTAAACTTCCAGATTACTACAGACTGTCCTGTTTAAGACAGATTCTGTTTTTGATGCATTGCTTGCTTGTTTTGATGAAACTATCGACTTCTATCAGTGGATTAAGCCATGGAAAAGTTATATTAAAGTAGCTATAACGCAAAAACAAAATATGAATTGGTTTGCAACAGTACTTATAGTTGTGCTTTGCTTTGTTATACTAACGGATCTCACAAAGTTTTTGTTAAAGTTCTGTGTGGATGAAGTGTACAAAGACTATCAATATGAGAAGAATAAAGAGAGGCAAGAGTTGAAGCTTGGGGATTCCCAAGGCACACCAAGTAAATATTTAAGAGGATACTCAAGCATCTAAGCTTGGGGATGCCCCGGTTGGCATCCCATCTTTCTTCTTCAACAAATATCGGTATACCTCGGTTTTTTTGTTTTGTTCACATGATTTGTGTCCTTTGTGTTTTTGTTTTTCCTTTAAGAACCATGCTACTATGAGATAGCCTTTCATTGATTTATAGAATACTTCACGTGCTTCACTTATATCTTTTAAGTACGATATTATAGAATTGCTCTTTGTGCTTCGCTTAAATCTTTTGAGTATGGTTTTATAGAATGCTCCGTGTGCTTCACTTATATATATTGAGCTTGGATATTGGTTAGTCTATATTAATTGTAGATTGCCCCATGAACTTCACTTATATCTTTTGGAGTATGAATAATACTATCATCTAAAGCGGGTTTGGAAGAGTGTCAACTTTAGGAACTAGTGATCCCGCTATTCCGAATGAGAAGAATTTTGCTTATGTGCAGAGTAGAAAAATTTCTATGCTTGTAGATCATGAAAAGAATGCTTTATGTGATGGTTATATTGTTGAATTCATTCATGATGCTACTGAAAATTATTATGAGGGAGGAATATATGCTTGTAGGAGTTGCAATAATACCAAGTTTCCTCTCTATGTGCTTAAAGTTTTGCAGTTATACTTGTTTTGCCTTCCTATGCTAGTTGATTCTTGTTCCTATAAATTATGTGCTCACAAAACCCCTAGGCATAGTAAGTGGGTTATATTTAAATGTACTAGTCATATTATTCATGATGCTCTCTTTATGTTTCAATTCTTTTCTTTTATGTGAGCATCATTGAAATCATCATGCCTAGCTAAAAGGCATTAAAGAAAAGCGCTTGTTGGAAGACAACCCAATATTTACCCTTACTGTTTTTGTGTGTTTATATGATTAAGCTACTGTATTAATCATGTTTTATAGCTTTTTTTCAGTAAAGTGCCAAGTAAGACCTTTGGGAAGACTTGGGAGAAAGTTAATGTGATCTTGCTGTAAAAAACAGAAACTTTGCGCTCACGAGATTAGGTGTCATTTTTTACAGAAGAGTGATTTTGAGTTGATTATTTTTTAAGAAGATTAATAGACAAATTCCTCAAGTCCACCAATTTATTTAGTAATTTTTGGAGTAGCACAAGTATGGTTGCTGTTCAGATGATTACAGACTGTTCTGTTTCTGACAGATTCTGTTTTCATCGCATAGTTTGCTTGTTTTCTAGTTTCTATGGCTTATATTTCTCAATATAAATTGTATAAATGATATGGTACAGTAGGCATTGTGTGAGAACAACTATGAACCTTGTCTTTGACAGTACCAAAGTGAATGGTTTGCTCTTTATCATACTAACCTATCTCACGAAGTTCCGTTAAGTTTTGTGTGATTGAAGTTTTCAAGCTTTGAGTGAGATATTGATATGAGGAGAATAAGGAGTGGAAAGGCCCTAAGCTTGGGGATGCCCAAGGCACCCCAAGGTAATATTCAATTAATACTCAAGCGCCAAGCTTGGGGATGCCCTGGAAGGCATCCCCTCTTTCGTCTTCAAAACTATCAGTATACCTTACTCGGAGCTATATTTTTATTCGTCACATGATATGTGTTTTGCTTGGAGCATATTTTCAATTTTACTTGATGTTTGAATAAAATCATTGGATCTTAATTATCAAATGAAAAAGAATCCTCCCATGGCTAGTTAATTGTTTGACTACTCAGTGTCCTTCACTATTATCTTTTGGAGTAGTTTGTCATTTACTCACGTGCTTCACGTATATCCTATGAGTAAATGGTTGAATAATTGAAATATCATAAACCTGAATTTATATATGTTTCATATTCTTATACCATGGGGAGTAATGACTTCACATAGAATAAGTATATGTAGTGTCGTGGAATTGTCACGGCAGATGTCCTAATGTAAGGACTTAGTCGCAAGGCCAACGCATCTATGTGGTAGCTTGAAGGGGTTGAGCGGAATCAAGAGACACAACACATAAGACGAGGATTTAGACAGCTTCGGGCCCCGGGAAACATCATCCGGTAACAACCCTACATGTTGTTTGTGGCTAGGTCTCATTATGATCATGAGGGAGTCGCCGTAAGCCGACTCTCCTCTAGTTGTGTCTAGGCCCTAGAGATTGTTTCTTGCTTCTCCCTCTTTGGGGAGCCCTGCCCCTCCTTATATAAGTTGAAGGGGCGGGTTACATGTAGAGTCCATCTCAGACTAAGACTTAAACTATTTTGACTTCCCTTCCTGGGCTTCTTAACATCTGTCGGTTTAACATTGTCTGCCAGTTTAACATTGTCTGCCGGTTTAACATTGTCTGCCGTTTAACATGGTCTACCGGTTTATGATTGACTTAACACCTGCCGGGTTATCATATGACTTAACTCCTGCCGGTTTACCACCAACCGGTTTACCGTCTGTCTTAGCCATCTGTCTTGACTCTGTCTTAACTGTCCACCGGTTTAACATCCGCCGGTTTACCAAGTCCTGGCCGGGTTACGACTCCGGCCGGGTCATACCGCGGGGTACATCCCCGACATTAGCCCCCAGTTTAATTTGGATTTATCCATGTTAAACTGATCCTGAGCATCCTTAAGTCCTTGTCACTTCCTTCTAGAAAATCCGGTTTAATAGGCCAGCTTCATAATCATTTTGCTGACATTGGTTTCTTATAGAAAATATATTGTGAAGAATAACTCCTTTGATTAAGCTCCCAATGCTTAAAAACAATATTGGTCCTTGAAATACTCATCTGATCTTCAGCCGGTTTAAGAATGTAGAACTTTGCCGGTTTATCATTGCTAAGATCACCGGTTTATAAATATTGATAGCACCGGGTCATACTTGTAGTTATCATCCAGCTTGAAAATATACCTCTTATATGCCTATCTCTTGTAGCCCCCAAGTCTTAAGAAGGTAGCATAGCAACAACTGAAGACTTGCTTCAATATAAATATCACAATCTTGAAGAAATCCAGGTTGTTCATCTCAATCACTAGTCAGAATTGTGTATTCCACATATGTAGCCCCCAAGTGTCGGGTTGTCATGCTTGCAAACAACACGGGACTTATAATTACTGATGCTCATAAAACTTCAACCAGTGTAGCCCCCAAGGGCCAGATCATTATGCAATAATGAGCAGGGACTTTGTAAATATAGTTATGTAAACTTTGACAGCAACGGTGTAGCCCCCAAGGGCCGGCACAGTAAGATAATATTGAGCTGGGACTTGATATATACTCCAATGAAAATAACATCATATGATATAACCCCCAACATGGGGCTTGAATCCACGTCCACAAGGTTTAAGAGCCTTGTGCTTTACCAACCGAGCATGTACCCTTCAATATAATGGATAAAAAGCTTTGTACCTTGAATTGTTGATGAGAGCAATTGGTAGCCCCCAAGGGCCGCTCATTATAATGTGATGAGTCGGGTCTTCAATAAGAGGAGCAAAAAATGACTTTGCATTAGCCCCCAAGTGTCATGGTGCATGCTTGCAGCGACATGAGACTTGCATATTTGATATAATCTTAAGTTGAATAATGTAGCCCCCAAGTACCGGGTCGTAAGCTTGCAGCGACTTGGGACTATTCCTTCAATTATAAAATAAATCATATCCATTGATAATATAATAGCCATTGCGCTAAAGTGACTTTGAAAACCTTAATCATAGTACTGGTTACTGATAACCATAATAAAATCCAGCCATGTTGGCTATTTGAAGATTTGAATAATATAATCCAATGATTTATGAGCGCATGATTCCAATGGCGCAATCCAAATATCTATACTGGCGACTTATAGTCGAAACCAAACCGGGCTGATAGTCTCCAGATTATGATTTAATCGTGTTCTGTCAATCTGTAACTGACAGTTGAACTGGATTTAATAATGTTGGGTGAAAACGCAACAGAAAAAATATTTTATCAAAAGAAAAATAGAAGCAAAGGCAAAGATAAAACCATTGCAAATGAGGCTTTGAGCCGATCAAGTGGCATTACCATGGTCGGACAAGACCATGCCCCCAAAAAGGCGTAGCTATGGTTCAAGTCAGCCAGGTCCCCAAATGATGCGTTGGCATTACGCCGATCAAGAGGTGTAGCGATGGTTCGGGTTCGACCAAAGCCCCCAAGTGATGCTGTGGCACTAGGCCGATCAAGAGGCGTGACTATGGTTCAGACATGACCAAGTCCCCAAGTGATGCTGTGGCTTTTCGCCTACCAAATGGCGTTGCTATGGTTCAGACGCGACCAAAGCCCCCAAGTGATACCGTGGCATTGCACCGATCAAGAGGTGTGACTATGGTTCAAACATGACCAAGCCCCCAAGTGATCAATAATATGATAAGCAAATAAGGCATGAGTTTGAACCGCGCATCATGGCAGCAGGTCCTCTTTGGCACCCTTTAACTTTTTGCAAGAGATAAATTCTTCTTGAACCGGACATTAAACCGGATATTGAGAGCTTCAAAGCTTTGTGGGAGACTTCTTTCCCTTGATCCGGATTTTAAACCGGAATCTTCGTTTTCAGCCGGAAATTTTCTGACGGCCTTTAAACTCGGACTTGCGAGAAGTTAATTCCTTTTTAAACCGGACATTTTTAAACCGGATTTGAACCAGATACTAAGGGCTTCATCTTTGTGTGGGAGACGGGATTCCCCTTAAACCGGACTATAAACCGAAACATCATTGTGAGCCGGAATATTTACGCGGCCTTTAAATTTTCATCAATATAACAAAGAACCTCCGGGACCGGTTTCCTTCAACATCCTCGGGGCACTTGAATTTGCTAAACCGCAAGACTTGCTGCATCATATCATCGTAGCCCCGAGTCTTAAGATGACTCAAGGAGTTGTCTTGAGATTCTCCGTGCTTTACCATAGCAAAAGGTATATATCATCGGTGTTAATAACGTGATGTAAATCCACGAAGGTTGAGGTGATCATGGCGGATTATAGATGATCCCGTATGAGCCGTGTCGAGAATCTCGCCAATGGTTCCTTCCAATGGCGATTTGAAATTAACCAAACTGTATTGGCGGCGACTTGTGCGCCGCCCATTGAGCCATCCAAAGGTGGGGCGGTTGATAGTATATGATAATTTGTCTTCATTTTGTTGAAAGAAAACCGGCTACCCAAGATGTGACTTGCTCATGCGAGCAGTGCGGCTGGTATGTTGATGTAGACCAGGCCGCGAGAGATGGACGGCAAAGACGACCGCAACATCAGAGGCGACTCAGATAGATGAGTCGGCCGCGACATTGTAAACCGGTGCGGATGGGTGAGTCAACCGTATGTTGATGCAGATCGGACTACAAGGACGGCGGTTTGCGCATGTCCATTGAGCAGCATGACATGGAAGAACGCTAGTGCAGAATCATACTGGCACGCTTCGTAACCGTGATATAATACCACCTTTTGTAATGGATAATTATCCTGCATCAAATATCACAAGCCAAAGTAATTGCTCTTAAGATGAATATATATTGAAAAGTAGATAAGGCAGATAGCACCTGGTATTTTCCGAAGGTGACCATAAAAAATGAATCAGATGGTATAATAAACCGGTAATAGTGGCAGGTGTAGTTGGTGTCATGAGCCGGCTGTAGCGGCAAGTCGGCTGCAACTATACAACTGATCAATTCCATGCACCGAGCTGGTAACCAATTTGTTTTATCAGCAACTGAAGCGGAACAGCTGACACCCGGGCTGATAGTTTGAGCCAGCACTTGACGATGTAGCAGGTTTTTATGGCTCCATGTCACACACGCATGCATGTGCGCTTGCTGAATTTTCCCTTGCAGATATATAGGTGCCCTGGGATGTGTTTTGCTGCTCAATTGATTTCTGAAGCATGCTCGTGTTGAGCCTCATCAAAACATGAAGCTATTCAGGTATTTCTTCGGCTTCTGCCAGTAGACAGTTATAGTTCCTTCCCATTCCAGCAGCAAACATGTGTGCCGGCTGGACACGTAATCAGACCAGTAGCGCTAATTCCTGAAGAAGCTTGGACCGAATCCTGCAGCACAGTTCACACAATTTTTATCCTCAATTTGATCGGAAAGAGCCGCCCACAAAAGTTCATTTCTTGACCCGTGAACATCGGAGACAAACCGACAGAAGCAGGGTCTCAGCCCGACCCAGCAGCGCGGTAATCCAACAGAACGGGGGTGGCTCAGAGGCACAACAGTGAGTGGGTCTCGGGGGCTGCTCGCGACAGCAGCGAGCCAGTGGCAAGGGCGACTTGAAGCGGAGCCGCGACGACAGAGGCAGCAGCTCAGGGCCGAAGCAAGGTGTGGGAACGGCGGGAGGAGGCTTGTAGGCGAATGGCTCGGGAGCTGCCGGTAGAGCACAAGGCTACCTCTCACAGGTCAAGCGCGAGAGCAGGAGTCGGCCCTCGAGGCGGTAGGCGACTTAGCAACACCGGCGAGGGGAGACTGCAGCAGTGGCCAGGGCGCGGTTCGCGGCGGAGGAGCAACGAGGTGAGCCGGTGACGTTTGTTTTGGTTTTGGAAGAACCCATCTTGGTCAAGAGGACGGCAGCTCAACCCGGCAGCGAAGGTCAGCAGAGAAGCGAGGCCCGGCGCAGCTCGGAGGCCTATAGTGGTAATGCGGCCGAGCGCAGGAGGTGGCCGGTGCAACGGCAGAGATCGTCAAGGTGGCCGGCGGCCGGAGGAGCGGCAGCAGTGATGCGACCGGAGCCGGCGGGCGCGGCATAGCGGGGCAGATTCCGCGGGCGAGGCGGAGCACAGATGGCCTGGCAAGCTCAAGGCGGTTTATGGCGCATCCGTGACCGCAACAGCGGTAACCCGGTGATGTGGCGCGGCAGTCGCGGAGGCGGCCTAGCAACATGGCCGGCTCAAATCAACTCAGGGCAGCAGCAGCATGCAGCAGGAGGCGGGGCCGGCGCGACGTGCGGCTCATGGCGTCGGGCGCCGCGCGGTCGGAGCCTGCAGCGAGGTCGGTTTTCACATTGCTGCGTTTTGAGGAAGACTCAGTGCGGCCGCGGCGGCAGAAGCGCGAGGTTAAGGCGGGCCGAAGCGGCGGCTCGACCCACCGGCAAGGGCGACTTCAGGCGCGGCGGGTCAGTCCGGACCCGATGCTGCTGCAGAGGGAGATGTCGGCGGTGTTGGCGGCGACTCGCGGGCTGGCCCGGCGAAGGAAAACATTCAGAGATGAATGTGTGACCCGGTGGGGTGAGCCATGCAGGCAGGTCGGGGAGAAAATTTTCCTTGGCGCAGCCGACGGAGGGAGACTCGGGCGCAACTAGGCGCGTGGCGCAGTGGAGCAAGGGCCGGGTTGATCGCTGGCGACTCAAAACGTTCCTGGCGAGGCGGCTTGGAGTAGAGAGAGCTGCTGTGGTTTGCGGCGGTTTAACGCGGCAGAGGCCCGTAGACCGGCGCCGGCGGCGAGGCGAGGGCGACGTCCAGCAAGGAGAAGCGAGACCGGGGAATCTTGGTGGCGGCTCGACGGTTGACGCAGTTGCTGGCGAGGAGGCCCGCGGCCGGGCGGGTTACGGCGGCGGCTCGGTGAAGACGAATCCGGGTTGGTTCGGCCACGGAAGTAGAAGCGGGGCCGGTTTAACCACAGTGGCGGGGGCGGAGACTCGCAGGTGAAACGGAGCCCTTGGCGATTTCGCGACAATAGTTGGGCAGGCCGGGTCAGCAGCAGCAGAAGCCGATTCATAGCGGAGGTGGACGGCGTCCGCGGCAGCCCGAGAGCAGCGTGCTCGCGATGCGACGCACGGGTCATGGAAGGAGCAAGCAGGCGGACTGGCGGGCGTGGTGGCAGTTTGTAGGCGAGGGCGCGGGGCGACTCGGAAGCGGTCGGCGTGACCGGTTTAGAGCCGGTGGTAGGCGACTTGACGGCAACCGGCAGAGGTAGAGGCAAGACGAGGCGACAGCGATGAGTTGGATGCGCAAACCGGTGACAGTGGAGGCGCAGCGTTTCGACGAAGCAAGTCGCAAGAGGAGTCCAAGCCCGGAGACATCTGCTTCTGAATCGTGGCCGGTTCAATGAATCCACGTCTGTGTTTTCCTTGTAGGTAGTAACCCCTTTTTTTCAACTTTGACTTTTCTTCCATCCAGATCTTGTAAGCAGATCAAACGTGATTCTTGCCATTGAGAAATAATAGACCAGCATAGTCTTTTTATTTGATATATGTTCTTTGCTCGTACGTCCAGACATACTTGCCGATTGATTTGTAGCCTTCGGTTGTCATGCCACGGAATAGCAGTGGAACAACATCTAACCCATTGTTGCGCATGTGCCGCAACAGAAAAATCCAGCCACGCTCGGCGGCGACGATGAATCAAAAAACAACAGGCGCCTCAAGAGGTGTAGCCTGGCGACTTGTCCGCGGGGACCGAGACGGAGACTAGCAGAGCCAGAGGAGTTGACAGTAACTTGACGATATAGGCCACGAGGCCGACTCAGAGTTGATGCGTCTTCTTCAGAAATCCGTCTGTCTCGGCGCTTTGAGAAACAATTACTGCAGGTCTTGGCGACTTGAAAACAAACAAACTAATCGCCAGACAGCGGCTGACAAAAACTGTAACCCTAATCTTTTCTGATCTCAATTTTGTATATGCCGCCGCTGATGACTTCTTTGATCTTGACTGATGAATCCTTCCACGCCGGTTTGAGCCGGAAAATTGCGAACTTCTCGAACCCTAGAAAATATCCCCTCAAGAACTCATCACCTCCGAGTCGCCCCACGGTGGGCGCCCAACTGTCGTGGAATTGTCACGGCAGATGTCCTAATGTAAGGACTTAGTCGCAAGGCCAACGCATCTATGTGGTAGCTTGAAGGGGTTGAGCGGAATCAAGAGACGCAACACATAAGACGAGGATTTAGACAGCTTCGGGCTCCGGGAAACATCATCCGGTAACAACCCTACATGTTGTTTGTGGTTGGGTCTCATTATGATCATGAGGGAGTCGCCGTAAGCCGACTCTCCACTAGTTGTGTCTAGGCCCTAGAGATTGTTTCTTGCTTCTCCCTCTTTGGGGAGCCCTGCCCCTCCTTATATAAGTTGAAGGGGCGGGTTACATGTAGAGTCCATCTCGGACTAAGACTTAAACTATTTTGACTTCCCTTCCTGGGCTTCTTAACATCTGTCGGTTTAACATTGTCTGCCGGTTTAACATTGTCTGCCGGTTTAACATTGTCTGCCGGTTTAACATGGTCTGCTGTTTAACATGGTCTACCGGTTTATGATTGACTTAACTGAAGGAAATATGCCCTAGAGGCAATAATAATGTTATTATTTATTTCCTTATATCATGATAAATGTTTATTATTCATGCTAGAATTGTATTAACCGGAAACATAATACATGTGTGAATACATAAACCTATAGAGTGTCACTAGTATGCCTCTACTTGACTAGCTCGTTAATCAAAGATGGTTATGTTTCCTAACCATGAACAAGGAGTTGTTATTTGATTAACGGGATCACATCATTGGTTGAATGATCTGATTGACATGACCCATTCCATTAGCATAGCACCTGATCGTATAGTTTGTTGCTAGTGCTTTTCTTCATAACTTATACATGTTCCTATGACTATGAGATTATGCAACTCCGTTTGCCGAGGAACACTTTGGGTGCTACCAAACGTCACAACGAATCGGGTGATTATAAAGGTACATTACAGGTGTCTCCAAGGTACATGTTGGGTTGGCATATTTGAGATTAGGATTTGTCACTCCGATTGTCGGAGAGGTATCTCTGGCCCTCTCGGTAATGCACATCACATAAGCCTTGCAAGCATTGCAACTAAATGTGTTAGTTGTGAGATGATGTATTACGGAACGAGAAAAGAGACTTGCGAACGAGATTGAACTAGGTATTGGATACCGACGATCGAATCTCGGGCAAGTAACATACCGATGACAAAGGAACAACGATGTTGTTATGCGGTCTCGACCGATAAAGATCTTCGTAGAATATGTAGGAACCAATATGGGCATCCAGGTTCCGCTATTGGTTATTGACCGAGAATAGTTCTAGGTCATGTCTACATAGTTCTCGAACCCGTAGGGTCCGCACGCTTAAGGTTTCGATGATGCTTATATTATGAGTTTATGAGTTTTGATGTACGAAGGAGTTCGAGTCCCGGATGAGATCGGGGACATGACGAGGAGTCTCGAAATGGTCGAGACGTAAAGATCGATATATTGGACGACTATATTCGAGTTCGGAAAGGTTCGAATGATTCGGTATTTTTCGAGTACCGGGGAGTTACGGGATTACGGGAGAAGTAATGGGCCTTGATGGGCTTTAGTGGGAAGAGGAAAAAAAAGGCTGCTGCGCCCCCCCTCCCCTCTAGTCCGAATTGGACTAGGGAAAAGGGGGCCGGACACCTCTCCTTCTCCTCCTATTCCTTCTCCTTCCTCCCTTTTTAGTGGACTCCTACTAGGACTTGGAGTCCTAGTAGGAATCCATATCCTGGCCGCACCTTTGCCTTGGCCGGCCTCCTCCTCCTCCATCCTTTATATACAGGGGCAGGGGGCACCCCATAGACACACAAGTTGATCATTGAGATCGTTCCTTAGCCGTGTGCGGTGCCCCCTTCCACCAAACTACACCTCGAATATACCGCTGCGGAGCTTAGGCGAAGCCCCGCGCCGTGGAACATCATCATCGTCACCACGCCGTCGTCGATTGAAACTCTCCTCAACACTCGGCTGGATCGGAGTTCGAGGGACGCCATCGAGCTGAACGTGTGCAGAACTCGGAGGTGCCGTCGCGTTCGGTACTTGGATCGGTTGGATCGGGAAGAAGTACGACTACTTCCTCTACGCTTGCGTCAACGCTTCCGTTGCTGGTCTCACGAGGGTACGTGAGACAACACTCTCATCTCGTTGCTATGCATCACCATGGTCTTGCGTGATCGTAGGAAAATTTTTGAAATTACTACGCTCCCCAACAGTGGCATCCGAGCCTGGTTTTATGCGTTGATGTCATATGCACGAGTAGAACACAAGTGAGTTGTGGGCGATACAAGTCATACTACCTACCAGCATGTCATACTTTGGTTCAGCGGTATTGTGAGATGAAGCGGCCGGACCGACATTACGCGTGACGCTTACGCGAGACTGGTTTCACCGCTGTGAGCACTCGTTGCTTAAAGGTGACCGGCGGGTGTCTGTCTCTCTCACTTTAGTTGAACCGAGTGTGGCTACGCCGGTCCTTGAGAAGGTTAAACGGAGTCTATTTGACGAAGTATCGTTGTGGTTTTGATGCGTAGGTAAGAACGGTTCTTGCTCAGCCCGTAGCAGCCACGTAAAACTTGCAACAACAAAGTAGAGGACGCCTAACTTGTTTTTGCAGGGCATGTTGTGATGTGATATGGTCAAGACGTGATGCTATATTTTATTGTATGAGATGATCATGTTTTGTAACCGAAGTTATCGGCAATGGCGAGAGCCATATGGTTGTCGCTTTATTGTATGAAATGCAACGCCATGTAATTGCTTTACTTTATCACTAAGGAGTAGCGATAGTCGAGAAGCAATAGTTGGCGAGACGACAACGATGCTACGATGGAGATCAAGGTGTCGCGCCGGTGACGATGGTGATCATGACGGTGCTTCGAGATGGAGATCACAAGCACAAAATGATGATGGCCATATCATATCACTTATATTGATTGCATGTGATGTTAATCCTTTATGCATCTTATCTTGCTTTGATTGACGGTAGCATTATAAGATGATCCCTTACTAAATTATCAAGAAGTGTTCTCCCGAGTATGCACCGTTATAAAGTTCTTCGTCTTTGAGACACCACGTGATGATCGGGTGTGATAGGCTCTACGTTCAAATACAACGGTGCAAAACAGTTGCACACGCGAATACTCAGGTTATACTTGACGAGCTATGCATATAAGATATGACCTCGGAACACGGAGACCGAAGGTCGAGCGTGAATCATATAGTAGATATGATCAACATATTGATGTTCACCATTGAAACTACTCCATCACACGTGATGATCGGTCATGGTGTAGTTGATATGGATCACGCAATCACTTAGAGAATTGGAGGGATATTTTTCTAAGTGGGAGTTCTTAAGTAATATGATTAATTGAACTTTAATTTATCATGAACTTAGTCCCGGTAGTATTTTGCAAATTATGTTGTAGATCAATAGCTCGCGTTGTTGCTTCCCTATGTTTTTATATGTGTTCCTAGAGAAAATTGTATTGAAAAATGTTAGTAGCAATGATGCGGATTGGATCCGTGATCTGAGGTTTATCCTCATTTGCTGCGCAGAAGAATTATGTCCTTAATGCACCGCTAGGTGACAGACCTATTGCAGGAGCAGATGCGACGTTATGAACGTTTGGCTAGCTCAATATGAGCGATCTGACGTTATGAACGCTTTGGCTAGCTCAATATGATGACTACTTGATAGTTTAGTGCACCATGCTTAACGGCTTAGAATCGGGACTTCAAAGACGTTTTGAACGTCATGGACCATATGAGATGTTCCAGAATTGAAGTTAATATTTTTAGCAAATACCGAGTTGAGAGATATGAAGTCTCCAACAAGTTCTATAGCTAAAAGATGGAGGAGAATCGCTCAACTAGTGAGCATGTGCTCAGATTGTCCGAGTACTTCAATCACTTGAATCAAGTGGGAGTTAATCTTCCGATAAGATAGTGATTGACAGAATTCTCTAGTCACCATCACTAAGTTAGTAGAACTTCGTGATGAACTATAGTATGCAAGGGATGACGAAAAAGATTCTCGAGCTCTTCGCGATGCTAAAATCGGCGAAGGTAGAAATCAAGAAAAACATCAAGTGTTGATGGTTGACAAGACCACTAGTCTCAAGGAAAATGGCAAAGGGAAGAAGGGAACTTCAAAAGGAACGGCAAGCAAGTTGCTGCTCGAGTGAAGAAGCCCAAGTCTAGACCTAAGCCCGAGACCGAGTACTTTTGCTGCAATGGAACTGGTCACCGAAGCGAACTACCCCTGAATATTTGGTGGATAAGAAGGATGGCAAAGTGAACAAGGTTATATTTGATATACAGGTTATTGATGTGTGCCTTACTAGTGTTTATAGTGGCCCCGAGTATTTGATACTCGTTAGGTTGCTAAGATTAGTAACTCAAACAGGAGTTACGAGAATAAACAGAGACTAGTTGAAGGGAAGTGACGATGAGTGTTGGAAGTAGTTCCAAGATTGATATGATCATCATCGCACACTCCCTATACTTTCGGGATTAGTGTGGAACCTAAATAAGTGTTATTTGGTGTTGAGCATAAATATGATTTGATCATGTTTATTGCAATACGGTTATTCATTTAAGTAAGAGAATAAATTGTTGTTCTGCTTACATGAATAAAACCTTATATGGTTACACACCCAATGAAAATGGTTCATTAGATCTCGATCATAGTGATACACATATTCATAACATTGAAACCAAAAGATGCAAAGTTAATAATGATAGTGCAACTTATTTGTGGCACTGCCGCTTAGGTCATATTGGTGTAAAGCGCATGAAGAAAACTCCATGCTGATGGACTTTTGGAATCACTTGATTATGAATCATTTGATGCTTGCGAACCGTGCCTTTTGGGCAAGATGACTAAAACTCCGCTTCTCGAACAATGGAACAAGCTACCGACTTATTGGGAATAATACATACCGATGTATGCGATCCAATGAGTGTTGATGCTCGTGGCAAGTATCGTTATTTTCTGACCTTCACAAGATGATTTGAGAAGATATGGGTATATCTACTTGATGAAACATAAGTCTGAAATAGTTGAAAGGTTCAAAGAATTTCAGAGTGAAGTGGAAAATCATCGCAACAAGAAAATAAAGTTTCGCGATCTGATCGTGGAGATGAATATTTGAGTTACGAGTTTGGTCTTCAATGAAAACAATGTGGAATAGTTTCACAGCTCACGCCACCGGAACACCACAACGTTATGGTGTGTCCGAACGTCAGAATCGTACTTTATTTTGATATGGTGCGATCTATGATGATCTTACCGATTTACCACTATCGCTTTTGGGGTTATGCATTAGAGACAGCTGCATTCACGCTTAATAGGGCAACCATCTAAATCCGTTGAGATGACACCGTATGAACTATGGTTTAGCAAGAAACCTAAGCTGTCGTTTCTTAAAGTTTGGAGTTGTGATGCTTATGTGAAAAGTTTTCACCGATAAGCTCGAACCCAAATCGAGAAATGCGTCTTCATAGAATACCCAAAGGCAACTATTGGGTACACCTTCTATCACAGATCCGAAGGCAAGTTTTTCGTTGCTAAGATGGATCCTTTCTAGAGAAGAAGTTTCTCTCGAAAGAAGTGAGTGGGAGGAAAGTAGAACTTGATGAGGTAATTGTACCTTCTCCCTTATTGGAAAGTAGTTCATCACAGAAATCAGTTCCAATGATTCCTACACCAATTAGTGAGGAAGTTAATGATGATGATCATGAAACTTCAGATCAAGTTGCTACCAAACCTCGTAGGTCTTCCAGAGTAAGATCCGCACCAGAGTGGTACGGTAATCCTATTCTAAAAGTCATGTTACTAGACCATGATGAACCTACGAACTATGAGGAAGCGATGATGAGCCCAGATTCCGAAATGGTTTGAGACCATGAAATCTGAGATGGGATCCATGTATGAGAACAAAGTATGGACTTTGGTTGACTTGCCGATGATCGGCAAGCCATTGAGAATAAATGGATCTTCAAGAGGAAGACGGACACTGATAGTAGTGTTACTATCTACAAAGCTCGACTTGTCGCAAAAAGGTTTTTTGACAAGTTCAAGGTGTTGACTACAATGAGATTTTCTCAATTGTAGCGATGCTTAAGTCTGTCTCAATCATGTTAGCAATTGCCACATTTTATGAAATCGGCAAATGGATGTCAAAACTACATTCTTTAATGGATTTATTAAAGAAGAGTTGTATATGATGCAACCGAAGGTTTTGTCAATCCTAAAGGAGCTAACAAAATGTGCAAGCTCCAGCGATCCATCTATGGACCGTGCAAGCATCTCGAGTTGGAATAAACGCTTTGATAGTGTGATCAAAGCATATGGTTTTATCTGAGACTTTTGGAGAAGCCTGATTTACAAGAAAGTGAGTGGGAGCACTACAAAGATTTACGATAAGTATATGTGAATGACATATTGTTGATCAGAAATAATGTAGAATTATTCTGCAAAGCATAAAGGAGTGTTTGAAAGGAGTTTTTCAAAGAAAGACCTCGGTGAAGCTGCTTACATATTGAGCATCAAGATCTATAGAGATAGATCAAGACGCTTGATAAAGTTTTTCAATGAATACATATCTTGACAAGATTTTGAAGTAGTTCAAAATGGAACAGTCAAAGAAAGAGTTCTTGCCTGTGTTACAAGGTGTGAGATTGAGTAAGACTCAAAACCCGACCACGGCAGAAGATAGAAAGAGAATGAAAGTCATTCCTATGCATCAGCCATAGGTTCTATAAAGTATGTCATGTTGTGTACTGGATCTATTGCATACCCTACCACTAAGATTGGCAAGGAGTGCAATAGAGATCTAGGAGTAGATCAATGGACAGCGGTCAAAATTATCCTTAGTAGAATAAGGATATGTTTCTCGATTATGGAAGTGAAAAAGGTTAAATCGTAAAGGTTACGCCGATGCAAGTTTTAACACTAATCTAGATGACTCTGAGTCTCAATCTAGATACATATTGAAAGTGGGAGCAATTAGCTAGAGTAGCTCCGCAGAGCATTGTAGACATAGAAATTTGCAAAATACTTACGGCTCTGAATGTGATGGACCGTTGACTAAAATTATCTCACAAGCAAAACATGATCACACCTTAGTACTCTTTGGGTGTTAATCACATAGCGATGTGAACTAGATTATGACTCTAGTAAACCCTTTGGGTGTTGGTCACATGTCGATGTGAACTATGGGTGTTAACCACATATAGATGTGAACTATTGATGTTAAATCACATGGCGATGTGAACTAGATTATTGACTCTAGTGCAAGTGGGAGATCAAGGAAATATGCCCTAGAGGCAATAATAATGTTATTATTTATTTCCTTATATCATGATAAATGTTTATTATTCATGCTAGAATTGTATTAACCGGAAACATAATACATGTGTGAATACATAAACCTCAGAGTGTCACTAGTATGCCTCTACTTGACTAGCTCGTTAATCAAAGATGGTTATGTTTCCTAACCATGAACAAGGAGTTGTTATTTGATTAATGGGATCACATCATTGGTTGAATGATCTGATTGACATGACCCATTCCATTAGCATAGCACCTGATCGTATAGTTTGTTGCTAGTGCTTTTCTTCATAACTTATACATGTTCCTATGACTATGAGATTATGCAACTCCCGTTTGCGAGGAACACTTTGGGTGCTACCAAACGTCACAACGAATCGGGTGATTATAAAGGTACATTACAGGTGTCTCCGAAGGTACATGTTGGGTTGGCATATTTCGAGATTAGGATTTGTCACTCCGATTGTCGGAGAGGTATCTCTGGGCCCTCTCGGTAATGCACATCACATAAGCCTTGCAAGCATTGCAACTAAATGTGTTAGTTGTGAGATGATGTATTACGGAACGAGAAAAGAGACTTGCCAGTAACGAGATTGAACTAGGTATTGGATACCGACGATCGAATCTCGGGCAAGTAACATACCGATGACAAAGGGAACAACGTATGTTGTTATGCGGTCTGACCGATAAAGATCTTCGTAGAATATGTAGGAACCAATATGGGCATCCAGGTTCCGCTATTGGTTATTGACCGAGAATAGTTCTAGGTCATGTCTACATAGTTCTCGAACCCGTAGGGTCCGCACGCTTAAGGTTTCGATGCTTATATTATGAGTTTATGAGTTTTGATGTACCGAAGGAGTTCGAGTCCCGGATGAGATCGGGGACATGACGAGGAGTCTCAAATGGTCGAGACGTAAAGATCGATATATTGGACGACTATATTCGGAGTTCGGAAAGGTTCCGAATGATTCGGGTATTTTTCGGAGTACCGGGGAGTTACGGGATTACGGGAGAAGTAATGGGCCTTGATGGGCTTTAGTGGGAAGAGGAAAAAAAGGCTGCTGCGCCCCCCCTCCCCTCTAGTCCGAATTGGACTAGGGAAAAGGGGGCCGGACACCTCTCCTTCTCCTCCTATTCCTTCTCCCTTCCTCCCCTTTTGGTGGACTCCTACTAGGACTTGGAGTCCTAGTAGGAATCCATATCCTGGCCGCACCTTTGCCTTGGCCGGCCTCCTCCTCCTCCATCCTTTATATACAGGGGCAGGGGGCACCCCATAGACACACAAGTTGATCATTGAGATCGTTCCTCAGCCGTGTCGGTGCCCCTTCCACCAAACTACACCTCGAATATACCGCTTGCGAGCTTAGGCGAAGCCCTGCGCGGTGGAACATCATCATCGTCACCACGCCGTCGTCTTGATGAAACTCTCCTCAACACTCGGCTGGATCGGAGTTCGAGGGACGCCATCGAGCTGAACGTGTGCAGAACTCGGAGGTGCCGTCGCTCGGTACTTGGATCGGTTGGATCGGGAAGAAGTACGACTACTTCCTCTACGCTATGCGTCAACGCTTCGCTGCTGGTCTCGAGGGCGTGAGACAACACTCTCATCTCGTTGCTATGCATCACCATGGTCTTGCGTGATCGTAGGAAAATTTTTGAAATTACTACGTTCCCCAACATTAACACCTGCCGGGTTATCATCTGACTTAACTCCTGCCGGTTTACCACCAGCCGGTTTACCGTCTGTCTTAGCCATCTGTCTTGACTCTGTCTTAACTGTCCACCGGTTTAACATCCGCCGGTTTACCAAGTCCCGGCCGGGTTACGACTCCGGCCGGGTCATACCGCGGGGTACATCCCCGACAGGTAGTAAACGTATTGAAATTTAGCAAACGTAGAATTGGTCACTTGAACAATTCATGAAAGAATATTGAAGGAAGAGAGATTTCACATATAAATATACTATCTTGGACATATTTTGTAATTGTGAGCACTCATTAAAATATGACATGCCAAAATTTGATGTTGGACAAGGAAGACAACGTAATGGGTTATGTTTTCTTGTATCCGAAATAAAGTATATTGTCTTGGATCATCCAACATGTTGAGCTTGCTTTTACCCCTCATGCTAGCCAAATTCTTTGCACCAAGTAGAGATACTACTTGTGCTTCCAAACATTCCTTAAACCAGTTTTGCCATGAGAGTCCACCATACCTACCTATGGATTGAGTAAGATCCTTCAAGTAAGTTGTCATCGGTGCATGCAATAAAAAATTCCCTCTAAATACGTATGATCTATTAATGTGGAGAAAATAAGCTTTATACGATCTTGTGATGTGGAAGAAATAAAAGCGACGGACTGCATGATAAAGGTCCATATCACAAGTGGCAATATAAAGTGATGTTTCTGTTGCATTAAGATTTTGTGCATCCAACCATAAAAGTGCATGACAACCTCTGCTTCCCTCTGCGAAGGGCCTATCTTTTACTTTTATCTTCTACCTTATGCAAGAGTCATGGTGATCTTCACCTTTCCTTTTACATTTTATCCTTTGGCAAGCACATTGTGTTGGAAAGATCTGATATATATATATATATATATATATATATATATATATATATATATATATATATATATATATATATATATATATATATATATATATATATATATCCAATTGGATGTAAGTTAACATGAACTATTATTGTTGACATTACCCTTGAGGTAAAAGGTTGGGAGGCGAATCTATAAGCCCCTATCTTTCTTTGTGTCTGATTAAAACTTTGAACCCATAAATATCACGTGATTGTTAGCAATTGCGAAAGATTAAATGATAGTTGAGTATGTGGAGTTTGCTAAATCAAAGCTCTGACATAGACCCTTCCTAAAAATAAGATGAATTGCAATTGTTTGATGACTAAGAGCACTGTATGTTAGTTTTCAAGAAAGTTTATGATCTATACTTTAACATGTGAATAGCTTGTTACTTGATCATGAAAAGTTTTATGAGATGAGCTACTGTTATGACATATAATGATGCTAGAAAAGGTGATTGAAATTATCATTGATCAAACTTGTGCACCTGCTAGCATTCACACTTCATAAATTATTTATTTTATCATTTACCTACTCGAGGATGAGCAGGAATTAAGCTTGGGGATGCTGATACGTCTCCAACATATCTATAATTTATGAAGTATCCATGCTGTTATATTATCCATCTTAGATGTTTTATATGCATTTATATGCTATTTTATATGATTTTTGGGACTAACCTATTAACCTAGAGCCCAGTGCCAGTTCTTGTTTTTTCCTTGTTTTTGAGTTTTACAGAAAAGGAATATCAAACGGAGTCCAATTGATGTGCCAATTTTTGATGATTTTTTATGGACCAAAAGAAGACATCGGAGTAAAAGAGTTGGGCCAGGAGAGTCCCGGGGCGCCCACGAGGGTGGGGGGCACGCCCACCCAACCCCCAGGCGCGTGGGCATGCCTCATGGATGCCTCGGGCACCTCCTTGACATGAGACCGACGCAAAAAATTCCTATAAATACAGAAACCTCGGAAAATTAACCTAATTCGGAAGTTCCGCCGCTGCAAGCCTCTGTAGCCATGAGAAATCAATCTAGGCCCTCTCCGGCACCCTGCCAGAGGGGGCCATCATCACCGGTGGCCATGGAGGAGTATCCCGGAGGGGCCATCATCACCATGAAGGCCAAGGACCAGAGGGGGAGGCCATGGAGGAGGAAGCACAAGGGGGAGAACCTCTCCTCCTCTCTCTTGGTGGCACCGGAGTGCCATCGAGAGGGGAATCATCGCCGCGGTGATCGTCTTCATCAACATCACCATCCTCATCTCTTTTACGCGGTCCACTCTTCTGCACCCCGCTGTAATCCCTACTTGAACATGGTTCTTTATGCCACATATTATGATCCAATGATGTGTTGCCATCCTATGATGTTTTGAGTAGATATCTTCTGTCTTTGGGTTGATTGATGATCTAGATTGGTACGAGTTGTATGTTTTATTTTGGTGCTGTCCTATGGTGCCCTCCGTGTCGCGCAAGCGTGAGGGATTCCCGCTGTAGGGTGTTGCAATATGTTCATGATTCGCTTATAGTGGGTTGGTGAGTGACTGAAACACAAACCCGAGTAAGGGGGTTGTTGCGTATGGGAATAAAGAGGACTTGATGCTTTAATGCTATGGTTGGGTTTTACCTTAATGATCTTTAGTAGTTGTGGATGCTTGCTAGAGTTCCAACCATAAGTGCATATGATCCAAGTAGAGAAAGTATGTTAGCTTATGCCTCTCCCTCATATAAAATTGCAATGACGATTACCGGTCTTGTTAACAATTGCCTAGGATAATTCCGCACACTGACCCATCATTATTCCACACTCGCTATTTATAATATTTAGTAATATATTCTAACTTTATGATAACAACACCTACTTTTATGTTTTAGCTCTTTGATATCATGCAAAATTATCCTCTTCATACCCACAACGTAGTTTTATTTCTCGTTTCTAGTTGGAAGCAAACGTTCGGTATACGTAGAGTCGTACCAGTGGCAGATAGGACTTGAGAGAATATTGATCTTACCTTTAGCTCCTTGTGGGTTTGACACTCCATACTTATCACTTCCACCATTGGGAATTTCTACGATGATTCCATGCACTTGGGGATTATCAACCATCATCATCTTGTGCTTTTGATCTCCATCTCCAAAGCACCGTCATGATCACCATCGTCACCGGCACGACACCTTGATCTCCATCGTAGCATCATTGTCGTCTCGCCAACTATTGCTTCTACGACTATCGCTGCCGCTTAGTGATAAAGTAAAGCAATTACATGGCGATTGCATTTCATACAATAATGCGACAACCATATGGCTCCTGCCAGTTGCCGATAACTTTATAACAAAACATGATCATCTCATACAATAAAATTTAACATCATGTCTTCACCATATCACATCACAACATGCCCTGCAAAAACAAGTTAGACGTCCTCTACTTTGTTGTTGCAAGTTTTATGTGGCTGCTATGGGCTTAGCAAGAACCGTTCTTGCCTACGCATCAAAACCACAATGATTTTTCATCAAGTTTGTTGTTTTTACCTTCAACAAGGACCGGGCGTAGTGACACTCGATTCAACTAAATTTGGAGAAACTGACACCCGCCAGCCACCTGTGTGCGAAGCACGTCGGTAGAACCAGTCTCGCGTAAGCGTATGCGTAATGTCGGTCCGGGCCGCTTCATCCAACAATACTGCCAAATCAAAGTATGACATGCTGGTAAGCAGTATGACTATTATCACCCACAACTCATTTGTGTTCTACTCGTGCATATAACATCTACGCATAGACCTGGCTCTGATACCACTCTTGGGGAACGCAGTAATTTCAAAAAAAAATCCTACGCACACGCAAGATCTATCATGGTGATGCATAGCAACGAGAGGGGAGAGTGTAGTCCACGTACCCTCATAGACCGTAAGCGGAAGCGTTATGACAACGCGGTTGATGTGCTCGTACGTCTTCACGATCCGACTGATCCTAGTACCGAAAGTACGGCACCTCCGCGATCTGCACACGTTCAGCTCGGTGACGTCCCACGAACTCTTGATCCAGCTGAGTGTCGAGGGAGAGCTTCGTCAGCACGACGGCGTGATGACGGTGATGATGAAGCTACCGGCGCAGGGCTTCGCCTAAGCACTACGACGATATGACCGAGGTGGATTATGGTGGAGGGGGGCACCGCACACGGCTAAGACAATGATCAACTTGTGTGTCTATGGGGTGCCCCTCCCCGTATATAAAGGAGTGGAGGAGGGAGGGTCGGCCTCTCTATGGCGCGCCTAGGGGAGTCCTACTCCCACCGGAGTAGGATTCCCCCAAGTAGGAGTAGGAGAGGAAGGAAGGAGGAGAGAGGAGGAAGGAAAGGGGCCAGCCCCTCCCGCTTGATTGGGCTTGGGGGCGCCCCCTCCTAGGCCGCCTCCTCCTCTCTCCCACTAAGGTCCAATAAGGCCATACACTCCCCGGGGGGTTCCGGTAACCTCCCGGTACTCCGGTAAATGCCCGAACTCAGCCGGAACCATTCCGATGTCCAAACATAGCCATTCAATATGTCAATCTTTATGTCTCGACCATTTTGAGACTCCTCGTCATGTCCGTGATCACATCCGGGACTCCAAACAACCTTTGGTACATCAAAACACATAAACTCATAATACCGATTGTCACAGAACGTTAAGCGTGCGGACCCTACGGGTTCGAAAACTATGTAGACATGACGGAGACTAATCTCCGGTCAATAACAAATAGCGGAACCTGGATTCTCATATTGGTTCCTGTAGGATCGAAAGTATGTCTAGAGGGGGGTAATTAGACTACTTGACCAAATAAAAATCTAGCCTTTCCCCAATTTTAGTTCTTGGCAGATTTTAGCAACTTTGCACAAGTCAAGCAATCAACCTACACACGCAATTCTAAGAGTATAGCAACGGAATGTAAAACAATTGCACATGAAGGTAAAGGGAGGAGTTTGGAGGGAGCAAACGCAATGTTGATACAGAGATTTTTTATCCGTGGTTCCGATAGGTGATGCTATCGTACATCCACGTTGATGGAGACTTCAACCCACGAAGGGTAACGGTTGCGCGAGTCCATGGAGGGCTCCACCCACGAAAGGTCCACGAAGAAGCAACCTTGTCTATCCCACCATGGCCGTCGCCCATGAAGGACTTGCCTCACTCGGGTAGATCTTCACGAAGTAGACGATCTCCTTGCCCTTACAAACTCCTTGGTTCAACTCCACAATCTTGATGGAGGCTCCCAAGTGACACCTAGCCAATCTAGGAGACACCACTCTCCAAGAGGCAACAAATGGTGTGTTGATGATGAACTCCTTGCTCTTGTGCTTCAAATGATAGTCTCCCAACACTCAACTCTCTCTCATAGGATTGGATTTGGTGGAAAGAAGATTTGAGTGGAAAGCAACTTGGGGAAGGCTAGAGATCAAGATTTATGTGGATGGAATGGAATATCTTGACTTCTACACCAGTGTAGGTGGTTCTCTCTCAGAAAATGTATGTTGGAAGTGTAGGCATGTTCTGATGGCTCTCTCTACGAATGAAGAGTGGATGGAGGGGTATATATAGCCTCCACACAAAATCTAACCGTTACACACAATTTACCAAACTCGGTGGGACCAAATCATGAAACTCGGTCGGACCGATTTTGTTCAAAATGTGAACGTTAGGATTTTTGGTGGGACCGACATGTCAACTCAGTGGGACCGATGTCATTAGGGTTAGGGCATAACATAATCTCGGCGAGACCGATTACCCAAACTCGGCGAGACCGATTTTGGTAATAGACAAACAGAGAGTTGGTCAGGCAAACTCGGTAGGACCGATTCGCTCATCTCGGTTGGACCAAAACGTTACGAAAGGGAAACAGAGAGTTTGCATTGCAATCTCGGTGGGACCGATTGCTCATCCCGGTTTGACCGAAACATTACGAAGGGAAATAGAGAGATTACAATCCCATCTCGGTGAGACCGAGATCCCTATCGGTGAGACCGAAAAGACTAGGGTTTCTGGCAGTGGCTATGTCAAGTGAACTCGGTGGCGTCGGATAGAAAGTTTCGGTAGGGCCGAGTTTGACTTTTGGTTTGGGACATATGTGGATATGAGAAAGTAGTTGAGGGTTTTTGGAGCATATCACTAAGCATTTTGAGCAAGAAACTCATTAAGCAACACCTCACCCCCTCTTGATAGTATTGGCTTTTCCTATGGACTCAATGTGATCTTGGATCACTAAAATGAAAAATGTAGAGTCTTGTGCTTTGATCTTTAGCCAATCCTTTTGTCCTTAGCATTGTGAGGGGTCCACTTTCTAATCCATGCCATGCCAATCTTTGAGCTTTCATGAAATATTTACCTTGAAATAGCATTAGCTCAATGAGCTATATGCTGTTAGGAATTACCAAAACCACTCAGGGGTAGTTGCACTTTCAATCTCCCCCTTTTTGCTAATTGATGACAACATATAGATCAAAGCTTTGACAAATGATAATAAGATTTAAAAACATCGTCGCTTTGAGAAGTATGCGATAAACAAGAGCTCCCCCTAAATTTGTGCATTATTTAAAATTTGCTTTTGAATGCAAATGCACAATCGATTAGGATCATGGGTTACTCTTCCATGTCACATACATCTTGGTGGAGCGCTCAAAATGATAGAAATTAAAAGCATGCACTCATCACCAAGCAAGTGAATGATCATATAAGGATGTGAAAGATAATATCATCCAACAAGCATTAAGGGTAGCATATGATCAAACACATGATCAAACAAGTATCTCACAAGAAAATAAAGTATCTCACACAAGCACACAATCAATAAGTTCAACCAAAAACAAGAGAGATAAAAAGCAATAAAAAGTAACACTCTCTCTCGAAGGCTATGATCTATACATTTTTCTCCCCCTTTGGCAACAAGTTACCAAAAAGTTCAAAAAAGCATAGTGCTAAACGTCTCTCAGGCTTGATCTTCGGGAGGTGGTGTAGAGAGAACTCCAAGGACGAAGGCATCTGTTGATGTAGCTGGAGCTGGTGGAGTGGCTGCTAGAGGTGGCACTGGGTCTGTAGCTGCTGGTATCGACGCAGAGCTCGAGAATCTCTCACCGCACTGCAGCAGATCTTTGTCCTCTAGGCACTTGCTCAAATGCATCGATGGTTGCCTTGCCCTTCTTCTTCTTCGCTTCCTCCTGAAGCTGCTCAATCTGGGCTTGGATCTCGCCACCTTGACATCAAGATCATAGAATTTCTGCTCAATGATCCTCTCCAAGCTCTCCTGGTTTTGAGTCGGGGTGGCCAAGCCCTTCTCAATCCTCAAGGTGGATTGGATCAGATATGCTAGCTGATCTTGCTTGCTCTTTAGGAGAACTTGAGATGCCTCTTCAACACTTGGCATCTTGGCA
Source organism: Aegilops longissima (assembly GCA_021605205.1). NCBI lineage: Eukaryota > Viridiplantae > Streptophyta > Magnoliopsida > Poales > Poaceae > Aegilops > Aegilops longissima. The sequence goes on along the minus strand of CM038677.1, from coordinate 653,419,330 downwards.
GCTTTCTCAGCTTTAGCTTTGGCTTTCTTCTCCTGTGCTTGAACTGATGATGGTTTATTCTCATCCATCACAACTGTGTTGTCTTCAAATTCAGGGTATATGGCCAGGTGCTCCTTATCCAATAGATATTTGCATGTGCCCATCTTGGAGTTGATGAGCTTCTGAATTTGTGGGGCATACCCACAGCTTCTCTTCTGATCAGCTGTTGTCCTTTTGATTGTCTCTACAATAATACTCATGACTTTGAACTTTTGAGGCACATCAAACAAATGTAGCAAATTGATAGCATGTCCTCTGATCATCTTGTGATCGCCTGACTTGGGTAGCAATGTGTGCCTTAGGATCCAGTTGATGGTAGGCAGACTAGACAACAAGAAGTGGACAGATCCAAGCTTATGAGTCTCTAAAGAATCATGTGGGATCTCTCTGTACATGTGTGCCATAGTGTTGTGGTCTTTCTTCTTCTCGGCATAAACATCCAAGTCATCCTCATGTTCTTCTGGGGCATTGATCAACTGAGCCCATTCTTCCACAGAGTATTGGTACCTAGTACCTTCAGACATCCAAACTATCTTTCCGTCTGGATAGAAGTGAGCTGTGGAGTAAAACTGCATGATAAGCTCATCATTCCACTTGGTGAGCTTCTGGGCAACAAATGTATCAACTCCACATGCTTTGAAGTTGTCATATAATCCTGGACAGAATATATTTTTGCCAGTTTGCATGATTTTCTGTGTAGATTTTTTGCGGCCGTTTACAGTTCCATCAGCTATCACTAAGACTGATGCGATGGTCCGATCGGTTTCAATCCGGCCAGCTTTTTCCCGGTCGGCTTCATCCGATGTCCGATGATCACTGCATCATTGATCGAGCGATCTTCATTTTCCTTGATGTACTCCCAGTCAACCCATCTCATGCCACACACTATGGGCTTCTTGTCAAGCAGGACAGTCTCATAAAAGTCTTGGTTTTCCTTTGTGTGGAACCTATAATCCACAACAGTTCTCCTCCTGAAAGCATATGGATCAGACTGTCTCCACAATCTCAGTCCTGAATCCTTCCTGATCTTAATATTTTCTGCAACAGGATGTGCATCATTGTGGTCAGGGATCTTGGGCTTGAGCTTCCTTAGCACTTGGGCTTCATCATCTTCTTCTTCAACAGTCTCAGGCACTGGGGCCTTGTTCTTTTCTGCAGCTGGAATGTTTCTAGTGCTTCTCTTTGGAGCAGACTTCTGAGCTAGAGCTTTGGGAGCAGACTTGGGCTTAGATTGAGCAGCCCCTGACTTTATAGCATCTCCCATAAGCTTCTGAGCTTTGGGTGCTGGAGCAGCATCCGCCTCCTCTTCATTATCATCTCTCATCATGGAGGGCTTCCCAATAAATCTGGCAATGGTCTTCTTGACCCTTTCTTTCCTCTTCTTGCCTTCACCTCCTTCTTTGGGTTCAAGAGTGAACTCCATTGTTTCTTGAGTGGAGGCTCTGGCTTTTGACATTGGAACTCTTCTTGCTGGAGCCTTTGTCTTCATTCCAGGCTTACTTGCAGCAGCTATGCCATACTCCTTTTTCAGCACCTTTTTCCTTGAAGTGGCTTCATCCTCAACAGCCACATAATCCTCATCCTCTGAATCTGAGGTTCTCTTCTTCCTTGTCCTGATAGCTGCCTTTGGCAAGTTACTAGGTGTGCTCCTGCTGCCCTCATCATAGCTACTGGAGGGACTAGTGCCCTCACTCAACTGAACCTGCTCTTCAGACTTGTTCTGACTGTCACTTTGATCAGACATCTTCATGCAAACTGTCAGCAAACCCTGTGAATAGGTTGTAGATGAGGTAGAGTAGATGAGCATCACAAAGTACAGAGGTTTTGCAGAACAATTGAGTCAAAAAGCTTAGTTTTAGTTCTCTACAGAAGTGATCTCGGAGCTACCGAATTGACAAACCCGGTGATACCGAAGCAACACTTGGAACCTAAACTAGTGAACTCGGTTGGGCTGAGTCATAGTTTGGTGGCACCGAGATTGCTAGGGTTTCACGGAATCTTGAACTCGGTCACACCGATTTGCACGTTTTGGTCGGACCGAAAAGCGCATGTGCAATGGCCAAGGCCGAATCGGTGAGACCGATTTCTACAGTTCGGTCCGAGATGAGTTCTGCGGAGAGCTAACCCTAAAATTTTCGAATCAATCTAGACCTAAGGAAGTTTTAGCTGGATGGATCAATCTCAATCGTGGCAAGAAACATGGCATTGTCCTTGTGCTAGGAATCAGAGTGAAAAAGACAGCACAAGGGGCCAAACACTTACCCTAGAGCGGCGAGTGTTTGCTACGGCGGCAACGGCGGAGCAGATTGCCGTTGACGGTGGCGGAGACCAGCGGCGGGAGGTCGCTGGTGGCGAGAGGACGATCCGGAGACCCGAAGAGGCACATCAGGTTATGCGCGGGTGAAGGGTTTCGGAAAAATTTCCAAAATTTGACCCGTCAGTATATATAACCTGACCCTGTCGGTGTGACCGAGTGGAACAGCTCGGTGGCACCGAGATGCAAAACTGCAGGCAGTTACTGCAACTCGGTGTGACCGAAAGGTTCTAATCGGTTGCACCAAGATTGAAAACCTAGATCAACTAAGTGATCTCGGTAGGACCGAAAAGGATGAATCGATCAGACCGAAATGCACAAAGAGGTTTTGGAAGTTTAAGTCTATGACGAATCGAGGACTCCGAGTGCTCCTCACATAGAGTGGTTTGAATCTGACTTGATCAAACTTTGTGATGTATCATGAATAGAGTTTGAGACGAGAAAAGCATAGATAGCTAGAGGGAGTTCTTAGGCATTCTTGTCCATCCATTTGGCAAAAGAGAAAAAGCCAAACAATCAAAGCAACAAATGGATGTCCTTGAATGAGAAAAATATGCATCCAACATGCTCACACAATTAAAATGGCAAATGAAATATGTGACAAAGCATGCACAAACACTCTAGCATCTATCAAGCAATTGGCGATGACTAGGTCATCTATATATGAGTATATTGCCTTAGGAGTCAAATGAGAACATTTGATCATAGGTCATACTCATTGTTTAAGCACAAGTGGGGTTACCACTTTTACATAAAGCATTGTTGTGCTCACACCATTAGAGTTGCTTTAGCTCAATTCTTAGAGTAAAGCTCCCCCTAGATGTGATATCCCCCCTAAGAGGGATGAACTAACCTTGGGTTTTGTCGATGATGACTTCATGTAGGTAATGAAGATGTGGATGCTCAATGTTGATGTAGATCATTCGGAGCAATCCTTTGGAGTGAGTTGCACTTTCAATACCTACACGGGTTAGTCCCACAAGGAACAAGCAAGGATATCCATAGACATAGAGTGATGTATACACAAGATGATGTCCATGAAAGCATTAGGTTACCTTGTCCCTTGTCTTACCAACAAGAGGGTTTGTGACTCCTTGAACTAGTGCAAGATGTGGAAGTTGTTTGCACTTGTCCTTGCCAAAATAATAAGAGTGAAGTACGTTGGCGGAGTCACCCTCAAGAACTCTCTAGTTCTTCTTCTTCGGGATCCACACCATCTTGATGGGAATCCTTGGAGTTGTAGTCATACTTGATGAAGTAGAACTTGATGTAGTCTTGGGATCCCACTTGACCAAGGCCTTAGGTGCTTCTACAAATGCATCAATCTCCTCTTTAAGCTTGTCCTTGCCTTTTTGCTTGTGGTCTTGTGGTGGAAGATCATCTTGAGCTTGTGTTCCTTGGAAAGAAGTAGGATCATACTTCTCTTGTTGAGGAACAAACTTCGTCTTGGGGTATTGATCTTCTTCCCACTCAACTCCATTGGCATTGAACTTTCATTCAAAACCAACACCTTGATTCTTCCGGTGCCTTCCTTGCTTGCTTACAATTTCCTCAAATTGCTTACTTCTGGCAAGGCTCTTGTAAACACCTTTCTCTATAATTCCCTTCAATAAGCTATTTTCTTGCTCAAGTGTAACTTGGCTAAGAGAATCATTAGTGGAATCAAGAGAGCTACTAGAAGCAACAACATTGGATTTAGCATGATTGTTGTTACTACTAGATGAAGAATCTTTCTTGTTCTTGTTGCTAGATTCAACTTGTGGCATGTAAGTAGACAAGAGTAAACGCTTGGCAATGTAAGAAGAACTTTTCTTGCGAAGATCATCATTGATTGCCTTTAAAAACTCATGCTCTTGCTCAAGGTTAAGCTTTTCAAAGCATAGCTTCTCATTAGTCTTTAAAAGTTCTCGATGATCTTCCAAGGTAGTTTCATGAGCTAACTTAAGAGTGTTTAATTCTTTAGTTAGACGCTCAATCTCCTTCTTATCATCGTCATTCGTTTTATCTTGATTAGCATCATTAATAGCAAGTTCATCATAGTTTTCATAACTAGAGTTGTCAACAAGTCAATCATCATCTCCTACCAAATCATCTTCATCACTATTGAAATCAACATACTCGGGGTGTGTTACCTTTGGACCTTTAGCCATGAAGCATCTTCCAATTCCTTCATTTGGTGAGTCAAATATGTCGTAGGAGTTGGTTGTCACAAGTGCTAGTCCGGCAACACCTTCATCTTGAGTATATTCGGATTTGGAGTGATAACTTCTTTCGGAGTGATGATCGGAATCGGAACCGGATACCCATTCACCAACATGAGCTTGATGTCTTCCTTTTGTGTAGCTCCTTGATGACTTATCCTTACTTTCTGAATCCTTGGTTCTCCGAGAGGGTCTTCGTTCATAATGATCATCCCTACTCCTTCTTTCTCTTGGTGGTGATTCTTCTCTTCTACTCCTTCTTTTGGGATAATCTTCTCTTCTTTTGTAGGGAGTCATACACTCATTGGAGTAGTGTTCGGGTCTTCCACAATTGTAGCAATTTCTTTTGCGACTTGAAGATCTCTTGTCATTGTAGGATCTTGACTTGGAGCTTCTTTCCTTGCTCCTTTTCTTGTAGAATTTGTTGAAGTTCTTCACCATTAGACTCAATTCTTCATTGAATGTTTGCTTCTCACTTCATGATGTGGGAGCTTCACATGAGGCTTTTTAAGCACCACTTGACTTGTTGTGGAGCTCTTCCTTATCCTTGAGTGACATCTCATGAGCAACAATTCTTCCAATGACTTCCGTTGGCTTGAGATCTTTATAATTGGGCATCATTTGGATCTATGTGCACATGGTATCATATTTTCCATCCAAGGCTCTTAGGATCTTCTTGATGATGAATCTATCGGTCATCTCTTCACTTCCTAAGCTGGCAATCTCATTTGTGATGAGAGCAAGCCTAGAGTACATTTCAGCGACGCCTTCACCATCCTTCATTTTGAACTTGTCAAGTTGACTTTGAAGCACATCTAATTTGGATTCCTTGACGGAGTCAGTACCTTCATGCATATCAATCAAAGTATCCCAAATTTCCTTTGTATTCTCAAGGCGTATGATTTTGTTGAATTCTTCGGGGCACAATCCGTTGAAGAGAATATCACAAGCTTGAGCATTGTATTGCAGCGTCTTCAACTCTTCCGTGGTAGCTTCACGGTTTGGTTCTCTCCCATCAAAGAATTCACCTTGCAAGCCAATACACACAATAGCCCAAACGGCCGGGTTATGTCCAAGAATATGCATTTTCATCTTATGCTTCCAACTAGCAAAATTTGTACCATCAAAGTAAGGACCTCTACGGTGGTAATTTCCCTCGCTAGACGCCATAATCTCCTAGGTTGTGAAACCAAGGCTATGACCACCAAAAGCTATGGAAATCAAAGCAAATGGAGACCAAAGCTCTGACACCACTTGTAGGATTGAAAGTATGTCTAGAGAGGGGGTGATTAGACTACTTGACCAAATAAAGATCTAGCCTTTTCCCAATTTTAGTTCTTGGCAGATTTTAGCAACTTTGCACAAGTCAAGCAATCAACCTACACATGCAATTCTAAGAGTATAGCAGCGAAATGTAAACCAATTGCATATGAATGTAAAGGGAGGAGTTTGGAGGGAGAAAACTCAATGTTGACACGGAGATTTTTTATCCGTGGTTCCGATAGGTGGTGCTATCGTACATCCACGTTGATGGAGACTTCAACCCACGAAGGCTAACGGTTGCGCGAGTTCACATAGGGCTCCACCCACGAAGGGTCCACGAAGAAGCAACCTTGTCTATCCCACCATGGTCGTCGCCCACGAAGGACTTGCCTCACTCGGGTAGATCTTCACGAAGTAGGCGATCTCCTTGCCCTTACAAACTCCTTGGTTCAACTCCACAATCTTGACGGAGGCTCCCAAGTGACACCTAGCCAATCTAGGAGACACCACTCTCCAAGAGGTAACAAATGGTGTGTTGATGATGAACTCCTTGCTCTTGTGTTTCAAATGATAGTCTCCCCAACACTCAACTCTCTCTCATTGGATTGGATTTGGTGGAAAGAAGATTTGAGTAGGTGGGTTCTCTCTCAGAAAATGTATGTTGGAAGTGTAGGTGGTTCTCTCTCAGAAAATGTATGTTGGAAGTGTAGGCATGTTCTGATGGCTCTCTCCATGAATGAAGAGTGGGTGGAGGGGTATGTATTGCCTCCACACAAAATCTAACCGTTACACACAGTTTACCAAACTCGGTGGGACCGAATCATGAAACTCGGTCGGACCGATTTAGTTCAAAATGCGAACTTAGGATTTTCGGTGGGACCGACATGTCAACTTGGTGGGACCGATGTCATTAGGGTTAGGGCATAACGTAATCTCGGTGAGACCGATTACCCAAACTCGGTGAGACCGATTTTGGTAATAGACAAACAGAGAGTTGGTCAGGCAAACTCGGTGGGACCGATTCGCTCATCTCGGTTGGACCGAAACGTTACGAAAGGGAAACAAAGAGTTTGCATTGCAATCTCGTGGGACCAATCGCTCATCTCGGTTTGACCGAAATGTTACGAAGGGAAACAGAGAGATTACAATCTCATCTCGGTGAGACCGAGATCCCTATCGGTGAGAGCGAAAAGACTAGGGTTTCTGGCAGTGGCTATGTCAAGTGAACTCAGTGGCGCCGGATAGAAAGTTTCGGTAGGGCCGAGTTTAACTTTTGGTTTGGGACATATGTGGATATGAGAAAGTAGTTGAGGGTTTTGGAACATATCACTAAGCATTTTGAGCAAGAAACTCATTAAGCAACACCTCACCGCCTCTTGATAGTATTGGCTTTTCCTATGGACTCAATGTGATCTTGGATCACTAAAATGAAATATGTAGAGTCTTGTGCTTTGAGCTTGAGCCAATCCTTTTGTCCTTAGCATTGTGAGGGTTCCACTTTCTAATCCATGCCATGCCAATCATTGAGCTTTCCTAAAATATTTATCTTGAAATAGCATTAGCTCAATGAGCTATATGTTGTTAGGAATTACCAAAACCACCCAGGGATAGTTGCACTTTCAGTTCCTGCATATTCTACAAAGATCTTTATCGGTCAAACCGCATAACAACATACGTTTTTCCCTTTGTCATCGGTATGTTACTTGCCCGAGATTCGATCGTCGGTATCTCAATACCTAGTTCGATCTCGTTATCGGCAAGTCTCTTTACTCGTTCCGTAATGCATCACCCCGCAACTAACTCATTAGTCACATTGCTTGCAAGGCTTATAGTGATGTGCATTACCTAGAGGGCCCAGAGATACCTCTCCGACAATCAGAGTAACAAATCCTAATCTCGATCTATGCCAACTCAACAAACACCATCGGAGACACCTGTAGAGCACCTTTATAATCACCCAGTTACGTTGTGACGTTTGGTAGCACACTAAGTGTCGGGGATATACCCCGCGGAATGACCCGGCCGGACTTGGTGCTTCATCGATGACCCGCCGGAGGACTAGCGACTCACGGGTCTGGCGGCTCACTGGTCCGGAGACTCACTAGCCTGGCGACTCACGGATGGCACCGACAACGGGTCAGATGGATAACAAGACTCAATGGCCCATAAGGCGGTTGATGGAAGGCCGACTCATGTTATAGTGGGCCGGCTTAATAGGAAAGTCATAAGGAATATTCTCCTACAAAGGAAGCAAGACTAGGACTCCACTTGTAATAGAGTAATCCTAATCCTACTAGGACTAGTCATGTAACCCGCCCCTTCAACATATATAAGGAGGGGCAGGGCACCCCAAAGAGGGACAAGCAAGAAGCAATAATCTCTAGGGCTAGACACAAAGAGCCGGCTTACCGGCGACTCCCTCATGATCATAATGAGACCTAGCCACAAATAGCATGTAGGGTTATTACCGGATGATGTTTCCCGGGGCCCGAAGCTTTCTAAACCCTTGTCTTGTGTCGCGTCTCTCAATTCCGCTCAACCCCTCTCAAGCTACCACATAGATGCTTTGGCCTCGTGACTAAGTCCTTGCACTAGGACATCTGTCGTGACAATTCAACGACAGTTGGCGCCCACCATGGGGCTCGCGCACGGTGGTGTTGAGTTCTTGAAGGGAGCTCTTCAGGGATCGAGAAGTTCGCAATTTCCAGACGAAGAAAAACCAGTTGGAAGGATCTACATCGACTACAGGTTCATCAGACAAGATTGAAGGAAAAAAGTTGCCTTTCCAAGTTCGTCGCTCGAGATGGAAAAATTATGCGGCGAAACAAAGTTCTGTTCGGATCTGTTGTTGCTAATACTGCCAAGCGTCGACCAAAACCGACAGAAGTTTTACTGCAGCCGATATAGGCCGTGTGGTACCAATCCTTATCCAGCACGCGCCAAACACATGCACGGCTGCCACAATGAAGAGTAACCACTAGAGATATTCAAAGCAGCCGCTGGCGTTGTTTAAAAAAAAAGGGGTGGCCATGTCCTAAGGATGTGATCGTGGACAAGTCAACCACCCACGAGCTCGAGTTGCCCAGCCTCGTCACTCCGTCCTCGCCAGAGCCGCCTCGCCTCTAGGAGCCGCCCTCGCCGGAGCGGTTTCGCCGCCAAGCCGCCGCCTCGGCCTCACCTCCACTTGACCGAACCACCCTTGCGCCTCGCCACTGCACCGCCGCCCATGGCCGCTGCTCGTCTCGAAGCCGGTCCTGCCTCTGCTTGCGAGCCATATCCGACACAGAAGATGCGGGGATGGATTTCGCCTCGCCTCATCAATCACGACCTGGAAACGGAGCCGGCTGCGACCCGGAGTCCTCCATGTTGGGACTCCCCCTGAGTGACCATGTCTCTGCTGAGTCGTTTGCGCCTGCTGCGTGCGACCCGCTTTAAGCCGTCGGCCTGTCGTCTCCTTCACTGGTGTTGCCTCCGAGCCGCCACCGTGAGCCGCGCCCTTGCTTTAAGTCGCCGGCATGTTGAGCCACCGCTTCGCGCCTGTCCGAGCTGCCGCGGGTTTGCTTAGGCCGCCACTGTAAACTGCCGCCGTCTCAAACACATCAGTGCCCAACTGCTGTCTGCCTCAAGTTTCCCGAACCGCCGTGGCCTCGTCTGCGAGCAGCTGCTCTCGGCAGCACGCGACCCGTCCGCACCACCGTGGTCTTGTCTGTGAGCCGCTGCTCTCGGCACCTGAGTTCACCAGCGCTCTAAGCCTTCTCTGCCTCCGCGGGGTTTCACTATTGCAGGTTGCCTTGGCCCTGAGCTGCTGCCCAATCCCTGAGCCGCCCCGCCTTGCCTGGCCTACGCCGCCCTGCCGCCGGCGCTCCGCCTTAAGAACCATTGTTGGCGGGTCTCTGGCGGATTCCTGCAGGGTGTTGTACTGTTTGCGAGAAGATAAGCAGTGCCAGGCGGGCAGTTGCTGTAGCCCGCTGGTTCGGCCGGTTCTAAGGTGGAATATTGATGCTACTCACATGGCATCATTCAGTCAGATTGATTTGCTGCTGATCTAGCGTCAGTACAATTGTTACATTCACCCAAGGTATTCTATGGGTATGGACACCAGCGAAGAACCAAGGACCAAGGGGTTTTGATTGAGTAAAAAAAACGAAGAATGGTTTGATCTGCATGTCGAAGCTTGGTTTGCAGCCATCTAACAAAAATATCAGGTGCTATCTTCACGTTTATTTAATTGAAAACACGTTTTTTCCTCCGACAAACAAACTACTCTGTTATGTGGTATTTTTTTCGCAGGACCATTATTCATTACAACAGTGTCGCAAAGGGGCGTGCGCCAATATCATTTTTGCATTAGCGCGTTCATGTTGTGTTGCTGGACAGATACATGCGCAAGTCGCCGCCCCCGCTACATCAACACACGCGACTGACTCATCGTCCGCGCCCGCAGCCGAGTCGCTTACAACGCCGTTGCCGACTCTCTCGTCCGCACCGGCTTACAAACGCCGTTGCCGGCTCTCCCGTCCGCACCGGCTCACAAATGTTGCGGCCGCACCCGACTCTCTCAACCGCGCCGGCTTACAATACCGCGGCCGACTCTCTCATCTGCACTGGCTTACAATACAGCGACCGAGTCATCTGTTGTTCAGGCGAATCCGGTGACATACCTCTAAGTATATTTTTTGGCATATATTTATTTTTGTCAAAGAACAATTACTTTGGTCTGCAATTTGTTTATGCAGGGCAATTATTATGACATATTATACCGCGTAGATGGAGGCATGCCAACATCTTTGGGCATAGGCGATCGTCGTTACTCAATGGACTCCCACGCCGGCTTACAACAAGGAGGACAACTTGTCCGTCCGCACCGACTTACAACGCCACGGCCGGTTCATCTGTCTGTGCCGCCTCAGATGTTGCGGTCGTCTTTACCGTCCATCTCTCGCGGCCTGGTTTACATCAACACACCGGTCGCACTCGCCTCGCATGAGCTGTTTATTGAGTATGAGCAAGTCACTTTGCTTGGGAAGCCCGGTTTTCTTCCAACAAATTGGAGGCAAATTATCATGTATTATCAGCCGCCGTCTGCACTGGATGGCTCAATGGGAAGGCGCACAAGTCGCCGCCACTACAGTTTGGTTAAACCTCAAACAGCCAGTTGGAAGGAACCATTGGCCGAGCTGCTGACACGGCTCATACGGGATCATTTATAGACCCGCCGTAGTCACCTCAACCTTCTGTGGATTCATATCGCGCTATCAACGCCAATGATATACACCTTCTGATATGGTCAAATATGGAGAATCTCAAGCCAACACCTCGAGTCGTCTTGAGACTCAGGGGCTACAATGGTATGACTCGGCAGAATTGGCCGGTTTCAATGCATTCAAGAACTCCGGGTCGTTGGAGGAAAAGATAATCCGACCCCGGAGATTACTGCTCTATTGATGAAATTTTAAAGACCGTCAGAAAGGTGTCCGGCTTAAAAAGAAGAATTCTGGATTAAAATCCGGCTCAAGGTATATTTGTCTCTTACAAAGCTTTGAAACTCTCAATATCCGGTTTAAGAATTTCCGGTTCAAAAATTTATCTCTTGCAAAATTCGAGTTCTCAGATAAAATTAAAGGGACCAAAGAGAGTCTGTTGCAAAGCACAACTCACATATAGGTACCCTGCCTCTATGGTCACTTGGGGGCTTCCTGTTCAAACATAGGTTGTATTCGAACCAAAGAGAACATAGATGTCGGTACCCTTTTGATCGGCACACTACCAAACTCACTAGGGGGCTTCTTGATCGTATTCGAATCATAGCTCAACCCCTTTTGGGTCCAACGTGGATCGTATTTGAATCAGCATTGTTAAACAACTCTCAAGGTCATTTGGGGGCTTCCTGTTCAAACATAGATCGTATTAGAACCAAAGAGAACATAGCTGTCGGTACCCTCTTGATCGGCAATGCCAAAGCCACTGGGGCTACATGATCATATTTGAATCCTAGCTTAACCCCTTTGGAACAGTTTACTGATCGTATTCGAATCAGAAGCCTTGGTTTTCTTTTTGTCTGGATTAAGTTTTTTGAACACAATCTTTTGGGTTTTGAGATTTTTTGCTCATATCTAAAGCATATATATATGTGGTTTCTATTAACCCGCCCTGGCTTTCGACGAACAAGTCGCCAGTATATGACAATATTAATACTTGGAAGGTTTGACTTCTAAGTTTTGGGTTATCACCCTTACTGTGCAGGTCACTGTCACGCCCAATATGCGACCCTATCCAAAAGGAACTCGACGGTCCCACCAAGGATAGACCCGCATATTGAGACGCTTTTGCAAGGTGGATATCATTACATCAACATTACATAATAGATGTGGATACATACATAAGGCACAAATGCCACAAGAATACATCAACATCATATACAAGATCAACATCCGACTACGGATGAAACATAAACGAAACTCAAACAATATCCACTCGCTAGCCAGGGCTGCCGACACAGAACCTATCCCCGATCGAAGAAGAAGCGGAAGAAGAACTCCAATACAAGCAAACATCGCTCTCGCGTCATGATCATCGCAAACCTGTACACTGCAACTGGTGGTGTAGTAATCTGTGAGTCACGAGGACTCAAAGAATCCCATTACCATGGGTATCAAGACTAGCAAAGCTTAAAGGGAAAGGAAGGGGTAAAGTGGTGAGGTTGCAGCAGCGACTAAGCATATATGGTGGCTAACATACGCAAATGAGAGCGAGAAGAGAAACAAAGGAACGGTCGTCAACTAGTAATGATCAAGAAGTGATCCTGAACTCCTACTTACGCCGACATAACCCGAAACCGTGTTCTCCTCTCGATCAACCCGAAAAGAGACACTCACGTTCACGCTACGGTTGGTGTATTTTAGAAGAGTTTACTTCAAGTTTACTACAACCGGATATTAACAAATTCCCATCTGCCACATAACCGCGGCACGGCTCTCGAAAGTTTATACCTGCAGGGTGTCCCAACTTAGCCCATGATAAGCTCTCGCGATCAACGAAGGATATTCCTTCTCCCGGAAGACCCGATCGGTCTCGAATCCCGGCTACAAGACATTTCGACAAAGAATAAAACAAGACCAGCAAGACCTCCCGCGTGCCGACACCTCGATAGTAGCCGCGTAGATCTCGTCTCGAGCCACGACCGGATGAGCAGTCCGTACAACTAAAACCAGCCCTCAAGTTTCCCGAGGTGGCGCTGCAAAGGGCTCTAGTTTGGACCAACACTTAGACAAGCATTGGCCCGGGGTTAAAATAAAGATGACCCTTGGGATGCGCGACTCCCAAGGAAAAAGGTAATAGGTCGTGCAAATGGTAAAACCAATGTTGGGCCTTCTTTGGAAAAGTCTTATTCAAAGCGAATCTGTCAAAGGGTCCCATAAATCACCCGACCGCGTTAGGGACGCAAAAATCCGGGAACATAATACCGATATGACGGAAACTAGGGCGGCAAGAGTGGAACAAAACACCGGGCATAAGGCCGAGCCTTCCACCCTTTACCAAGTATATAGATGCATTAATTAAACAAGATATATTGTGATATCCCAACAAGTAAACATGTTCCAACAAGGAACAACATCTCCATGTTTCAACAAGGAACAAACTTCATCTTCACCGCAACTAACAACGCTATAAGAGGGCTGAGCAAAGCGGTAACATAGCCAAACAACGGTTTGCTAGGAAGGGTGACAAAGGTTAGAGGCTGACATGGCAATTTGGGATGGCTTGATAAACAGGTAATAGGTAGCGCAACATAGCGATAGAACGAAACAACTAGCATAGCAATGATAGTAGTGAGATCCAGGGTAGCGGTCATCTTGCCTGAAATCCCGCAAGGAAGAAGAGCGAGTCCATGAAGAAGATGAACAGATGAAGCCGAACCAAGCGTAGACGAACGAATCCTCACGATCGCAACGAAACAGGAACTAACAAGAAGAAGTACACAACAAAGTAAACACACCACACATGAACAAGGCATGATGCACAACAAGCATGATGAATAACAAAGCTACATGAAGCTACTCATGGCAAGAGATGATGCAAACAAGAGCAACACATCAAAGCAAGTTTAAATGAGGCCGGAAACAACATAGAACAATTCCGGTAAGTCCTCATATGCAAATTTCGAAATTGGTCCAGATCTGAATAAACTTTAAGTTCAAGTTGTTAAACAGCAAGTTAAGATGCACCACGATGATCTACACGAAATTCTAGTCAAGTTACATATAAAGTTCATTAGATTCGGAGCTACGGCCTAGAAGATATGAGCAAAACAAGTTACACATGGCATTGATGCAAAATGCATACAAACATCAAGAAAACACCTCAAAACAAGGATGCAACATGATAATATGAAACTACATGCAAAATCAAGCAAGTTTCATATAAAGCACACTCAAAACGGAGCAACGGTTCAACACATACACTCTATACAAGTCATGACAACAATCTGTCCAAAACAGCAACTAGGCATATTGCAAGCATCAAAACAACATGCTACAGCATCTTAACATGATAAAAAAAGGCATGGGCATGATGTACAGGTAAAGCATTACAAAACATGAACACTGAGCTATCTCCAGAAACAACTAGAACATGCTCAAAATGACATGGCAAGATTGCAAATAATAACAGGTTCACAGACTTTGCAGAAATAACATCAGGTTGCAATGTTTAGAGCTAACAAACAACATGTTACAGGAACTTATCATGGCAAACAAAGGCATGGCATGATACTACTAAATTCATAGAACAAAAGTCCCTTACTGACCATGAGCCAAAAAGGATCAGAAGATATGATGGAACCCATGTAAACATAGCAAGTTATATTACAGATTTAAACATGGCAGGAACAACAATAAGTAGGCATGTTTGTGAGCTTGAACCACTCACCACAGAGTAATACATGGCATGGCAAGGCAACTCACAGTAAGAAGACATGGCATAGAAGCTATACATGGCAAGAACAACAACATAGCATTCATGGATCAACTACAACAACCTTGGCAAAATTGAATAACATATAAACAATCTGCCAGGAAACATTTTATAGCAAAACTTTGTGCAGGATTTGCAGAACTATGACTTATATAAATGCTTAAGTCCAAGCTCATCATTAAAATTGATGCTTTAGAATGATCATCCGTGCTGGGTTTACTCAAAGGCTATAAATAGCCGGGTTATAAAAATTCCGGCTTACAATGGAGGTGTATTAAATCGCCATCGGCCAAGAGCGGCCGGGTATTTAAACTTCGGATTTACTTGTCAACAGATAAGGTATTTGAAATCTTTAAATAGCCAAACTTGGCTGGATTTTCATTATGATATTGAATGATTGAGGTTTCCAAACCGGGTTATTCAAATCTTTAATAGCCAACATGGCTGGATTTTTATTATGGTTATCAGAAACTAATATTATGATTGAGGTTTTCAAAATCGCTTCAGCGCAATGGCTATTATTTTATCAATGGATATTATTTATTCTACAATGGAAGGAATAGTCCCGAGTCACTGCAGGCTTACAACCCGGCACTTGGGGGCTACATTAATCAAATTGAGATTACATCGAATATGCAAAGTCCCATGTCACTGCCAGCATGCACCATGGTACTTGGGGGCTAATGTAAAGTCATTTTTTGATCAACTTATTGAAGACCCGACTCATCACATCGTAATGACCCGGCCCTTGGGGGCTACCAATTGCTCCTGTCAACAATTCAAGGTACACAAGTTTTAATCCATTATATTGAAGGGTCCACTGCTCAGTTGGTAAAACACAAAAGCTCTTAACCTTGTGGACGTGGGTTCAAGCCCCATGATGGGGGTTACATCATATGATATTCTTTTCAAAGAAGTATATATAAAGTCCCAGCTCAATATTATCTTACTGAGCCGGCCCTTGGGGGTTACACGTTGCTATTCAAGTTTTCATGATCATATGTATAAAGTCCCTGCTCATTATTGCATAATGACCCGGCCCTTGGGGGCTGCATTGGTTGAAATTTTATGAGCATAAGGCAATTACAAGTCCCAGGTTGCTGCAAGCATGACAACCCGACACTTGGGGGCTACATATGTGGAATATTCAGTTTATGACTAATGTTTGAGGTGAATAACCCGGATTTCTTCAAGGTTGCAACACTTATATTGAAGCAAGTCTTAAGCTATCACTATGTTCTCCTCTTTAAGACTTGGGGGCTACAGGTATTATGCATATAAAGGAGGAACGTCTTCAAATTCTCAATTTTGAGCAAATCAGGAAGATCAATTACATGATCCGGTGTCAACAACAATTATAACTCGGCAAGATCTGCATCTTTAAGACGGTTGAAAATCAGATGGGTATTTCAAGACCTATATTTTTTAAGCCGGCGTTTTGGAAGCCGACTCAAGTGGATTATTTCTTACAATATTTCTCTACAAGAGATCAATGTCAGCAAATTGATTCTGAAGCTGGCCTGTTGACCCGGATTTTTCAGAAGAAGTGCCCGGATTTTTTAGCATTGGCAAAATTTGAACATATCTGCTAAGGAGATTTGCTATGAGATCATGGATATGTATTAAGAAGGAAATGACAAGGACTTAAGGATATTCAGGTGTCGATTTACAAGAATATTTAACCCGGAGCACAACCTATCAAGTTTTTTCTTGTTTTTATTTTACAGGATAAGTTTAACATGGATAAATCCAAATTAAACCGGGGGCTAATGTCGGGGATATACCCCGCGGTATGACCCGGCCGGACTTGGTGCTTCATCGATGACCCGCCGGAGGACTAGCGACTCACGAGTCTGGCGGCTCACTGGTCCGGAGACTCACTAGCCTGGCGACTCACGGATGGCACCGACGACGGGTCAGATGGATAACAAGACTCAATGGCCCATAAGGCGGTTGATGGGAAGACCGACTCATGTTATAGTGGGCCGACTTAAGAGGAAAGTCATAAGGAATATTCTCCTACAAAGGAAGCAAGACTAGGACTCCACTTGTAATAGAGTAATCATAATCCTACTAGGACTAGTCATGTAACCCGCCCCTTCAACATATATAAGGAGGGGCAGGGCACCCCAAAGAGGGACAAGCAAGAAGCAATAATCTCTAGGGCTAGACACAAAGAGCCGGCTTACCGGCGACTCCCTCATGATCATAATGAGACCTAGCCACAAACAGCATGTAGGGTTATTACCGGATGATGTTTCCCGGGGCCCGAAGCTGTCTAAACTCTTGTCTTGTGTCGCGTATCTCGATTCCGCTCAACCCCTCTCAAACTACCACATAGATGTGTTGGCCTCGCGACTAAGTCCTTGCACCAGGACATCTGTTGTGACAATTCCACGACACTAAGTGTTCCTCCGGTATTCGGGAGTTGCATAATCTCATAGTCATAGGAACATGTATAAGTCATGAAGAAAGCAATAGCAAATAAACTAAACGATCAAGTGCTAGGCTAACGAAATGGGTCAAGTCAATCATATCATTCTCCAATGATGTGATCCCGTTAATCAAATGACAACTCATGTCTATGGCTAGGAAACTTAACCATCTTTGATTCAACGAGATAGTCAAGTAGAGGCATACTAGTGACACTTTGTTTGTCTATGTATTCACACATGTACTAAGTTTCCGGTTAATACAATTCTAGCATGAATAATAAACATTTATCATGATATAAGGAAATATAAATAACAACTTTATTATTGCCTCTAGGGCATATTTCCTTCACCCCGAGCACCTCATCTGCTTCCCCAAGGACTACCCCGACCACCTCCTCCCAGCACCTCACTGGGCACCATCTTCGAGCTCCTCCTCTGCCTCCTCGACCATCTCCACCCGAGAACCTCCTTTGCCTCCTCGAAGGTGAGCATGTGTTGTGAATGTGGCTGTTAACTTGTTGATGTGTATGTGTCTGCTGTGTGTCGTGGACGTGTGTGTTGTGTGTCATGGATCTGGGAATATTTATGCTAGTACGTGTTCTATCCTACTATGTGTATATGACAACAAGAACTAGTACATATATTGCTATGCACACGACAACAACAGCGTAGCAAATATACTTCTATGTATATGACAACAACAACAACGTAGCAAATGTACTTCTATGTATATGACAACAACAACAACAACATAAAACTGCTATGTGTTCTATCATGTCATGTATAATTTTTCTATGTTCATAAAATCACTATGTGTGTAGGACATCCCTTCTATTATGTGAACATTTCTTTAGGTTTGGAGTGTGCACATTTTTTTATGTATACGAGAACACTTACATGACTTTTATAGATAAGTGGATGCATAATCGACTAATGAGAAGACTAGGAGTCTTACCGAGTTACCGTCATGCAAGTGTGGACCGATAATAGGCCAAACACCTACTTGACCCCCAATGTATTTGACGACGTGGCAATTCAATTCGAAGTGAGAACATACCGGAATACAAGCATTTACAATTCAAAAACAAATGGGACGACTGGAAATTTGATTACAACATATTTAATAAGCTCAAGTTGAGGGATACCAGATGGGGATGTGGCGTTGAGTTTAACACTATAAACAAGATCATGAGTAGTGAAAAAATGAGACAATTGTGAGTTGTCATGTTTATGTTTTGCATATCTTTGACAAATTCATATCGCTTCTATTATTACTAATGTTTTATTTTAATGTATGACATGACCTTAAAGGTCATGGCTAGTTCAAGACGTATGGACTTCACAATGAAGAAAAGTCATGCGTCGTGTTTGGAGACATCATTAGCGGTTGTACATATCAATAGGATCCAAGTTCTGACGTGCCACCACTTCTACTACAACAATAACAGTTGCGTTGGCTGTCACTGCCATCCAAAATGTTGACTTGTTGGAGGATCATGAAGTGCCACCTTCTCTTTTTGCGCCTTGAGTCAATAGGAGGCTAAAAAATGCATCGATAAGAGGGAAAAAAGACCCTAAGACAACACAACTTTCGGGAACACCAGAAATTATGTTGTGGTGCTAGATATGTTAGTACTGGGACCCCCCCCCCCTCCCCGACATGGAGAGGTACCCTTTGGGCCCACTTAGTATTACGATGTCTAGCACTGCCTGACCAGGTATTGTGACTAAGGAGTTAGGGTCAGTTTGGTTGGTGTCCACACGGTTGCATGCCTGGCCTGACACGTGCCTGGATCCTGCCCGGCACTTGTTTGGTTGCTGCCTGGTGGAGAAAACGATTGCTTCGCCTGGTCGTCGCTAGCAGCAGGGTTAGCCTGGCTCAGTTAAAATAATTGAATTAAATAATATACTCAACCTAGGCAGCAGCATCAGCCTGGGACCAGGCGTCCAATTTCCCACGCCTGGCCGTGCCTGGCCGTGTGCCTGGAACTAATCAAGACAGAATAGCAGATTTGGAAATCTTGTAAACACTAGAAGACAAAGCACCAGGCCAGGGGAGTAACCAAACACGCACGCACTAGACAAGCCTGGCCAGGCAAAAAAGTCCTACCATCTCAGGCATCATCCAGGCAGGACTTTTTTTCAGGCACGTTGTTCAGGCCTCTAACCAAACATGCCCTTAGTCATGGGGATACCGAAATACAATAATGGGAAATGAGTACAAACAGATAACGAGGATAATTATGCATAGTGGTTAAAGTGTTGATCACGAAGATAACCATCAAAGTCTTTCATCAGGTTGTGTAACGTATCGCGAAGCAAAAGGAATTGTATGCGATAATACAAGGTTCGATCAGTAAAGATCTTCGACAATATGTGGAAATTATTATGGGTGTCCAGGTCTTGCTAATAACTATTGACTGGAAGGTGTTCTGGACATGTCCATATATGCCCAAATCTATAGGGTCGCATGCTTAATATTTTAGCAACATGTCAGAATGCTATGATTTAATGGAGAATAAATGAGAAGGGTTTTATACGTGTTTTGGAAGGTCTCGGAAGTGTTCCACGAGGTCCTAGAGTGTCCTAATAATATTAGGGTATTGTTAGATTTTGAAAGGGTCTCGAAGGCTTTAAAAGATTCTAGAAAATTCCTATTGTCACTCGTCCCGATTGCTTGGAGGGGCAAGGCAACCCAATGGGCCCAAGTCGGCGGAGCCCCCTTGCCTTGAGAGGCAAGCAAACCCTGTGAGTACTAGTAGCACTCCACCTGGGGGTCAGTTGACCCCTTCCTCTTACCCACCCCTATATGGGGCTAGGGGTACACGAGGAAAGCACCCAAGCCTTTGGCCGACCCTCTCATATATTGGTTGCATCCTTCCTCTTCTAGTTGGCCACCTCTCCCTTAGATCTAGTTCTTCCTTACTGCTCTTTTTGTTGGTCCAGGCCGGGCCATATTCGGGCCAGGCCATGCTGAACCAATGGACAGCCTACCCGCTAGTCCTGGCCATGGGAAGCCCGGCCCGAAAAAGCCCGGCCGACGCCGCCGGGCCGGCTTGGGCCTAGTTTTGAGCCCGAGCCGGTAGGGCCGGACCGGCCCGTTGTTTTGCACTTTTTGAAGATCGGGCGGGCCGCCCGGCCCGGCGGCTTTTAGGTGTTCGGGCGGGCTCGGGCCGAAACACAGCCCGATGGCGGGCCGAGCCGGCCTGGGTTTTTTGTGTCGGGCTTGGCTAGGCCCGGCCCGAAGCCCGGCCCGGCCCGAGGTTTGGCCAGGTATACTACCCGCCGCGTTGCGGATTTCAGTCCCAGCCCAGCCCGGGAAGTTTCCCGAGGCCGCTGGAGCCTGGACCTGGAGCGAGCAAAACGGAACGCAAACCTGCGGTTCTGAATTCTACTGGAACAGCCGTCAAGTTCAGAAAAACCTGCAAAAGGAAAGAAGGTTCTCAATCCAAACCGGAGCTGTGGAAGCGAAGACTTGGGGAGTACAAAAGGCAGAGGCACAAATGGTGGGCTTCCTCCGGGCCTTCACCGCCGCATCCGCCGTGCCAGCAGCAGCCGTCGCCGCGGCCGCCCTCTCCTCCTCCTCCTCCTCCCCCTCCCGCTCCCCCTCCTCCAGGCTCCGCTTCCCCCTGCCCCCCTCCCTCTCCGCGTTCGCCGCCTCCTCGTCCTCCTCTTCCCCCGTGTGCGCGATGGCCGCCGCCCCTCCGATGGCCGCCGCCGCCACAGCCGACCTCTCTGCCCCCGACAAGGTTGGGCCGCGTCCTTTTTCGATTTCAGTATCTGCTTGCCTCGCCTAGGGTCTTGAGCCTTTTGGTCTTATGCCTGCTTCCTCGTGTTTTGCAGGGTACCGCGCTTCCGGAGCTCACGGTAAGCTCCCCAAAAAACTCAGGACATCATTTTGTTTTCCTTGTTAGTCTGTGTGTGATTCTACTAGGGCAGGAAGATGATTTGGACGGCCTTACTGGTTATTGAGAGATTGCGTAACTGACTCAATTGGTGCTTGAGATGTGGGCAATTTAGTTAAAAGAACATTGCTCTAGGTTTAAATTAGTTGGCCTACGGTGCTTCTAACGATGCCCAATTAGGTTTGGTACGATGGCTGCTGTTACCTTTTATTGCCTGGGTATATCGTTTTCTGTCATTCGTTGGTGCTTTGCAGTTCTTCCTGGGCTGCTTATACATGACCATATTGGTAATTACAGCGATCAAGCAATTATTTAGCTTTTAGTGTGTTTGCATCAAAACATAGCTTTTAGCATGTTGAATGTAATGGTTTTCCCTGCGGCAGAGGTTTGATGTATTAGGTGATCAAAAGGACTGCTGTGTTTACTTCTGTTTCATTGTTCACAACTTGCTTCAAATGATCTGCCAAAGCTTAGATAATTCATAGATATCGAATGACCAGGAGAAGAGCCCAAATGCCCAATTGAGCTATTCTCTTACCAACTATCTGTTTTTCAGTCTAATACTTTGAGAAAGTCTTATCAGTTTGGCCTTTACGCCATTACTTGATGAAAATTTTCAGTGCAAAACGTTGGGTAAAGTAGTGGGGCATTTTAAATGGATAAATATTCCCTTAACTGTACATGACTTGTAAAGATTGGATATAATAAATTTTGACCCACTTAACAAAATGCAGCAAATGCCAATATGATGATTCTCAAACTGGACATACAAACTATCCAGAACCCCATCCCCAGGGTTTCCGTTTTGAATTTCTTGAGATGAGGTGCTATACTGCTACACCATATTTGTGAAGATCAATGTTTTTTAGGAAGATTCTGTAATTCAGGAAATAAGGTGCATTGTCTGAAAAATTCCTGTTACACGGGGTTGTTTTTCCTCGTATAAGTGGGGTTGTTTTTTTAATAAGACTCGTGTGTTTGAGGTTAGACTTAGGAAATTAGTTGTACTGTTCGAAAACTCACTCTAGATAAAACTACAGAAGTTATCGTTTTGGAACTAATACTGAAATGGTCTCCCTGAAACTATACTTCACTTTAGCAACATGCTTCCTTATACATTACCAAGGGAAAATTTAGGAGGGCTGCACATTTCTTTGAGATGTCGACATGTCGTTTGATTTCTCAGTGCAAACAATTATTTAACAATATCTTTTTGTATGTCTGAAGACCGAATTCATGGTGGACATGAAATGTGAGGGCTGTGTCACGGCAGTGAAAAACAGGCTTCAAACACTTGAAGGTACAAATTTTTTAGTGCTCTATGTTGTATATAATCGTTTGTGCGTGCCTTTTCTTTCAACTATTTCCTGTTGGTTTTAAAGACTGCATCTTACTACAGGAATACAAAACATCGAAGTGGATTTGAATAACCAGGTAGTTAGAGTTCGTGGGTCTCTCCCAGTGAAGATAATGTTGGATGCTCTGCATCAAACAGGACGAGATGCACGTCTGATTGGGCAAGGGAACCCAGATGGTTTGTGTTAATTTCTTTATTATTAGCATGATTTCCCCTCTAAAGTCTTCCATATCAGCCTGCTAACACAGATATTAATGTAAAATCTCTAATGCTCTGTCGTGGAGTGTAGAAATCAGTACTTTTTGAATTTTTATACTAGACTTTCATTCCTACGACTGTGTAGCCATTTGTAGCTTTGGTCCTTAAGTAGCTTCTATGCTTTTAAGCTGCAACGTGCCCTGCTGAACTCATTCTGTTATCTGGCAAAACATTAATTCAACTTTTGTGTTGGCAAATGCTATCATAGATCTATATTCTGATTGCTGGCATGTTTAGTTTGTGTTCTGCACATCTGCTCTATATGAGAACTAATTGTTTCCCTTAACATTTGCAGATTTCCTAGTTTCTGCTGCCGTGGCTGAGTTCAAAGGGCCAGTTATATTTGGTGTTGTTCGTCTAGCCCAAGTTAACATGGAATTGGCTAGAGTTGAGGCTACTTTTAGTGGTCTATCACCTGGTAAACATGGATGGTCAATAAATGAATTTGGGGATTTGACAAAAGGTGCAGAAAGTACTGGCAAAGTATACAATCCACAGGATTATCTATCGGATAAGGTAATATTCCAACGCTTAGTCACTGCAGCGGTTGATAAATTATGTACCTATGATAACACGGAATAAATGGATATGCCTTGGGGTCCTCACCTGTTATTTTAACTTCCAAAGTAAAAGATTATAACAGAATGCTAACCCTTGGGGTCGATTCTTTATGATACTGTAGTATTACAATTTAGGAAGTCATGCGTTCTCAGAGAAGATAGTGGTGTCCATAGTTTCTTACATCCACATTACGTCTCCTCGGACAGTTCTATCCCATATCTCATGCAATCACTTTTAACAAAATAAAATCTTGTGGGTCATAGTTCGGCAGAGTTGTATACTGTAATATTTCACACTGTGCTGTCTACCTCTGTTTCCTATATAGTCCCTGGTGTCTATTATTCAAAATGTTTATTAATACGCCGGACAATTGAACAAACTGATTTGTTTCTCATTGTAAGGCATATTGTTTTGCAGTTGTAATGCAGTTCTTCATATTTGGTCAGTTTGTATACCATCGTGCTATAGTAATGCAGTATGAGTCTGGAAATAATTTATTGAAAAATCTTTTGAACTTCGGTTGCACAAACAAGATAAATGTGCTGATCTAAAACAGCAAACAGCAGCAACACTATCCAGCTCCACTTTTTGTTTTGTGCAACTCACAAATGAAAGCACTTTACCATGAAAATCTGCAGATTCGTAGTGTATTCCACATGATTTTTTTGGTTGCGATTCTTTTGAAACCTGTATCACTTTTGTTTACTAAAGTGATCACTTGGGCTCTGGAGCCAAAATCACCTATCGCTAGACTAGATCTGTTATGTTTCCTTTTACAGGTCCACTTGGGCTCCACAGCCAAAATCACCTATCGCTAGACTAGATCTGTTATGTTTCCTTTTACAGGTCCTTTGATCTAGTATGCAGAAAGCATTCATTGCATCTTCAATACAATGACCAGATTCACCAAACTAAGTAGCTGCAAATATTGACACACTGGCGTTCCTGCCTTCTTCTGTATATATGCTGTAGCACATGTGCTGTCAGAACATAACAGATCAGAATTGAACAACTGTAGCTCACCTCACTACCTTCGTTAGATCTGTTGTATGATTTTACAGTGCATATATACCTGGTGAAAATGACAATTGATTGTATTTAAGTGAAGGCCAGGGTATGTGTAGCTGAGATTTGATGAATTTGAGCACTGGTGGGTAGTAACCATCCTGTTTTTGCCGAGTGTTCGATCCTTTAAATTGTTCTCTAAAATGATTTCGACAGTATTGTTGTTTTGAAATATAGAGGTTCAGCAGCAAGTTAAGATGACATGCACTTTTTGTGAGACAGCCCCTTGGTGACCTGGGAACACTAGAAGCTGGAGAAAACGGAGAAGCCCAGTTTTCAGGATCAAAAGAGAAACTGAAAGTTGTCGACTTGATCGGTCGCTCTATTGCGCTGTATGCAACCGAGGACAGATCAGACCCAGGCATTGCAGCTGCCGTGGTCGCGAGAAGTGCGGGCGTTGGGGAGAACTACAAGAAACTCTGCACATGCGATGGTGTCACCATTTGGGAATCGAGCTAAATTCGCCGCAATGGAGTTTTCCACACCGCTGGGTCACCCCCAATATGTTGTACACACACAAATTATGTAGAAACAATCAACCATTTACCAAACATTTGGATTTGGAATAAGCGTGAATACATTTGAGGAATAAAAGCTTGTTTTGAGTTGGAGCTTCACAACATCTTTCTTCCGGCAAGTGCTGCTCCTGTGCTGCTGGCTGCTGCTACGCAACTGATTCAGCAACCTCGCTTACCAAGGGACCAGGGCACAGCTGCTTCTGCTCCCAGACCCTCTGACTAATGCAGAACAACAATACAGTACTGGGAGAAAAGCTCACATCGGCGGCAGCCATGTGAGGACCAGGGGGCTCCGGACTACGTGAACGCCGTCGCTCCATGACAGGGCACCGTACTCGGGTGTCTTCTGAGCGGCCTTGGTCCTCACTGTAACCTTGTAGGCGAGCTTCTGGTTTGCGCTGCTGAAGTGCAGGGTGCTCGGCTCGACGACGACGTCCGCGCCTTTGAACTTTGTGACCTTGACATGGTACGTCGACGACGGAGGACCGACGTTCGTCACGGTGCGGCGCACCGTCAGCGGGGTGGACGGCTGATCGGTGAAGACGGCGGAGATGGCCGGGTAGTTGAGGTCGCCGGGCGAGCTGAAGCTGCCCTTGCATGTCATGTTGGAGTTCTTGGTGAAGCCCTTGAGCTGCGTCGGCGTCAGGTTCTGCGTGCAGAGGAACTCCAGGTACTCGTTCTGCCCAATGTCGTAGACCAGGCCCGGGTTGAGCGCTCGCACCGGGTGTATGTGGCCGGCCCCGTGCTCGAACGGCGTGGACGCGTCGCCGGTCGCCGCGTCCTTGAGCACGTGGTAGGTGTTGTCGTGGACGTAGGCGGTGGTCATCAGCGCCGACTTGATCTGCGCTGGGCTCCAGTCCGGGTGGCTTGCCTTGAGCAGCGCGGCCACGCCGGCGACGTGCGGGCAGGACATGGACGTCCCCGACAGGATGTTGAACCCGACGCGACGACGGTCGCTGGCCAGGCTCGACGGGCTGGCGTCGCCGCTCCATGCGGCCAGGATGTTCACGCCGGGCGCGATGAGGTCAGGCTTGAGGATCTCGAGGGTTAGGTAGTTTGGCCCCCGGGAGGAGAAGGCGGCGACCACCGGCGACGGCCGGATCCCGAGCTTGGTTCCGGCGAAGCTGAGTGTCGCCGTCGGCTTCGGGCCGGTCCTGGTGTACTTCTTTGCCGCGACGCCTTCAGATTCCCCAACGGCCACGGCTGGCAGGAGGTGGCTGTCGGCGACGAGCTCCTCGCCGTTGGCTGCAGTGTTGGCGAGGATCATGCCGATGCCTCCCGCTTCCTTGACAACCTGGCCCTTCTGCACCCGAGGACTGATGCCGCGGTCGCATATCACGATCTTTCCGGCGACGGCGTTGGGCTCCAGTGTCCCCTCGAGGCACATGGACCTGGGGTTCGGGATGCTCGAGTTGCCGCCCATGTAGACCACCGGATACTGCTGCCGAGGCGAAAGGTTCTTCCTGCCCTTGTAAAGCGAGACGCCGGTGATGTTGGCGCCGTTGCCGAACGTCACCGTTGCCGGGAAGTCACGGTCCATGGTGCTCGCGCCCACCGTGGTGATCCACGGCGACAGGTTCGTGAGGCTTATCGGGTCCGGGCCGGCGTTGCCGGCCGAGCAGGCGATGAACACGCCCATCTGCATGGCCCCAAACGACGCAATTGACAGGCTGTCGCGGTAGTAGGGGGAGGCGCCGCCGCCGAGGGAGATGGAGAGCACGTTGACGCCGTCCGACACGGCGCGGTCGACGGCCGCGAGGATGTCGGAGCTGAAGCAGCCGCCGGTCCAGCACACCTTGTAGGCGGCGACGCGGGCGCGGGGCGCCATGCCACGGGCGACGCCGCGCGCGTAGCCGAAGAGGCCGGCGTCCGGCACGGGCGAGCCGGCGGCGGTGGCGGCTGTGTGCGTGCCGTGGCCGTCTTGGTCGCGCGGGGACTTGAGCTCGGTGGTCTCGTTGATGGGGCCCGAGGAGGCCTCGTAGCCGTTGTAGAAGATGCGCGCGCCGATGATCTTGCGGTTGCAGTCGGCCGTGGTGAAGCCGCGGCCGGTCTGGCACAGGCCTTTCCACTTGGCCGGCACGGGGCCGAGCCCCTTGTCGCTGAAGCTGGGGCTCTCGGGCCATATGCCGGTGTCGAGCACGCCGACGACGACGTCGTGGTCGGCGAGGCCGGCGGCCCAGATTCTGTTGCTGACCTCCGGGCCAATGCCCAGGAAGTCGGGGCTCCTGGTGGTGTGCAGCTGCAGGACCGTCTCCGGGAGCACGGCCAGCACGCCGGCGGCCTCGGCTATCCTCTCGGCCTCGTCCTCGTCGAGGCGAGCCGCGAAGCCATGGAAGGCCGTCTCGTAGTTGTAGATGATCCTCGCGTAAGCACCATCTTCCTCCTCAGCCTCAATCTGCGCAGAGCTCACAGACTTGACCGTGGAGGCGTACCACTCGTGGTGAAAATCGAACGAGCTGGGCTTCTCCGACGCGGCCATGTGGACGATGTAAGTCTTGGGGGCTCCCGCGCAGGCAGAAATGCTCGCTTGGAGAAGCACGAGCACCAGGCACAGCGACGGAGCCGTCCATCTCTCGCCGCGAAGATCCATGGCGAAGAGGCGAGGCCGAGAGTGAGAGGAGAGCGAGTATGGAGAGCTCTGCTTGCTGCTTATGAACGCTCCAGCAGCCCACGGGGTGGTGAGCTGTGGGGGAGTTGAAGAGGAGCAGGGGGCTGAACCGCTGAACAGTGAGACTGAAGAGCGGTAATAAAATGCGGTGGATTGAAGCGAATTCATTTGGCTGCGCGGTGACCCTGCGAGGATAGCCGTTGGAGTAGGTTTGCTTTGCTTGTCACACATTCTTCTTTCACTTCTCGGAGATATTTCAGGAGGGGCCCCTTGACGCCCGTGTCTTCTTCCTCTGCTCCAGCTGCAAGGCGTCTCTCTGTTCCTCAAAGGAGGACATTAACGCGGCGGATCTACTACCTGCCAGCGGCAACGGGCAGTAGGGTTAGCGCATTGATTGGTCTCAGTGGACGGTTGCTCGGGCTCCTCATGGAAGCGATTCATGTGCCACGTCTTTATGGCGCCACTGCTAACGGCAGGCAGTGGCACTGTGTGCTTTGTACTGAGGGGAAATTTGGTAATGACAGATTGACAATGACACCGCCTCCTTCAAGGAAAGGGGTGCGAGGCTGTGCCGTACGATTTTAGATGGAATGGAAATGGATTGTACGATGATTAGGGTAATCTGGGACGGGTACGTGAGAGCTGCGCTGCTATCACAGGAAAGGAGACAACTCCTGGCCTCGCCCAGCTGTGTCATGATTATGATGGAGGGGGCTCCATTTCTCCTACGTATAAGTTTCATCGGGAGCATCGGAGGACAAAATTACTGTTCTGACCTATAGTGCTAACAAAATCCCTATTTGACCTTATTCATAAAAAAAATCAATTCTAACCTATTTTGGTGACGCCAACGTTCCTTGCGTCTGGGTTGCAAGGGAGACGGGATGCACCTTGGCGTATGGCCCCTGGCCCGCACGACCCGCCCGCCTGTTGACCTGCTGACGTGGCAAATCCCGGCGTCTGGCCCTGGTAAGTGGATAACCCCACGGGAGAGCGTATGGGACCCATCCCACACACTTTCCCCAATCCAGCCCGAGCTTGAAGAACACTTGCTGCTCCCCCACTCTCTCCCACCCCTCAAGCTCCCCCTCAAATCCTCTCCAAAAGGTGCTTCCCTTAGATGGATCTTTCCATCACTTTGTTGCTTGTGGTAATCTCCCCCAAATCACCCAATTTTTTTGGTTAAATATTGTTATTTTGGTTGCACTTTTTACATGTTGGTGGAACCCTAGTTCATGTTTCCCCCCTTACTTTAGTATGAATGTCTTGGTTAACTTTGGCAATATAGTGATATGCATGGTGTGTAGTAGAAATATTTGCTTGTTGAGTAGAAAGATTGGGGGTTAGGGTTAGTTAGTGTTTAGGGTAAACTTTGCTTAGTGTGTGTTAATTAATGAGATGTTTTTGGATAAACACCAATTCTCATTGATGCCTTAAATGCATTCATGTTGTTTTTAGATGGAGAGACTTGTTAATGTTCATTACATGGACAAGGAGGCATTCTTGAGTAACAATGCCGACACGGGTGAGGAACCATTGGTTTTTGATACAAGCCCTAGCTATGAGAATGTTGTTGCAAAAGTGAGACATGTCTTAAAGTGGATGGACACCAATGTTGATGTTAAGTTAATAGGAAGGTATGATGTTGGAATTGGAGCCAAATCTCGCTTGAAAAGTATGCCTATCACCTCGGATTTGCATTGGGATGTATACAAGGAAAAAGTTTCCCAATCAGAAGACAAGTCACTTGAATTGTTTGCCACCAAGGTTGAATCTCCTCGGTTTACAATTGATTTGAACCGGAGTCTATCTTCTCCAATGGATGACATGAGCGAGAGGGCAATGGTGCCACTTGTTGAGCATAGGGTTGTGGTTGATGCCCCCAATGCTTATCGCCAACTGTCGTGGTTCTAAGTCTGACAGTAGAATGGGGGGTAGGTATGGAGAGGCAAGGTACTAGCTATGGAGTAGTTGGTACGCACGAGTTTACGAGTTCAAGCCCTTCTCGGAGGAAGTAACAACCCTCGCCTCGAGCCCGGAGGCGGTCGATTGGATTATATGTGTATGAATTACGAGTGCGAACCCCTACTCGTGGAGGGTGGCTTATATAGAATGCGCCAGACCCCACCATTACGTAGCGGAGGGTTTAAGGTACATTAAAGCTAGGCGTTCTTGTAACGCCTTACATAAAGTGTCATCATGACCATAAAGACTACTTAGTCTACGACACCGTTTGGACACCGAGTGGCTCTTGGACTCCTGGTGGTCGAGTGGGTCTTCATGGTCGAGTGTCTTTGAATCTGTCGAGTGGAAACCTACCAGGTCGACTGGTAGGCAGTTTATCCTAAGGATGTCCTTGGGTAGGGTATTTTGGACAGGTCCATGACCCTACCCTAGGTATATGACTTCATCATTAGCCCCCCAATGGATCGAGGTTTGAGTGAGGAAGGAGTTGATAATCTTTCCGACCTGCTTTTCGCGCTGCGAGTGTGCTTTACCCTGGATCAGTGATCTTTCAGTGACGGTGTCAACTTTTCTTTCAGTCGCCTTGATCCATTCTCTACATCTGTCGAGTGAACTTTATGAACTTGGAGATTTTGACGACGGATCGGAGGAAATCTGCCGTCGACAAGCTGCTTCTCTTGTTAGCGGATTTAGTGGGATCCGAATTTTGAAGCGCCTTGCGGAGAAGGCCGCGACACTTTCGGATGGATAAGGCAAGGACGCCTCGATCTCCGCACCACCTTTTTCGCCACGACACGCTGCGATCGCTATGGATTTGACAGATTGCTTGGGCCTACCAATACCACTCTAAGCGACTTCATATAAGGCGCCAAGGGGGCATTTTGAACAGTCGCCTCATTTTCCTCCTCCGTCCTCGATTCATCCGCGCCGTAACAGAATCTGCTTTCGCCGCGCCTCCGCTCTGCCCGCACGGCGACAATGGTGAAGGAGAAGACGACGGCCTTGGAGAGGGCGAAGAAGGCGACGGCGAAGGGAGAGCGCCAATCGGGCGGATCCTCGTCATGTCCCAACTGCCGCAAGGTTGGGTCCAGGAGATTGGATTTGCTCGACCATCACCCGAAAAACCTCAACGACAGCCAACGAGGGACTGATCCCCACGGGTCGCAAAGGCTTCGGGGACAGAGTGGCACCGCAGCCTCAAGAGGGTGAGTCGTCCTCCTAGCCACCCATGTGGATCATGGATTTTCTCTTCCGCCGAATCTTTTCTTTCGGGTTTTCAACTTCTTTGGAGCACAACTCCATCACTTTACCCCAACTCCATTGCCTATCTCGCCGCTTCGTGTGTTTGTGCGAAAACTTCTTGGGTTGTCGACCACACTGGGCCTCTTCAAACAGATATTCACTTGTCGCTCTCGACGGTGAAAAAGGCTAGTCCGAATGACGAAAGAACCCAAGTAATCCAGATGTGTGGGGTCTTGGGGTCCAGATGAGGGGTAAAAGTGCCTTTTCACCATGATTCTTCCCGATTCGATCGAGGGTGGCAATGACCTGTTCTATCGCCAAGACCGATCGACGCCAGCGATCACCGGACTCCTCCTTTCTCCATGGATTGAGTGAACAAGCCGTCCTCTCAAGGTGCTTCCGAGGAGAAGGCCCAGTTGTTGTTGATGGAGCGTGTAGTCCAGCTCATTCGCGACGGAGTGACCGACATGGATCTTCCGAGGTTTTCCTTCGACGACGCATTCACCGCTCAATACCAAGGTCACCCGATGTGGATGTACTCTGCACCGAGGACACCACCCGGTCCACCTGCAGGAGGTCGACGACGCCACATTGGAGAGGTGGATGACGCCATCACAGGAACAAGGATAACCTCGCGGGGCTAGGAGGATCCCACCACTCGACCAATCTTACGAACTGACCATGTATGACCACTTATCTCCGATCGTGATCCTGTTGCATTTGCTCTGTTCGCTGCGAATCAATCGATCGACTTTCGCCTTGTTTTGCTGTCTTCTAGGTCACCACCGAGATGTACTCGATGCCCAACGGGCGCAAGAACCATCGAAGAAGAAGAAGGAAGCCGAGGCGAAAGTCGGGAGGAATGGGAGTCTGAGGAAACGACAGCTCGATGAAGAGGAGGAGGAGGAGGAGGAAGAGGAGGGAGACGTGGATCCACCCCACTCGGAAAGGCGATCCAAGGCGACGCATGATCCGTGGTCGGCGAGGTAAGGCTATCGCGCCCATCAGGCGTTCAACGAGCGCACTCGGACGACTTCTCCAAAGCTAATCGAGAAACCGCCAAAGCAACCCCGAGCAACGTCATCAAAGCCGGCGAAGGCCTTGCCCAAGATGAGGATGGTCATTCCCACCATTTCCGGATAATCAACGTAACTTGTGTTTTCCTGTCTATCATGAGTGCACTTTTGGTCGACTCGCTTTGACCGATCAATTGACTTCAAATCTGCAAGGTCTGCCACCTCCGAGACCTCGGCTAAGCACGAGGATCGAAATGGAAGATGCCGCCACCTCCAACCTTGGTATGATCTCTGCAGTTTTGCTTTACGGTCGATTAAATTTCTGTTTTTACCTTTGAATCTTGCTTGTAGTTCCACCTCATATCATTGATCTCCCTGATGACGACGATGAAACACCACCGAGGAAGAGGAAGGACAAAAAGGTGCTGGCGGCAAGGCTACTCCAGCTTGTATCACCGCACGAGACGCTAGCTCACGGGAGGCGACACCACTCGGACTTCTATGTCCTTTGTCGTGTGCCGACGAAAGTGTCCGCCTTCGTCGTCGATCGCTGACCCGCCATCCCTTTTGCCACACACCACGTCCGGAAGACCAAGTGAGTGCTTTGCCAAGGAGGCCATACGCCAGAAGGGATCATGATGGAGCAAGTGAAGGTGGTTCGAGGCCAGCCAGCGGCTTATGATGCAAGCTCGGCTCTTGAGCAATGCCCAAGTAAGTCGCTTGTTCTGTTAGGATATGCTACCAAATTTCCTTTTTACGAAGATTTCCATATCAGATCTGACACCCACCGGGTGTTGGTGGGTGTGTCGATTGAATTTTTGAACCGGTGGGGCACGCTGAGTGCACCCACTGGTGTAGTCTCCGAGACTATGGTGGATGCAGGCGATCGACTATAGTCTTTATACTTTGAATTTCTTCACTCGGTGCAGTCCGCCATGTCGAATGGATCTTTGGAACCGGTGGGGCACGCTGAGTGCACCCGTGGGTGTAGTCCCCGAGACTATGGTGGATCATGGGCGA
Organism: Aegilops longissima; assembly: GCA_021605205.1. Classification (NCBI taxonomy): domain Eukaryota; kingdom Viridiplantae; phylum Streptophyta; class Magnoliopsida; order Poales; family Poaceae; genus Aegilops; species Aegilops longissima. The sequence continues at coordinate 653,386,590 of CM038677.1, read as the reverse complement.
TCGACTATAGTCTAAGAACATTTTTTACACAGCTGATTGTCGATGATTAGCTATGTTTTTAGGATTATAACCTTTTGCCTCTTTCGGTCGATCGGTCGAACCGATTAGTAAAACCAAGTGGGCACGCCGAGTGCACCCACTGGGTGTAGTCCCCGAGACTACTGTCGAATGTTTTGATTCGACTGAAGTCTTAGAAATGCTATGATTTTTCTTTAGTCACTCGGAAGTGACCTGTCTTTGATGTTTTGTCGATTGACTCTTTGCATAAATCTTGAGAGCTCGTGGCCCGCTATGCCGAATTGGAGAACAAGCAGATCCAGCTCAATCTTGACTTGAAGCTTGCTCAAGAGAACTTGCAAAAGGCGAGAGACGAAGCAAAAGGTATGGCTGGTGAGAACTTGACGACTGTCTTTGTCTTTCAACCCATTCTCAACTCTGGACTTATTGTTATTTTGCAGACAAACTGGAGGAGGCTCTGAAGAAGAAAGACCACGACCTTGCAGAGGCACAGAAGGCGGCTTTGGAGAAAACAAAGCTCATGGAAGAGAAACTCGGCCTCACCGAAAACTCAAAGAGGAGAATACCAACTGAAGGCTGCTCTCGACGCGCCAACAAGGAGGCTAGTCAATCAAGAATAACAAAGTTGCTCGATCGACAAGGTTGGCGAATCGGGGAGGAGGAACGATCTGGAGGTTTATCTGGGAGGGCTCGCCAAGAAGCTATTCCTCATGCTTGAAGGTAAATCCTCTTATCCGACCGACTTGTCATCATCGACTCACCATAGAACCATTAGCTTGAACTTGAGTCGTATTTGCAGAACTCTGTCAGAACTTCGAAGAAGAGACCAGTTGAGTGGAGACAAGCCTAGACCCCATCAACTCTCCCGTGAAGGATGAAGCCGCTATGAACGTGTTCGACCGAGTCTCGCATCGCCGGTGTGGTGGACTATCTCGCCGACCGAAAGCTGCGGTGTCACGGATCGACTCAACCTCTGGCCGGACCAGACGCTTGAACGACCTTGAGTCATAATGACTCGATCGAATGAGGTTCCAAGTCGAGTGCAAGAATGGAAAAAGTCTTCGCCAAAAGCGGTCTTGATGTTGCTCGCTCTCGGTTCGTGTCCACCGCAAGGAAGCGCGGAGGACAAGCTGGCGGCCGTCAGAGTTGCGAACACCAAGAAATATGATTTCCAATCTTTCATGGAAACTTTCATCGCCGCTGCCACCCGGATCGCCGATGGGATCGACCTTGACCAGTTTGTGGCTCCTTCCAGTCCTCCACCTGAGGAGTAAAAAACTTTTATGCTCTACCTTAAATTTGCCTCGGAATGCCGAGTGATTTTTGTAACCGTTAAACCTTAGCAGGCTTGAGGCCTGGGTACTTCTGCATCCTTAGGATGCTATCCGAACTTTACTTATCGTCAGAATATGCTTTTGTTTGCCTTTGAGTGAACTTTGCTCTTCACTATGCTTCAATGTTTGAGATGCAGTTCTGAGGTGGATCCAGTCGTCCTACACTTTGTGGCTCTTGCAGGTGCAGGAGAAGGAAGCAGTCGACTTGTACCTCGTCGTCCTTGCGGATCGGGATGGAGTGCACGTTGTACTTGTGGCGCAGCTCCGAAGGAGAAGGTAGCAGTCGACCTGCACCTCGTCGTCCTTGCGGATCGGTATGTTTTCAAACTTAGGCGAGTCCCGTACTGCAGCTAAGCCCCCGAGTGGGAGGTTTGCTCTTCACTCGGTAGGATTTTTCAAACTTAGGCGAGTACTGGACTGCAGCTAAGCCTCCGAGTGGGAGGTTTGCTCTCCACTCGGTAGGATTTTTCAAACTTAGGCGTAGTTGGACTGCAGCTAAGCCCCAGAGTGGGAGGTTTGCTCTCCACTCGGTAGGATTTTTCAAACTTAGGCGAGTACTGGACTGCAGCTAAGCCCCCGAGTGGGAGGTTTGCTCTCCACTCGGTAGGATTTTTCAAACTTAGGCGAGTACTGGACTGCAGCTAAGCCTCCAAGGAGGATTTTTGTGTCACAACTTTGAAGGGGAAGGCAACAGTCGACCTATACCTCGTCGTCCTTGCAAAGTGCACATTGTATTAAATACTTAGGCGAGTACTTGGACTGCAGCTAAGCCCCCGAGTGGGAGTCTGGCTCACCACTCGGTAGGATTTTAAACACTTAGGCGAGTACTTGGACTGCAGCTAAGCCCCCGAGTGGGAGTCTGGCTCACCACTCGGTAGGATTTTACACACTTAGGCGAGTACTTGGACTGCAGCTAAGCCCCCGAGTGGGAGTCTGGCTCACCACTCGGTAGGATTTTAAACACTTAGGCGAGTACTTGACTGCAGCTAAGCCTCCGAGTGGGAGTCTGGCTCACCACTCGAGAGGGATTTTAAACACTTAGGCGAGTACTTGGACTGCAGCTAAGCCTCCGAGTGGGAGGCTGGCTCACCACTCGGTAGGATTTTGAATATTTAGGCTAAAGGATTCAGCGCTAAACCCCGAGTGAGAGGCTGGCTCGACACTCGGTAAGGATTTTTTACAAACTTAGGCGAAACGGATTCGCAGCTAAGTCACCCACCGGGGAGGGAATTTTAACAAAAAGTAATAACAATCACCGGAAAATTATAATCTTCTTGATTTAGATAGACAAACTACAGAGGTACTTTTATTACATCTCACCCGAGTGAGTTCTTAAGTGTAAAGGGCGGAGCAGCTCCGCATTCCATGCCCGAGGCTCATCGATCTGGCGTTCGACGTTGTAAAGATGGTAAGCCCCATTGTGAAGAACTCGTGACGATGAAGGACCTTCCCAAGTGGGAGCGAGCTTGTGTGGTTTCTGTTGATCCACTCGGAGGACCAGATCTCCTTCCCGAAAGGCTCGGCTCTTCACATTTCGGCGTGGAATCGACGCAAGTCCTGGCGATAGATGGTCGAGCGGATTAGGGCCATCTCTCTCTCTCTTCAAGGAGGTCGATCGCATCTTGACGGGCTTGCTCGCTTCACTTCAGAGTAGAGTTCGACTCGGGGCATTGTGAAGCGTCACTCGGCGAACTGCTTGACTCCATAGACCATAAAGAATGGAGTTCTCCCAATCGAACGATTAGGAGTGGTCCTCAATCCCCAAAGAACCGACGGAAGTTCGTCAACCCACGCTCTGCTGCGTGCTTGAGATCACGATCACGAGGTTTTAGTCCTTTGAGAATTAGACCATTTGCTCGCTCAGCTTGTCCATTCGATTTGGGGTGAGCGATCAAGCATAGTCGACTCAAGTGCCTCGAGAGGCTAAAAGGCTTTGAACTTGTCGGAATCAAAATTTGACCCATTGTCCGTGATTATGCCGTATGAACTCCATATCTGAATATCAATTCTCGATTTAAACCGACAACAAGGCACGCATGAAGGTTCTTGATAGGTTTAGCTTGATCCACTTCGTGAACTTGTCGATCGCCACAAGCAAATGAGTGAAACCACTCCTGCCAGCTTCTCGCCGGTCCAATCATATCCAACCCCAAACAGCGAAAGGCCGACGAGTGGAATGGTCTTCAATGCCGAGGCGGGCTTGTGTGACATGTTGGAGTAAAACCGACATCCTTCACATTTGTCGACTATTTCCTTTGCCATTTCATTTGCCTTTGGCCAAGAAATCCCTTCGGTATGCTTTAGCCACGATGGTCCGAGAGGACGATGGTGACCACAGTCCCCGAGTGGATATCATCAAGGATTATCGACATTCTTCCGGCGTTATGCACTTCGGCCGACTCGATCACGCTTTCTCTGAATAACTGTCCCTTGATCACAAGAAAGGCCTTGGATCGACGGACGATCTGTCTAGCCTCTTCTTCATTCTCCGGAGCTCTTTCCTCGGGATGTATGCGATGTAATTTATCGTCGATCGGGAGTGATGACCACGACTTCCATGACCAGGTCGACCATCGCTGGGACCTCAACTTCACCGAATCGGTGGCACTTTTGGCTGTGGAGCTTCTTCGGTGAAAGGATCCTCTTGAATCGACGGTGTGCGGATGTGCTCCAAAACACATCACTGAATAGCTTCCCTCTTGGACCCTATTTTCGCCAAATCATCGCAGCTTGATTTTTCAATGGGGTATGTGATGGAGCTCTAACACCTCAAACTTCTTTTCCAGCTTCCTCGATTGCACTACAAGAGCTACCATGGCTGGACTTCGACGTCCCCACTCCTTCATCACCGATTAACCACCAGATCTGAGTCGCCATAGACAATGAGGCGACGGACGCCGAGTGAAATGGCCATCGCAACCCATACAACAATGCTTCAGATTCGCTTCATTGTTGGAAGAATCAAAGTGAATCTGGAGCACATATCTGAGCTTATCTCCTCGGGGAAACCAATACTACCCCAAAGACCGAACCATTCAGATCTTGGAACCATCAAAGAACATAGTCCAATTGCTCGAGTGAAGTTGAGTCGGTAATCGTTGTTCAATCCACTCGGCGATGAAATCTGCCATTGCTTGGGACTTGATGGCTTTCTTTGCCTCAAACTTGATATCAAGGGAAGAAGTTCAATCACCCATTTCGCCACTCGACCGCCATGCGTCTCACAGTGCGTAATCTCGATAACGGGCGTCGGCGACGATCGTAATGGAATGATCGAGAAGTAGTGAGCAACCTTCTTTGCGGTCATATAAATCCCATACACAAGCTTCGATAATGAGGGTATCTTTGCTTCGACGGGTTAACACTTCGTAAAGATAATATATTTGGCGCTGAACTTTGAAGGCTTTTCCTTCCTCTTCCCGCCGACCGTAAGTCTTATCTCGACGACTTGTCCTGTGGCTGCAATGTAAAGCAGCAACGGCTCTTTGATGATTGGGGCAGCAAGCACCGGCTGGGTGGAGAGCGAGCTTTGAGCTCGCAAGCGATGCATCGCCTTCAGAGTCCACTCGAACTTGTTTGACTTCTTCATCAGTCGGTAAAGAGGCAATGCCTTTTCACCGAGGCGAGAGATGAATCGACTTAAAGCGGCCAAGCATCCAGTAAGCTTCTGGACATCGTCCACACGCACAGGGCTTTTCATTCGGAGAATAGTGCCAATTTTTTCTGGGTTAGCGTCGATTCCTCGTTCAGAAATGAGAAAACCGAGTAACTTTCCACCAGGAACTCCGAATGTGCACTTTGATGGATTAAGCTTGATATCATACCTCCTGAGATTGGCAAATGTTTCAGCAAGGTCAGTCAATAGGTCGGAACCTTTCCGTGACTTGACCACAATGTCATCCATGTATGCTTCCACATTCCGACTGATTTGAGTGAGTAAACACTTCTGAATCATCCTCATGAATGTGGCTCCGGCATTCTTGAGGCCGAATGGCATGGTGACATAATAGAAGCACCCGAATGGAGTGATGAAAGCTGTTTTGATCTCGTCGGGTCCACACAGACGGATCTGATGGTACCCGAATATGCGTCTAAAAAGACAACCGCCACATCCCGCAATGAGTCGACTATTTGGTCGATGCGGGAGAGAGAAAATGATCTTTCGGCAGGCCCGATTGATATGTTTGAAGTCGATGCACATGCGCAGTGAATTGTCCTTCTTAGGGACCATGACCACATTGGCGAGCCACTCGGAGTGGTAAATTTCTCGGATAAACTCCGCTGCTAAGAGCCGAGCCACCTCCTCGCCTATGGCCTTTCTCTTCTGGACGGCGGACCGTCGAAGATGTTCTTTGACAGGTTTGACTTTTGAGCCGAATCGCAGACGGTGCTCAGCCAGCTCCCTGGGAACACCCGGCATGTCAGCAGGCTTCCATGCAAAGATGTCCCGGTTCTCACGGAGGAACTAGACGAGCGCTTCTTCCTATTTGGAGTCGAGTGTTGTTGAGATGTTGGTCGGAGTAGCATTGGGGTCGGTCGAGTGAATATGAACCTGCTTCGTCTCACCGGACGACTGAAATGCCGACTCCGTAGCGGGCTTCTTGGCTCGCCACAAATCACTCGGATCTGTAGTCTTCGATATTCTTGCAATTCTACCATCGCCATCCGAGCATCAGCAATCTTAGAGCCTTCGAAACACTCTTCCGCTTTCTTCCGATTGCCATCGACAAGTGATCACACCCTTGGGGCCGGGCATCTTCACTTGAGGTACACATAACATGGTCGGGCCATGAACGGGCATACGCCGCCTTCCCGTAATAGCGTGATAAGCGCCTGAAATCCACGACCTCAAAGGTCAACTTTTCTTTGCGGAAATGCTTCAATCACGAAAAACCACATCAAGAGCAATTTGACCGAGTGACTCAGCCTTCTTTCCGTGAATGACTCGTGGAAACTCATGTTATCGGTGCTTTGAGTCCGACATCGGAATGCCCATCCCTTTCAACGCCTCTGCATACAAGATGTTCAAAGCCCGCCGCCATCCATCAAAACTTTGGTCAGTCGAGTGCCTTCGACGACTGGGTCGACCACCAACCCTTGCCTCCTAGGGGTGGCAATGTGTGTCGGATGATCGGACTGGTCGAATGTGATGGCGGTCTGGGACCATTTCAGATAATTGGGCGTCACGGGCGACCATGTTCACTTCTCGGTTGATAACTTTCAATCGACTTTTGCTTTCAACGTCAGCAAAAATCATCAGGGTGGAATTGACCGGGGTATCCACCATCACTATCTTCTTTGTCCTCAACTTTATCCGACCCTTTTCCTTATCCTTGGGCTTCCTTGAACCGCTGAATCAAGAGCCGACATTGTCGAGTGGTATGCTTTGGGTAAATGAGTTTACCCTCTTTATCTTTCTTCGTGTGAATGTGACATGGCAAGTCCAACACATCATTCCCATCTTGGTCTTTCACCTTCTTGGGGTTCCACGGACCCTTGGGTTTCCCCTTGAACTTTCCTGGGGTCACAGCCAAGGCTTCTCCGGAGCGGCTGGCTCGGCTTTGCTTCGCTCCATTGGAATTTCCTCCGCCGGCTTCATTAGCGGCTGACTTGTACTTACCACTCCGAGCCGATCCTCTTCTTCACCATTAGCATACTTGGTGGCAATCTCCATCATCCGACTCAAGGTCATATCTCCGTCCGATCAATTTCAAACTCAACTCTCGTTTTGACACCTTCCTTGAAAGCACAGATCGCTCGGTGATCGTACACATTCTCAACTGTGTGGTGCAAGGTTATCCATCTCTGGATGTAATCTCTCAAAGTTTCATTCGACTTACACACGATCGCAGCTCACCAATCCTCGCTGGTCGCTTGCAAGTCCCTTCAAATGTCTGACAAACACTCGGGCCAGATCTTCCCGAGTGTAACATCTTCTTGGTGCTAACCGATTCAACCATGCTCGCCGAACCCTCCAACATAAGGCAAATGCTTCATAGCTACCTCATCGCTTGCCGCCGCCAATCTGAACAGCCACTCGGTAGTCCTCAAGCCAAGTGTTAGGCTTGACTCACCGTGTGAACTTATCGACTCACCGCCAACCTGAAGTTGGGAGGAATCATCGCGCTCGATGCCCTGCTAAAACACTCGCCCCGAGACATGAACTCTGCTGCTGGAGGAACATCTCTGCATGACCTTCTCGGTGAGCTCGTTCTCGCCGACCAAGCCTTGAACGATGATGGATCTTGCATCAAAGCCCGGCTCTCTGGGTCGACCGAACCCTTCGCCAAAGACCTTGGTCAAGGCGTCGTCATCTTGTTTCCGAGGAGCGTATGATCCACCCCTTGGGGAGGGGTGGGCACTCGACGCCGATCATTGCGATCGAATCGGTGCTCATACGGCTCGCGATTCTGTCTTGATCATCACGCCGCCTCCACGTTCTTCACGCCGGGGCGATCTTGGACTATGGGCCGATCGACTGAATTCGCAGCGACGGATCTGCTGTGAATCCTGTTCCGGATCGTGATACGATCGAGTTTTGATCTCCTGCTGCCCGGAGTAAATCTACGATCTGTTGCAAACCTCTACCGCCTTCGATCGGGAAGACTGAATTGATTCTCGCTATACGGGCTGCGCCATAAATTCTGAATCGGAGTTTGATATACCTGAGTTGGTTGTGGAAAGAGTTGACGCCGACCGATTCTCGAACCCGTGGTCACGCGCGCTGTCGAGAACTCGCCGGAGGTTCTCCAATGAAAAGCGCCAGCCAAGTTGGCTGTGCATCCTCCAAGGCACGAGCCTCGGGTTTCTCCAACGATTGGAGTGTGAAGCGCATCCATGTTTCGGCGGCGAAGTTCCTCCTCTCGCAACGGCGAGGGGCTCGGGTTGGTACTCTTCGTGATCTTGCGCCGATCACCTCCACCGCCGCCTCCATCGGTGCGGGGTATCCAGAGGACTGCATGGTCCGTCGACCATCGTAACCTCTGCCGCCGGATCGCTGCTATCGCTTTTCGGATGCGTCTCTGAGCCGCCGACAGATCGAACAGGCCGTAGAGAGATTCGTCGGGCTCGATTGTCGCGACTTGGGAAGTGGCCGACTGGCGAGCCACCGCATGCCTCACCCACCGCTGAAGCCTCGACCGACCGGAGCGCTTGCGCCGGCGGGAGACTGGGAGTGAGGGCGGCACAAGAACCGACCCATACTGGGTCGACGGTTGCCGCAGGAGGACACCGCGGACGCACGCGCGAAAGTGCGTTGCCCCACGGACGGGGAGCGCGTCGACATCGAGAGGAGCCTCCTGAAGCCAAGCGGAGTCGTCGGCAATGAACGTGAGTGCACCGAGACGGATCTCGCGGTCCTTGACCAAAAGTCCACCTGAAACCATGATGTAGGAGATCGAAAGAATCCCAACTTCTCCAACAAATCGCTAGAACACCTGCCCCACGGTGGGCGCCAACTGTCGTGGTTCTAAGTCTGACAGTAGAATGGGGGGTAGGTATGGAGAGGCAAGGTACTAGCTATGGAGTAGTTGGTACGCATGAAGTTCTGATTTCAGGCCCTTCTGAGGAAGTAACAGCCCTCGCCTCGGGCCCTGAGGCGGTCGATCGGATTATATGTGTATGAATTACAGGGTGCGAACCTCTCTACCGTGGAGGGGGTGGCTTATATAGAGTCGCCAGACCCCAGTCAGCCCAATGTAGCGGAGGGTTTAAGGTACATTAAAGCTAGGCGCATCGTAACGCCTACATAAAGTGTCATCATGACCATAAAGACTACTTAATCTACAGACCGTTTGGACACCGAGTGGCTCTTGGACTCCTGGTGGTCGAGTGGGTCTTCATGGTCGAGTGTCTTTGAATCTATCGAGTGGAAACCTACCAGGTCGACTGGTAGGCAGTTTATTCTAAGGATGTCCTTGGGTAGGGTATTTTGGACAGGTCCATGACCCTACCCTACCCTAGGTATATGACTTCATCACCAACCACGTCCCCGTCTACCATCTAGTGAAGCAAATGAGGTTGAGTTGTATGCCCCCAATGCTTCTAGCCAACCACCAACTAGCCAAGCAAATGAAGTTGAGGTGATTGCTAGTGACAAAGTAATTCAAGAGGATGAAGATGCTCATGATGACGACGAAGAGCAAGAGGAAGGGTTTCATGGTAATGATGTTGGTGACTTGGATACGTACATAGCACAAAAGGACATGGATCGTGGGTTGCCTTTTAGGCGTCAATATGCGTATGACTCGGATGACGAAGGTCCGGTGGAAGAGTTGGACGAGGATGGATTCACAAAGGAGGAAAACCAAATCCACTTTGAGCTGACAGGCTTAGAAAAAAGAACTCACTTGTTTCAAGATCTCAGCCTTGCCCATAAAGCTGTTGTTGATGGTGGAATGAGAATGACGGCGATTGAGCCAACACCATGCCCGGATCCAGGCGAACCAAGGGAGGAGAACGAGGACGAGAATTCTTATTTGAAGAAAGGAGTGAAGTTTCTGAGCTTGCCTATGCTGAAGTTTTGGTTGTCTGGCTATGCCATTCGAAACCATAGGCCATTTTATGTTGAGCACTCCGACATGAAGTTGCGTTACACCGTGAAGTGTGAGCAAGAAGGATGCCCATAGAAGGTTCATTCAAGAAAGCTTAAAGAAACCGAAGAATGGGTGTTAAGAAGTTGTGTTGCCACTCATAGGTGCAAACCGCCATCGAAATGACTTCGAAAGACACACCGTCAGCTCACATCCGAGTATCTCGGATACAAATGGATGAAAGACATAGCCGTTGACCCAACCGTGAAAGTGAGGTTTCTCATGCGGACGGTGAAAAAACAATTTGGTTATGAAGTCAAGTATGGGAAGGCATGGAAGGCGAAGGCAAATGCTATTAGGATGTTGTATGGTGGTTACGAAGAAGCATACAACCAGCTCCCGAGGTTGTTGGGCGCGATTGCACATAGGAACCCGGGCATGTTTCATGTGGTCAATGATCACGAGGGAGTGTTCCACCGTGCCTTCTAGAGTTATGGACAATGTGTGGAGGCGTTTGAGCATTGTTGTCCGGTCTTGTCTATAGATGGCACATTCTTGACCGGTAGATACAAGGGCACACTAATGCTAGTAATGGCGCACTCATCAAACGACAAATGTGTTGCCAGTGGCATTTGCTTTGGTGCCTTCCGAGCACCAAGACAACTGGAGTGGTTCATGGGTCATGTTAGGCACAAGGTGATTGGGGCTAGGGAGGTATGCATCATATCGGACCGGCACCATGGCATACTCAAGGCAATTGACATTGTTATTCCAGGATTTTCAAAGCTTCACCACAGATGGTGCATGAGGCATTTTGTGGCCAACTTTTACCGGGCATGTAAAAGCAAGGAGCTCAGCAAAGACCTTACCCATGTATGTATGGCCTTCAGCACCGATGCTTTCGATGTTCGGTACAACAAACTCTTTGCAGCGGTGAACGAACGGGGAAAAGACTTCTTAACTAGGAATTTTAGCGAGAAGCACAAAGTGGACACGCGCTCATGATGATGGAGGTAGGCGATATGGGGACATGACGAGCAATCTGGTTGAATGTTTCAACAATGTGCTCAAGGGTGCTCGTTCATTGCCGGTGACTGCAATAGTGGAGTATACCTTCTTCAAGTTTAATGAGTACTTTCAGAGGCATTCTGAAGAGACTGCAAAATGGATAGGTGAAAAAATGGATTATCCGGAAAAGGTTGATGAATGGCTGCAGTTAAAAGCAAGCAAGTCTTCACGGCAACAAGTTATCATATTCGACAAAAGTGAAATGATCTATCAAATATGAGCCAGGTGGCACAACACGAGACGGTTTTCAATATGGTGGTGCTGCATTTGAGGTGCGTCTCAAGACTCGGTGGTGCTAGTGCGAGAGGCCTAGTAAGTATCATTGGCCATGCTCGCATTTGATAACGGCGGCGAAGGCGAGAAACATACATGTTTGTGATGGGAAAACCGTGTGGATGCAAGAGTTCCATGTGGAAGCTACTAGGTTGACATGGGCACCTCGATTTCACCCTTTCTTGGACCAATCATAGTGGCCTGAGTACCATGGCCCTCATATTAATCCAGACCCTCTCCTGAAGGTGGAGACCAAGGGTAGAAGGAGAACTAAGAGGTTCAGGGGTGATATGGATAACCTGGCTGGATACACTGGCATGAAACAATTTGGTAGCGGTCATTTCATGGAGGCTCCTGACACTATCAATTGTGGGGGGTGCGGTGAAGGGCGACACAATGCGCAGACATGCAAGAAAAGGAAAACATCGAAGGGGGGCATTCCTAGCACTAGCCGTAGAGGAAAGACAAGTCGTGGACGTGGCACCGATGGTGAACGAGGTGGAAGAGGTGACGGTGGTGGTGGTCGAGGAAGCACAAGTGATAGAGGTGGTGGTGGTCGTAGAGGAAGCACAAGTGCTAGAGGTGCTAGTGGTCGTAGAGGAACCACAAGTGCTAGAGGTGGTGGTGGTGGTAGAGGAAGCACAAGTGCTAGAGGTGGCGGTGGTCGTAGAGGAAGCACAAGTGCTAGAGGTGGTGGTGGTCGTAGAGGAAGCACAAGTGCAAGAGGTGGTGGTGGTCGTAGAGGAAGCACAAGTGCTAGAGGTGGTGGTGGTCGTAGAGGAATGGTTGATAATGGATCGGCCTTCGGTTATTTGCTTAATCCAGATGGTTGATCTAATAATAATGGTATATTATTTGTTCATACAATTCCTAGCATTTATTGATTTACTGTATTTGCACATTTACTCTCTTTGTGTCTTGTGCTAACAATTGTTCTTTTTGTAGGCATGGCTTCATCCAGCCTCGGATTTAGGCCGTCGTGCACGGACCAAGAGGACATGTCGAAGACGTGGATGGAGGCTAGTTTGGGCAAGAAGGAGGAGGAGGATGTGGTCACACCACCATGTTGGTGTGGTGATGTTTGCGAGGTGAAGGTATCCACTGACCGCAAAAAGTCATGGACCGAAGGTAGAAGATTTTTTTGTGTGTCCCAACTATGCACATGATCGTGCGCGGCCAACTAACGCATATGACCTACCACTGGTATGTTAGACATACATCCAAATAATGTCAATTTGTTTGAGCTCATAATACTAACACAAACATGGTTTTCATGTAGTCACCTCTTCCACTCTGCAAGTACTTCACTTGGATAGATCACAAAGTACCAATAGATGTCCAAGAGGACCGATATCGAGATTGCTTACGGAGGCAGCGCCTGTTCAAGGAGTCCTTAGCATGGGGGGAGGAGCGGCTGCGTCTTGAAAGAGAGAGGAACGAGCGCAAGAAGCATGAGGAGGAGAGGGCACGTAAATAGAAGAAGGCTTGTGAAGAAGAGAGGGCACGAAAACTTGCAAGGGATCGCGATGCACGAGAGGAGGACGAGGCATGTGACAAGAAGGGAAAGTGGCCCCGTACTACTCAGTAGAAAAATGGAAAAGGCACCGGCATCGATGATGGACTTTCGTGTCATTCGAGACTCCTTGTTGTGATGAAATATTTATGTCATTAGAAACCATGTGTGTGATGAACTATTTATGTCATTTGAAACCTTGTGTGTGGTGAACTTGTCATTTGAGATTATGTGAAAACTATGTATGTCATTCAAGACTAATCTGCTATGTTCATGATATTTGTGTCATTTACAGTGTATAACAATGTGTGCAACAAGTTGGTTAGCCAAAATTTCAACTGAAGAAAGAAGTGTGGTCTGCAACAGGACCAGACGCCAAGGTCCCTGGCGTCTGGGTCCCTATCCAGAGAGCAAAAGTTGTTGCTGCCTCTGGTGCACCCCCAGATGCCACAGACCCTGGTGTCTGGCCATAGCAGCCACGTCAACCAGACGCCGAGAAGCATGGCGTGTGGGTCCCTATCCAGAGAGCATATTTTTGATTTGGCTACGTGCACCCCCGGATGCCATAGACCCTAGCGTCTGGCCATAGCAGCCACGTCAACCAGACGCCAGGAACCATGGCGTACGGGTCCCTATCCAGAGAGCATTTTTTGATTTGGCTATGTGCACCCCCAGACGCCACAGACCCTGGCATCTGGCCATAGCAGCCACGTCAACCAGACGCCAGGAACCATGGCAAGAAAGAATAGCTGCCATCTTGTGGAACCGCTTCTTGAACTTCCGCGACAACACAAATTAGGCTATGATATGAGATGCAAATAACTAATCCGTGAAGAGAATCTTTTATAATAGATTACTCATACCTCCATCGTGCTCCTAAGAGTCCTCTCAGATAAGCCACCACCGGGGGAATGATTGAGTGCTACATCGGCATCGTTGACGCACATAAGCAACTCTCCGCCCTGCAATTCATGAACACACCAAACTTATGTATTTGAAAAAAGACAATATAATGCAAGTATGTTAGAATAGGTTCATTAGACTACCATTTCGTCATGCATCGGTGCGTAGTCAACATGAGCCCCTCTGGTGTCTCTAACCGCCGTGTTGAAGGTATGATAACCTTCTGCAGTATCCGGGTCTTCAGACACCAACTCCGACCACTCCTCGTGAGTCCAACCGGGCTTTAGCTTTAACCGGTAATGATCCGCATACCACACTTGATACTTCTGATATGCTGACTGATTGTGGGGTCTATTCTCTGATTCCACTAATGTGTCTCTTTGATTCCAAACTTCTATCCACGTACGGTGTTTGTTCACCCAATCCAATATATCCTGATTGTTCCTTCGATCGAACCTACAAATGATGCACGGTACAAACCATTAGCAAAAATAGACTAATTCAATGCTCAACTACATACTCAAAGACATGCTTGCTCACCGATGCAGTGATAGCATTTCCTCCTTGCGCTCCTCAATTGGAATACCTTGTCTTCTTCCAAATTGTCTTGCCACACGGTCTACGAAGTGCCACTCGACTGCGAAGAAGCATATCATTGGGCACCTCACCCGCAGAGGATGGCGATCACACATGCACATCTCATTAAGAGAGAAGCCACGATCATCCACATAAGGCAACGAATGGACCTGCAAAACAAAGAGATACATTGTTAGATACAAATTTCATTCTTGACTAAATTTGTCTCATTGAACTTCTCAGTACCTGCTCAGTAGTCAAGGTGTCCAGCTCGTTCATATAGCACTTGTATCGCCATGCGAGCTTCCTGTGTACACCGTCACCCATTCCCAATAGTACGCAAGCGTGGGGCGCCGATATGGATCAACATCATGCGCCCCGTCATGATTACCCCGTGGGTTTGGCTGTTTGAGGTTCTTGAAATCGGGCCGTCCAACCGGGATCCGCTCCTCCATCCACACGGATAGGCTCCAAATAAACCCACACAATGAGGATGTATCTCCCTGCCTGCGACACGCCAAGTCAAGCTGCAATCAAACAAACATGTTAGATATGGAGGCGCATGCAAATGCAAGATAAATGGTTGCAGATATCTCTTACCTGACGATACAAGTATGTTAGTGTGGCCGAACCCCGGCTATACTGGGTATCCCAGTTACTGAGTAGCTCCAAGAACATCTAGAGGGCTGAGTTCCCGATTGCGTCTGAGAAGACTACCTTCGTTAGTACATACCAAAGATAGGCCCGCGCGTACTACTGCACAACCACGTCATTGTCATCCTCAGGGCACGGATTTGTTTCTCCTCTGACTTGTTTTAGCCAAGAATGCCTCACTTTCGAGCTATCGGCCTTGCCTGGCGGAGGGGGATCGGGCTCAACACCAATTAAAATGCCAACCCGATCTCGCCAATTAACGATGCTGACACGACCGGTAACAGCTTGTCCATTGATAGGAAGGCCGCATATCATAGACATGTCTTCTAGGGTCATCGTCATCTCCCCACAGTGAAGGTGGAAGGAGTGAGTCTCGGGCCTCCAACGATCCACAAGTGCGGTCAGCGCCGCATGGTTCACCGGCGAAGAGCGTCGCTTAAACTGCAACGCGAATGGGAGAAGACCCAATCTCCGAATGTACGGCTCGTACCGCGTGTCGTAAGGAAAGTCATCAGCGACATGACCCCTCATGCGCATAGCAACTACAGGCTGCAAATAAAGTGATTTTTTGATCAATAGAAGAACACAAATGAGAAACAACGAAAATTGATAAGTCTTGCTTCTTACCTTTCCGTTCTCAATGGCACGATCACGATGTTCCTTATCCCACTCCTCGATTAATCCGTCATACCAAGGTCCATCATCATCCGCCATCCTACCAAACAAATCCCAACATGAACTACAATTACAAACAGTAAAATTTGCTTCTCCAAGTTATGCAAAATTTCTTCATATGCAACATCTCTTAAAGCATTCCTATTGACAATTCTAATAAATACATATCATATACGAGTACCCATATCATTCTATTGAACAAATCATGTCACACACAATCATCAAATTTCATCATCTCTTTTGCAAAAAATATTATGCCATCTATATATTCAACCGTATTGTCATACCACTTTACACATATAATATTTTTCCTAAATAGATTTGCTTGCCAACATATAACTAATTTACTAGCACATGCATACATCATCTATAATTCAAAAAAATTATCAAACTAAGTCTATTGGTGGACAACATATAAACTAACCCGAATTGTTTTGCCTACATATCCAACTATACTACCTACAGAATCATCTACCAACTACAAACATATTCCTAAAACAAAGAAATCATCTACTCATGTAACATCACCTAATGTGAAATAATGCATCCAAATATAGAGGGGAAAACCAAAACAAATTGAGGGAATGAGGGAGAATACCTCAAGGATGCTTGGGGGGGGTCAAATCTACGAGTTTGAGTGGAGCATGGACTAGATCAGGGAGGTGGTGCTGTGAGGGAGAAGAGGGGCGACGAACAGAGCCCTCTTTGTTCGTGAGGCACCGGCAGGAAGAAAGAAGATGAGATGGGGATGGGTGGGCCAGCCCGCGTCGTTATCCACTTACCAGGGCCAGACGCCAGGAACCCTGGCGTCTGGCCCCTTTGCCACATCAGCAGGTCAACGGTGAGGTGGGTCGTGCGGGCCAGGGGCCAGACGCCAGGGTGCGTGGCGTCTCCCGTGCAACCCAGACACCAGTGATGTTGGCGTCACCAAAAAATGTTATATTCGAATTTTTTTCCGAAACGAGGTCAACTCAGGATTTTGTTAGCACTATAGGCCAGAACAGTAATTTTGTCCAGCGGCGGATGAAGTATTGCTAACTTGACGGTACGGGCGATAAATTATTGGACGATGGACAGTGTCACATGAACAGATGGCATAAGGGCGACTCCAACACGACCCCAAATGGTTTGGCCGGCGTCGGGTTAAACGGACATAAGAGCATCTACAGCCAGACCTCCCAAACCTGTCTCATACGCTCGACGACCTGCCCAGTCACTGCCCGGCCACGTTTTTTTGACCTAGACGGGTCCCTCAAACACTCGGGCTGACCGGCACCCCTCATATCCAGCCTAAATATGGGGAGGATATGGGGGCGCCCGGGCACGCCCGCCACATCGATCTGACGACAGGGTCCCACACGAAACGGCCGGAAACCCGGCGGTCCAACGTACGCCGTGTCCGTCGCCGCGGTGTGAACGCCGTGTGGCCCTGTTCTGGCTCGCCGCCCAAGACCAAATCCGGCTATTTAAACTGGTTGGCGTCCCGCAACCCTAAACCATCCCCATTCCCCCTCTCTCTGCCACCAGTCTGAACCCATCCACCTCCTCCCTCTCCCGCTCCGGTGGTCTGCCCATGGTCAGACGATTCGCCTACTACGCCATGCTGACGCCGGAGCGCCGCTACGAGATCCAGCAGGAGATCTGGGCAAGGCAAGCCGTGCGTGCCACCAGCATCGCTGCCAGACTGCCCCCGGACTCGCCAAAGCCGGAGGAGGAGGAGGAGGAGGAGGAGGAGGAGGAGGAGGAGGAGGAGGAGGAGGAGGGGATGCCTTCGATGGAGGTGGAGGAGCCGGACCAGCAGGTGTTGGCCTTCAACATGGAGCAGGCAGAGGCGGAGTTCGCCGTCGCCCAGTCTAACGAGACGGCGGAGCAGCAGGCCATCCTGGAGTCCATCCAGGATGAGAACCTATGTGGAGGCCAACCGGGCGTTCCTCCAGCGGGAGCAGGAGGAGGCCGACACGCTCTTCATCGAGCTCAACACGGAGATAGAGGTGGAGGAGGGCAGAGTGGAGCAGCCGGAGGCGCCGGAGCTGCAGCTGCCGCCCATGCTGCCGGAGCCGGGCATGGTGGGAGAGAAGCTACGGCCGCCAGCGCCGCCCATCGACCCCAACAACTTCCAGCAGGCGCTGCATAGCCACAGGGCGCCCACCCACCAACACGAACCTTGCTTGACTGCCTGCGAGGGGAGCTCGACGTGCTCTTTTCGACCGCGTCTCCACCACGACCGTTAGGTGTTCGACGCTGATGTCTATGACACAAGTTGTTCTTGTAGACTCGTGTTGGGCCTCCAAGCGCAGAGTTTTGTAGGACAGTAGCAAATTTCCCTCAAGTGGATGACCTAAGGTTTAACAATCCATGGGAGGTGTAGGATGAAGATGGTCTCTCTCGAACAACCCTGCAACCAAATAATAAAAAGTATCTTGTGTCCCCAACACACCAAATACAATGGTAAATTGTATAGGTGCACTAGTTCGCTGAAGAGATGGTGATAAAAGTGTAGTAACGATAGTAGATATTGATTTTTGTAATAGTAACAATAAAAAACAGCAATGTAGCAATTGATAGAACGGAGCACAAATGGTATTGCAATGTTTGAAAATGAGGCATAGGGTCCGTACTTTCGCTAGTGCAATCTCTCAACAATGCTAATCTAATTGGATCACATAACCATCCCTCAACGTGTGATGAAGAATCACTCCAAAGTTCTTATCTAGCAGAGAACATAAGAACAAATTGTTTGTCGCGTACGAAACCACCTCAAAGCTATTCTTTCCGATCAATCTATCCTAGAGTTCGTACTAAAATAACATCAAGCTATTCTTTCCAATCGATCTAACCAAGAGTTCATACTAAAATAAACCCATATGATACACATCAACCAACTCTAATGTCACCTAGATACTCCAATGTCACCGTGAGTACTATGAGATGATTATACGATATGCATAAAACAATTTCAGATTCATAATACTCAATCCAACACAAAGAAGCTCAAAGAGTGCCCCAGGATTTCTACCGGAGAAACAAGGACGAAAACGTGCACCAACCCTTATGCATAGATTACCCCAATGTCACCTCGGGAATCCGTGAGTTGAGTGCCAAGACATAGATCAAGTTCTCTCAAATCCATAAAAGTAGTCAATGTGATAAAATGAAATCTCAAAGGGAAAACTCAATTCATCACAACAAGATAGAGAGGGAGAAACACCATATGATCCAACTATATTAACAAAGCCCGCGATACATCAAGATCGTGCCAACTCAAGTACACGAGAGAGAGATTAAACACATAGCTACTGGTACAAACCCTCAGCCCCGAGGGTGGACTACTCCCACCTCATCATGGAGGCCATAGGGATGATGAAGATGGCCACCGCTGATGATTTCCCCCTCCGGCAGGGTGCCAGAACGGGGTCTAGATTGGTTTTTCGTGTCTACAGAGCCCTGCAGCGGAAGAACTTCTAATCTAGGGTTCTCCCTAGGGTTTTTGGAATATTTGGCAATTTATAGGGCGAAGAGGAGGTGCGGGAGGCCACCAAGGTGGGTACAATCCACCAGGGCGCGCCCGGGCCTCCAGGCGTGCCCAGGTGGGTTGTGCCCCCCTCGGGGCACCCCTGTGGTACTTCTTTGGCCCATTGGATGTCTTCTGGTCCAAGAAAATCTCCAAAAAGTTTCATTGCGTTTGGACTCCGTTTGGTATTGTTTTTCTGCGATGTAAAAAACAAGCAAAAAAACATCAACTGCCACTGGGCACTATGTTAATAGGTTAGTCCCAAAAATGATATAAAGTTGCTATAAAATGATTGTAAAACATCCAAGAATGATAATATAATAGCATGGAATAATAAAAAATTATAGATACGTTGGAGAGGTATCAGCATCCCCAAGCTTAATTCCTGCTCGTCCTCAAGTAGGTAAATGATAAAAACAGAATTTTTGATGTGGAATGCTGCCTATCATGTTCATCACATTCTTTTCTTGTGTAGTATGGACATATGGGCTTTTATATGGTTCAAAGCAATAGTCTAGTTTTGACATGAAGATTTCAATACTCAAGCATATCAACAAGCAACCATGTCTTTCAAAATATCAACACTAAAGCAAGTTATCCCTAGCCCATCATGCTCAGTCATTGATCCATTCATGAAACACACTCGCATATTAGCTAAATCCAATGCCCAAGTATGATGATAGCGCCCCTTAGTTGGTGCTTATAAGAGAAGATGGCGACTCAAATAAAATAAAAATTGCATAAAGTAAATAGAAAGGCCCTTCGCAGAGGCAAGTAGGGATTTGCAGAGGTGCCAGAGCTCAAAGCTTAAATTGAGAGATAAAAGATTTTGGGAGGCATACTTTTCCCATCAACGGAAATGACCGAGTAATTCCCAACACTTTCTATGCTAGATATATCATAGGCGGTTCCCAAACAGAAAGTAAAGTGTACTCCTTTTTTCACCATTCTTTCATAATTCGTGGCTAACCGTATCCACGGGTGCCCTCCATACCAACACTTTCCAAGGAATTTATTATTTGACAACATAAAGTAAATTTCTTTTTCATTTCGGGACTGGGCATCCCTAATACCTTTGCCTTACTCTCGTGCAATGACAAGTGAATAAACACTCATCTTGAGAATAACACATCTAGCATGGAAAGTATTGGCCACTCCCTGCCGCTTCATGAGCGGTACGAGCACACAAAAATTAAATTATTTTGAAATTTTAGAGATGGCACATACAAATTTGCTTAGAACGACACGAGAATACTGCATATAGGTAGGTATAGTGGACTCATATGGAAAAACTGGGTTTAAAGATTTTGGGTGCACAAGTAGTATTCCCACTTAGTACAAATGAAGGCTAGCAAATAGATTGAGAAGCAACCAACCAAGAAACGAAAATTCACATAAACGAGCATTGAGCATAACTAACACTGAATAATGCACCACAAGTAGGATGTAATTTCATTGCATAACTATTGACTTTCGTGCTTGCATAGGGAATCACAAACCTTAACACCAATATTCTTACTAAAGCATAATTACTCACCAACATGACTCACATATCACTATCATCATATCTCAAAACTATTACAAAGAATCAAGTTTATTTTGTCCAATGATCTTCATGAAAGTTTTTATTATATCCCTCTTGAATAGCTATCACTTTGGGACTAGTTTCATATGTTGCTTTTGACAAGCTCAAACAAATTTAAGTGAAGAACATGAGCATAAAGTTTTTCATCTCTCAAAATAATATAAGTGAAGCATGAGAGAATTTCTTCAAATTTACTAACTCTCAAATAATTCTAAATGAAGCATGAGAGTAAATGACAAACTACTCCAAAAAGATATAAGTGAAGATCAAATGAGTAGTTTAGTAAATAGGTAGCTATGTGAGGACTCTCTCTTATTTAAAACTTTCAGATCTAAGTGTTTTATTAAAATAGCAAGCAAAACAAAATAAAATGACATTCCAAAAATAGCACAACTCATGTGAAGAAGCAAAAACTTAGGCTCAACCGATTCTAACTGATAATTGTTGATGAAGAAAGGTGGGATGCCTACCGGGGCATCCCCAAGCTTAGATGCTTGAAAATTCTTGGAATATTAACTTGGGATGCCTTGGGCATCCCTAAGCTTGAGCTTTTGTGTCTCCTTAATTCCTTTTATATCACAGTTTCTCTAAATCTTAGAAACTTCATCCACACAAAACTCAACAAGAACTCGTGAGATAAGTTAGTATAAACCAATGCAAAAACCTTATCATTCTCTACTGTAGCAAATCACTAAAATTATTATTTAACATTGCATACTAAATCCCTCTGCATATTTAACATTTCCATCCTTGAATAGAATCATTAAACAAGCAAACATAGCAGCAATCTGCCAAAACAGTATAGTCTGTAAAGAATGCAAGAGAATCCATACTTATTTAACTCCAAAAATTATGAAAATTTACCACACTGTAGAAATTTTTCAGATCTTACTGTGCAAAAAGTTTCAACATTTTATCACATTTTGACTTTTCTCGAGAATTTTTGCAACATCGATAAACTTTCTGTTTTGAAACAGCAACTCATATACTTGCAAAATAAGCATGGTGAAGGCTACCCTTGATATTTTTATTGAAATGAAAGATGAAAAACATTATTCTATAAAACAACAAGCAAATCAAAACAAAATAAAATCACGCTCCAAGCAAAACTCATATCATGTGACGAATAAAAATATAGCCTCAAGTAAGATTACCGATATTGTTGGAGACGAAAGAGGGGATGCCTTCCGGGGCATCCCCAAGCTTAGTTGCTTGGATCTTCCTAGGATATTAACTTGGGGTGCCTTGGGCATCCCCAAGATTAGGGTCTTCTCACTCCTTATTCTCCTCATACCGACATCTCACCCAAAACTTGAAAACTTCAATCACACAAAACTTAACGGAACTCCGTGAGATAGGTTAGTATGATAAAGAGCAAGAGGTTTTTTAACTTGCTCCCTCTTACCTCCCGTTTTCACATGAGAGGTAAGAGTGTAGAATAGATCTTAGCCGTTGATTGCATTAAGTAGTGGGTTTGATTAACTCTTACCTTCTTACCTCCCATATGATAAGAGGGGGTAAGAGGGAGCATGTTAAAATTACTCAAAGAGCAAACCATTTCACTTTGGTACTGTCAAAGATAAGATTCATAATTGTTTCCACACAATGACTACTGTAGCATATCATTTCCACAATTTATATTGAGCAATATAAGCCATAGAAACTAGAAAACAAGCAAACTATGCATTGAAAACAGAATCTATCAAAAACAGAACAGTCTGTAGTAATCTATACTCCAACCATACTTCTGCTACTCCAAAAATTCTGAAAAATTAGAACAACGTAGGGAATTTGTATATCTATCACCTGCAAAAAGTTCAGATCAAAAGCACGTTCGGGTGAATTTTCAAAATTCCTGGACTGATAGGTAAAAGTGTTGGGTTGTCTCCCAACAAGCGCTTTTCTTTAATGCCTTTTAGCTAGGCATGATGAGTTCAATGATGCTCGCATAAAAGATAAGGATTGAAACATAACAAGAGCATCATGAATCATAAGTTCCTCTCTCATAATAATTTTCAGTAGCATCATGAATAGATTCATCAATATAACCATCACATAAAGTATTCTTTCCATGGTCCAAAAGCATAGAAAATTTATTACTCTCCATATAAGCAATTTTATTCTCATTCAGAATAGTGGGAGTATCATATGAAACTCGAATACTAAAAAATGTTTCAACATTAAAAGAGTAATGTTCAGTAAAAGGATATTCAAAATTATGACAATAATTATCACTACTTTTTATAACATAAGTATCATCGCAATAATCATCATAAGTGGCAACTTTGTTCTCATCATAGATAGGAGGCATGCAATCATCATAGCAAATTTGATCATTCGAAGTAGGGGGACTAAAAAGATCATCTTCATAAAGCATATCATCCCAAGCTTGGGACAACATTAATTGCAGCAAATAAATTCTCAAACATGTCATTCTCATCGAATTTAGCATCCCCAAGCTTATGGCTTGGCATATCATAAGCATAGTCACTCGCATCATTATTAGTATGAATAGCACCAACGGTATAACAATTACTATCATCATAATTTCCCAAGTTGGTGCCCAAAAGATTTACAAGATTATAAGAAGTATAATTATCTTCCCAATCATAATCATCACAACAAGCAATAGGCATAACAAAATCATCATCAATAGTGCTCTCGAACATTGTGCCATAAGACATAGAAGCAATATCATCATCAAGTGCATCATCTTCCACAATTATTTTGATTCATTTTCATGAGGCACAACAATAGTAGGAGCAACATTATTTGGGAGAGATACCTTTTTACCTCTATTCTTTCTTCTTTTCCCTTTCTTCTTCACCACCTCACATAAGGGTTTAATCAATTTTTTCGAGCTTCTTGTTAACGAGATTGATTGGATAGGAAGCTCCCCCTCGTTACCTGATTCATAATAATAAACACTAGGAGGTTATTCCCTTTCATTAGTACTCTCTTCATATTCTATTTGTTTTCTTGTCTTTAGATAGTTGGCAATATAATGATTCTCAATGCAATTTACCGCACAAAACATATAAATTTCCTCTAGATCAAAATCAAGAAATCTCTTGAATTTAAATTTTGGAATACCCTCAGTTATACGTTTCATTTCTTCATACCCCAAAAGAAGACTAAGCTCTTTATGATGCTCAAGGGTAATCAAGTTATCACAATTTTTGGATATGATTTGATCATGAAACAATTTGCATTGGAGATTTAAATGACCACGTTCATTGCAAAGTTCACAAGGATGGAGAGAAAAATTAAATCTTTCAGCACAATCATCTAGCCTATATTGCAACTTTTTTGTTTCTAAATATTTATGCTTCTTACAAAGTCTATCTTCCCTTTCTGGTGTGCATTTTCACTCCAAATTCACTTCGACGTCCTTATAGGAGACATCATTATCATGACTAATGCAATCATCATTAACATCATGGATATTCAAAGAATTCATACTAGCAATATTGCAATCATGCCCATCATCCAACGTTTTTATGCCATAAATTTTGTTGAATTCCTTTTCTAGTAAATGAGCACAATTATCGGAATCCTTATTATCAAGATAGACATTATAAAGATAAAGAACAACCTGAGGTAACCCAATCTCCATTTTTTTGTAGTTTTGTTTTTATAAAGCAAACTAGTGATAAAAAAGAAACTAAAAGATTCGATTGCAAGATCTATAGATATACCTTCAAGCACTCACCTTCCCGGCAACGGCGCCAGAGAAGAGCTTGATGTCTACTACATAACTTTATTGTCGTACACACGTTTTGGGCCTCCGAGCGTAGACTTTTGTAGCACAGTAGCAATTTTCCCTCAAGTGGATGACCTAAGGTTTATCAATCCGTGGGAGGCGTAGGATGAAGATGGTCTCTCTCAAACAACCCTGCAACCAAATAATAAAAAGTCTCTTGTGTTCCCAACACACCAAATACAATGGCAATTTGTATAGGTGCACTAGTTCGGCGAAGAGATGGTGATACAAGTGTAGTCACTACAAAAAAATACACTTCCGTGATGATACGTGTTTGTCACAGTAGGTCACGTTTTTTGTCATGCATGTACTTCCATGACGATAAATCGCGTGTCATAGAAGTTCTTTCGTCGAGGGTGACCGACACGTGGCATCCAACGCAACGGGTCGCCGTTAAGCTATCGGGTTTCGGTTTGGATTCGATAACCCGTTAACAGCCCCGACCAATGGGGATTTTCCACGTGTAAAATTATCATTGGCTATAGCAACCACACGTCCGCAAGACAGGTGTCAACCGCCCAATGGACAGGAGGCGCCTATCATACGTCGGCACGTGGCAAGGCCCAACAACGGCCCATTTAGGTTAAAAGGCTGGCCCAGTCAAAATTAGCGAGATGGCCCATTAACGGCCTGCTTGGAGACGGCCCATTCACAGTTAAGGCCCGTACGACTATTGTCAAATTGGCCCGTCAACGGCCCGTTCTAAACTTGTCATCATCGCGGCCCATGGTCACTTCTGGCCCGTTAACAGTCCACTAAATATTTGGGCCGAATTACGGCCCGTTGTGTTTCCGGCCTGTTAAAGGTCCTGCTTCATTTGGGCCCATTTTTGGCCCTTGAAACTTTCGGCCCATAAACGACCGTGAAGGATTTGGATCATATTCGGCCATGTCTAACATTCGGCCTCTTAGAGGCCTACTGTAGATATGGGCCACTTCTAGCCTGTTGTGATTTTTGGCCTGTTAACGTCGGATGAAATCCATGGTCCATATGTGGCCCAACGTCACATCGGGCCTATTAACGGTCCATATAAAACTGATACTAATCAAGCCCGACCAAACTTCCGGCCTGTTAAAGGCCCGTGTAGTAGATCGGCGCTTTACGGCCCGTCTGAATTTTGGCTTGTGAACTATCCACATTGTAAATGGGCCACCACGAGCTGAGATACATTTCAGCCTGCTAATGACCAGTGGGTTATTTGGCACAATCAGGGCCCAATCTCACTTTCGGCCTATTAAAGGCCCATGTTATTTATGGGCTCGAGATATTTACACATGTTAACGGCCTATTGTTACCGAGGGCCCAAATTATGTTTAGGCCTGTTAAAGGCCCACTAGGTGCACAGGCCTACCGAAAGCTTATGCTGATTTAGGCCCAGATATTTTTAGTGGGCTACATGCAAATTACGGCCCATAATCATTTTTAGTCCAATTGGAATGGGCCTCGTGAATGTTGGCACATTGGGCTCCTATGATGCTTTCGGCGAATACATTACTAAAATAAACCTACACTATACAAAAATTGCATCATAATTTCTACAGCCTTTGGCAACACGATAAATGTTGTATCACAACAAAATAAATTCCAGCCATACAACAGAAGGCCTGTTGGCATAAAGTTTACAGTCCTTGCAGATAAAAGCACCATCAGATGTATAGAAGCACAGATCATTTGACCTGAGTGCTAATGTTTCAGGTTGTAGAATCTGATGGAGCAGCATGATCATCCCCTTTTTTCCACCATTGATCTTTAACAATGAAGCAAATGTCTGATAGTCTGGTTTCAAAACCAATCATATCTTGATGACATTTGTCAACCACTATTCTTGTTTCCGAAACAACGTCCATTAGGGATTGGACTTGTGTCTAGAGCACAGATATATCACTCTGTCTAGCCGGAAGATTTTGTTCAGTAGGCGATTTGGTTGAGGTTACCTTGACAAGCAACCCAGAATTATGCAGGAAGGTGCTTTTTGCACTGTTAGTGGAGAGATACTGGCGCACTGCAGCAAGAGGTGACATTGTGCTTGTGGTAGCCTCGTCACCTTCAGGTGGTTGTGGCTGTTCAATCATTTATTCCATAGTTTGATAAAAGTTTGAACTTGTAGATTAGTGTACCAGATAAGTTACTAATGAGACAAAAACAAACAAAGTAGGTTTCACATTTATATATAACTTATTTTGGTGAACTACTGTAATACATGAGCATGTATTGTAGTGCTAACTACATAATAAAATCACTTTCAGAACATATGTCCATGTAGCATGCCTATTGTATTGTCTATTTCCTCACATTCATTGACATGTAAGTATAAAGAGACATGGTTTAAAGTAGGATGAACATAGTATGACATAATTCATATCATGGGCAAACAGATATAAAACAAACATGCTGTTGTATCATTGTGTGGGCACGTGAACATCACAACTAGATTACAGATCAAGACCAAAATAATATCCTTCATGTCTTTAAACTGTGTAAGGTGAAATAATACGTTAAGACAACTATGTATAAAAGTGAATAGAGTAACTGACATTGGCTGCAAACCAAGCAGTTAAATGAACACGTCAAAGTAACAAGCAGTTCAAAAGCAAGAGGAGTAAGGACTTACAACAACGGCTTGAACTGGTGTGCTCATGCCCTTAATCTTGCTGGTGTGGCAATCCTTGAAGATTTGCACTGCATTTGGTTCTGGTTCATTTTGGTCCGCACGGGCTTTCCTCTGTATTTGGAACAAGTCAATATAGATACGATAATATGGCACAGAAAAAAGAAGGAAGTAGCAGCTATTTACAAGAGCCTCGCAGTGTGCAATATAGCTACGAGATCCCGTTGTTTGTTGGAATTTCACTTTAGAATGGTTGGTCTTGTTCTTCAAATAGTTAGCCTAGAAGAAGATACACTTCTAAGGCACATACGTAAATACAAGTTCAATATGTGATCTGATCAAATACATATACCCTACCTGATACTTTGGATCAGACCAGTGTTTAACAAGGGTTGTCCAGTCTTCATCTGTAATATATTCCACTGGAGATGTTTAGGCGATTTCATTGTTAGCATTGCCTTCAAAGTGAGTTTTTCTAAGGTGATACCGATCTCGCCGCAGAAAGCGGTCAAAAACATGAGTGCATGCTTGTTTAGTTGCATCATCTTTCGGATCCAACTTGAACCCCATCTGTTGAAAAAAGAATGTGAGTCTTATTAGGAGGAAGCTAGAAAGTATGGGACAGAGCAAGACAATATTACAATTTGCGATGAATAACATTACTTACGGATAAATGGTCAAGGAAGGTGTTAAACTCGGTATCGTCTTTATCATTCATGTACTAGATCCACGTTGGGAGGATACGTGCATGACACCTAACCGGAACAGCTGCCTCTGATACTAACTTGGTTGACTCTCGCCTTTTTGAACCTGCCTCAAAATGGATCTCCATTCTTCCTCCTTTAGATTTTGTTAATCTGTCATGCATTATCCCTGATGTCTATTTCTGCTTGCGCCATGATGCTAGTTCAACAACGAATATGGAAAGTGTTAGTGCACATCAAACTGTGAGAGTACATATAAGGGAGCATGCAACTGCAACTTGACTTGGTCACGTACCGTCTTGGTGTTGATGCTCATGAGGTTCATCTGATCTTGCCAAGTCCTGTTGTGTCAGCGGTGCTTCGGAAGTAGTGTTAGGTGTGAAGGCAGCTTGGGAACTGGCCAGTTGTGGAGCAAACGAACGAGTAACTCGTTGAGATGCTGGTATAGTTGAAGTAGATGCTGCAGCTGGTGGAGCAGGTGATACTGCACTATAAGTACCAACAGAATCTCGAGGGCAGATCCTTTTCTGTCGCACCCGACGAGTAACACCATTCCCTACTATATTCCTTACCTTGCTCTTTGTTGACTTTGCCATGTCAAGCCGTACCCACAACACAAAAGAATAAAATCGCTCTTCAGAACTCATTGGTGCATGATACAGACAAGCAATACTTTGATGTAAGACAACTGCATGAGGATGGAATATGTAAGAAAAATAGGACGGCGTGACATATTCACAGCTACGATGTGTAAACTAAGCAGAAGGATTTTCAAGAAAATAGAAGTAATGCAAGCTAGACACCATATGAAAGATGCAACCAATATCACCTGCCAAGTTAAAAGTGTCTTATCATAAGTGGCATTTCGAAAAATTAGAAGCAGTACAACCTAGAAATCAATGCAAGGTGCAACCACTATCAAACTGCCATGTTAAAAGCGTCCAATCATGAGTGACTGATGCGGGATACACAACAGCAGTACTTTGATGTAAGAACATGGTATGACAGATAGATGTAGTGTATTCTAGACACAGAAAGGCATGTCATATGCACATGTATAACGTATATACTTAGCAGGTGCAATTTAATCAAAATAGAAGAAATACAGGCTAGACAACATATGCAACATGAAACCAATTATCACACTGTCAACTTAGAGCAAGCACCTGCGATGGTGGAGTACGTGAAAGGAACTCATCATGTAGACTTGGGGCTTCAACTGCATTAGCAGTAGCAGTGGCAAATCTAGAGAGTCTCGGTTTGTGTCGGTCCGGAGGACCACCAACATCCCCTAGCTTACTCTTTTCCTTCCTCTTTTCTGATATTGCCTTATGAAGTCAAAACCACAAGAAGATGAATAAACTTAGTTCTGCATAACTGGTTGATGCATGATACAGACGAACACTACTTTGATGTAAGGCAATCACAGGATAGGAGGATGGAATATATACAAATAAAGACAGCATTGCATATTCGCATGTACGATAGGAGGATGTAATATGTATGAAAAATAGTAAGCAGAAGGCATTTCAACAAAATTAGAAGAAATGAAAGCTATGCACCATATGAACATGCAACCAATATCACTCTACCAGGTAAAAAGTGTCTCATCGTAAGTGCCATTTCAAGAAATTAGAAGAAGTACAAGCTAGAAGACAATGCAAGATGCAACCTACATCACACTCCCAAGTTAAATGTGTCTTATGTGTAAGTGATCATTGCAGGCATAAGTTGTAAACTACGCAAATGCAATTCAACAAAATCATAAGCAATACAAACTAGACATCATATGAAACACACAACCACATATAACAGTTCCAAGTTAGAGGAAGCACCTGTGATGGTGGAGTAGGGGATATGTGCTCATCATCTACACAGCTACATTGACTGTCCAGTCTTGTGTTGTCTTGAGAATCTTGTTGGGAGGATGGCGGAGTAGAATCTGTAGAGACCCTCTGTTTGAGTTGCTCCGAAGGACCACCATCATCCACTGCCGTACTAATTTCCTTCAGCTGTATTGATTTTGCATTGTGAAGTCAAACCGATAAGAAAAACGAATAAAATTCGCTCTTCAGAACTCATTCATGAATGATACTAACGAACACTCCTCGGATGAAAGGCAAACACATGATATGAGGATGGAATATGTATGAAAAACAGGACGGTGTGACACATTCACACCTATGATGTGGTAACTAAGAAAAAGACATTTCTACAAATTAGAAGCACAACAAGCTAGACACCATATGAAAGATGCAACCTATATCACTCTGCCAAGTTCAAACTGTCTGGCGTTTCAACAAATTAGAAGCAATACATGCTAGAAATCATATGCAAGACGCAACCAATATCACAGTGGCGACTTAAAGGTGCCTTATCATAAGTGACTGATGTGGGATATGCAAGAACAGTAGTGTGACGTAAGAACATTGTGTGATCAGATATAGTATGTTCTAGAAACAGGAATACGTGTCATATTCACAGGCATTATGTGTAAAGTAAGGAGATGCAATTCAACACAAGTTAGAAGCAGTACAAGCTAGACATCTACGCAACATGCAACCACATATAATAGTGCCAAGTTAGAGCAAACACCTGTGATGGTGGAGTAGGGGATATGTGCTCATCATCTACACATCTACGAACTGTCTAGCCTTGCGTTATCTTGCGAATCATGTTGGGAGGATGGCAGAGTAGAATCTGTAAAGACCCTCCGTTTCAGTTGCTCGGAAGGACCACCATCATCCAATGCCTTACCAATTTCCTTCCGCTTTATTGATTTTGCATTGCGAGGTCAAACCGACAAGAAAGATGAATAAAATTTGCTCTTCAGAACTCATTCACGCATGATACTGACGAACACTACTCTGGTGAAAGGCAACGTCATGATACGAGGATACGCAAACCAATATCACACTACAAACTTAAAGGTGTCCCATCATAAGTGACTGATGCAGGATACACAAGAAGAGTAGTTTCATGTAAGAACATGGTGTGATAGGCAGATATTGTATGTACCAAAAACAGGAAGGCATGTCATATTCACACGTATCATGTGTAAGCTAAGCAGATGCAGTTTACACTAATTAGGAGCAATACAAGCTAGACACCATATGCAACATGCAACCAGATATCACACTGCCAAGTTATAGCAAGCACCTTGGATGGTGGAGTAGGGGAGCGGAGACTTGGAACTTGTAATGCACTAGCAATAAGAGGAGAATCCGTACAGATGCTCCATTTACGTTGCTGCAGAGGACCACCATCATCGCCTTCCTTACTCTTTTCCTTCCTCTTTTTTGATTTGCCTTGTCGTCAAACCCACAAGAAAAAGGAATAAAATTTGCTCTTCAGAACTCATTGATGCATGATACTGACAAACACTACTTTCATGTAAGGCAGCCGCATGATAGGAGGATGTAATATGTATGAAAAACATGACGGCATGACATATTGACATGTATGATGTATAAAGTGTAAACTAAGCACAAAATGTTTGAACTAGTTAGAAGCAATGCAAGCAAGAAACCATATGAAAGATGAAACCAATATCACTCTGCCAAATTAAAAGGGTGGCCTAATAAATGTATTTGACCAAATTAGAAGCAATACATGGCAACAAGCTAGAAATGATATGCAATATGCAACAAATAAAGGTGTCTCAACGTAAGTGATTGATGCAAGATACATAAGAGAGGTACTTTCATGTAAGAACATGGTTAACAGATAGATGTAGTATGTACCAAAAATAGGAAGGCATGTCATATTCACAGGTATAATGTGTAAACTAAGCTGATGCAATTTACCCTAATTAGAAGCACTACAAGCTAGACACCGTATGCAACATGCAACCACATATCACACAGCGAAGTTAGAGCAAGCACCTGCGATGGTGGTGTAGGGGAAATGCGGTCTTCAAGTATAGAGCTACGTTCAATATCTTCATTTAGGCTTGCTATTTCTTGAGAATCATGTGGGAAGGATGAAACTGCACTCTTCATAAGAGTAGCGCGTCTTATACTAACCCACGGGCGTGACTGTCTCATCATAAGTGATAGATGCAGGATACACAAGAACAGTAGTTTGATGTAAGAACATGGTGTGATAGGCAGTGTCATATTCACATGTATAATGTGTAAGCTAAGGAGATGCAATTTAACAAATTAGGAGCAATACAAGCTAGGCACCATATGCAACATGCAACCAGATATCACACTGCCATGTTAGAGCAAGCACCTGGGGTTGTGGAGCAGGGGAGATGAGATTTGGAACTTGCAATATAGTAGGAGTAGCAGGAGAATCTGCAGAGATCATCTGTTTCGGTTGCTCCAGAGGACCGCCATCATTTCGTGCCTTCGTCCTTTTAGATTTTGCCTTGTCAAGTAAACACACAAGAAAAAGTAATGAAACTCGCACTTCCAAATTCGTTGATGCATGATACTAAAGAACACAAATTTTATGTAAGGCAACCACATTGTAGGAGGATGGAATATGTACGAAAAAACTCTAAGCAGAAGGCATTTCAACAAATTGGAAGAAATTCAATCTAGACACCATATGAAAGATCCAACCAAAATCACTCTACCAAGTTAGATGTGTCTCATTATAAGTGGCACTTCAACAAATTAGAGGCAATACATGTTTGAAATGATATGCAAGATGCAACCAATATTACACTATCAATTTGAAGTGTCTCGTCAGAAGTGATTGATGAGGGATACACAAGAAAAGTAGTTTGATGTAAGGACATGGTTAATAGAAAGACGTAGTATGTACCAAAACAGGAAGGCATGTCATATTCACAGGTATACAAACAGGAAGGCATGTCATATTCACAGGTATAATGTGTTAACTAAGCAGATGCAATCTACTTTAATTAGAAGCATTACAAGGTAGACATCATATGCAACATGCAACCACATATCACATTGCCAAGTAAGAGCAAGCACCTGTGATGGTGGTGTAGGGGAATTGCGGTCATCAACAAGAGAGCTACGTTGACTATCTTCATTTAGCCTTGCTGTTTCTTAAGAATCATGTGGGGAGGATGACACTACACTCTTTGAACAAGTAGCGCGTCTCACAGTAACCCACTGGGGTGACTATCTCATCATAAGTGATTGATGAGGGATACAAAAGAGCATTAGTTTGATGTACGAACATGGTTAATAGACATATGTAGTATGTATCAAAAACAGGAAGGCATTTCATTATCGAAGGTATAATGTGTAAAGTAAGCAGATGCGATTTTACCAAATTGGAAGCAATACAAGCTAGACACCATATGATATACATGCAACCACATTTGACAGCGCGAAGTTAAAGCAAGCACCTGGGATGGTTGTGTGTGGCAATTGAGATCATCAACTACAAAGCTACGTTTACTATCTCCATCTGCTGACACTATACCCTTTAGAGCGTTGAAACGCTTCGTGCTTATCTTTGAATTACACTAGAGCGACTTCTGTCTTTTCTTTTGTGTATTCATCAACACTGCGTCAAGGTCTGAAATAACCATGCATAAAATAACAGTAGTGTGAGTATGGGTGAAGTGTGTGCACAAGTAGTACAGTGTAAAAGTAGCAGATAGCAGGTCGGTGAGAAATAAATGACGGGAGACATATGATAGCTCTACAGCATGCATGGCACACAAAATTGCTAGATTCTAGGATTTTGAAATATGAGCACAGGATGGCTGGGAAATGCAGATGCTCCCCTAGCACACCACAAGGTGTGGTCCTATGAAAATAACAGTCAACTAAAAAAATAGGCCAGTCCATTTTTTTTGCGCCGTCCGATGTACAAAGAACGGGCAGATCGCCTTCATCTACCTCCAGCCAGTCAGTGTTGACGATCTTCCTCGAAACGCCAGCGACCACCGGCCCAGTCCCCTGCCTCCGCCCTCCCCTCAACCTCACCGCACCTCCGTGCTTGGCACCACCCCCCGGCCAACCCTTCAAGCCCCGCCGACCTCCAGATCGGGCGCAAGCAGCTCTTGCTCCCCACACCCCTATGATAGACACCGATGCGCCGCTTCCCCGGTGAACAAGCGGACTAGGTGCTCCGCGCGCCTAAGCAGGTGCTGCTTCTATTAATTGTGAATCAACTGACTCTGAATTGAAATCTAGGCGGGCTACTGACCTCTAGCCAAGGTGAAATAGTAAATGGGAGGAAACCTTATGCATTTAGTATCACGAAGAAGATGCAGTAAGAAGCGCTCAACTAGTTTCTTTCGTGGATGAATTCGGTGTGAGCAGAGACGTAAGATTTGCACGAATAAGGGAAGAGGAGTACCTCTTTCTGCTGGCAGTGTTGTGTCCTCCTTCTATTTTCCAACGATCTTCTGGTGGTTCGCTGGAAATGAGA
This sequence comes from Aegilops longissima, assembly GCA_021605205.1. Taxonomy (NCBI): domain Eukaryota; kingdom Viridiplantae; phylum Streptophyta; class Magnoliopsida; order Poales; family Poaceae; genus Aegilops; species Aegilops longissima. Next base: position 653,352,508 of record CM038677.1, on the reverse strand, counting down.
AGTTGTGGAGGACGGTGGAGCCTTGGATGATCCCATGGCCAAGTTGTTGAGTGTGGTGTGGTGGCCGTCTTTCGGCGGCGGGGAACCAGATCCGAGGTGGTGAACGACGGCGTAGCAGGAATAGCTCTGGTGCGGTGGACGGTTGCGACAGTGGAGCGGCAGCGGTGAGGCGCAGGACGGCGTGGTCGAAGTGGTTCTGGTACGGCGCACGTCGGCATCGGTGTCGTGGAGGCAACTATGCCTCGGCTTCATCTGCTAAGTCCTTGAGGGCGTTGCGATTGCGGTTGCGGTTGTGTTGGACGGCGACGTCGGGGTACCGGCTCCGGTGTGATGGAGGAGGGCGGCGGTGGATTGGGCGCGATGGGGTGGAGGACGGAGAAGGTTGGGGTTTCGCGGCTGGTGGAGAGGGTGTTTTGGCGTCCACGGAGTATGAATGGGGAAACAGAGGGAGGGGGAACTAAGGGGGAACAATGTTTCGGTTTGGGACGCGCTTGTTTGAAATTTGGGGAAAGTTACAAACTTTGCCCCCATCTAAAATTTCGGACATATTGCGGGTTGGGGGTAGGACAGTAATCTCAGGTGTCCCAAATGGTGGGCGTGGTGGATTTTGCCCGAGCGCATGGGTGTTTAGGCGCCCACGGCGTATGAATGCTTCTCGGAGGCGGTTGAGACTGGCGTCTTGGTGAAATTACAAACCTACCCCGGTTTAGACCTTTGGACATCGGGTAGATAGGCTACACAGGCCAAAGTCAGGACAATAATTTCCTACCACCAAACATTAGTCTCGCGCGGTTTCGGGTGACCAGAGGCTTATTTGGCGCTTCGTAATGTTTTCAGTTCTCTTGAATTGAACTTTCAGGATTTGTCAAACTTCACAAATCTTGACTCATGAAAATCCTAAAACTACGTTTATTTTGGAATGGAGGGGGTACATTTGAATATACATTATACACGAGTATATATTAAAAAAATGCAACTTACCTCAGTTCATACATGGTTCCAGATATAATCACCTTGGTTGCAAAAAAATATTTAGACATGCGTATGAATATATAGCATGTTCAAACACACAACAAAGATTGATGCCCCCTTTTAGATCTGATTTACAAATTCCATTATCTTAGATTCAAATAGATGAATGCACTTCCTATGAATTCGAATCTTCAAAACCCCCTTTATGTTGAATTCACCATGGATTCTATTTTGTAGCTAGCAATTTGGAATGTATCCATGTAAGTGACAAATGTATAAAATGCTTCACACTAACAATATGGAGTGCACTAATTAATGTTTATATATGAATTGCAAAAGCAATGCATTGTGTGGATTTCAAACCACTCTCACTCTATGGATTGATAATATGAATAAACACATGTGATGTCTACTATGCAACCTTCTTCTTGTAGACGTTGTTGGGCCTCCAAGTGCAGAGGTTTGTAGGACAGTAGCGAATTTCCCTCAAGTGGATGACCTAAGGTTTATCAATCTGTGGGAGGCGTAGGATGAAGATGGTCTCTCTCAAACAACCCTGCAACCAAATAACAAAGAGTCTCTTGTGTCCCCAACACACCCAATATGTCGGCGTTCTGGGAACGGGGCCCCCCAGACTTGCTCGCTCATGCCCACAACACAAGCAAGCAAGCAGTCAGACGTCCCATCTTCATCAACAAGGCATCCAAGACCCTCCCGAGGGTCCAAGCCTCACGAGGCGGACGACGCAAGACCTCCTCTGAAGTGGCCTAGCCAGGTAGGCTCACGAGGAGCAGAGATATCAAGGCGGGGCAAACCTCACGAAGGCTCTCGTGACGTGAGCCATGACGAACGGTGCCAGGCGGGCGCCAGTGCACGCAACGTCCCCATTTCCTCTTTGGTGCTAAGGAGGCAAGCGCAGGCTAAGAGTACCGAGGCATCAGGAAAAGGTTGCCATATTGGTGCAACGAGACCAAGACCAGGAGGACGGCAAGGCGGAGGTCATCGTGGAGCCCAAGACGGCGTCACCCCAGAGCTTTTCGCAGGCGAAGGCCGCTTTTGTCAGGATAGCTTGTACTAGCTGTCCCCCTTCACATTTGCCCGCCGTTGTTGGCTCCCTTCCCGCTCAATATTTGGGAAGAGGACCAGGGCCTCTGTAAGTAGAGCTAGCCACCACAGTAAGAGGGGGACGGATCCGAAACGGAGGGATTCACGCCACAAGTTCATACGCACAAGAACACCTCAACCTCAGGAGGTTGTTCTTCCCTTGTACTGTTCATCACCAGCCCGAGAGGCAATCCACCACCACCACACTGGAATAGGGTATTACACCACATCGGTGGCCCGAACCAGTATAAACCATGTGTCTCTCTGTGTTGTGAGTTCGTCTAGTTCGTCCGCAACAACCTAGCGAGCTAGAGCGTAGATCGGTAGGAGGGAAAGACTCAGTGCGCACCCCAGTGTTCGAATCTTAAGGGTTTCCGGAACCCCACATCCGACATTTGGCGCGCCAGGTAGGGGTGCGCCGTGGTTTTCTCTTCCATCAGTTTGTTGCTCTATCGCTCCGCTGTTTCCATGGCGGACGCCGCCGCGTTTCGAGCTGAGCGCCGGGCTGCCCTCTCCGCCTGCCGCCAGACGGCTCCCGTGGCGGGCCGCCTGCCGTTTCTCCGCCTCCCGCCACCAACGCTGCCATCGCCCGGCGGGGAACGAGCAGCAGCGCCCTTTCCATCCTTCGGTGCGGCAGACGGCCGCACCGCCATTCGCCGCCACCCTATCGTTCTTCGTCTCACACGCACCAAGGCCCCATGGAGGCACGGGCTGTGCTCCTCGCAGCTTAACGAGCCTCTGATTACCGCTTCGCCGACGACCTCTACGAGGAGTGGCTCGACCGCTGCCGCCGAAGCTCGTCTGCGCCGCAGGGGTTCTCCGCCCGCCCCACTCTCTCGCCCCCTCAACCAGCCATGGACGACGGGCTCATGGCATGCCTCCACCGCCTCAACCCCAAGACGGTGCCTAGGCACCATGGCGCGCACCCCTGTGGCGTGATCCACCGCGCCCAGCGCCCACGCGTGAAGAAAGAAGCTGCCAAGAAATCCCGCGGCCGCGAGAAGCTGCACCGGCACTCCCCGCGCCACCTCTTCAAGACCGCATGCCGCATGCGGTGGCGCAGCGCGGACCTCGTCAAGATCAAGCTCCGCCTCGGAAGCGGGCCCCGGCGACCATGGCCGGCTGCCGCGCCTTCACCCCGAAGGCGTAGCATCGCTCGCCGTGCAAGTTCAAGCTGCACCGCCTCACTACGACGGCACCGCCGACCCCATGGAGTTCCTGCAGCTCTATGAGTTGAGCATCGAAGCGGCCAACGGTGATGAAAAAGTCATGGCGAACTGGTTTCCCATGGCTCTCAATGATGGGGCCCGCTCCTGGCTCCAGAACCTGCAGCACGGCTCGATCTCCTCCTGGGAGGAGATGCGCGACCGCTTCATCGCCAACTTCCAGGGCACTCGCGACCGCCCACCGGCCGCGGGTGACCTGCGCCGCATCAAGCAACAGCCAGGAGAAACCCTCCAGAAGTACATCTAGCGCTTCAACAACACCCGCCTCAAGATCCCCAAGGTCACGGACGAAGCCATCATCTCCGTGTTCTCAAACGGCGTCCGTGACGTCAAGATGAAGGAAGAGCTCGCTATCCATGAGGAGCTTTTCACATCTCAGGAGCTGTTCAACCTGGCGACCAAGTGCGCAAGAGCTGAGGAGGGGCGCCTCTCTCTCCTTGAGCTGCCAGCTGCGGGAGCGGAGGAGAAGAAGACCAAGGCCAAGCACGTGAAGCGCAAAGAAGCAGTAGTGCTCGTAGCGGAGCCCGACACCAAGCGAGGCAGAGATCATCCTGAGTCGTCCAAGAACGGCCGACCGTTATGCGCCTTTCACAACCTGAACACCCACAACACCAGCGACTGCCAAGAGCTTAGAGCCATACGGGAAGGACGCTACGGTTGACGCCCCGAGCGCAACGACCGGGGCTACGGCCGCGGAGGGGGACGCGGAGGCGGACGCTGGGAAGACCGTGGCCCATGCCAGGAGTGGCGCGACCGGCCTCGTGAGGACCGCTGGCAGGACCAACCTCGCGAGGGCGCCTGGAGGGACCCGCCTCATGAGGATCGCCCCCAGGGCAACGCTGGCCTTCCTCCGTTGCCGCCACTAAGAAGGAACGACGACCACCATCAGGACAAGGGGCCGGGGCTTCAGAGCCGCGGTGGTCGCAGTATCTTGGGCAGCGACATGCCCCACCTCTCAACAAGATCTTCAAATAGTTTGCTCGCGAGGTGAACGCGGTGCTCCCCAAGCTCGAGGCCACGCGCCCGCTGAGGTGGTCCCAATGCGCCATCACCTTCAACTCCGCAGACCAGCTCAAGTGCGCAGCCACCGCTGGCACGCTCCCTATGTTGTGCTTCCCAGTCATCAGCAATGTGCAAGTCACCAAGACTCTCATCGACGGCGGCGCAGGGCTCAACGTCCTATCCGTCGACACGTTCGACAACCTCCAAGTGCCATATGAGCAGCTCCAGCCAACCAAGCCTTTCTCAGGAGCGACTGACGGTTCCACCACACCGATAGGGCAAGTCCGCTTGCCTGTCACCTTCGGGGAGCGCAAGAACTACCGCACCGAGCTCATCGACTTCGACGTCGCGCACATTCGCCTGCCGTACAATGCCATCCTCGGGTACCCAGCCCTGGCCAAGTTCATGGCAGTCACTCACCACGGCTACAATGTTCTTAAGATGCCAGGAAGCAGGGGAATCATCACGGTCCCATGTGAACATAGAGATGCGGCGTGCTCCCTTGAGCGTGCCTTCCAAGCCGCAGCAATCGACGACCCCGACAGCAGGAGTGAAGGCCCATCGGAGCCCATCCCCAAGAAGAAGCTGCCGCGCCGTGCAGGACCCCAAGGAGATGGCGTCGCGTCAGGAGCCTCGTTAGGATCAGCGCCCACTCCAGGGGCGCCTCCCTCCACCACATAGGAAAGCGCGCCCGGTGCCCTCCTCCGGTAGGGCTCGGGGGCTCTCTCCTGGAGAGCCTTAGACCTTGCCAACCTCACGAGGGAGGCGCTTGGGCACCACTTGGAGGCGTGCTTCACGGCACACCTTCCTTAGGAGAGCACAGGGCAAGGAGTGCCCAACACCCAGGAGTTAATCACCAAGACCACTCAGGAACTGCAAGAAGCAAGAGCCATGTGTGGCCACAGCCGCTCACAAGGCGCAGCTCCCCATCCAGGCGAGGATGCCAGGGCTGCGCGCTCAAGATCGACGTCCTGTGGCTCAACAGGTCAGATCTCGAGCGCTTCGCCATCACGCAGGGCTGCCAGAGGGCCCACCACACAGCCACGCTCAGATGCCCTTTGGCTTGCCGAGCGTGGCATCAGCCTATCAACAGAAAGACAGGCAAGTCCCAAGCGCCTCAAGAGGCCAGGATCCATGCCGCTCGAGGAGATGGAGGCGGCTTCAAGGAACCTCTCGAGCCCCTGAGCCTCCCGAGGCTCGTGGTCCCGTGGTTCATGAGGAGCCATTCTTTCGGCGACGGCTTCACTGCACCAACTCTACTTCGCCTACGTAACCAGTGACATCTTCCAAGTTTGTTTGCCGAGCGCCTCGGCTGCATTATTCCTGTGCCACACGGTCTGTCCTCGTGGCATGTATCCCTTTGTTTAAGTCTTTAGCTTACCTTGCTGGGGCGCCCATCGGCTGCATCATCCCCAAGCCGCCGGGTCGGGCAAGGCATGTATCTTCCTGCATTTATCCAAGCCGATCCGCTTTATGCTTAATTGCAAACGGCTATCGCCGCTCGATTGCCACCCGCCATGGCCTGTTCACCCTATGCAATCCACTTGCATGTTAAAGGGGGCCTCGAGCATCGCGACTCAGAGCTTCATCGCTCTCCAGCCTCACCCCTTGGCCTTGACCATGGCATCTCGACCGCATACCAAAGGCGGTGAGCTCGCCAAGGGCCGGACCCGAGGACGAGAGTGCTTGCATCTAAGCGCCTGCAGAACATACATCATCACCAAGACTTCAAGACCAGCGCAACCCGCCTTGAGGTAGGGCCTCGTGCGTCCCACGCTGGCTCATGAGTGCCTAGATACACCTCGCAGCCCTGCCGTGCAAGCCACGTGTTAGGGTGGGGCTGTACATGCCCCGGGGGCTCCTCCTGGAGGGGGGAGGGGCATCCCACGTCCAAGTGGAAGCACCATGCTCTGCACGGGCTGACGACACTGCCGAGGAGCGGCTATGCCCGTGCACAAGCGGAAGCACTACACTCCGCGCTGGTGATAAACAACTGAGGGCGACCCCACTGTCGTGCCAACCTCAGGGAGCCCAGAGCTCATAGCGCAGCCTTACCGCAACGCCTCCCCTCGGGGAAGTCGCGCATGGGGGCTGGGCACGGGTCACGCCCAAGCGCACGCCGCCCAACCAGGTCCCCCGGACCTGGGCATCGCGCGCCCCTCCCGAGGCCTCGACGAGGGCAGGTGCGGGATTGTTTGCACGTCAAGGGGGACTCCTGAGCATCGTGACTCAGGAGCCTAACTGGTCACGTAGCCCCTCACTCCTTGGTCCGTCCTGGTCTCTGGTCGGCCCAATGGCGGTTGAGGTATGCGCGGGGCCGGGCTCTGCCGATGTAGAACAATAATCTATCCCCGCGAACTCTCCCTATATGTTGTTTGCGCGTCAAGGGGGACTCATGAGCATCGCGACTAAGGAGCCTAACTGGTCACGTAGCCCCTCACTCCTTGGTCCATCCTGGTCTCCGGTCTGCCCAATGCGGTTGAGATATGCGCAGGGCTGGGCTCTGCCGACGCAGAACGCAAAGCAAATAGGAAAGAAATCGCAAAATCTCAAAGCAAATATTACAAGCATATTGTCCTCACAATACCAATTAAAAGTCTAAACGCCTCCACGAGGCCTGTTACATGTCGCATGCGACAAAATTAGCGCATCCGGTGATATGCTCGCCAGTGACATGGAGGAAGAAGAAATGGCGCAAGAGCGCCACGGACGACATGACGCCCAGGTATGCCTCACAGTAGTAGGCGAAGATGGATAGGAGGAGGACAGAGTTGGGATGGAGATGCAACGCCTGCAACCCGTATTGGTCGAGGACTTCGTAAAAGAAATCAGAGAAGGGAGGAACCAACCCGACGGCAACACTGCTCAAAAAGAAGGGGAAGAAGGTGCTCCCCTCAGGCTCCTATTCGTCGGAGGCGAGCCGAAGCTCCGTCTTCCCCCACTCATTGCCTTCGCCCGCCGTCAGCAGGCGCATGAAGGCGAGGCTCTTCTCCGTGACGGTGGGCGCCTCGAGGGCCGGCTCATACCAAGCCAGCGCTGAGGAAGTCCTGACCTTGCGCGGCGCCATGGGCAGCAGGAGCAGAGCAAGGGTAGAGCAGATCTGGAGATAGCAGCAGCGAAGAGCGAGAAAGGGGATCTGGAGCGAGGCAAGGAAGAAGCAATGAAGGCGAGAACTGCCCGCGCCAGCCTTTTCTCAGGTCAAGCAATTTCCGAGGCAGCGTGGAGAAGCGGAGACTCCCATGTCCAATCACTCGCCACGCGTCGACCAAGGCCGCAGGCTTTTGGGGCCCGTGGTGCTCCGAACTTGACCCTTGGCTTCGCCGTGAAGCCAAGCCCGAGAGCACCCTGGGCCCTGGGGCTACTGTCGGCGTTCTGGGAACGGGGGTCCCCAGACTTGCCTGCCTGCGGCCCACAACATGGCTAAGCAGCAGGCAGTACAGCCCATCTTCATCAACAAGGCATCCAAGACCCTCGCGAGGGTCCAAGCCTCGCGAGGCGGACGACGCAAGACCTCCTGTGGAGTGGCCTAGCCAGGCAGGCTCACGAGGATTGGAGATATCAAGGTGGGGCAAACCTCATGAGGCTCTCGTGAGGTGAGCCATGACGAACAGTGCCAGACGGGTGCCAGGCGGGCGCCAGTGCGCGCAGCGTCCCCATTTCCTCTTTGGTGCTAAGGAGGCAAGCGCAAGCGAAGAGTACCGAGGCATCAGGCAAAGGTTGCCATATTGGTGCAACGAGACCAAGACTGCCGGGCGCCCCGGGAACGGGGTACCTGGACTTGCTCGCTCGCGGCTCGCGGCGGGGCTCAAGGGTGGCCCAAGACGCCCATCTTCATCAAGACAGCTCAAGACCTCGCGAGGGGCCAAGCCTCGCTGGGGACGACAGAAGCTTCCTCGTGCACGGCCTCGCTGCTGGCTCATGAGGAGGCGGAGAGATCAAGGCGGGTACCTCACGAGGTGCCCATGACGCAAGCCATGACGACTAAGGGCGCCAGCCCGCCAGAGGTGTCCCCATTTCCTCTTTGGTGCAAAGGAGGCAAGCGCAGGCGTAGAGCATCAAGCAAAGGCAACCATTTCGTGCAACATGACCAAGACCAACACAACGGCAGGAAGGAGGTCATTGTGGAGCCCAAGCCAAGGCCATCGCCGAGCCTTTGGCAAGCGAGGACCAACTTTAGTCAGGATAAGTGTACTTGATGTTCCCTTCAAATGGCCAATTGTTGGCGCCTTCCCGCCAATATTTGGGAAGAGGCCTGTGGCCTCTGCCTATAAATAGGACTAGCCACCCACAGGTAGAGGCATCTGAATAGAGCTAGAGATCAAGCAATCTAGAGAGAGAGAGAGTGACTGAACTCCCCAGCAGTTCATCGTGACCGCCAAGAATGCACTGCTAGGCTGTTCTTCCTTGTACTGCTCATCATCCGCCCCGAGGCAATCCACCACACCACACACTAGAGTAGGGTATTACACCACAATGGTGGCCCGAACCAGTATAAACATTGTGTCCCTTGTGTTGCTCTTTGTGTAGTTTAGACCTCATGCGAGGCGACGAGGTGTAGGTAGGTAGGAGGTGAGATCTCCGATGCACCCCAGAGTTCGAACCTAGAGGGTCTGCCGGAACTCGAAATCCCATATTTGGCGCGCCAGGTAGGGCTGCGCCGGAGCTTTCCCCTTCGCTGACCCGCTCTCCGCCAACATCGTGATTCGCCCTATGATGAGCAGCGCGCCGCCCGCCCGTCGCCAAGACCGCGCAGGGGCTGGGGCTCGAGCCTTAGCCCCACCCAAATGACAGTGTGCAAGGGCGAACAGGTTCAAGCCGAAACGCCACCGCCCTACAACGGCATCGACCGACCACCGCCTTCCTTCCGGGCGATCGGGGGCCGCCCTCGGCTGGGAGACGACAGGTCATGGCTAATCGGCTTCCCATGGTCCTCACCGCGCGCCCGCGCATGTGGTTGCTCCACCTGCCGGCGGCTTCCGTGACCTCTTGGGAGGAGTTGCGCGACCTCTTCTCGCCCAAAGACGCTGCGCCGGGCGCCCGGCCGTCGCAGCTTCTCCTGGCGGCTTGCAGCGCCACCTTCAGCCGCCACATCAAGCCATTCGTCTCGCCAGATCGGCGCTGCCTCACAGCAGCGGGGCTCCTCCGGTCGGTCGGCGCCCAAGGCCGATCTGGCCTTCACTCGAGGATCACCCTCCAACTCAGCCTGACGGGCGCGGCCCCAATGCTGTGCACCCCACCATCTCGCCAGTGGCTGCCACCAGACTTCTCATCGACAAGGCGCTGCGTTTCGGTTGAAGCCTTCAGCCTCCTCCAGATACCGCCGAGCGGCTTCAGCCCAAAGAGTCCTTCTTGGGCGCCGGAGGTAGTTCCGCTGCCCTCGAGGCAGATCCGCTTTCCGTGACCTTCGCACCTACGACAACTTCCGACGGAGCTAATCGACTTCGACATCGCCCCCATCGGCCTCCCATACAACGCCATCCTAGGCTACCCAGCACTAGCCCGATTCATGGCCGCGACTCACCCAACAGACAACCTCATGAAGATGCCCGGAGCAGCGGCGCCCTCACCGATCCAAGACACCGGGATGTGTTGCAGTGCTCAAGCTCGTTTTCAAGATCGCGGCTGCGCACAGCCCGCCGACTCAGACGCCTCGAGCCCAAGGAAGGCGCCGCCAAGAAGAAGAAGATGTTCACCCAAGACAGGCGAAGCCAAGCAGACATCGTCAATGAGGACGGATCCACTAACGCCACCTTCACCATAGGCGCCAACCTCGAGCCCGAAAGCAGAGGAGGCCCCGTCAAGTTCCTACGCCGAACAAGAAGGTGTTTGCATGGGAACCTGATCACCGGCAGGGGTCCCAAGAGGCGAATCGAGCACCTCTCGGCAGCCCCAACGCACCCCGTGAAGCGTAAAGTGAGGCGGCAGTCCACTAAGAAGCAGGCTTATCGCCCAAGAGACCCGCAAGCTAGAGCCGGCAGGGTCATTTATGCAGGTCCGACACCCAGATTGGTTGGCTAACCCGTTGTCGTGCCAAAGAAAGGGGGAAGGAACGCATGAGTGTCGACTTCACCAACCTAAACAAAGCCTGCCCGCAGGATCCATTCCCGCCCCTCAAGATCGATCGATCGCCGACCCACCGCCGAAAAGCGACTGTTATGTTTCCTCGATGCCTTCTCCGCTATCACCAGATCAAGATGGCGGTAGAAGACATGGAAAAAACGGCTTTCCTGACCCCGTGGAGTGTACTACTACACATGCATGCCGTTCGGGCTGCGCAACGCAGGAGCGACCTTTCAGCGGCTGATGCACATCACCTTGGGTCCGCAGCTCAGAGGAATGTTGAGGCATACGCTGATGACATTGTGGTGAAGTCTCGGAGGCCGTAACCCCGATACAAGACTGGAGGAAACCTTCATGAGCCTCAACGTAGTGGACCTGCGGCTCAACCCGAGAAGTGTGTGTTTGGGGTCCCCTGCAAGTTTGGGCTTCCTCGTGTCCCATCGGGCACCGAGGCTAACCTGAAAAGGTCAAAGCAGTCGAGGACATGAGCCCGCCAAGACCCTCGAGAGATGCAGAAGCTCACTGGGCACGTGACCGCACTAGGACACTTCATCTCCAAGTTGGGGAACGAGCGTTCTTCTTCAAGCCGATGAAGAAAAGGGCCCTTTGAATGGATCAAGAGGCCGACAAGGCTTTCCAAGATCTCAAAAGGTACTTAACCAGCCCTCCGTAATGGTGGCTCACGCCTCAAGAGCCCCCGGTGTTTACCTTGCAGCCACTCCCTACTCTGCCAGCGCAACCCTGATGGCGGTTAGGGAGGAGCGTTGGACCAAAGCCGCGACAGCTGCCCGGGTCAAGGAGAAGCAGGATCAAGGGGGCCTCACAGAGATCACTACCATAGCCGAGAAGGATCAGCCGCCGCAAGGAAGCACACTCGGAACAGAAGAGACCCCTCCCCCTGGCGACTAGCCGCCGGGGGCTGCACTTTCTCAGGAGGCGCCACGGCCTCCGGAGGATGCCAGCAGCACCAGCACTCCCAACCTCGTCGAACACCCTGTGTACTTCGTCAGCGCAGTGTAGTGGGATGCGAGGGCACGGTACCCCATGCCCCAGAAACTCCTCCTCGCGCAAGCTGCGGCACTATTTTCAGGGCCATCCCATCAAGGTTGTCTCAGCAGCACTTTGGAAAGGGTGCTCAGAGCCCCAACTCGGCCGGAAGAGTCGCTGAGTGGAACATCGAGCTGCAAGCTGCTTCAACTAGAATTCAGCACCACCAGAGTCATCAAGAGGGCAGCGCTTAGCGGACTTCATGGCGGAATGGGCGGAGGCGCCGGGCCTCAAGGTTGATGAGGATCGATCCTCTCCCCGGAAGCGAGGCACCGGATGGTTGGGTCATTTACTTTGACGGGCGTTTCCAGACATCGGCGCTGGGCTGGCGCAAAGGCTTATATCTCCCACTCAAGACAAGCTCTACTACGCTGCAGCTCTGCTTTCCAAAGACGGAGAAAAGGTCTCCAAGAATATAGCAGAATATGAAGGCCTCGATAGGAGGCCTGTGAAGCCGCGGGTCGCCTCGGGAGTGAAGCGCCTACCATCAAGGGTGATTCACAACCTCGCCAACTTCTCCAACAAAGTATACGAGCCGAGGGATGAGCACATGTAAGCCTACCTCGCGGAGGTCCGCAGGATGGAGAAGCAGCCTGGGACCGAGTTGCAGCATGTGCCCCGCTGCACCAATCAAGAGGCCGATGACATCGCCAAACGGGCATCCAGCGGCTACCCCAGAACCCGCATCTTCGAGGAGCGGCTGTTCAAGCCCTCGCAACGCCATCACCGCTAAGCACGGTGCAGCCTCGGAAGAGCTCCCCAGCCACCTGCCTCGGGAGCCCCGGGCTCATGGCCGGCCTCAGAGGCGCCGCCCCGACGCTGGAGCCTCGTGGAGGGGTGCTGGATCACAGAGCCCGAGTTACCTGACGCAAGGGACCTTGCTGGAAAAGGAGGAGGAAGCGGAGCATGTGGCGCGGCTAGCCACGGCGTACTGCATCAGGGATGGAGAGCTCTACCGGAAGCGACCGAATGATGTGTCCCTACGCTGCATTTCTAGGGAGCAAGGGAAGGATCTGCTGGCAGACATACACGGTGGAGACTATGGGCATCATTCATCATCACGGAGCCTCGTTGGCAAGGCGTTCCGCAGCGGGTTCTATTGGCCCACTGCGCTCAATGATGCCATGGAACTGGTGAAGGCTTGCGAGGCCTGCCAATTCCATGCCAAGCAGATCCATTAGTGGCGGAGGTCTGCAACTATACCCTCTCTTGGCCATTCGCACCGGGGCTGGATATCCCGGCCCGCTCTCGGCATCGGAGGCTATCGCTACCTCTACATTGTCGTGGACAAGTTCACCAAGTGGGCTGAAGTGGAAGCCGTCCGCACCATCCCCGCAGGTTCTGCGGTCAATTCATCAAGGGCATCGTGAGCCGGTTCGGGGTGCCGAACCGCATCATCACCGGCTAACCGCTCGCAGTTCACCAAGAACCTCTTCAAAACATACCGTGCTAACCTTGGGACGCAGGTATGCTACGCTTGGTAGCGCACTCCACGGAGCAATGGTCGCCGAAGCGGCCAACGCAGAGGTCCCGAGGGGCCTCAAAACCAGGACCTTCAAGAAGAAGTCGGAGGCCCGCGGCAGAGGCTGGTACGATGAGCTTCACCGTGTTGTGGTCCATCCGCGACGACCGCAACCAAGCCGATCGGGCGAGACCCCGCTCTTCTTGGTCTATGGAGTCAAGCGTCCTCCTCACAAGGTCGACGTCGCCCGCACGGGTCTCCGGCGCTCGACGAGGCGTAGCAGACGCCATGCGGGGGCGGACCTCGTCTTTGGGGAGGAGCATCATCGAGAAGCCAAGCCACGAGCGGGCGAGGTACCAACAAGCATCAAGGGCGATACCACCGCCGCAACATTCGCCCCAGACTTTGGAGGTAGGGGACCTCATGCTCGACAGTGTTCTCCGTGGAGGGACTGATAAGCTCTCTCCCATGTGGGAGGGCCCGCTCAAGGTTGTTCATGTTTCCAGCCCGGCCCGCTGCTTGGAGACTCGTGGAGGGGGTGCCACCCGTAACACGTGGAACATCCAGCACCTCCGAGGTTTTACCCCTAAAAGGCCCGTGCTCGTGAAGAAGGCGAATGCCCGTGAAGTTGTCGCGTTTTGGAAAAGGCTCGGTGCCTGTGAAGAAGGCGAACGCCTGTGAAGCTTATCTTTTTGAGAAAGGCCCGGAGCCTGTGAAGAAGGCGAACACCTGTGAAGCTTATCTTTCTGAGAAAGGCCCGGAGCCTGTGAAGAAGGCGAACGCCTGTGAAGCTTATCTTTCTGAGAAAGGCCCGGAGCCTGTGAAGAAGGCCAATGCCTGTGAAGCTCGCCGCCCGTGACACTCTCACGTAATAATGAGTTGGAGCTGTACACGCACCGAGTCTCGTGAGCGCCGCCTCAGCCCTGGGCTCCTCCCACGCCCAAAGGGCAGCACTTAGCTCTGCTACTGGTGAGAAGACGTCAAGACTAGATTAGGTGCCGACGCGCTTTTTTTCATTTGCTTTCTGCAGTTGGCTTGTTCATTCCCATTTGAAGTTTTATTGAAGTGGTTGCCATTTTTGGCTTGTGACTCTTTGCCTTCTTCGCTTCTCCCGCCTCGATTTCTCTCACATGAAGTCTCGCGAGGGAGCAACGCGGCACCTCGCGAAAGTGTTTTCTGCCCCTATTGTTTGAGGCTTCCCTAACCGAGTCCACTACGGAGCACCCTCCAAATTGCGTGCCCCACGGGCACCGCGACGCTAACACAGACTCTGGTCGGTCGCTTCCATGGCTGAGGCCGAAGCTACCTCTCCGGCTAACCTTTGTAGGGCATGAACCGTTCGACGAGGCCTCGGCCTCGGGAGGCGAAGACCGCGACAGGTCGCCCCCAAGCTAAGTAATTTCTACGCGCCGGCCTGTGGCACAGAAGCCTAATACAGAAATAGCGGAGACGGTACGATAATTAACAGCAATAGTCCAAGCACGCCCCCGCAGGGCCCAACACTACCGTCTCTTTGCGCAGGAAAAGGAAAAGAACAAAACAGGCGCGACTCGCCTGACACCAACTCGCGGCGAAGGCTCAAACTGCCTCCGGAGCTCAGGCGTACTCCCTCTCGCACTTCACCGAGGCGCGACAGCGGGCAGACCTGCTACCTCCCTCCAGGCGGGCGCGGCGGCGCGGAGGCTGGTCGCGGCCACCGCTGGATGAGCGGTTGTCCGAAGAAGAGTCGCCGAAGCTCGACGAACCCCGAGCATCGCCGACCACGCGTGCGCTGTCATCTTCATCCCGATCGTCGCCGGGGCTAGGCCCACGGCCGCGGTCGTCGTCCTCGGGGCAGCACCCGGCGCGACGACCGTCTTCCCCGAACACCCTCACGTAGAGGGTGGCATCGCCGTCGAACTTGAAGTGCAGGGTACACCGCCGGCTCAGACCACGCGCGCGGGCAAACGTTTGCCAGCCGCGGGTCAGGGCCACACTCCCGGCTGCGGAGACCTCCAGCGAAGCCCAGGAGGCCCGGCTGCAGCAACCGTCCGCCTGGAGCCAGAGGTCGCCCGGGGCGCCGGCCGGAAGTTCACCTAAAAGGAAGCGGGGAAGCTGGAGCCAGGTGCTGGTTGGCTCCACCGACCACACGACAAACTCCGGCAGCACCTCTGCCGAGTGGAAGCGTGGCCTAGGGGGTCGCGCGGCAGCAGCGCGCCCCCCATCAACGGCCTGACGCCCATCGCCGCGCGGGAGATCGCCTCCATGGCCGCAGGAAGCCGCTACGGGAGCCACAGAGTGCTTGCGAGGACGGCCTCGACCGTGCTTGGCCGGGGGAGAGTCAGGCTCCACCTGGCGGGCCTTTCCTTTCTCTGCAGCCGAGAACCTCTTCGGCGGAGCCATGGAGAAGATGAAGGAAATATGCCCTAGAGGCAATAATAAAGTTATTATTTATTTCCTTATTTCGTGATAAATGTTTATTATTCATGCTAGAATTGTATTAACCGAAAACATAATACATGTGTGAATACATAGACAAATAGAGTGTCACTAGTATGCCTCTACTTGACTAGCTCGTTAATCAAAGATGGTTATGTTTCCTAACCATAGACATGAGTTGTCATTTGATTAACGGGATCACATCATTAGGAGAATGATCTGATTGACTTGACCCATTCCGTTAGCTTAACACTTGATCGTTTAGTATGTTAATGCTTTCTTCATGACCCATACATGTTCCTATAACTATGAGATTATGCAACTCCCGTTTACCGGAGGAACACTTTGGGTACTACCAAACGTCACAATGTAACTGGGTGATTATAAAGGAGTACTACAGGTGTCTCCAAAGGTACTTGTTGGGTTGGCGTATTTCGAGATTAGGTTTTGTCACTCCGATCGTCGGAGAGGTATCTCTAGGCCTTCTCGGTAATACACATCACCTAAGCCTTGCAAGCATTACAACTAATGAGTTAGTTGTGAGATGATGTATTACGGAACGAGTAAAGAGACTTACTGTAACGAGATTGAACTAGGTATTGATACCGACGATCGAATCTCGGTAAGTAACATACCGATGACAAAGGAACAACGATGTCGTTATGCGGTTTGACCGATAAAGATCTTCAGAGAATATGTAGGAACCAATATGGGCATCCAGGTTCCGCTATTGGTTATTGACCGAGAATGGTTCTAGGTCATGTCTACATAGTTCTCGAACCCGTAGGGTCCGCACGCTAACGCTTCGATGATGCTCATTATGAGTTTATAAGTATTGATGCACAAGGTTGTTCGAGTCCCGATGTGATCACGAACATGACGAGGAGTCTCAAATGGTCGAGACATAAAGATTGATATATTGAAGCCTATGTTTGACTTCGAAGGGTTCCGAGTGAAAACAGAAGTTACGAACACCGGGTTACTGAACCCCGGGGGTATATGGGCCTTCATGGGCCACAAGGGAGAAGAGGAAGGGCCGCCAGGTGGGCTGCGCGCCCCTCCCCATCTAGTCCGAATAGGACAGGAGAGGGGGCGCGCCTTCCCTCTTCCCTCCCCAATCCTACTCCAACTAGGACAGGGGGAGTCCTACTCCCGTGGGAGTAGGACTCCTCCAGCGCCTCCCCAAGGCTGGCCGCACCCCTTGGCTCCTTTATATACGGGGCAGGGGCACCCCATGAAACACAAGTTGATCTACGGATCTTTCCTTAGCCGTGTGCGGTGCCCCTTCCACCATATTCCACTTCGGTCATATCGTCATGAGCTTAGGCGAAGCCCTGTGCCGGAGAAGTCATATCGTCATGAGCTTAGGCGAAGCCCTGCGCCGGTGGAGCATCAACATCGCCACCACGCCGTCGGTCGACGGAACTCATCCCCGACACTTTGCTGGATCGAGTCCGGGATCGCCATCGAGCTGAACGGTGCGTAACTCGGAGGTGCCGTGACGCTCGGTGCTTGGATCGGTCGGATCGTGAAGACGCATTTACTACATCAACCGCGTTGTTATAACGCTCCGCTTTCGGTCTCACGAGGGTACGTGGACGGACATTCTCCCTCTCGCTGCTATGCCATCACCATGGTCTTGCGTGATCGTAGGAAATTTTTGAAATTACTACGCTTCCCAACAAAGGCATCCGAGCCTGGTTTTATGCGTTGATGTCATGTGCACGAGTAGAACACAAGTGAGTTGTGGACGATACAAGTCATACTGCCTACCAGCATGTCATACTTTGGTTCAGCGGTATTGTGAGATGAAGCGCCCGGACCGACATTACGCAGACGCTTACGCGAGACTGGTTTCACCGCCCGAGCACTCGTTGCTTAAAGGTGACCGGCGGTGTCTGCTCTCTCACTTTAGTTGAATCGAGTGTAGCTACGCCCGTCCTTGAGAAGGTTAAAACGGAGTCTATTTGACGAAGTATCGCTGTGGTTTTGATGCGAGGTAAGAACGGTTCTTGCTCAGCCCGTAGCAGCCACGTAAAACTTGCAACAACAAAGTAGAGGACGCCTAACTTGTTTTTGCAGGCATGTTGTGATGTGATATGGTCAAGAGGTGATGCTATATTTTATTGTATGAGATGATCATGTTTTGTAACCGAAGTTATCGGCAATCGGCAGGAGCCATATGGTTGTCGCTTATTGTATGAAATGCAACGCCATGTAATTGCTTTACTTTATCACTAAGGAGTAGTGATAGTCGAGAAGCAATAGTTGGTGAGACGACAAGGATGCTACGATGGAGATCAAGGTGTCGCTACCGGTGACGATGGTGATCATGACGTTGCTTCGGCGATGGAGATCACAAGCACAAGATGATGATGACCATATCATATCACTTATATTGATTACATGTGATTTTTATCCTTTATGCATCTTATCTTGCTTTGATTGACGGTAGCATTATAAGATGATCTCTCACCAAAATTATCAAGAAGTGTTCTCCCGAGTATGCACCGCTCGAAAGTTCTTCGTGCCGAGACACCACGTGATGATCGGGTGTGATAGGCTCTACGCTCAAATACAACGGTGCAAAACAGTTGCACACGCGAATACTCAGGTTAAACTTGACGAGCCTAGCATATAACAGATATGGCCTCGGAACACGGAGACCGAAGGTCGAGCGTGAATCATATAGTAGATATGATCAACATAGTGATGTTCACCATTGAAACTACTCCATCTCACGTGATGATCGGACATGGTTTAGTTGATTTGGATCACGTGATCACTTAGATGACTAGAGAGATGTCTGCTAAGTGGGAGTTTTTAATATGATTAATTGAACTTTAATTTATCATGAACTTAGTCCCGGTAGTATTTTGCAAATTATGTTGTAGATCAATAGCTCGCGTTGTTGCTTCCCTATGTTTTTATATGTGTTCCTAGAGAAAATTGTATTGAAAGATGTTAGTAGCAATAATGCGGATTGGATCCGTGATCTGAGGTTTATCCTCATTGCTGCGCAGTAAGAATTATGTCCTTAATGCACCGCTAGGTGACAGACCTATTGCAGGAGCAGATGCGCACGTTATGAACGCTTGGCTAGCTCAATATGAGCAGATATGACGTTATGAACGCTTGGCTAGCTCAATATGATGACTACTTGATAGTTTAGTGCACCATGCTTAACGGCTTAGAATCGGGACTTCAAAGACGTTTTGAACGTCATGGACCATATGAGATGTTCCAGAATTGAAGTTAATATTTCAAGCAAATACCCGAGTTGAGAGATATGAAGTCTCCAACAAGTTCTATAGCTAAAAGATGGAGGAGAATCGCTCAACTAGTGAGCATGTGCTCAGATTGTCTGAGTACTTCAATCACTTGAATCAAGTGGGAGTTAATCTTCCAGATAAGATAGTGATTGACAGAATTCTCTAGTCACCATCACTAAGTTAGTAGAATTTCGTGATGAACTATAGTATGCAAGGGATGACGAAAAGATTCTCGAGCTCTTCACGATGCTAAAATCGGCGAAGGTAGAAATCAAGAAAACATCAAGTGTTGATGGTTGACAAGACCACTAGTCTCAAGGAAAATGGCAAAGGGAAGAAGGGAACTTCAAAAGGAACGGCAAGCAAGTTGCTGCTCGAGTGAAGAAGCCCAAGTCTAGACCTAAGCCCGAGACCGAGTACTTACAATCGCATAGGAAATGGTCATCGAAACGGTAATACCCCAAATATTTGGTGGATAAGAAGGATGGCAAAGTGAACAAGGGTATATTTGATATACAGGTTATTGATGTGTGCTTTACTAGTGTTTATAGTAGCCCCGAGTATTTGATACTGCTCGGTTGCTAAGATTAGTAACTCAAACAGGAGTTACGTATAAACAGAGACTAGTTGAAGGGAAGTGACGATGAGTGTTGGAAGTAGTTCCAAGATTGATATGATCATCATCGCACACTCCCTATACTTTCGGGATTAGTGTGGAACCTAAATAAGTGTTATTTGGTGTTGAGCATAAATATGATTTGATCATGTTTATTGCAATACGGTTATTCATTTAAGTAAGAGAATAAATTGTTGTTCTGCTTACATGAATAAAACCTTATATGGTTACACACCCAATGAAAATGGTTCATTGGATCTCGATCATAGTGATACACATATTCATAATATTGAAACCAAAAGATGCAAAGTTAATAATGATAGTGCAACTTATTTGTGGCACCGCCGCTTAGGTCATATTAGGTAAAGCGCATGAAGAAACTCCATGCCGATGGGATTTTGGAATCACTTGATTATGAATCACTTGATGCTTATGAACCATGCCTTATGGGCAAGATGACTAAAGACTCTATTCTCCGAACAATGGAGCGAGCAAATGACTTATTGGAAATAATACATACCGATGTATGCGGTCCGATGAGTGTTAAAGCTCGTGGCAAGTATCGTTATTTTCTGACCTTCACAAGATGATTTGAGCAGATATGGGTATATCTACTTGATGAAACACAATTCAAACATTTGAAAAGTTCAAAGAATTTCAGAGTGAAGTGAAGAATCATCGTAACAAGAAAATAAAAGTTTCTACGATATGATCGCAGAGGAAAAATATTTGAGTTACGAAGTTTGGCCTTCATTAAAACAATGTGAAATAGTTTCACTACTCACGCCACCGGAACACCACAGCGTTATGGTGTGTCCGAATGTCGAATCAGATTTTATTTGATATGGTGCGATCAATGATGTCTCTTACCAATTTACCAATATCGCTTTTGAGGTTATGCATTAGAGACAGCCGCATTCACATTTAAAAGGGCACCATCTAAATCCGCTGAGACGACACCGTATGAACTATGGTTTAACAAAGAAACCTAAGTCGTCGTTTCTTAAAAGTTTGAGTTGTGATGCTTATGTGAAAAGTTTTCACCGATAAGCTCGAACCCAAATCGGAGAAGTGCGCCTTCATAGATTACCCAAAAGAAAATGTTGGGTACACCTCCTATCACAGATCCGAAGGCAAGTTTTTCGTTGCTAAGATGGATCCTTTCTAGAAAAGAAGTTTCTCTCGAAAGAAGTGAGTGGGAGGAAAGTAGAACTTGATGAGGTAATTGTACCTTCTCCTTATTGGAAAGTAGTTCATCACGTAAATCAGTTCCAAAGTGATTCCTACACCAATTAGTGAGGAAGTTAATGATGATGATCATGAAACTTCAGATCAAGTTGCTACCAAACCTCGTAGGTCTTCCAGAGTAAGATCCGCACTGAGAGTGGTACGGTAATCATGTTCGAAGTCATGTTACTAGACCATGATGAACCTACGAACTATGAGGAAGCGATGATGAGCCCAGATTCGCGAAATGGCTTGAGGCCATGAAATCTGAGATGGGATCCATGTATGAGAACAAAGTATGGACTTTGATGGAGTTGTTCATGATCGGCAAGCCATATTATATAAATGGATCTTCAAGAGGAAGACAGATGATGATAGTAGTGTTACTATCTACAAAGTTCGACTTGTCGCAAAAAGGTTTTCGACAAGTTCAAGGTGTTGACTACAAATGAGATTTTCTCAACTGTAGCGATTCTTAAGTCTGTTGAATCATGTTAGCAATTGCCACATTTTATGAAATCTGCAAATGAATTCTTTAATGGATTTATTAAAGAAGAGTTGTATATGATACAACCAGAAGTTTTTGTCAATCCTAAAGGAGCTAACAAAATGTGCAAGCTCCAATGATCCATCAATGGACTGGTGCAAGCATCTCGAGTTAGAATATACGCTTTGATGAGTTGATCAAAGCATATGGTTTTATACAGACTTTTGGAGAAGCCTGTATTTACAAGAAAGTGAGTGGGAGCACTACAAAGATTTCGATAAGTATATGTGAATGACATATTGTTGATCGGAAATAATGTAGAATTATTCTGCAAAGCATAAAGGAGTGTTTGAAAGGAGTTTTTCAAAGAAAGACCTCGTGAAGCTGCTTACATATTGAGCATCAAGATCTATAGAGATAGATCAAGACGCTTGATAAGTTTTTCAATGAATACATACCTTGTCAATATTTTGAAGTAGTTCAAAATAGAACAGTCAAAGAAAAGTTCTTGCCTGTGTTGCAAAGGTGTGAAATTGAGTGAGACTCAAATCCCACCACGGCAGAAAATAGAAAAGAGAATGAAAGTCATTCCTATGCCTCACCATAGGTTCTATAAAGTATGCTATGCTATGTACCGCACCTATTATATACCTTGCTCTGAATTTGGCAAGGAATACAATAGTGATCTAGGAGTAGATCATCGGACATTGGTCAAGAACATCCTTAGTGAGGACTAAGGAAATATTTCTCGATTATGGAGGTGATAAAAGAGCCCGTCAGAAGAGTAACATCGATGCAAGTTTTTACACTGATCCGATGACTCTAAGTCTCAATCTGGATACATATTGTAAGTGGGAGCAATTAGCTAGAGTAGCCCGTGCAAGAGCATTGTAGACATAGAATATTTGTAAAATACATACGGCTCAATGTGATGCACTGCTGACTAAGCTTCTCTCACGAGCAAAACATGATCATACCTTAGTACTCTTTGGGTGTTAATCACATAGCGATGTGAACTAGATTATTGACTCTAGTAAACCCTTTGGGTGTTGGTCACATGAGGATGTGAACTATGGGTATTAATCACATACAGATGTGAATATTAGTGTTGAATCACATGATGATGTGAACTAGATTATTGACTCTAGTGCAAGTGGGAGATCAAGGAAATATGCCCTAGAGGCAATAATAAAGTTATTATTTATTTCCTTATTTCGTGATAAATGTTTATTATTCATGCTAGAATTGTATTAACCGAAACATAATACATGTGTGAATACATAGACAAACAGAGTGTCACTAGTATGCCTCTACTTGACTAGCTCGTTAATCAAAGATGGTTATGTTTCCTAACCATAGACATGAGTTGTCATTTGATTAACGGGATCACATCATTAGGAGAATGATCTGATTGACTTGACCCATTCCGTTAGCTTAACACTTGATCGCTTAGTATGTTAATGCTTTCTTCATGACCCATACATGTTCCTGTAACTATGAGATTATGCAACTCCTGCCATCGGAGGAACACTTTGGTACTACCAACCGTCACAACGTGAATCGGGTGATTATAAAGGAGTACTACAGGTGTCTCCAAAGGTACTTGTTGGGTTGGCGATTTCGAGATTAGGTTTTGTCACTCCGATCGTCGGAGAGGTATCTCTAGGCCTTCTCGGTAATACACATCACCTAAGCCTTGCAAGCATTACAACTAATGAGTTAGTTGTGAGATGATGTATTACGGAACGAGTAAAGAGACTTACCGTAACGAGATTGAACTAGGTATTGATACCGACGATCGAATCTCGGGTAAGTAACATACCGATGACAAAGGGAACAACGATGTCGTTATGCGGTTTGACCGATAAAGATCTTCAGAGAATATGTAGGAACCAATATGGGCATCCAGGTTCCGCTATTGGTTATTGACCGAGAATGGTTCTAGGTCATGTCTACATAGTTCTCGAACCCGTAGGGTCCGCACGCTTAACGCTTCGATGACAGCTCATTATGAGTTTATAAGTATTGATGCACCAAGGTTGTTCGAGTCCCGGATGTGATCACGGACATGACGAGGAGTCTCAAATGGTCGAGACATAAAGATTGATATATTGGAAGCCTATGTTTGACTTCGAAGGGTTCCGAGTGAAAACAGGAAGTTACGGAACACCGGGGTTACTGAACCCCCGGGGGTATATGGGCCTTCATGGGCCACAAGGAGAAGAGGAAGGGCGGCCAGGTGGGCTGCGCCCCTCCCCATCTAGTCCGAATAGGACAAGGAGAGGGGGGCGCGCCTCTCCCTCTTCCCCTCCCCAATCCTACTCCAACTAGGACAGGGGGAGTCCTACTCCCGGTGGGAGTAGGACTCCTCCAGCGCCGCCTCCAAGGCTGGCCGCACCCCCTTGGCTCGCTTATATACGGGGCAGGGGCACCCCATGAAACACAAGTTGATCTACGGATCTTTCCTTAGCCGTGTGCGGTGCCCCTTCCACCATATTCCACTTCGGTCATATCGTCATGAGCTTAGGCGAAGCCTCGCGCCGGAGAAGTCATATCGTCATGAGCTTAGGCGAAGCCCTGCGTCGGTGGAGCATCAACATCGCCACCACGCCGTCGGTTGACGGAACTCATCCCCGACACTTTGCTGGATCGAGTCCGGGATCGCCATCGAGCTGAACTTGTGCGTAACTCGGAGGTGCCGTGACGCTCGGTGCTTGGATCGGTCGGATCGTGAAGACGCATTTACTACATCAACCGCGTTGTTATAACGCTTCGCTTTCGGTCTACGAGGGTACGTGGACGGACACTCTCCCCTCTCGTTGCTATGCCATCACCATGGTCTTGCGTGATCGTAGGAATTTTTTTGAAATTACTACGTTTCCCAACAGAAGAAGGAGAAGCAAGAAGAGATGGACTGGAAGGGCACGCTCCATTCCGTACTTATAGCCGGGGAAGGCCAACTGTCGACCTTGACGATCACAGGTAATCATGACCCGCTTTGCATGCAGGGACTTGTCAATCCGTGCAGTTGCCGAGGCGTCGCGGGGAAGTGGAGACGCTCATGTCCAATCAACCGCCACGCGGCGCCCAAGGCTGCGGGCTGTTAGGGCCCGCGGCGCTTCGCACTTGCCCCTTCGCTTCTCTGCTAAGCCAAGTCCAGTCGCGCCTTGGGCCCGGGGGCTACTGTCGGCGTCCTGGGAACGGGGGTACCCAGACTTGCCTGCCTGCGGCCTGCGGCGTGGCTCAAGGGGTGGCCTAGTACAGCCCATCTTCATCAAGACAGTTCAAGACCTCGCGAGGGGCCAAGCCTCGCTAGGGGGGTGGGGACGACAGAAGCTTCCTCGTGCACGGCCTCGTCAGCTGGCTCATGAGGAGGCAGAGAGATCAAGGCGGGTACTCACGAGGCGCCCATGACGCAAGCCATGACGACTAAGGGTGCCAGCGGGCGCCAGCCTGCAAAGGTCCTCATTTCCTCTTTGGTGCAAAGGAGGCAAGCGCAGGCGAGAGCATCAAGCAAAGGCAACCATTTCGGTGCAACAAGACCAAGACCAACACAATGGCAGGAAGGAGGCCATTGTGGAGCCCAAGCCGGCGTCATCGTCAGAGCCTTTGGCAGGCGAGGACCAACTTTAGTCAAGATAAGTGTACTAGATGTTCCCCTTCAAAATGGCCAATTGTTGGCGCCCTTCCCGCTCAATATTTGGGAAGAGGCCCAGGGCCTCTTCCTATAAATAGGACTAGTCACCCACAGGGTAGAGGCATCTGGAATAGAGCTAGAGATCAAGCAATCTAGAGAGAGAGAGAAGTGACTGAACTCCCCCAGCAGTTCATCGCACCGGCCAAGAACAGACCCTCGCCAGGCTGTTCTTCCTTATACTGTTCATCATCCGCCCCTGAGGCAATCCACCACATCACACACTGGAGTAGGGTATTACACTACAATGGTGGCCCGAACCAGTATAAACCTTGTGTCCCTTGTGTTGCTCTTTGTGTAGTTTAGACCCTTGCGAGGCGACGAGGTGTAGGTAGGTAGGAGGTGAGATCTCCATGTGCACCCCAGAGTTCGAACCTAGAGGGTCTGCCGGAACCCGAAATCCTACAAAGACCAGGAGGACGGCAAGGCGGAGGTCATCGTGGATCCCAAGACGGCGTCACCCCAGAGCTTTTCGCACGCGAAGACCGCTTTTGTCAGGATAGCTTGTACTAGCTGTCCTCCTTCAAATTTGCCCACCGTTGTTGGCTCCCTTCCCGCTCAATATTTGGGAAGAGGACCAGGGCCTCTATAAGTAGAGCTAGCCACCATAGTAAGAGGGGGACGGATCCGAAACAGAGGGATTCACGCCACAAGTTCAAATGCACAAGAACACCTCAACCTCAGGAGGTTGTTCTTCCCTTGTACTGTTCATCACCAGCCCGAGAGGCAATCCACCACCACCACACTGGAGTAGGGTATTACACCACATCGGTGGCCCGAACCAGTATAAACCCTGTGTCTCTTTGTGTTGTGAGTTCATCTAGTTCGTCCGCAAGATCCTAGCGAGCTAGAGCGTAGATCGGTAGGAGGGATAGACTTCGCGCGCACCCCATTGTTCGAACCTTAAGGGTTTGCCGGAACCCCACATCCGACACAATACAATGGTAAATTGTATAGGTGCACTATTTCGGCGAAGATATGGTGATACAAGTGCAATATGGATGGTAGATATAGGTTTCTGTAATCTGAAAATATAAAAACAGCAAGGTAACAAGTGGTAAAAGTGAGCATAAACGGTATTGCAATGTGTTGAAACAAGGCCTAGGGTTGATACTTTCACTAGTGCAAGTTCTCTCAACAATAATAACATAATTGGATCATATAACAATCCCTCAACATGCAACAAAGAGTCACTCCAAAGTCACTTATAGTGGAGAACAAACGAAGAGATTATTGTAGGGTACGAAACCACCTCAAAGTTATTCTTTCTGATCGATCTATTCAAGAGTCCGTAGTAAAATAACACGAAGCTATTCTTTCCGTTCAATCTATCCTAGAGTTCGTACTAGAATAACACCTTAAGACACAAATCAACCAAAACCCTAATGTCACCTAGATACTCCAATGTCACCTCAAGTATCTGTGGGTATGATTATACGATATGCATCACACAATCTCTGATTCATATATTCAACCAACACAAAGAACTTCAAAGAGTGCACCAAAGTTTCTACCGGAGAGTCAAGACGAAAACGTGCGCCAACCCCTATGCATAAGTTCACAAGGTCACTGAACCCGCAAGTTGATCACCAAAACATACATCAAGTAGATCACGTGAATATCCCATTGTCACCACAGATAAGCACATGCAAGACATACATCAAGTGTTCTCAAATCCTTAAAGACTCAATCCGATAAGATAACTTCAAAGGGAAAACTAAATCCATTACAAGAGAGTAGAGGGGGAGAAACATCATAAGATCCAACTATAATAGCAAAGCTCGCGATACATCAAGATCGTGCCAAATCAAGAACACGAGAGAGATCAAACACATAGCTATCGGTACATACCCTCAGCCTCGAGGGTGAACTACTCCCACCTCGCCATGGAGAGTGCCGGATGATGAAGATGGCCACCGATGAAGGATCCCTCCCGGCAGGTGCCTAACAGGTCCCAGTGGTTTTGGTGGCTACAGAGGCTTGAGGCGGCGGAACTGCCGATCTAGGTTATGTTCTAGAAGTTTGGGTATATATAAGAAGTGTTGGTGTCGGGAACAAGTGAGGGGGGTCTCCGAGGCGGCCACGAGGTAGGGGGCCTGCCCAGGGGGTAGGGCGTGCCCCCCACCCTCGTGGGTGCCTCGGGACTCTTCTGGTCCATCTCCGATACTCCGTGGGCTTCTTATGTTCCAAAAATAATCTCCGTGAAATTTCAGGTCAATTGGACCCCGTTTGGTTTTCCTTTTCCGCGATACTCAAAAACAAGGGAAAAAACAGAAACTGACACTGGGCTCTAGGTTAATAGGTTAGTCCCAAAAATCATATGAAATAGCATATTAAAGCCCATTAAACATCCAAAATAGATAATATAATAGCATGGAACAATAAAAAATTATAGATACGTTGGAGACTTATCAACATGCACATGCTAGAATTCAATAGAGTATGTGTGTCGGATAGACCGATGTTCGTTCATATGCAAATTGCAAAATTCATGATCTCATCCAAAAATAATAATGCCATTTATGTTTTAATTTAATGCGTAGAACCGTCTTTTACACATAGATGCACTATGCCTCGGCCCGTTGTCACACACGCGCTATATCTCTCTCTATCTAATACATAAGTGCACACACTTTATATACATCAGCATTTCTCTCTCACACATGCAATCTCTCCGGGGTGTCTCACGCACACACTCTCTCTATATCTCCCTCTCTCTTTCTTACTACTATGTACCACTCTTTTCCCTAATCTCAGTTGGAAAACACTATTTCTCTCACATGCATATATACACATGCACGGTCTCTACTAGCCCTATATAGGCACATATATGCCTACATGTCTCCCGCACGCACATTATCTTTAGGCCTATCTCGCACACATTGCCCCCCCCCACACACCTCTCTCTTAGTAGTTGGCAGATATGATTCCATTAGATCATTCGATAGGATATCCCTGACTGTTAGGCTGGATGGTAATACGAGGCAAAGTTTTACCCAAGTCCGGGCCTTGCAATTGTGGAAAAAGCCTACTCTTGGTATTGTATATTTGTGATAGGGGTGTGTATGAAGTACAGGTGAATACCAGGCATTGTGTGTGTGTATACTATCGACGAACTAGCCCCGTGATTCTATAACATACTCGAGGCCTAGGGTTACAAATCATATATAGTCGGCTTATCATCAGTGGGGATAGAGTCCTCCACGACTCTGGTAGCTTCGTCTTGTACGTCGAGTCCTCCACATGGGTCTTCGTATAATGCGTCTCGGTCTAACCTATGTGGCACAGGATGGAACCGACCCATGAGTCCTCATGTTGACCCACCACAACTAGAAATGATGTGCCCACCACACCCCACAAGCAATCAGCCACTAAGAAAATAAGCATATACAATAGTAGAATGTTATACATGAAAGTTAATTGCATGGTGCATCCAATAATATTTGTTCTGCATTGTGAATTTTTATATTTTCTCCTAAAATATTAGTCACGGGAAAGAGAAACGAAGGGCATATCTCTCCTTGTCTCCACCGGACACCCCCTCTTTCTACAACACTTTCACATACGCACACAAACTATCTCTTGGCCCTCTAAAAGTATGCATGCCCCTGACACATTCACGCGTAACGGTCACTGTATTTCAAGCGAAAGCACTATACGGTCACTGGACTTCAGAATATGCTCATTACGGTCACCGTATACATTCTTGTGGTGATCATACGGTATCTAGCTCACGATACGTCTCCGTATTTTGTTGATGACACTGATGGACAATGTATTTGATGCGTGCACCGTATTTTGTTGATGACACTTATGGTCATTGTATTTGAAGCGAAACCACAATATGGTCACTGGACTTCAGAATAAGCTCATCACGGTCACCATATACATTTTTTGGTGCTAACCAACCTGCAGTTGGATGGTTAGGAGGACAGTGGTTTCCTCATCCCACCAGGGTTGAAGTCCTGATGCTCGCATTTATCCTGGATTAATTTCAGTACTTTCTGGCGATGTGCGTTCAGTGGGGGGAGACGTTCCCCTTGACTACGAGGCACCTATGGTGATTTCGTAAAATCTCAAGATCATATGCTGGCTCACTCTCTCGAAGGTTCTCATAGGGGTAGGGTCTGGGTGTGTGCGCTTATAGCGGTGAGTGTTTGCGCGTATATATGAGCGCTTGCGTCTGTACCATGTTAAAAAAATACATGTCGTGATTATACGGTCACTGCCTCACCCGTACAACTCCGTATTTTGTTCATGACACGGTCAATTGACTAGTCAAACATTCCATGTGGCGCAACTAGTGTTGCACCATCAATGCACGTAACCGTGGGGCCCACCTGTCAGCGCGTATATGAAAGAAAGAAATGGTAGTTTTAGTGTGTACTGTGTTAATACAATACATTTTATGGTGATCATATGGTCACTGGCTCACCATTCAACTCCAAATTTGTTGATGACATGATCAACTGACCAATCAAACGACCCACATTCAGCAACGCACATTACCATAAGGCCCACCCATAAGCGCGTATATCAAACACAAAAATGGTAATAAATTAATGGTCGGTGGGGATTCGGAGTTGTGAGACCTCTGGTTGGCAGCCCGCGCCCCCTAACCACAGCAGACAAGGATCGCCTCGTGATGATATGCTGAGCCGACCATTTTAATTGCACGCATGCACGAGCCACTGTGGTGAATACAAACTCATCACACATGCGCACAAACACGCCCGCAACGCCCGCATGCATCCATGCAATACTCACACGTACCAATTTAGCTACACTGCAGTCGACTGGATCGACTTTTGGGTCAGTCGATTTTCAGGGGGTGGGGGGCTCGCCGGAGTTAAGGAAGAACTAGCCGTAGTGGGGAGGGGGCTCGCCGGAAAGGTACCCCATTATCTATCTTAGGGTTCAGGGTGGGGGCGGTGGTCACCGGAGGTGGGTCGCGGTGGTGCGGTGTGGCGTGGGGATCGCCCGAGAAAAAGCTTGGTGCGGGGGGGGGGGGGGCTAGAAGGATGGCAGGGGTGGCGGAGGACCGACGGTGGGGAGTGGTTTCGAGGCGGGCGGGTGGCGAGGTGACGCGGGAGCAGCGGTTAGGTCGGTGGTGGCTGGCGGCTCCGGGGGGTGGACTGGTGGAGGTTGAAGATGAACGCCAGGCCCTTGATTTCGTATCCAACGGCTGGAAAATCGACTGACCAGAGATGAAAAAGTCAGTCGACTGACATGTAGCCTCACCCCGCACGTACACATGCACGCAACACTCGCACGAACACATGCACGCACATGCAGGCGTGCAACACTCACACGTACACATGCACTCACGAACACAAACACACATGCAGGCGTGCAACACTGACACGTACACATGCACTCACGAACACACACACGCACACACACATGCATGCGACACTGAAACGTAGACATGCACGCACGCAACACTTGCACGCCTTCATGCACACAGCACAGGACGCAAGACACACACTCAACCTATACGTGCATGCACCCTTTGTTAAAGACATGGATTGTTATGGGTATTAATCAATCTTATCTGTGATAAGCAGAGCATTGATGTTTGCAGCGCTCTTTATGAATCACAATGTATCGAACGGGCTATCAACGTATATATGAAAATTTTAAAATTCTCTTACATTATATAGTAGGATTATCTACATGAAATAGATGACGTCACACTCAATGAACAATCATCAGTTTATGAAATGCCCGCTTCTGACCGCCCTGGCCCACCAAATGCTCCTCTGCCATGCGCTCCATGCGTTGGGTCACTAACATGCAGGCCAGGTACCCAATGAACCCACACGTCTGTGGAAGAACGGCGCGGTGTCATAGTCAGAGTCGAGGGAGCCGCTCGCTGCACGCCGGCTGAGCACGCCTCCTTGCTGCATTCAAACGCGTCCATGAAACCCGTGTGGAAGCCGAGAAACCCACTCTGGACACACGTCCGTTCATGACCGGGTCGGCATTAAACACAACGCCAGCCGAGCTCCTCCCGTGCACCGTCTATTTAATCTCCTATTTAAACGAGGCCAGACGCCGGCCAAGAATCACACACCTCCGTCGCTCCCCTTACAATGGCTTACGAAGAGTAGTTATCCGGCATCCAAGCCGGCTGGGTGGCCCGCCAAGTCCACCAGATACGAGGTATGTAGCTCGCTGATCCACCTCCCACCCCTCGCCCGATGGAGCCAGTTGTTGCCCCAAGCCGGCACGCGGTTTAGCAACTCGCTGCTCCAGGCCAGCTTGACGAGGAGCGGCGAGCTGCTCCACGCCGGCACGGCGGCGAGCACGGGCGTCGTTGCTGCCGTCCACGCCGCCACCTCGTACCGCGCCTCCCGTGTCTGCGACTGCCATGTAAGCAGAGACAGAAGCCGGGTGCACGCAGAGCGATGAGTAAGTGGCCAGCGCCTCCGCGTCCACCGCCATCATCGAGGAGAAGTAGAACACGGGAGGCCGCCGCCACTTTGGTCCCATGAAGGCCACCACCGAGGCGACACCAACGTACACATCAGGTGTCTTGTCAGATCCTTTTGTTGCGAGGACCTTCGTCGACCCCGCATGGGCTCCACGGAAGCGGAGAAGCCCCCTTCCACCTCCATCTTGGGCATCAGCCAACGATGTCAGTTGAGCAGTGGGGAAGCGAGACGTCCTTTGCGCTGAAGCATATACCTCCGGGGCTCCCGGCAGTCCGGTGATCGTGCTGCTCGACATGAGGAAGACAAATGGATCAGCAGGAGACCACTTAGGCTAGGTATTAGTATACATGTGTTGTTCAGGACTAGAACCGCTTAGTTGATTTCAATGTAATGAAATTCGTCATGTTTGTATGAAAATCCAGTATTTTATATGAATTCCATCATTTTTCATATGAAATATCGTTATGTTTGCATGAATTTTGTCCGGTTGGTTGAGTTGTTGTCAGAATGTGTGCGGCTACGGTTGGATGGCGTAATGCGGGTTGCCAGTCAGTCTGTGGCCGTCTCGGGCGGCGTGGTGGGACAAAAAAAGCACAGCTCGTGCGAGCTCATCTCCAATGCGCGCGCTGGAGGATGCATGAGCACCCGAGCTCTTCCTCGTTCATCGGTGGCAAAGGCACAGGTGGACAAAAGGGTCGCCAATATTTTGGCTACCCCGGGAAAGATCCAAACAGCCCCTCCCAGCCCCACCCCTCCTAGCACATTCAAATCCCTCGTTCGCCGTGAAAAATTTTCATGTGTTGTTTTCATGGACTAGCAAGATGCCCGTGCATTGCACGGAACATCAAGATGCATTTTTTTTACAAAACACCTGTTGTGATTGACCCATACAGGAGTAATCCCATGTGTAAAAACTAATGATATCTCGAGAATTTTATCAAAAAATGGTATCTTGAGAACTTCATCGAAAAAATGGTATCTCGAGAAAGATGAGAGATAACGTGAGGAGGAGTGGGGGCATGGTGGTGACTGGTGGTCGGACTGGGTGGAGGCATGGGGATGGATGGCGCCGGCAGCGACCACCATGCCAGATTGTTCTAGAGACTTCCTTTTTTAATTGCTCAGAAATGAGGTTGTGGGAGATAAGGATGAACGAGGCAAAGCCTTATCCGTAAATGTGGAGAGAGGTGCGGGCATCTTTTGTAAAATTGTCATAGTTTGCTTTCTATCCGTCACATATAGATCGGATGGTCTATATTACAAGATGGCAGGCACACCATCATCACCAACTCGGTTTTTTATAAGAGTAGAGATATTTTGCTGTGTGAAAACAAATTTAAATATGAACGAATAATCGGTGTCCGCGGTCTTCTGCCGGGAGCCCGTGACACAATTGGATGGCCTCATAGTAGTAGTAGTGTAGAGTACTACTAGTACTACTCGATAGTGAGTGGTTACTACTGTATCTACGTACTAATTGCAACACATGCATGTGTTAGCAGTATAATGACCACATATGGATTTGATGGTAAGATTTGTGTAAGTTGGATGTCATATTATTGCTCTAACATGTGGTCAAAGTTAGCCTCCAAAACGCATTTTGTACCCTATATGGATCGAGGGAGTACATGCATTGCCAAGGTTTCTCTTAATCCTTGCATGCAACGTTTTTATTGAAGCTTGAAATGTGAACATGTGAACGGGAGGGACTACTACAACCCTTCCAAAAGAACTGTAGTACTAATGGTATCGTACTCCCTCCGTTCACCATCTCACATGCTTAGTACTTTTGCGAACTCTGGAAGTAACAAACTTATTCCACCACTCAGCATCTATTATGAATGCATTGTGGATTTTAAATTGAGTCATATAGACCAGAAAGTAGGCACTTAGGACATCCCCAATGTATGCTTTTTGTTTCCTCTAAGCCCTCTCTCCTCTTAGAGGCAGGCCTCTATACATTGCATGAACTTCATCTAACAAAAAATTGGCTAGCATCGCGTCTAACCTTAGAGGTTGCCTCTAACAATGTAACAATCCATCTGGTCCCAATTGTCAGCCTTTGGAAGCATAAGAAAGTAGGAGTACAAGAGAAATAGTACTGATTGGAAAAATGCGCTGCTAATCAATACTTTTAAAATTTCTCCTAGGGCCCACCTTAGAGGCTGGTTAGAGTCTCTATACATTGTGGTTTTTTCATTTGATAAGAGGCAAACCATGTGGGGCCTACCTTAGAGCCAAGACTCTATACACTGGAGATGCTTTGTACGTATTACTTTTGATGTGTCCCGTCAACTCACAGAATGAGGAGAAGCTTGCTTAGTACACCGTCTCCCCAGCCCACGGGCGCGGTGGCTCGCAGAGTCGTAGGACGAGGAGAAGCTTGCTTACTACACCTACGCCTGCTCCCTCGCCCACGCGCACGGTGGCTCGCAGGATGAGGAGAAAATTTTACCACTCCCTCCGTTTACTCCTCGTCCCTACCTTGGTTAGAGAGATTATCATACTGTTTGAAATATATGTCTTTTAGTAGTAGGAGTAGTACAATGGTACATAGGAGTAGTACTGCAGCAATTTCCTTGGAGTCTGTGGTGCAACAAGCTACCATAGGCTATGTTACTACTCCCTCCTTTCCGGTTTATGTCTCAATTTCAAAATCTCTCCAACCATGGTATAAGGTGAGTGGTGAAATTAATTTCGTAGTTTGCACAAGTAATTAGTACGCTCATTTTTTTCAAGAAGTTATGTTTATCGATGCATTAATTACAAGGAATGCATGCATGACCACTAAATTTCCATGAACTTCTACATGCATTGGTGAGTTTTCTCTTGAGACTGCTTGCATCGGGTGATTCAATGCACCTCGAAATCCAAACATGTGATGGTACTACTAGTAGAATTGAGACTTATAAAACGAAAATAATTTTTTTATATGAGCCCTATAAACCGGAAAGGAGGGAGTAGTAAGTAGTACTACCTCCATAGTGGGTACGTACTCCATAGAATCAAAATTTCCCAAAACTAAGTCGCTCAACCTATATTTGCTTGTTTCCCTTCCTGCCTCGTTGCCTCGAATAGACTATACCAAACTCCTCTGCCTGCCGCGCGGGAAAAGACCCGCCCTTGCCTTTTTTTAGTCCGGGTTTGTATCGACGGATCACGCGAAGCAGCAAAAACCAAGCCGTGTCTTGTACTCCTCCGTCATACTAAAAGAGTGGAGACGCTCTCTTTCATGAATTCCATACTTCCTCTCGCCGACATGTGGGACATATAGCAATCGGGTCGACGTGTCATGGATGCACCAAATAACAGTGCAGAACAGTAGGGGGGCGCACCCCAGCGTAGCGCCCCAGTAGTAGTAATGAGCAATGAGACGTCAAATCACAATGCCGTACCTTCCCAGACGGACGAAGCAACCATTATTTCACACTTCGCTAAATCCGCTTAGCCATCATCTCCTTCAAGAAAACCACGTATTGCTTCTGCCATTGTTCTGCCTCAAGAGGAACGCGCATCGTCTTGGTACATGATGACACGTGGGACCGCATGACAGGCCATGGTCCCCCGCCCACCGCTCGGTAAAATCATCTCATTTTTACTACTTCCTCCGTCTCGGTTTACAGGGCATGCACGTCATTCTAGGTTGAGAATTTAACTAGCTATATATGTGATGAACAATATATGTTTAGAAACTAAATCCACTTAAGAATCCAATGATATACTTTTCGTGACATAGTAACTCATATTTAGTTAGTCAAATGGATGACCTAGAACTATGTGCACGCCCTATAAACCGAGACGGAGGGAGTAGTACCTTTTTACATCAATATAGTCTGGATTCACCAAGGAGCAAAACCAAGTGGTAGACTGCTTCTGTCGTGTTGGCGTAGCAACTCAAGCAGGGCCAGTCCACACACGAAATGGCGACACACTTAACAGGACCCCTTTGGCCGACATGTGGCTCATTCACCGTCTTGTTCCACATGCGATGCACCAAATTATAGTTCAGAGCAGCAGTTGGACTTGGAGGCACCCCGGTCGTAGCGCCGCATTAGTAGTAAATGAGCGATGAGGGGTCAAATCACAAAGCCACACCTTTCCCGCATTAAGCTGGACGGACGAAGCAACCATCATTTCACTCTAGGATGCAAGAGCATAAAGAAAAGAGAAACCCAATGATGCATGTGGCAGCTACCTAGGGCACCCTAGGGTAGGAGCCTCCACTACAAACCCTTTTCGAAAGCGCCTCCACTACAAATCCTCTTCTCCCACGTCCTCTTGAAGAAAACCGATGATGCATGCGGCGATAGAGTTTGTAGGAGTACTACGGCATGCGTTGCCACGGTGTAATAAACGGGAGAGGGATTGAGTTCGAGTCGATGCCTTAATATGTGTGGGCCGCTTGGTTTTACGGGAACGAGGCAACATTTTGGGTTCGGGGACCAGTGTGGATAAACGTACAAAAAATTGTGGATGTAGGTTCAACCGAGAGGCAATGATGCATGGGCCCCGCATTTTGATATACCCGCGGCCGCGTGAAATTTGCTACTCAAAATAATGCATAAAAGTTCCTTCAAAAACATCTATAACTAATGGGAAGTGAATGTATGATTAAAATGAAAATGTAATACAAAGAGGAAAAAAATGAATTGCAGTTAAAAGAATGACATTTCTAACAAAAAATGTGAATGTGAACTACATATGTGTGCACGTGACCAACACATACATTGTCAATACAAAATCTAATGCAAGTAATAATTTATGAGTAACATGTACGAATTGATGATCTGGTGCTTGCATGCATAGAGTACAAAAACAATGTGATTTATGACTTGCATGCATGACGTGTTCTTGTGCCATAGTTGCATGTCCAGGAAAAAAGCTACTAGTGGGTTGTACTAGCTATTTAGGAATAGAAGATGTATACATGGAAGTTGAAGGGAAAGAGATGACATGTATCTCAATTCCTATGAGTAGGGATTGGAAAAGAGATGTCATTTGGTTCACATCATAGGAACTTTTCTATTGAATCTAGAGATGGCATGTATCTCAATTCCTATGAGGAGGGATTAGAAAAGAGATGTCATTTGGTTCACATCATAGGAACATTTCTATTGAATATATGCTGATGTTTATTTTTCCTTTGAAATTGTGGAAGTATAGGAATCCATTCACATGAACCAAGTGGCTCTAAAGCTATGATAATGATATGATGTTTATTTTCCTTTGAAATGTGGAGTATATGGATATATTCCTATGAACCAATTAGCTCTAAAGGAAAAAATCCTACAAATGTCATATCATATAGAGTTCCTATGATATTCCTCCACACCAAAGGATGGTTGAAATTGCTGCAGGTGATACGATGGTCTTTCTTTGTACACTCCTCCCCCATATTTATAGTTACCTCTCGAAGATGAATTAAATGATATATACTAGGTATTCTATATGTGCATTTTGGTACACGAAAACTCGGTAAATGTTTGCGAGGTTCGAATTTTCAATAAAGCTATATGCGCTGCATTTTGGAACGGAGGGGGAGCATACGGTAGTTGCTAACACTCACGTGGAAGATTTGTGTGTCGGAGGAGTGGTTGTTCTGTTAAATGACATGACAAAACTGACAATATCGGATGCCGATCTGACGGTTCTTACGGCGTTCATCAGGAAATGGCTTGTGGCGAATGTTTGTGAGATATGATTTACGGACAAATGCATTCCATTGATATGTGCCCCCTCTCTCTCACGCACACACACGCACCCTCACGAGTCATGACTCTCCCGAGACCTCTCGCACCCACCGTCTATCTGTAGGTAGACGTCACACACATATGTGCTCTTCACACCCTACCCTCAGAACTTCTAAAAAATAAAAGACGTCGTGCACCTTTTATTTTAACTCACGTCACACGCTTATACTATTACTCTTGTGGCGAACGTTCTTTGGGCGTAGTATATTGTACTCTCACGAAGAGAAGCGGTGCATGCACACACTAGTTCTCTCACACCCACTCGCGGGTACACATAGGAGCGCATTTTTTTAAGCTAGGAGCGCATTTTTTTACAAAGAGGCGTCCCAGTTAACATTTTGACTAGTCTACTTTTCAACTTGATGGAGGGTCGGGGACCGCACGTGAATAATACAGTATTGTGCGTCCTGGATGTGGTGGCACGTTATTGATCGAGTTTTATTTTTACTTGAACTTTAAATGAAAATAGTGGTTCGTGGGTATTCAATTTAGTGACGGCTGGTACAACAAAATCACTCCACTATATATATATAAGCAGGAGCCTCGGCGCTTGCTTTACTAGGGTTCCTCCCTTTCACTCTCTCATGCTCTCCAGATCTAAGCAAGACATAGGTGGCACACTCTCTCTGGGCTCACGGCTGGTCACAAATCCGGCCGGACCACCTCAACGGGGGCAGGGGTGTAGGTGCATCGTTCACGCGGTCGTCGGCCGCGAGGGAGGAGACCAACAGCTGCCCACACGTCCCGATCAGCTGCTGTGTCGCTCTCTCCGAGACAGCGCTGGCTCGGGAGGGCCTCCGACCCCATCTTCCTCGCTGCGATATTGTGGCCAAGATGCGGCCTCCCGATGCCGTCTGTGCCACATGCCGACGACCCTCAGGTATATATTCCTTCGAAACCTACCTTGCTCTACTGCCCCAGCTCCCCACATGGCTGCGTGTGGATCTTTTTCTACTTCCGTCAGCTGTTCCAAAGCTACCTAGATTTTTACTATTATTAGAGGTAAAGCTAGTTCATACAGTCGAATCTAAGAGTTGGTTCAAACAAGGAAGAAAGTGGGAAAGCTGTAGAATGAATCTAGGACTTGGTTCTAAGAGGAAACAGGGGAAAGTAGTAGATACTGGCTACCCAACCGGTCTCTTGGTTGAAAAGGCGAAGAAAGCATGGTGGATGGCAAAGGGTGGGGGGAAGTGGACCTGTCTCTTGATCAAAAAAGGAAAGAAAGTGAGGGGTGTTGGGGGACAATGCAAATGAGAATGAGCAGGTCTAGATTTCCTGTGCTCACAGGAAAATGTCACCGAGGAGATAAAAAATGGGACAAATATAGACATGCTGCCTGAGTGTTTTCCGCTCTCAGCAACCATATCTGCCTCACCACTTTATGCCTCTGCTGCCCCTACGCCCATATCGCTATCGTTAATGTAAAATCACATGAAGCATTAAGCAATGCCACCTAATGTCACTATTAAGTAATGGTCTAGTGCCATCGAAAATTGAAGCAATGCCACCTAATGTCACTATTAAGTAATGGTCTAGTGCTGTCGATAAATTGAAGCAATGCCACCAGCATTTTATGAAGTGCTTCCATCTTGCTTTATTTCCCATGTATTGTGTTTTTGAAGTTACACTTAAATCTCACACCGCTAACATTGTTTCATCCCAGTGGAACTGCACAAATATGATTGCACATTTACTGACCATGTGCTACTCTCATGACAGTAATATTAATGCTATTGTTCTGCATGTTAATCTAGTGGAAGTGTTGATGTGATGTGATGCTACCTACTTAAGGGCACTTTCATACTGTCAATGTAGTGCCAATTATAACACAATAGATGCTGTTGTTAATCATATGCTACTGCAAATAACGGTCACTGTTTAAATAACCGTATTTCATAATTGCGCCAATAGGGATGTTTGTCTCCATATCGTTTCTATCCGCACCATCAAAAGTCCACAGCTCAGTTTTAGTACAACTGCACAAAATGAGATGGCTATTCCTAGTTGTCGTCCTCTAACCACCCGTCTTCCAGGTTTGCCTACATTGGTAGTAACTAGGTAGAATGACCAACGCAATCTAAAAGAAGCTGATTCATACATTTTATTTCCTGATTGCAGTGCAGGGACGAGCGGAAACAACCGCATCCTTGTCGTGAATGCACTTTCTACCAGTTCATCCATGGACCGAGGACTAGCTAGCACGGCTGCACGGAGGCTTTTGGGATAGGTGCGTGGACAAGAGGCATTGTGGTCTGCTTATTTATGCAAATAGAGGTGCTTAAATTTAGTGGAACTGCACAAGAAGTTCAGATGGTCAGTACACTACATGGTTCAGTTCAGCATTCCAACTGAGAATAGTTATAATTGGTTATTCTAGAACAAGAGAACCTAACCCTAGATGGTGGCAACAAGAAAAACCAGAGTGAACTCCAGGAAATTAAAGCCTGCCTAGGGAGGCCCTTTGGTCAGAGTAGCCTTGCTTGATTTTTCCTGATTTGTAAACCTTCTCACAACTTTGTCTTTTGCTGTGAACTAGTATATGTTTGTTATGTTCAATGAATCATTGAGATGTATAAAATTGCTTAACTTATGATTTTCAAAGATTTTATGAAGCCGAGTTTAATGTGAATGTTCCACATGAAAGCTGGACTAGCGTGTGAACGTTTGGAATTTACATTGTGGCCTCAGTTAACTAACTGAACCACTGTAACAAGATACGTAGTTGCTTATATGTCAGACAACAGATTATTGATTGTTAGTTGGTCGAGAGCCGACTTTTCTAGTGTTGAAGCGAGCTGAGCCAATGTGCTATGTTTTGCACAACTACTTACAAGTGGGGTAGCAACAACATTGTTTACAAGTACGTAACCAGCCTTACGTACCCTATGTATACGTTGGCGCACAGTTCTCGAACGAGTACTCCATTTCATCAAACACACACTTCTCGTTTGATAAACCGTGACAACTTATGTCTTACCATGCCATATTCATGAAAAAACTAGTGAGGGCGTGTAACGCCCCGGATTCGATGCGCCAGGTGTCCGTCAGTTATTCGCGTCGTTGCCATGTCATTTGCTTGCGTGTTGCACTTTGCCACATCATCATCTGCATTTCATATCATGTCGTCATGTGCATCGCATTTGCATACATGTTCGTCTCATGCATCCGAGCATTTTCCCCGTTGTCCGTTTTGCAATCCGGCACTCCTATGTCTCCCGGCGCCCCCTTTTACCTCTTTTCATGTGCGGTTGTTAAACGGTCTCGGAATGGAACGAGGTTTGTCAAGCGGCCTAGGTATAGCACCGGTAGACCGCCTGTCAAGTTTCGTGTCATTTGGAGGTCGTTTGATACTCCAACGGTTAACCGGGTAACCGCGAAGCCTCCTTCTCTTTGTAGCCCAACACCCCCTTCAAAGTGGCCCAAAACCCATCTAACTCCCCTCCATGCTCTCGGTCATTCGACCACGATCGTGTGGGCGAAAACCGCACTCCATTTGGACTCTCCTAGCTCCCTCTATCTGTAAATACACCCTCCCAAAATTCGCGGATCAAACCCCGAAACCCTAGATTTTCCTCACCCGCCGGGCGCTGCGTCCAGCCAGCGGCGGACACGCCCGCCCGCGCCCTCGTCAATCGGAGGCCGCCCGCCCTCCGCGCCCCCCGCCCCGGCCTGCTGGTCCTGTGGCAGGCCCGCCTGGCTCTTCGCCTCCCGGCCCCGTCGCGCCGCCCGTCCATGGTCGCCATTGCCGCCCTCCACCTCGCCTCCTCGCGCCGGACCAAGCCTCCGGCCCCGCCGGCGCCGACCTCGCCAGCCCGCCCGGGTCGCCTCCCGCCGCCTCCGGCCCCGCCACCGAGTTCGCCGCCGCCGTCCTCGCCACCGCGCCCATGAGCGCCCGGCCGCCCAGCCTCCTCCTCTGCCTCGTCGGCCTCCTCCGGCCAGATCCGGGCAGCGCCGCCCGATCCGGCGACCCCAACCCGCCGGCGCCCTTCTCCGGCCACCCCGCGTCCGTCTCCGGCGATCCTCGATTTCCGCGCAAGGGTTGACTTCTTCTCCCCGATTTCCTCTAAGTCATGTCCTCATCATATTTTGTTGCATTTTCATCATGCAGTAACTCTCTGCATGCAGCTCCATTTCATGCGTGTAATATGTCAAATTGTTCGCCTCGACGAGTACATCATTTCATCTCATTGCATCATTTTCATTTGAGCTCATCTTGATGCCCGAAATGCTGTTAGAAGAGGGCTATGTGATGTTAGTTTGATTCTTATCGTAACATGCACTTTTGTCATTTTGCCATGATTGATGTGTGCACCCTATGAACTTGAGTCCTACATGTGTTTTGTAATATGCCATGCCATCTTTACAGGGTGTATGCCATGTATTTTGTGATCTCTGTGGTGACTAGCACAAGCATGCAAAATAGGCTTCATGATGTTGCTGATTTCAGCCCCTGTTTTGCTGATATTTTTATGCCATGTTAACTTGATGCTACCGAGAGATCCATGCTTATTTTGAGATACTTCAGTAAGGATGTTTTTAACATATGGTTATTCTCTATCCATCCATGCCCTTGTTTGCAATTATGGAGTGCCATAGCTTGAGTCAATCGAGCTCTACTTTTGCTATAAAATGTTTCCTGGCAGGTTGTTTACATGTTATTCAATTTTGCCAAGGTTGTTGTAGTTGATCCGTGTATGCTATGATGTTGTTCTTGCCATGTATAGCTTCTATGCCATGTATTCTTACTGTTGGGTGCCTTGCCATGCCATGTATTGCTCTGTGGTGAGTGGTTCAAGCTCACCAACATGCCTACTTGTTATCTGTTTATGCCATGCTCCAGTTTTGCACCAAGTCTGAATCTGTTTATGTTTTTGCTATGTTCACATGCTTGCAACTGTTTTTTCTGATCCCTTTTGGCTTATGGTCACTAAGGGACTTTTGTTATATGCTTTGAGTAGATTCATGCCATGATCTAGGTTGACTTGATAGCTTGCTGTAACATGTTGTTTGATAGCTCTAAACATTGCAACCTGATGTTATTTCTGCTAAAGTCTGAAACTGTTATTATTTGCAATCTTGCCATGTGTATTTGAGCATGTTCTAGTGATTTCTGGAGATAGCTCAGTGTTCATGTTTTGTAATGCTTTACCTGTACATCATGCCCATGCCTTTTGTTATTACGTTGAGATGCTGTAGCATGTTGTTTTGGTGCTTGCAATATACCTACTTGCTGTTTTGGACAGATTGTTGCTATAACTTGTTTCGTGTGTATGTGTTGAACCGTTGCTCCGTTTTGAGTGTGCTCTACATGAAACTTGCTTGATTTTGCATGTAGTTTCATATTATCATGTTGCATCCTTGTTTTGAGGTGTTTGCTTGATGTTTGTATGCATTTTGCATCAATGCCATGCTTAACTTGTTTTGCTCATATCTTCTAGGCCGTAGCTCCGAATTAAATGAACTTTATATGTAACTTGACTAGAATTTCGTATAGATCATCGTGGTGCATCTTAAATTTCTGTTTAACGTCTTGAACATAAGGTTTATTCAGATCTGGACCAATTTCGAAATTTGCATATGAGGACTTACCGGAATTGTTATATGTTGTTTCCGGCCTCACTTAAACTTGCTTTGATGTGTTGCTCTTGTATGCATCATCTCTTGCCATGAGTAGCCTCATCTATATTTATCATGCATCATGTTTGTTGTGCATCTTGTCATGTTCATGTGTGGTGTGTTTACTATGTTGTGTGCTTCTTCTTGTTAGTTCCTGTTTCGTTGCGATCGTGAGGATTCATTCGTCTACGCTTGGTTCGTCTTCGTGGCTTCATCCGTTCGTCTTCTTCATGGACTCGTTCTTCTTCCTTGCGGGATTTCAGGCAAGATGACCGCTACCCTGGATCTCACTACTATCATTGCTATGCTAGTTGCTTCGTTCTATCGCTATGCTGCGCTACCTATCTTTTGCTGCTCAAGCCTCCCAAATCGCCATGAACCTCTAACCTTTGACACCCCTCCTAGCAAAACGTTGTTTGGCTATGTTACCGCTTTGCTCAGCCCCTCTTATAGTGTTGTTAGTTGCAGGTGAAGATGAAGTTTGTTCCTTGTTGGAACATGGAGATGTTGTTCCTTGTTGGAACATGTTTACTTGTTGGGATATCACAATATAATATTATTAATGCATCTATATACTTGGTTAAGGGTG
Source organism: Aegilops longissima (assembly GCA_021605205.1). Taxonomy (NCBI): domain Eukaryota; kingdom Viridiplantae; phylum Streptophyta; class Magnoliopsida; order Poales; family Poaceae; genus Aegilops; species Aegilops longissima. The sequence goes on along the minus strand of CM038677.1, from coordinate 653,309,529 downwards.
GAAGGCTCGGCCTTATTCCTGGTGTTTTATTCCACTCTTGCCGCCCTAGTTTCCGTCATATCGGTATTATGTTCTCGGATTTTGCGTCCCTAAGGCGGTTGGGTGATTTATGGGACCCCCTTGACAGTTCGCTTTGAATAAGACTCCTCCAGCAAGGCCCAACATTGGTTTTACCATTTGCCTCACCTAGCCCTTTTTCCCTTGGGTTTCCGGAGCCCAAGGGTCATCTTTATTTTAGCCCCCCCCCCCCCCGGGCCAATGCTTCTCTAAGTGCTGGCCTGAACCGAGCTGCCTGCGGGGCCTCCTCGGAGCAACTCGAGGTCTGGTTTTACTCGTAGCTAGTCTCATCCGGTGTTGCCCTGAGAACGAGATATGTGCAGCTCCTATCGGGATTGTCGGCGCATCGGGCGGCTTTGCTGGTCTTGTTTTATTCTTGTCGAAATGTCTTGTAGCCGGATTCGAGACTTATCGGGTCTTCCGGGAGAAGGAATATCCTTCGTTGATCGCGAGAGCTTATCATGGGCTAAGTTGGGACACCCTGCAGGTATAAACTTTCGAGAGCCGTGCCCGCGGTTATGTGGCGAGATGGGAATTTGTTGATATCCGGTTGTAGTAAACTTGAAGCAAACTCTTCTAAAATACACCAACCGTGTGCGTAACCGTGAGTGTCTCTTTTGGGGTTGATCGAGAGGAGAACACGGTTTCGGGTTATGTCGGCGTAAGTAGGAGTTCAGGATCACTTCTTGATCATTACTAGTTGACGACCGTTCCTTTGTTTCTCTTCTCGCTCTCATTTGCGTTGGTTAGCCACCATATATGCTTAGCATCGCTGCAACCTCACCACTTTACCCCTTCCTTTCCCATTAAGCTTTGCTAGTCTTGATACCCATGGTAATGGGATTGCTGAGTCCTCGTGGCTCACAGATTACTACACCACCAGTTGCAGGTACAGGTTTGCGATGATCATGGCGCGAGCGATGTTTGCTTGTGTTGGAGTTCTTCTTCCGCTTCTTCTTGATCGGGGATAGGGTCCAGGTCGGCAGCACTGGCTAGCAGGGTGGATGTCGTTTGAGCCTCTGTTTATGTTTCATCCGTAGTCGGATGTTGATCTTGTATATGATGTTGATGTATTCTTGTGGCATTTGTGCCTTATGTATGTATCCCCATCTATTATGTAATGTTGATGTAATGATATCCACCTTGCAAAAGCGTTTCAATATCGGGTCTATCCTTGGTGGGACCTTGAGTTCCTTTTGGATAGGGTCGCATATTGGGCGTGATAAGTTGGTATCGAGCCTCGACCGACCTTAGGAGCCCCTTGATTGATCGTGTAGTTTGGTCGTTGTTGAGTCTAGAAGAAAACTGTTTTCGGAGTCTAGTTATATCGGAGAGTAGGAATTCTTTTTACTCCTCAGCCCCTTCTTGCTCTGGTAAGGAATCTTGACGTAGGTGTTTTGAATTTCTCCTCTTCCCCTTCAAATTTTTCTTTAGGTTCACGCAGTTGGTTTTCCGATCGTTAGTTCCTCAGCTCTTTTCATCCGGTGCATCTCTCGTCAAGTTGACTCAAGTCTCTTCATCTTTGAGTTCAATCCTCAGTTGTTTTCTTTTCCCACCCGCCCTCCCTGTTCTTCTTCTCGGAATCGGAGTCCGTAATCGAGTATCCATTCTACTCGTGCGAAGTCCTTGCTTTCTCTCCTCAATGATTTCAACTGGTGTTTTCTCTTCAAGATATTCGTCGTTTTTCCCCTTCCAAGTTGCCTTTGTTTTCCCGCCCTCCCACCCTTTTCTTTCCGGAGTCTGAGTCTGTTTCGAGCATCAATTTCATTCATGTGGAACCTCTTCAGTCTTTCGTAAATTATTTCAACCGGTGAATTCTCGTTTTGTACGACATTCTTCATCTCTTTTCTTCTTCGGTGGACTCAATTCAAGTTTTTCGTTGTCGATCATATTCTTTTCCTCGAAGTGTTCTCTTTGCTCGTTCGCCTCTCGCCAGGTTATCATTCCGGAGTTCGGAAGACATATCAGGAGATTCGTCTGTGTTCTAATTAATTCGAGGTTGTCACTTCATTCAAATATTTCAATTGTTCCGGTGCATCATCTATCTGTTCATCACCCCTTTTCAAAGGTGTTTTTCTCTTCAGTGGGCCCTAACTCACAGGTCTTTTCCCAGGATCTTACCTGACTCTTCTAATTCCCCCGGAGTTTTTCTCAATTCTTTTCAAGTGTGACATAAGAATGGATTTCATCAGTCACATGCCTTTTCAAGATCGATTTCAATTATTTTCATCTTTGGTTCAACCCTTCCTCTTTGTTCTTTTCATTCTTCCGGAGTATCTCATCAATTTTGGTGGTGTTTCTCGTCGTCATTGAAGACCGAAGTAGAGTTTCTCTTAAATCTTGTCCGTTCCCCCGGAGATTCATGGTGCTAGCTCGATGTTATCCTATCTAATTGTTTCCAGTCATGCAAATTCTTTTCATCCATCCGGAGTATTTCAGGAGTTACTTTCCGTCTCAATCATCCGGAGGCCATCTTTTCGGAAGATTTCTTCATTCTAATTCTTCAGCTTCGCTCTCTCAATTATTCTATATTCTTGCCTTTTCGTTTGTTCTTCATATTCTTCCGGTGTATTTCTCTTTAATCTGTTCGCGATCTCTTCGATCTCTTTTCTCTAAATTCCCTCAAGTATCTTTGTGCTTTTCTAATTCTTCCCGGTGATTCATTCTCTTTCGTCAGTCATTTCCGATTCTTACGGTGGTTCATTCAAGATTATTTTTCCTTGTTTGTCATATTAATTCATTCGTTCTTTCCAAATCCTACCGGTGGTTCATGTAGACCTTCTCAAGTTTGCGACATGTCACTTCTCAATCCTTTTCAAGAAGAATAAGTAGTACGCAAAATCCATTGTTGGTCATCAATTTAATTTGATGAAGGATAAGCATACAATAAATCTTATTCTTATTTCATCCAAGTGATTAATCCCTTACTTCGGAGTTTGTTCTTGATGAACAAATTCTAGTACCAAGTGTTTTCATCTTTTCCGGAGTTCAAATTTCCTCGGCCATTTCGTCGGAACCCCCATCGAAATCATCGCAAGGCTTTAATCTTATTCTTTTCATCCTTCAATTCGATGTCATCATCCTTTTATTACCGGAGTTCTTCATGGTGGTTCTTCATGATTCAATTCATTCTCTCAAGAGTTCATCAAGATTCTTGCTCAAGGAGTTCAAGTATCTTTTCTTCTCGCGTCTCGAAGTGCAATTAATTATCCGTATTTCTTTTGAAGCGGAGTTTTGCATTTCTTCGTTCTCCTCAGCTATTTAATCTTTTCTGCTTGTGGTTGGTTATCACCTCATAATTTTGAGAGGTTATCCATAAGTCCACAACAAGCTTATTCTTTCGTTGTTGATTTTCTCAACAACTTCGTTCAATCATTCCTTCTAAATTCTTTTCATTCCATTATTTCAATTCTTTCCGGAGGTTTTGTGTCATGTCTTCATCAAGTATCATTCCGTCCTCTCAAGCTCGCGTTCCATTCCTTCATTGTTTCAACCGGTGTGCTGCCTAAATCCTTCCAGTCTTATTCGTTTCTTTTCTCATTCTACCCACTCCGGTTAGAACGAGTCGTTTCATAGTCTATCTGATTCCGTGAGCTTTTGATTCTCGTCATTCTCGTCGTTCCTCTCTTATTCTCGAGTGCTCTCGATTCTTTGCTTCTTCTCTTCAGTTCTTGTTTCACATCATTCCTTTTCCCTTCCGTCTCGGTCCTAAGATCTCGGGACGAGATCTCTTGTTAGTGGAGGAGTGTTGTAACGCCCCGGATTCGATGCGCCAGGTGTCCGTCAGTTATTCGCGTCGTTGCCATGTCATTTGCTTGCGTGTTGCACTTTGCCACGTCATCATCTGCATTTCATATCATGTCGTCATGTGCATCGCATTTGCATACATGTTCGTCTCATGCATCCGAGCATTTTCCCCGTTGTCCGTTTTGCAATCCGGCACTCCTATGTCTCCCGGCGCCCCCTTTTACCTCTTTTCATGTGCGGGTGTTAAACGGTCTCGGAATGGAACGAGGTTTGTCAAGCGGCCTTGGTATAGCACCGGTAGACCGCCTGTCAAGTTTCGTGTCATTTGGAGGTCGTTTGATACTCCAACAGTTAGCAGGTAACCGCAAAGCCTCCTTCTCTTTGCAGCCCAACACCCCTTCAAAGTGGCCCAAAACCCATCTAACTCCCTCCATGCTCTCGGTCGTTCGATCACGATCGTGTGGTAGCCGCACTCCATTTGGACTCTCCTAGCTCCCTCTATCTATAAATACACCTCCCCGAAATTCATGGATCAAACCCCCGAAACCCTAGATTTTCCTCTCACTTGGCCGGGCCGCCGTCCAGCCCTGACCGGACACGTCCGCCCGCCCCCTCGTCAATCGGAGGCCGCCGCGTGGCCTCCTCGTGCCGCCCGCCCGCCCGGCCCATGGGTCCCGGGCAGAGCCCGCCCGAACCCGCGCTTCGCCTCCCGGCCCTGTCGCGCCGCCCGTCCATGGTCGCCGGCCGCCGCCGCCACCTCGCCCGCCTCGCGGCGGACCCGCGCCTCCAGCCCCGCCGACACCGACCTCGCCTCGCCGCCCGGGTCGCCTCCCGCCGCCTCCCGGCCCCGCCACCGGAGTTCGCCGCCTTCGTCCTCGCCACAGCGCCCATGAGCGCCCGGCCGCCCAGCGCCTCCTCCCGGCCCGCCCTCACTCCTCCGGCCAGATCCGGGCCGGCGCCGCCCGGATCCGGCGACCCCAACCCGCCGGCGCCCTTCTCCGGCCACCCCGCGTCCGTCTCCGGCGATCCTCGATTTCCACGCAAGGGTTGACTTCTTCTCTCCCCCCCCCCGATTTCCTCTAAGTCATGTCCCTGTCATATTTTTTTGCATTTTCATCATTCCGTAACTCTCTGCATACAGCTCTGTTTCATGCGTGTAATATGTCAAATTGTTCGCCTCGACGAGTACATCATTTCAACTCATTGCATCATTTTCATTTAAGCTCATCTTGATGCCCGAAATGCTGTTAGAAGAGGGCTATGTGATGTTAGTTTGATTCTTATCGTAACATGCACTTTTGTCATTTTGCCATGATTGATGTGTGCACCCTATGAACTTGAGTCCTACATGTGTTTTGTAATATGCCATGCCATATTTACAGGGGTGTATGCCATGTATTTTTGTGATCTCTGTGGTGACTAGCACAAGCATGCAAACTAGGCTTCATTATGTTGCTGATTTCAGCCCCTGTTTTGCTGATATTTTTATGCCATGTTAACTTGATGCTACCGAGAGATCCATGCTTATTTTGAGATACTTCAGTAAGGATGTTTTTAACATATGGTTATTCTCTATCCATACATGCCCTTGTTTGCAATTATGGAGTGCCATAGCTTGAGTCAATCAAGCTCTACTTTTGCTATAAAATGTTTCCTGGCAGGTTGTTTACATGTTATTCAATTTTGCCAAGGTTGTTGTAGTTGATCCGTGTATGCTATGATGTTGTTCTTGCCATGTATAGCTTCTATGCCATGTATTCTTACTGTTGGGTTCCTTGCCATGCCATGTATTGCTCTGTGGTGAGTGGTTCAAGCTCACCAACATGCCTACTTGTTATCTGTTTATGCCATGCTCCAGTTGTGCACCAAGTCTGAATCTGTTTATGTTTTGCTATGTTCACATGCTTGCAATGTTTTTTTCTGATCCTTTTGGCTTATGGTCACTAAGGGACTTTTGTTATATGCTTTGAGTAGATTCATGCCATGATCTAGGTTGACTTGATAGCTTGCTGTAACATGTTGTTTGATAGCTCTAAACATTGCAACCTGATGTTATTTCTGCTAAAGTCTGAAACTGTTATTATTTGCAATCTTGCCATGTGTGTTTGAGCATGTTATAGTGATTTCTGGAGATAGCTCAGTGTTCATGTTTTGTAATGCTTTACCTGTACATCATGCCCATGCCTTTTGTTATTACGTTGAGATGTTGTAGCATGTTGTTTTGGTGCTTGCAATATGCCTACTTGCTGTTTTGGACAGATTGTTGCTATAACTTGTTTCGTGTGTATGTGTTGAACCGTTGCTCCGTTTTGAGTGTGCTCTACGTGAAACTTGCTTGATTTTGCATGTAGTTTCATATTATCATGTTGCATCCTTGTTTTGAGGTGTTTGCTTGATGTTTGTATGCATTTTGCATCAATGCCATGCTTAACTTGTTTTGCTCATATCTTCTAGGCCGTAGCTCCGAATTAAATGAACTTTATATGTAACTTGACTAGAATTTCGTGTAGATCATCGTGGTGCATCTTAAATTGCTGTTTAACAACTTGAACATAAGGTTTATTCAGATCTGGACCAATTTCGAAATTTGCATATGAGGACTTACCGGAATTGTTATATGTTGTTTCCGGCCTCATTTAAACTTGCTTTGATGTGTTGCTCTTGTATGCATCATCTCTTGCCATGAGTAGCCTCATCTATATTTTTCATGCATCATGTTTGTTGTGCATCTTGTCATGTTCATGTGTGGTGTGTTTACTATGTTGTGTGCTTCTTCTTGTTAGTTCCTGTTTCGTTGCGATCGTGAGGATTCATTCGTCTACGCTTGGTTCGTCTTCGTGGCTTCATCCGTTCGTCTTCTTCATGGACTCGTTCTTCTTCCTTGCGGGATTTCAGGCAAGATGACCGCTACCCTGGATCTCACTACTATCATTGCTATGCTAGTTGCTTCGTTCTATCGCTATGCTGCGCTACCTATCTTTTGCTTGCTCAAGCCTCCCAAATCGCCATGAACCTCTAACCTTTGACACCCTCCTAGCAAAACGTTGTTTGGCTATGTTACCGCTTTGCTCAGCCCCTCTTATAGCGTTGTTAGTTGCAGGTGAAGATGAAGTTTGTTCCTTGTTGGAACATGGAGATGTTGTTCCTTGTTGGAACATGTTTACTTGTTGGGATATCACAATATAATATTATTAATGCATCTATATACTTGGTTAAGGGTGGAAGGCTCGGCCTTATGCCTGGTGTTTTGTTCCACTCTTGCCGCCCTAGTTTCCGTCATATCGGTATTATGTTCCCGGATTTTGCGTCCCTAACGCGGTTGGGTGATTTATGGGACCCCTTGACAGTTCGCTTTGAATAAGACTCCTCCAAAGCAAGGCCCAACATTGGTTTTACCATTTGCCTCACCTAGCCCTTTTTCCCTTGGGTTTAGGAGCCCAAGGGTCATCTTTATTTTAGCCCCCGGGCGGTGCTTCTCTAAGTGTTGGCCTGAACCGAGCTGCCTGCGGGGCCCCCTCGGAGCAACTCGAGGTCTGGTTTTACTCGTAGCTAGTCTCATCCGGTGTTGCCCTGAGAACGAGATATGTGCAGCTCCTATCGGGATTGTCGGCGCATCGGGCGGCTTTGCTGGTCTTGTTTTATTACTGTCGAAATGTCTTGTAGTCGGGATTCCGAGACTGATCGGGTCTTCCCGGGGAGAAGGAATATCCTTCGTTGATCGCGAGAGCTTATCATGGGCTAAGTTGGGACACCCCTGCAGGGTATAAACTTTCGAGAGCCGTGCCCGCGGTTATGTGGCAGATGGGAATTTGTTGATATCCGGTTGTAGTAAACTTAAACCAAACTCTTCTAAAATACACCAACCGTGTGCGTAACCGTGAGTGTCTCTTTTCGGGGTTGATCGAGAGGAGAACACGGTTTCTGGGTTATGTCTGACGTAAGTAGGAGTTCAGGATCACTTCTTGATCATTACTAGTTGACGACCGTTCCTTTGTTTCTCTTCTCGCTCTCATTTGCATTGGTTAGCCACCATATATGCTTAGCCGCTGCTGCAACCTCACCACTTTACCCCTTCCTTTCCCATTAAGCTTTGCTAGTCTTGATACCCATGGTAATGGGATTGCTGAGTCCTCGTGGCTCCTGATTACTACACCAACAGTTGCGGTACAGGTTTGCGATGATCATGGCGCGAGAGCGATGTTTGCTTGTGTTGGAGTTCTTCTTACGCTTCTTCTTCGATCGGGGATAGGTTCGGTCGGCAGCCCGGGCTAGCAGGGTGGATGTCGTTTGAGCCTCTGTTTATGTTTCATCCGTAGTCGGATGTTGATCTTGTATATGATGTTGATGTATTCTTGTGGCATTTGTGCCTTATGTATGTATCCCCATCTATTATGTAATGTTGATGTAATGATATCCACCTTGCAAAAGCGTTTCAATATGCGGGTCTATCCTTGGTGGGACCTTCGAGTTCCTTTTGGATAGGGTCGCATATTGGGCGTGACAGGGCCCATCTGTTTCGGCAACAATTATGATGGTTCTCACATGATTCACGGGCACACAAAAGTAGCAGCAGTTCCCATAGACGGATTCAAACAGAGTACTAACCCCAAAGGGCTCGATAATAGGCAAGGTTTTGATAATTAGACACAATCCAAACTACTACTATACACTAGCAGGGGCAACTATTTCATGCCTCGATCTAATTTGGGATAGATAAAAGACGGACCTTGACATGAACATCATCGAGGGCGTCCAGCAGCAGCTCAATCCTGTGAACCTTCCTGAAGATAACCTTGTGGCCTTGTGCTACCTCTTGAGCACTGCGTTGGTTTCCCCTTGAAGAGGAAAAGGTGATGTAGCAAAGTAGCGTAAGTATTTCCCTCAGTTTTTGAGAACCAAGGTATCAATCCAGTAGGAGACCATGTGCGAGTCCCTCGTACCTACACAAACAAATAAGAACCTTGCAACCAATGCGATAAAGGGGTTGTCAATCCCTTCACGGCCACTTGCAAAAGTGAGATCTAATAGAGATGATAAGATACTATTTTTGGTATTTTTATGATAAAGATTAAAAGTAAAGTTGACGGGAGATTAATATGATGGAAAATAGACTCGGGGGCCATAGGTTTCACTAGTGGCTTCTCTCAAGATAGCATAAGTATTACGGTGGGTGAAAAAATTACTGTCGAGCAATTGATAGAATTGAGCATAGTTATGAGAATATCTAGGCATGATCATGTATATAGGCATCACGTCCGTAACAAGTAGACCGACTCCTGTCTGCATCTACTAGTATTACTCCACACATCGGCCGCTATCCAGCATGCATCTAGACTATTAAGTTCATAAGAACAGAGTAACACATTAGGCAAGATGACATGATGTAGAGGGATAAACTCATGCAATATGATATAAACCCCATCTTTTAATCCTCGATGGCAACAATACAATACGTGTCGTTTCCCCTACTGTCACCGGGATCGAGCACCGCATGATTGAACCCAAAGCTAAGCACTTCTCCCATTGCAAGAAAGATCAATCTAGTAGGCCAAACCAAACTGATAATTCGAAGAGAATTGCAAAGATAACCAATCATACATAAAAGAAATCATTGGAGATTCAAATATGGTTCATAGATAATCTTGATCATAAACCCACAATTCATCGGATCTCGACAAACACACCACAAAAAGATTACATCGAATAGATCTCCAAGAAGATCGAGGAGAACTTTGTATTGAGATCCAAAGAGAGAGAAGAAGCCATCTAGCTAATAACTATGGACCCGAAGGTCTGAGGTAAACTACTCACACATCATCGAAGATGCTATGGTGTTGATGTAGAAGCCCTCCGTGATCGATGCCCCCACCGGCGGAGCGCCGGAAAAGGCCCCAAGAATGGATCTCACGGGTACAGAAGGTTGCGGCGGTGTAAATAGGGTTTTGGCTCCATCCCTAATGTTTTTGGGGTACGTAGGTATATATAGGAGGAAGAAGTAGGTCGGTGGAGCTACGAGGGGCCCACGAGGGTGGAGGGCGCGCCCAGGGGGGTAGGCACGCCCCCTGCCTCGTGGCCTCCTCGTTGATTGCTTGACGTCCACTCCAAGTCCTCTGGATCACGTTTGTTCAGAAAATAACGCTCCCGAAGGTTTCATTCCGTTTGGACTCCGTTTGATATTCCTTTCCTTCGAAACACTGAAATAGGCAAAAAACAACAATTTTGGCTGGGCTTCCGGTTAATAGGTTAGTCCCAAAAATAATATAAAAGTGTATAAAGCCCATTAAACATCCAAAACAGAATATATAATAGCAAGGAACAATAAAAAATTATAGATACGTTGGAGACGCATCAGTTGTCAATCCCTTCACGGCCACTTGCAAAAGTGAGATCTGATAGAGATGATAAGATAATATTTTTGCTATTTTTATGATAAAGATTAAAAGTAAAGATTGCAAAATAAAATAAACGGTGCCAGAAATAGCTAGTTGAAGGGAGATTAATATGATGGAAAATAGACCCTGGGGCCATAGGTTTCACTAGTGGCTTCTCTCAAGATAGCATAAGTATTACGGTGGGTGAACAAATTACTGTCGAGCAATTCATAGAATTGAGCATAGTTATGAGAATATCTAGGCATGATCATGTATATAGGCATCACGTCCGTAACAAGTAGACCGACTCCTGCCTGCATCTACTGCTATTACTCCACACATCGACCGCTATCCAGCATGCATCTAGAGTATTAAGTTCATAAGAACAGAGTAACGCATTAGGCAAGATGACATGATGTAGAGGGATAAACTCAAGCAATATGATATAAACCCCATCTTTTCATCCTCGATGGCAACAATACAATACATGTCGTTTCCCCTACTATCACTGGGATCGAGCACCACATGATTGGACCCAAAGCTAAGCACTTCTCCCATTGCAAGAAAGATCAATCTAGTAGGACAAACCAAACTGATAATTCGAAGAGACTTGCAAAGATAACCAATCATACATAAAAGAATTCAGAGGAGATTCAAATAATGTTCATAGATAATCTTGATCATAAACCCACAATTCATCGGATCTCGACAAACACACCGCAAAAAGAGCTACATCGAATAGATCTCCAAGAAGATCGAGGAGAACTTTGTATTGAGATCCAAAGAGAGAGAAGAAGCCATCTAGCTAATAACTATGTGTCGGCGTTAAGGAACAGGGGTCCCCAGACTTGCACTGCGGCCTCTTGGCGTGGCTCAAAGGAGGCCAGGACAGCCCATCTTCATCAACGAAGCTTAAGACCCTCGCGAGGGGCCAAGCCTCATGGGCGGACGACCAAGAGCTTCCTCGAGCACGGCCTCGTCAGGCTGGCTCACGAGGAGGCGGAGAGTTCAAGGCGGGGTGCCTCGCGAGGTGCCCATGGCGCAAGCCATGATTTACCAAGGGCGCGATCGAGGCGCCAGCCAGCATGGCGTCCTCCTTTCCTCTTTGGTGCAAAGGGAGCAAGCGCGGCGAGAGCATCAAGCAAAGGCATCTGCTTGTGCAACAAGACCAAGACCAGCCCCAGCGGCTGGAATGCGATCATCGTGGAGCCCAAGCAGGCGTCATCACGAGCCTTTGGCGGCGAGGACCAACTTTAGTCGGGATAAGTGTACCGCTGTTCCCCTTCAAAATGCCCAATTGTTGGCGCCCTTCCGCTCAATATTTGGGAAGAGGCCTAGGGCCTTCGTCTATATAAGTAGAACTAGCCACCATGGTAGAGGCTCTCCCCAGGCAGGCATTTTGGAATCGAGAGAGATAGAGACCGATCCTCAAGCTAGAGCGACGGGACACCACTTAGCAGTTCATCACACCCACCAAGAATGACCCTCATGAGGCTGTTCTTCCTGTCTTATTCTTCATCAGCCCGAGGCAATCCACCACACCACAAACTAGAGTAGGGTATTACACCTAGCGGTGGCCCGAACTAGTATAAATCTTCGTCTCTTGTGTTATTCTTAGTTTAGGTCCCTGCGATTCGGCGAGGTACGAGGCTGTGGAGGGTTGGATCTCCGCGCACCCCCGAGTTGAACCTTAAGGGTCTGCGGAACCCGAAATCCGACATTTGGCGCGCCCGGTAGGTGTGCCGCGAATCTGTCTTCGTCGCCTCGTTCTTCCCGACCATCGCAACCATATCGGACGGTCGTCGGGCGGGCTGGCTGAGCACCGAGCCGCCCTCGCCTCCATGTCGCCCGACGGCCCCGTCGTGCGGGTCCTCGTCGTTCCGTCACTGCTGTCCGCGCCGCCACCGGCCCGGCGAAACGAGCAACAAGCGTCGTCCCAGCACCCGTCCATGAGGTGGGGCGGCCACACCGCCACGCCGCTCACCCGCTGGTTCTTCCGTCCGCGCGCCTTGCGCTGCCATGGAGGCCCGAGCTGCACTCGCCGCGCCAACGAGCTCCTGCGCTACCGCCCGTCGGCAGCGTCTCGAAGAATGGCTCGACTGCGTCGCCGAAGCTTCGTCCGCGCTGCGGGCGAGGCGACTCGTCCGTCGTCTCGCTGCACCGCACCCGCACCCAGCGATAAACTCGATGGCGCCTCGGCCGCCTCCTCCTCAAGATGGCGCCACAGCACCAAGCGCGCGGTCCTGGCGGAACCCGTTTACGCCAGCGCCGCGCTGCAAGAAGCAGAGCTGCCAAGAAATTCCTCGCCCTCAAAAGCTGCCCGAGCGCTCCCGCTCCAAATGTCAAGACCTCTGCGCTGCCCCCGGCCAAGGGCGCAGGAGGCCTGCAAGACCAAGTTCTCTGCGTGCGAGGCCCCAGCGGCTACGGGCGGGCTGCCGCGCCTTCACCACCGAAGGCGCGCGCGCACGTAGCCCGCCAAGTTCAAGCAGGACCTGCCTCCACGCTTCTGACGGCACGGCTGACCCTACGGAGTTCCTCCAGCTCTGAGCTGGGCATCGAGGCTGCCAGCGGGATGAAAAGGTCATGGCGAGCTGGTTTCCCATGGCGCTCAAGGGCGGAGCCCGCTTTTGGCTCCTGAATCGGCCCGAGCACGATCTCCTCTGGGCGAGATGCACACCCGCTTCATCGCCAACTTCCGGGTACTCACGACCGGCCACCGCCGTGGCGACATCTGCCGGATCAAGCAGCAGCCAGGAAAACCCTGCAAAAGTACATCCAACGCTTCAACAACGCGCCTCAAGATCCCGGGTAGCGGAGGAGGCCAACATCTCCGCCTTCTCCGACGGCGTCGCGACGTCAAGATGAAGGAGGAGCATGGCGATGCATGAAGATCATGCACCTCCCCGAGCTGTTCAACTTGGCGACCAAGTGCGCCAGGCTGAGGAGGCGCCTCTCCTCCTCGAGCTGCTGCCGCGGATCGAAGAGAAGAAGTCCAAGGCCAGGGCGTGAAGCGCAAGGGGCTGCCGTGCTCGCGACCGAACCGGACACCAAGCGGAGAGATCAGCCCGAGTCCTCTAAGGGCAGCGGTCTGCGTGTACCACGACCTCCACACCCACAACACCAATGAATGCCAAGAACTCCGGCCGTCGTGAAGGAAGGGTCGGCAGACGCCCGGCGCAGCGACAAGGCTACGGCCGAGGAGGAGGAAGGAATGCGGGGCGCTGGGAAGACCATGCGGCCAGCGCCAAGGGTGGCGCGACCAACCTCGCGAGGACGGCAAGACCCACCTCGCGAGGGGGGCCGAGGATCAGCCTCGTGAGGATCGCCCGCAAGGGAACGTGAGCCTCCCTCCGCTGCCGCCGCCACCAAGTAGAGTTGAAGACCGTCATCGGGGCGAGGGGCTGGGGCTTCGGAAGCGCATGCGATCGCAGATCTGGGTGGAGCTCAAGCCCGACCTCTCACCGCATCATCAAGCGATTCGCCGTGAAGTGAATGCAGTCCTCCCAAGCTCGAGTCCACGCGCCCTCTCGGTGGTCGGCGTGCGCCATCATGTTCAGCTCGGCGGATCAGCTCAAGTCGCAGCCACCACAGTAGGAGTTCTTCGATGCTTTGCTCCCCAATCATCGGCAATGTGCTAGTCACCAAGACACGCGCATCGGCGGGCGGAGCAGGGCTCAACGTCCCGTCCGTGGAGACATTCAACAATCTTCAAGTGCCTTATAGTCGCTCCGACCAACCAAGCCCTTCTCCGAGTCACCAACGGCTCCACGGTCCCGATCGGGCAGGTCCGCCTTCTGTCACCTTCGGGACCGCGACAACTACCACACCGAGCTCGCCGACTTCGACGTCGCCCACATTAAATGCCCGTGACAACGCCATCCTCGGGTACCCAGCGTTGGCCAAGTTCATGGCCGTAACCCACCACGGCTACAACATTCTCAAGATGCCGAAGCGGCGGGGTCATCACGGTGCCTGTGAAGAGAGAGATGCGATGTGCTCCTGGGCGAGCTTTTCCGCAGCGTCGGAAGACCAGCACCACGGCGGCGGGATGCCTCCCGAGGCAGCACCCAAGAAGAAGAAGACATCGACCGCCCGGCTCTTCAAGAGACAGGCCCTCGAAACCCGCACCGGGCGGGGAGCCTCCTTCCATCGCATAGGAAGCGCGCCCGCCGCCTCCTCGAGCGAGGGCTCGGGGCTCTCCCCGGAGGGCCGCCGACCTCGCCAAGGTCTCGAGGAGGCACTTGGGCACCACGATGGGCGTGTTTGAGAACGTTTCCATAGCGGGGAGCAAGACCAGGAGGACAGAACCCTCAAGAGTTCATCAGCAAGGCCATTCAGGAGTTACATGAGTCAAGGGTCATGAGGGGCAGCCGCCGCCTACCCGCTGTGGCCTCCCATCCAGGCGAGGATGTGGGCTGCGCGTCTGCATCGACATACCAGGGCTCAACCGAGCCGCATCTCAAGAGCGCCTCTGGCCCTCGCGAGTGGAACGTTGCGAGGGTCCCCCCCCCCCCCACAGCTACGTACGCATCCCTTATGGCCTGCCAAACGCGGCTGCTGCGCACCAGCGTCTCATGAGGACCATCCTGGAGGCTCAAGAGGCCGGGCACGCCGCGGCCCTAGCGGAGATGGAGATGGCCCATGAGGAGCCGCCAGCGCCTCCGGAGCCTCCCGAGGCCCCGGCCTGGGGCTCGTGAGGATCGCTCCGCAGCCAACCGAGTCTGCTACATCAACAGCCCTTCATCCCCAACATCACGGTGACATCTTTAAGTTTTATTTCCGGTGGGGCGCCTTGAGGCGCATTATTCCCGAGCGCGTGGGCCGTCCCCTGCGGCATGTATCCCTTTTATTTCATGTCTTTAGCTTATCCTATTGGGGGCGCCCCCATGGGCTGCATCATCCCCAAGCCGCTCGGGCCAGTCCCAGCGGCATGTATCTTTCATGCGTTTTCCTTAGGACTATGCTCTTGTTCCACCATGCTTGTTATTTGGTGCCTTCTCACGGGTGGCGAAATCTTGCACGTTAAAGGGGGTGCACGAGCATCGCGACTCGGGGCTCTCTTGGCTCTCCGACCCTCACCCTCTGGTCTTGTCCATGGCATCGCGACGGCTTGCGGCGACGGTGAGACCAGCCCGAGAGCCGGGACCGGGGACGTGAAGTTTCGTCATCAATCGGCTTAGCGCGTTAAAGGGGGTGCACGAGCATCACGACTCGGGGCTCCTACCGGCTCTCCGGCCCTCACCCTCTGGTCTTGTCCATGGCATCGTGACCTGGCTTGCCGGCGACGGTGAAGACTAGCCCAGAGCCGGACACGAGGGCGTGAGTTGCGTCATCTAACCTAGCTTGCGCGTTAAAGGGGGGGGGGTGCTTGAGCATCGCGACTCAGGACTCCTACCGGCTCTCCGGCCCTCACCCTCTGGTCTTGTCCATGGCATCGTGACCTGGCTTGCCAGCGACGGTAGAGACCAGCCCGAGAGCCGGACCAAGGCGTGAGCACCGCATCGGCCAAATTTGCGGGAACACACTCGAAGATAAGGCCCAGAGCCAGGCGCAACCCGCCTTGAGGTAGGGCCTCGTGAGTCCCGCGCTGGCTCACGGGTGCCCAGCACACCTCGCGAGGCCTCTCGCGCCTCTCCAAAGCAACTAACGGCAGGACTAACAATCGCCACGGCGAGCTCTTGTTCCTTTTTGTAGTGAGCCTGCAGGGTCCCTCCAAGGAGCACGAAGCGACCTCACCACGCAATCTCTCGCTGGCCAGGACACGGACCTGGCGCTGCACCAGGAAGCATTGTCCTAAACCCCGAGATAAGTCACCCTCCAGTCCACCCTGTCATCGCAACACCATCCCCACACTCAATGCAACTCCGTGTTAGCAACGTCGCTCTCCTTTCTCACCGAATGATGGCTGCTTGAGCGCCAAGGGGACCCCAGCATCGCGACTCGAGGCTCTTCGGGACCTCGGGCCGCTCACCTCCTGGCCTTGACCACGGCATCGCGACAGGCATACCGGCGGCGGCTGAAGCCATCTTGGGACTGGGACACAGTCGGCGTGAAACATCAAGCCCTCACGAGTGCGAAAGGAAGAAACTGAGCTAGAACGGAATGAGCATCCCGCGTTGCCTCGTGATAAGGATCATATTGACAAAAAAAAGCTACAAATATCTTACAAGCCCCCGCGGGGTACATTCTTGGCTCCTCGCAGGAACAAAAGACGCGAATCCTAAGGGAGTCCTATCTCTGAGGGACCACCGCGGCAGACGCCATCATCAACAGTGGGCCACCCGGTCCGGAGCCAACCCCATCCGGATCAGGGGCGGCGACGACCTGACGAGCTCGCCCTACTCCGGGAGCGGCGTAGGCTCGGGGGCTCATAGTTGTCGTCGCTCTTCTCCGACATCGCGAAGAGCTCGGCGGAGTCGCTGGGTCCTCCGGCGCCCTCGTCGCCTGAGAAGCTGCCGAGGGAGTGGTTGGTCGGCCTCCGTCTCACCATAGCAGGGCCCCGACCGCCCCTCCCGGGGCAGCACTCCAGCCGACGACCCTCCGTGTCGAAGAGCTTGAAGGACATCACCGAAGCGCCGTCGTACTCCAGGTGGATCGTGAGGGCGCCCCTCGTCCTGCAGACCCGGGCGACCTTGTCCCAGCCTCGAGTCATGAAGACCTCGCCGGGCCAACTCTGCAACCTCGCCCCGTCGCGAGGTGCAGCGGCGGCGTCTTTGCAGCGAGGCCCAGGCTCCCCTGCCGGACGGCGAGGCGAAGAAAGAAGGAAGCGAATCCAAGACTTGGGAGGCACGGCGGCTGGCACGAATTCGGCGAGAGCCCTCGGCGTGAACTCGGGGAAGACGCACACCTTCGTTACCCGCCGGCGTCGTCGGCGGCGCCCGCTCGTGGCGCCCGGCGTCACCTCCTTCAGGCCACCAATCTGCGCGCCACAAGGGAAGAAAACCACTGGTGGCGGCTGCACGCACCAGAACGCGGGCGCCTCCTCGTGCGGCGCTCCTGCCACGACACGGAGAGCAAGCGCTTCTTTGGGGAGCGGGTCGGGTCCTCTTGAGGCCTTTCCTTCTCTTCCTGGAGAACCGCGGATCGAGCCATGGCAGCAGACGAGGCGAGGAAGAGGAGAAGCGAAGGATAGGCGGAAAGGCGACGCCGTTCCGTGCCTAGCGGCGGAGGCAAACCGTTGGCCTCCACGATCACCGATCATCATGACCAACTCTGCATGCAAGGATCTATCGAATCCGGGCGGTTACCAAGGCGTCGTGGGGGAGCAGTGCCGCCCACGTCCAATCAACCGCCACGCGTCGCCCAAGACCGCAGGCTGTTAGGGCCCGCGACGCAACCGCACTTGCCCTTCGCCTCTGCCGGTCAAGTTGAGGCGCGCCGTGGGCCGGGGCTCTTGTCGGCGTTAAGGAGCGGGGTCCCGGACTTGCACTGCGGCTGCGGCGTGGCTCAAAGGAGGCCCAGGACAACCCATCTTCATCAACACAAGCTTAAGACCCTCGCGAGGGGCAAGCCTCATGAGGCGGACGACCAAGAGCTTCCTCGAGCACGGCCTCGTCAGCTGGCTCACGAGGAGGCGGAGAGTTCAAGGCGGGGTACCTCGCGAGGTTCCCATGGCGCAAGCCATGACGACCAAGGGCGCGATCGGGCGCCCGCCCGCTGGCGTCCTCCTTTCCTCTTTGGTGCAAAGGAGCAAGCACAGGCGAGAGCATCAAGCAAAGGCATCCGTTTGATGCAACAAGACCAAGACCAGCCCCAGCGGCTGGAATGCGATCATCGTGGAGCCCAAGCGAGCGTCATCACGAGCCTTTGGCAGGCGAGGACCAACTTTAGTCAGGATAAGTGTACCCGCTGTTCCCCTTCAAAATGCCCAATTGTTGGCGCCCTTCCCGCTCAATATTTGGGAAGAGGCCCAGGGCCTTCATCTATATAAGTAGAACTAGCCACCATGGTAGAGAGGCTCTCCTCCCGGGCAGGCATTTTGGAATCCAGAGAGAGAGAGATAGAGACCCATTCCTCAAGCTAGAGCGACGGGACACCACTTAGCAGTTCATCACACCCACCAAGAACAGACCCTCGCGAGGCTGTTCTTCCTGTCTTATTCTTCATCAGCCCAGAGGCAATCCACCACACCACAAACTAGAGCAGGGTATTACACCACAACGGTGGCCCGAACTAGTATAAATCTTGCGTCTCTTGTGTTGTTCTTGCTAGTAGTTTAGGTCCCTGCGATTCGGCGAGGTACAAGGCGGTGGAGGGTTGGATCTCCGCGCGCACCCCAGAGTTCGAACCTTAAGGGTCTGCCGGAACCCGAAATCCGACACTATGGACCCGAAGGTCTGAGGTAAACTACTCGCACATCATTGGAGAGGCTATGGTGTTGATGTAGAAGCCCTTCGTGATCGATGCCCCCTCCAGTGGAGCGCTGAAAAAGGCCCCCAAGATGGGATCTCACGGGTACAGAAGGTTGCGGCGGTGGAAATAGGGTTTCGTGGTTCTCCTTGATGGTTTCTGGGTACGTAGGTATATATAGGAGGAAGAAGTAGGTCGGTGGAGCCACGAGGGGCCCACGAGGGTGGGGGCACGCCCAGGGGGGCAAGCACGCCTCCCTGCCTCGTGGCCTCCTCATTGATTTCTTGGCATCCACTCCAAGTCCTATGGATCACATTTGTTCCAAAAATCACGGTCCCGAAGGTTTCATTCTGTTTGGACTCCGTTTGATATTCCTTTTCTGTGAAACAATGAAATAGGCAAAAAAAACAGCAATTTGCACTGGGCCTTGGGTTAGTAGGTTAGTCCCAAAAATAATATAAAAGTGCATAATAAAGCCCATTAAACATCCAAAATAATATATAATAGCATGGAGAATCAAAAATTATAGATACGTTGGAGACGTATCACCTTGCCACTCATAAACTTGTTTGTGGAGACATGCCACATCATCTTCCTGCGTAAGCTTGACAAGAACAGTATGCCTCACAAAAGAAGGAGTAGCTTTGAACTTCTTGTGCTTCAGACACCCTGGACAACACGCCTAACAAAAGTGAGGCTGGAATACATCTTGACATTGGTATAAGTGCAAATGGCTTCCAGGATCCAACAGCCTAAGAACTCTCTTTTCCCAGTGCGTATATTCACGTCATCCGCCTCATAGCGAGTGACATGTACAACCACACAATCCTTTCTACATCAGGGCTCTAATTGAAACAGAAACAAATTCTTAATTACTTTCCAATATAAGAACCACAAGTTATTTAAACCACTATGTAGAGTCAAAAGTATGCATGACAGGGAAGGTAGCATGGCATCGAAGCTAATAAATGTTTGCATTATTTATCACCACATACTTGGATGAAAAACCACAATCGGGATCGGCAAAGAAGAAAATCACCTTGGGCAGCTCAGCAGGGGGACACATCCTCGAAGGGGGGGAAACTGCTCCTGCAGGGCCATGGGGCTGTAACCTCAAATGGGGCGTTGACCATCTCAGTAGTGGCCGTGAGCATATCTGGGGTCGGCTCGGTGGCTGCCTCCATCTTTTTGGAGCTCTCTGTCTCATGGGGACCAGCCTCCCGCGTCTACTCTAACATCGGCAGATCTTTGCCTGGTTCTCCTTGGTCCATCATGAAACTGACGAATACTAGGAGACCACTGAAAGGAAAACACAATCACAATGACAATGAAACAAAAAAGAGAGTGAGGATCGGTTACTGCTTTGCAAAAGTTCTTTTTTCTGAATGAAAATATTACCAACATCACGGATCCACTTACCTTCCCTTCGTTGGGAGAGAAGAATAGTGGTAGATGCGAGTGTTGGCTTTATTGAAGACGGTGAGGAAGAAGGGGATTCAGTGAAGAGTGAAATGATGGTTGCTTCGTCCGTCAAACTTATACTGCGGGAAGGTGGGGTTTTGTGATACGACGGCTCGTTACTTCCACGCTACGACCGGGGTGACTCTCCGCCTGCATACTGCCTTCTAATTTGGTGGATGGCATTTGGGCCCGTGTGCTTCATGGCCCGCATGTCGGTGAACAAAAGTAAAACGGCATTAAGTAGAGGGAAAAGTTTCGATGACCTCGGAGGATCGAGAAGCGGTAGTGTATCCACTGTACTAGTAGCAATTATTTTTACGGGTAGTGAGAGTGTCTCCTTTGTAATAGTAGTAATTGTTTCTCTAGGCCCAAGACAAAACATCCCATCCACCCTAGTAAATAATAAAATCAATTCAAAAGCCCATATATTTACTTAATGAGGCGCTACCCACACCCAAAGACACCCCCCAAAAAACACAGGTGCTCTTCTTCCTCCTCACTCCAACCCACCTCACGTCAGCTCGCTCCACTCGCACCCCCAAATTCCTCACCTTACTCCTACAGAAAACCCCAGCTCCCCTTCTTCCTCAATACTACAGAAAAACCCCAACTCCCCTTCTTCTTCACTCGCACTACAACTAGGCTCGTCATTCGTTACTCTGCTCAAATCCATGAGCTCGACGCGACGCCCTTGAGAAAAATGGAGTTGGCTGATGTTGGCGTTCTGGGAACGAGGGTCCCCAGACTTGCTTGCCTGCAGCCCACAACGTGGCTCTGCGAGCGGGCCCGTACATCCCATCTTCACCAACAAGCATTCAAGACCCTCGCGAGGGGCCAAGCCTTGTGAGGCGACGACGCAAGACCTCCTCAGGAACAGCCTTACCAGGGCGGCTCGTGAGGGGCGGAGAGATCAAGGCAAGGCAAACCTTGTGAGGTTCTCGTGATGTGTGCCATGACGACCAAGGCCAGGCGGGCGCCAGCGCGCATAGTGTCCTTGTTTCCTCTTTGGTGCTAAGGAGGCAAGCGCAGGCGAGGAGTACCAAGGCATCAAGCAAATGTTTCCATATCGGTGAAATGAGACCAAGACCAGCAGGATGGAGGTCACCATGGATCCCAAGGCGGCGTCACCACCAGAGCCTTTCGCAGGCGAAGACCACCTTTAGTCAGGATAGATTGTACTGGTTGTCCCCTTTCAAACTGGCCGTTGTGGCATCCCTTCCCGCTCAATATTTGGGAAGAGCACCAAGGCCTATATAAATAGGGCTAACCATCATAGTAGGAGGCATCTCATCTGATCTTGAGAAATCCTCATCCACTCACACCCACCAAGCACAAGAACACCTCTCCTCAGGAGGCTGTTCTTCCCCTTGTACTGTTCATCCTCAGCCCGAGAGGCAATCCACCACACCACACTAGAGTTGGGTATTACACTACAACGGTGGCCCGAACCAGTATAAATCTTGTGTCTTTTGTGCTGCGAGTTCGTCGAGCTAAGCCTTGAGATCGCGGTGAGGTTCGAGGGCATGATTAGGTAGGGGGAATCCTTCGTGTGCACCCCCAGTGTTCGAACCTTGAGGGTTTTGCGAGAACCTAAAATCCAACATTTGGCACGCCAAGTAGGGGTGCGCCGGAGCTTTCCTTCCGTCGATCTGCGTCCGTCGCCTCGTCATCTCCATGGCAGACGCTCGCCGACCTCGCACTGAGCGCAGGGCCACCCTCGCCGCCCACGTTGCTCAGACCGCTCATGTCGGCGGGCCTCCCCGTCGTTCCCCGTCGCCTGCCGCCATCGGCCCGGCGGGGAACGAGCAGCAAGCGTCCTCGCTGCACCCCTCGGTGCGGCGGGATGGCCGCACAGCCACTCCATCACTGACCCCGGCCGGTTCATCATCCCACGCTCGCTGCGCTCCCACAGACGCGTAGGCCGCACTGCTCATGGCACGCGAGCTCCTGCGCTACCACCCTGTCGACGACCTCTACGAAGACTAGCTTGACCGCATCACCGAGCTTGTCAGCGCCGCAGGGGGCTCTCCTGTGCCATCCCTTTCGCTGCCTCGCCCTCCGCTAGCTACAGGTGACATAGCTCATGGGGCGCCTCCGCCACCTTTGTCCCAAGACGGCATCTTGGCGCCAAGACGCACGGCTCCCCGGCGCGACCCACCACGTCTGGCGCCCGCGCAAGAGGAAAGAAGCTGCCAAGAAGTCCCACGGCCGCGGGAGAACGCTCCTACGCTCCCGGCACCGCTATGACAAGACCGTGCACCGCCTGCGGTTGCGGCGTGTGGGCATCAAGGCCAGGCTCCACATCAGCAAAGGGCCCCGGTGGCCACCGCGGGCTGCCACGCCTTCACACCTGAGCTGCGTAGCGTCGCATGGTCGGGCAAGTTCAAGCCAGACCTGCCTCCGCGCTACGACGGCACCCCCGACCCCGCAGAGTTCCTGCAACTCTATGAGCTGAGCATCGAGGCGGCCAACAGCGACGAAAAAGTCATGGCGAACTGGTTCCCTATGGCTCTCAAGGATGGCGCACGCTCGTGGCTCCTGAACCTGCCTCCCGGCTGCATCTCCTCCTGGAACGAGATGTGTGACCGCTTTGTCGCCAACTTCCAGGGCACTCGCGACCACCCCCCGGCCGCGGGTGACCTGCGTCGCGTCAACCAGCAGCCAAGAGAGACTTTGCAAAAGTACATCCAGCGCTTCAACAACTCTCGCCTCAAGATGAAGGAGGAGCTTGCCATCCATGAGGAGTTGTGTACGTCTCTGGAGCTGTTCAACCTGGCGACCAAGTGCGCAAAAGCTGAGGAAGGACGTCTCTCCTTACTCGAGCTCTCGCTGCCGACCCGGAGGAGAAGAAAGCCAAGGCCAAGGATGTGAAGCGCAAGGGAGCGGCCATGCTCGCGGCGGAGCCGGACACCAAGCACGGCAGGGACCAACCTGAGTCATCCAAGAGCAGCCGACCATTCTGCGCCTTCCACAACATGCACAGCCACAACACCAATGATTGTCAAGAGCTCAGGGCCATTCGCGACGGACGCTTCGGTCGATGCCCCGAGCGCAACGACCGGGGCTACGGCCGAGGAGGAGGACGTGGCGGTGGACGCTGGGACGACCATGGCTCGCGCCAGGAGTGGCGCGACCGGCCTCGTGAGGACCGCTGGCAAGATTAGCCTCGCGAGGGCGCCTGGAGGGATCAGCCTCGTGAGGATCGCCCTCAGGGCAACACCGGTCTTCCTCCGCTACCACCACCCCAATAAGGAACGACGACAGCCATCAAGACGAGGGGGCTGGGGGCTTTCAGGAGCCGCGTGCTATTGCCTGCATCTTGGGCGGAGCTCAGGCCCCAGCCTCACAGCGTATTTTGAAGCAGTTTGCTCGCGAGGTGAACGCAGTCCTCCCCAAGCTCGAGGCCACACGCCCGCTCAGATGGTCCAAGTGCACCATCACCTTCAGCTCGGCAGACCAGCTCAAGTGCACGGCCACCACTGGCGTCCTCCTGATGCTCTGTTCACCTGTCATCAGCAACATGCAAGTCACCAAGACTCTCATCGAGAGCGGCGCAGGGCTCAACATCCTGTCCGTCGAGATGTTCGACAACCTTCAAGTGCCCTCTTCAGCCTACCAAGCCTTTCTCAAGAGTGACCGATGGCTCCACCACCCCGATAGGGCAGGTCCGCCTCCCAGTCACCTTCGAACAGCGCGAAAACTACCGCACCGAGCTCATCGACTTCGACGTCGCCCACATCTGTCTGGCATACAACGCCATCCTCGGGTATCCAGCCCTGGCCAAGTTCATGGCAGTGACCCACCACGGCTACAACGTCCTCAAGATGCCAGGAAGCGGCGGGACCATCACAGGCCCCTGCGAAGAAAGAGATGCGGTGTGCTCCCTCGAGCGTGCCTTCCAAGCTGCAGCAATCGAGGACCCTGATAGCAAGGGCGAGTACCCTCCTGAGGTCGTCCCCAAGAAGAAGAAGTAGCTGCTCCACACAGGGCCTCAGGGGAGCGGCGCCTCAAGCGGAGCCACATCAGGATCGGCGCCCACATCTGGGGCGCCTCCCTCCATCACATAGGAAGGCGCGCCCAGCACCCTCCTCGGGCAGGGCTCGGGGGCTCCCTTCTAGAGGGCCTCAGACCTTGCCAACATCACGAGGGAGGCGCTCGGGCACCATCTGGAGGCGTTTTTGCGCACGCTTCCCTCGGGAGACAGGCAGGAGCGCCCAGCCAGCCAGGAGTTCATTACCAACACCACTCAGGAACTGCAGGATACAAGGGCCATGCGCGGCGATCGCCGCTCACCAGGAGCAGCCCCACATCCAGGCGAGGATGCTGGGCTGCGCGTCTGCATCGACGTCCCATGACTCAACAGGGCCGCGTCTCAGGAGCCCTTCTGGCCTTCGCGCGTGGGACGCTGTGAGGGCCCACCGCACAGCTACGTTCGCATGCAATTCGGCCTACCGAGCGTATCATACGCCTACCAACACAACTTGCAGCGCATCCTGGCAGCTCAGGAGGCCAGGCGCCATGCAGTCTTGGCGAAGATGGAGGCAGTCCTCAAGGAACCACCTGGACCCCCAGAGCCTCCTGAGGTTCAGGGCCCTGGTGGCTCGTGAGGAGAAACCACTTCGTCATGCATCTTCGGCTGCCCCAACACCCCTTCTACAATGGAACCAGTTGACATTTACCAAGTTTATTTAGCTGGGAGCGCCCTCAAGGCTGCATCATTCCCAGGCCGCGTGGGTCCGTCCCTGCGGCATGTATCCCTTTTTATGTCTTCAGTTTACATTGTTGGGGGCGCCCCTCAGGCTGCATCATCCCCAAGCCACTCGGGCCTGACCCAGTTGCATGTATCTCCCCTGCGTTTACTTAAGCCAGTTTGCTTTCCATGCTTAACCCATCTATGACTATCACCTGCTTGATTGTCACCTACCACGGGAGCTGCTTGCACGGGCACGACGCTTGTGCTTGGGCCCGTCCCTGCAATGTCGACAAATCTGAGTGGTCGAGCTTTGGTTGCGGCACGCCCTGCACGCGCCACCTCACCAGGCCCTCAGTGCATTCGTTCTCTTGCGGAGCGACCAGTGGTCGGCCGGCAATTATAATGGCAATCTGCGCCCTGCCTCGTGTTGACTTGCAGGAACCTCCCGAGGACCACAGCAGGTGGCACCGCGAGCTCCCTCTTCTCCCATGTAGTCCGCTTGTGTGTTAAAAGGGGGGCTCCTGAGCATCGCGACTCAGGAGCTCTTACTGGCTCTCCAGCCCTCACCCCCTAGCCTTGACCACGGCATCGCGACCTGGCATACCAGCGGCAGCTGAGCTCGCTCGAGGGCCGGGACCTGAGGACGTAGAGCACTAAGGAGAGAGGGGGAAGAAGAGGAGACTCGTACGGGCCTGACCTGGCTATGCTACGACCACCGACGCGCGAGTCTGGCGCCTCGCGAAGGACCGACCCTGGACTACCGAGATAAGTGTTATGCTCGGGTCAGCTAGTCGCTACGGCATAGAGTTCTCATTTGTGTTGCCCTGTTACGGCAACATAGTCTCCCTTTCCTACCACTCGGCGATCGCTTGCACGCCAAAGGGGACCTCCTGAGCATCGCGCCTCAGGAGCTCTTACTGGACATCTGGGCGCTCACCTCCTGGCCTTGACCACGGCATCGCGACCTAGCATACCAGCGACGACTGCAGCCTGCCTCGGGACTGGGACCTGTCGGCGTAGAGCACCAAGCCGTCGCGAGGTTGGAAAGGGGAAACCGAGCCGGAACAGGACACGCGCGCACACCACTTCATAATAAGGATAATATCAACAAAAGATATTGCAAACCCTTTACACGCCCCCGCGGGGGACTTCTCGATTCCTCGCAGGGAACAAAAGGAGAGAGCTTCAAGGAGTCCTATCTACACGCTCCCTGGTGGATGACGCCATCATCAACAGTGGGCCACGGGAGGCCGGTGCCAACCTCATCCAGATCAGCGGCAGCGGCGACCGGACGTTGCAGCCTTGCTCCGGGCACAGCGAGAGCTCGGAGGCACGTAGCTGTCGTCGCTCGTCTCCGGAGTCTCGTAGAGCTCAGGAGAACCGCTGGACTCCCAAGCGTCGCTACTGCTTTCGGAGGAGCCGCTGGCGGCGTGGGCAACAGGCCCTACCCTGCTGTGGCGCCGTCCTGACGGCCCCTCCCGAAGCAGCACTCCAGGCGGCGGCCTTCCACGTCGAAAACCTTGAAGGACAGCGTGGAGGCGCCACCATACTCGAAGTGGACTGCGAGGGCACCTTCCGCATGACACACTCGAGCGACCTCACCCCGGCCTCGGGTCATGAAGATCTTGCCCGAGGAAACGACTTCAACTTCCGCTCCAGTCGCCGGCGCGTCGCAGTCGACGTGCTGCAGGCAAAGCTCAAGGGGCCCCCTCGGTGGCATCTCGGCAGAGAAGAAGGAAGGGAAGCGGATCCAGGTGCGTGGGGGCATCACCGCCCACAGCACGAGCTCGCGCGAGGAATCCACGGCATGGACTCCAGGGGCGATGACGCGCGCCACCGCGGCGCCGCTCGCTGCCTCTTCCTCCTGAGCCCTCGGCTTGGGCGTACAGGGGTAAACGATATCCAGGAGGAGACCGCTCACACCAAGGCCTTGTCAACTCCTGCATCGCCACCACGTAACGGCAGTGGACCGGCGTCTTCTTCGGTGGAAGTGGCCCTGGCTCGTCGCGGGGAGTCTTTCCCTTCTCCGTGGCGGAAAACCTTCGGATGGGTGCCATTGGTGTCGCAGCTAGCGATGGGGCAAAGGGGGAGAAGCGAGCAGAATGAGAAGAGATGGGCGACGGGGGCTCTGCCCCTCTCCCCATTTATAGAAGGAGAAGGCCAACCAGCTCCCCCCCACGATTATAGGTAATGATGGTTTTTCCTTGCATGCAGCAGAGACTCGTCAAGTCGGGCAGTAGCCGAGGCATCGTGGAGGAGCGGAGACGCCCACGTCCAATCAACCGCCACGAGTCGACCAAGGCCGAAGGCTGTTGGGGCCCGCGGCGCTCTGCACTTCCCCTTTGGCTTCGCCTCGAAGCCAAGTCCGAGCGCGCCTTGGGCCCGAGGGCTATTGTCGGCGTTCTAGGAACGGGGGTCCCAAGACTTGCCTGCCTGCGGCCCACGGTGTGGCTCTGCGAGCGGGCCCGTACGACCCATCTTCACCAACAAGCATTCAAGACCCTCGCGAGGGGCCAAGCCTCGCGAGGCGGACGACACAAGACCTCCTCAGGAGCGGCCTCACCAGGCCGGCTCGCGAGGGGCGGAGAGATCAAGGCAAGGCAAACCTCGTGAGGTTCTCGTGACGTGCGCCATGACGACCAAGGCTAGGCATGCGCCAGCGCGCACAGTGTCATTGTTTCCTCTTTGGTTCTAAGGAGGCAAGCGCAGGCAAGGAATACCGAGGCATCAAGCAAAGGTTTCCATATCGGTGCAACGAGACCAAGACCAGCAGGACGGCAAGACGAAGGTCACCGTGGAGCCCAAGGCGGCGTCACCACCAGCGCCTTTGGCAGGCGAAGACCACCTTTAGTCAGGATAGCTTGTACTGGATATCCCCTTTCAAACTGGCCGTTGTGGCATCCCTTCCCGCTCAATATTTGGGAAGAGGACCAAGGCCTTTATAAATAGGGATAGCCATCATAGTAGGAGGCATCTCATAAGATCTTGAGCAATCCTCATCCACTCACACCCACCAAGCACAAGAACACCTCTCCTCAGGAGGCTGTTCTTCCCCTTGTACTATTCATCCTCAGCCCGAGAGGCAATCCAGAACACCACACTGGAGTAGGGTATTACACCACAACGGTGGCTCGAACCAGTATAAATCTTGTGTCTTTTGTGTTGCGAGTTTGTCGAGCTAAGCCTTGAGATCGCGGTGAGTTCGAGGGCATGATTAGGTAGGGGGAATCCTTCATGGGCACCCCAGTGTTCAAACCTTGAGGGTTTTTCCGGAACCTGAAATCCGACAACTGACCCTAGCGCCAAGAGGATGAGGCTCCCGCCAGCGGCGACGCCTGTCCTGCACCCGGCAGCGCGGGGAGAAGCAGCAAGCCTCCCCCCACCGGATCCCAGGAACCCGTAGAATCTCGGGTGGACCGCATCAGCAATCTCCCGGACGCCATCCTTTGGGAGATCATCTTGCTTCTCCCCGCCAAGGATTGCTGCTGCACCCAAGTCCTCCCAATTCGGTGGTGCCCTCTATGGCGCGTCGTGCCCCTTAATCTTGACTGTCATCAGCTATCTCTCTTTAATGATTTTGAACTCCCTAGAGCCATCATTTCCTCCCACCAGGGCTCTGTTCAAAGCCTCTGTATCCCGACATGCTACCTGAGCAAGCATACCATGCCATGCATGGTGGACGCCTGGCTGAAATCCCCTGAATTCACAGAACTATAGTTGCTTGAGTTCTACTATTCCCCAGGAAATCACCTACCAGATACCGACGCCATGTGCTTGTGCCCTCAGCACCGATGTCCATCTCGCAGTTTTCCTCCTCTATCCACACCGCCACCTTTGCGTTGTGCTACCTACCAGACAATCTGGTACTAAACCTTCGACTCCCATTTCTCAAAAAACTTTCACTTGTGAGCGTATATCGGAAACCTCACTACATAGCATCATCCATCCAGTTGCCCTGCCCTGGAGTGCTTGTTGCTTGTTTTCACAGTTAGAATCGGTTGTCTCCAAATAAAGTCACCTAACCTTGTAAGAATTGGAATTTCTTTTGACGGAAGGCAGCTCATCATCCAAGATGCCCCTTCACTTCAAAGGTTGATCCTTGATCCTAGTTATTCACCGTCGCAAATAACCGTCCTCTCTATGCCTAAACTGGAGACCTTGGGTATAATACATGATCTATGTGCTCATTTCAAGATGGTGTTTGGCTCCAAAGTTCTTTAGGTACTGTATATTATCATCTACACTTGTAACCATAAGTTGCATTGTAAATTTCTGTGCATAAGTTATATATCATCTTGGAGTACACATTTTGTACTAATATTATGTTCTATGCTCAATGAAGAATTTCTCCATGGATAGCCTATCAATGGTGCTAGATTCTGTCAAGATCTTATATATCCAAGTGAATAGTTTTGATCTAAACAAGATTATTGGCTTGCTGCAATGCTTTCCATGTATGGAGAATTTGTATATAAAGGTGATAATTGCACGCACATTGGAAGCCCGCATATAGTGTACTAGAATTAACCGTTCAACTATTGCTCATTTGACACTCTTTTTTAGACCTTAACTGTTTTCAATCTTCATGTCTATTTAGGCAACAGGACGGGGTAAGAAATTTATAACAAATCGGTGGATTCGTAAGCACCGGGATTTTCTCACTTCTCATGACATTTGATTAAAGACAATAACGCTGGAACCATATGTAGCCAACTGTGACGCCCGAGTAATTACGCTACAGTAATCCCCGCTAATGATGCCACGTCACCTCGGTTACTGTGGATAAACTCGCGCTAGTTCGAAACCTGTTCGAATTCAAATCCAAAAGCAAGCAAACAATTAAGGTTTTTGAATATTGAAACTAAAATGTTCGGACTGAACCAAATAATACATAGGTAATTGTGATGGAGAAATCACACTTTTATAAAATATTTAAATACTCTAAAATGAACAAAACAGTAGCAAAAAGAATTATTTAAAAGCTTTTTAAATAATAAAGCATCGCAAACTATTTTACCTTATGTGCCAAGTTAAATGTGGTTGTGGCATATTTACATATACTAAATTAGGTACAACTTTGATATTTTACAAAAACTAAGGTATATTGGAAATTAGAGAAAACAGTAAAAAGAAAAGAAATAAAGTAAAACAAGAAGAAAGGGATAAGAGGAGAAACCCCCCCCACCCCAGTTGGGCCTCGGCCCAACCGGCTATAGGGCCGCCAGGCCGGCCCAACCGGCCTCCCTTATCCAGCCACCGCAGGGAGACCCCCACCCCCGAAACCCTACCCACGAACCCCACTCTCCCTCGCCCCCTCCCCACGTTCGCTCCCCTCTCCCCCGATCTGGATCGGGATCGGGGGGAGGCCACCGACGCCTCCCCCCGAGGCCACCGCCACAGACGAGGTCAGACCACCCGAGATCCCCACCTCGCCGGATGCCTCAGAGGCTCCTCCCTCATCTCTCCTCCCCGATCCAGATCGGATCGGGCTGGCCCTGCGGCGCCGCCTGCCGCCTCGCGAGGCCCCGCCTCGCCTCGCGCCCGCCCCTCTCCTCGATGACTCCTCTCGCTGCGCCGATCATGATCAAGCCCTCGACGCCGGACGCCGCCCACATCATCTCCTCCCGCCGGTCCTCACCGACCCACGCCGCGCCGAGGACCTCGCGCCCGCCCGACGCGTCCTCGCGGGCGCCCTTCCCCCGCCTGCCTCCTCAACCTCCCTCCTACGTGGATCCGGTCGGGGTAATCGACGCCCCGACGCCTCTGACGACGCCGACCACCTCGCGGAGCTACCCGCGCCGCCGGCGCCGCCTCCCGTCTACGCCGCTTCGCCCACGGTCTCTCTCACCGCCGACCTCGCCCATCGCCCCGACCCCACGAACCCCCACAGTGAGGCCTCGCCTTCTCCACTCCTCGCCTCTCCACGAGCCCCGCCGCCGCACGCCGCCGACGCGTTTCCAGCGCGCACTCGCCGCCACCCGCCATCGTCGCTCCCCGCCCGAGCCCATCGATGGTTGCGCCGCCCACCGCTGCTTCTCGCCGGCGGCCGCCGCCTGTCACGCCGGCTTCCATCGCTGAAACGGCCGGCCGACGAGCCCCGCCGTGGCCACGGCTCGCCCAGAATTCAGCGGGCTGCGGCCTTCGTCTCCCGCCACGCGCTGGTTCCGCCAAGTGACGCCTCGACACACGACACCGCTATGCCCGATCCCTTGGCCATGGGCCTATGACAATGGGTCCCACCCCAAAAACGTTTTAAAAATGATATAAAAAAGAATAATAAGAAAATATATTAATTAATTAATTAATTAATTAATTAATTAATTAAATTAATTAACCTAAATAGTTGAGTTTAATTAACCTAATTAAAACTGTTATGTTAACACTAATAGTCTGTTAGTTAAACAGAGTCAATGACATGCGGTCCCTTGTCCCTTTGACTAGTCAACAGCCTCGCTTGATCGCTGTCTGGCAGTCAACAGACCCCACCCGTCACCTCTATGCTGTTTTGTGTGTACACTTTGTGAGTGCACGAAGCGATTTAATCTTTATTCTCGAATTAGTTTTAATTACAATATATCAATAAAACTTTAGAAAATCATAGAAAATAAACCGTAGCTCGGATGGAAAAACTTTGTACATGAAAGTTGCTCGTAACGACGAGACGAATCCGATACGCAGACCGCTCGTCCGCCACACACCCCTAACCTATCGAACCTGCAAACTTTCCTCTCCGGTTCATCACGTCGACAGACGTCCGAACCGGAAAACTTTCCTGATGTTTCTTCGCCAAGATCGCTTAGCGCCATGTTAGAACACGCCTAGCTCTGTCTCTTGTCCCGTTATGCACTTGCTCGGTATGTATTTACTGTTCTTCCCCTCTTCTCTCCGATAGACCCCGAGACCGATGTCGATGCCCCTGTGATCGACTACGCCACCGACGTCCCTCTCTCTTGCCGAGCAACCAGCAAGCCCCCTTGATCACCAGATATCGCCTACTCTTATCTACACCGCTTGCATTAGAGTAGTGTAACATGTTACTTGCTTTCAGATACTCCTATACTTTGCATAGCCTTGTCCTTGTAACTTCATTGTTACCTTACCGCAATCCTATATGCTTAGTATAGGATGCTAGTACATTCATCCGAGGCCCTTCATACTTGTCCGCCTTCCGTGCTATACTATCGGGCCGTGATCACCGGGAGGTGATCACGGGTATATACTATATACTTTACACTATTACATTACCCGTGGTACTGCTCGGAGATGGGGGCTGAAAGGACAGTGGCTCCATCCCGGTAGAGGTGGGCCTAGGTTCCCGACGGCCCCGATTGTTACTTTATGGCGGAGCGACAGGCTGGTTGAGACCGCCTAGAGAGAGGTGGGCCTGGCTCTGCTCGGGCGCTCATGTTACTTAACACGCTTAACGAGGTCTTGGTATTTGATCTGAGTTGGCTACGAGCTTATACGCACTAACCATCTACGCTGGAGTAGTTATGGGTATCCCGCGTCGTGGTATCACCAAGCACTTCAGACGTCGATGACGGAGCGGCGCTACCGGATTGGACCGGAACGCTGATGGGCTAGGTCTGCTTCCGGCCACAGACGCAACGTGCGAGGTGTGTGCTCGTGGCGATGGGCCCGGCACTGCTGGCGCTTAGGTTTAGACCGCGTGTTGGCCTCTCTGTTGTGCCTAGGTGGGGCTGCGGCGTGTTGATCTTCCGCGGCGGGCATGACCCAGAAAGTGTGTCCGCCAAATGGGATCAAGCGTCTGGGTAAGATGGTGCACCGCTGCAGGAAGTTAATCTATTCGGATAGCCGTGATCTTCGTAATGTGATCTACTTGGAGTTGTACCTTGAGCTTATGACAACTAGAACCGGATACTTGATAAAACACACCCTTCCAAGTGCCGATATAACCGTGGTCGCCTCGCTCGGGGATATGAGCAGGGATTGCGGGTAGGATTATTGCTATATGATGTTACCTGGAGGACTTCAGATTGCCCTCTACTACTGTTGCAAGACAGGTGTCCGAGCGTTTAGTCTTCGTTAAGACTAGCTATCCCCTCTTATTCGCATTCTGCAGCTCAGTCCACCGATATGGCCCTTTACACATATATCCATGCATATGTAGTGTA
Organism: Aegilops longissima; assembly: GCA_021605205.1. Lineage (NCBI taxonomy): Eukaryota > Viridiplantae > Streptophyta > Magnoliopsida > Poales > Poaceae > Aegilops > Aegilops longissima. Next base: position 653,276,716 of record CM038677.1, on the reverse strand, counting down.
GCTCCTTGCTTGCAGTACTTTGGATGAGTACTCACGGTTGCCTTGTTCCCCTTTTCCCCTTTCTTTACCGATTGCTACAACCTGACGATGGAGCCCAGGAGCGACGCCACCGCCGATGATTTACTACTACACCGGAGGTGCCTACTACTTGCAGCAGCCGGCCGACGACGGCCAGAGTAGCTAGGAGGATCCTGCAGGAGGCCTGCTCCTCTTCGATCTCAGATCCCGCTTTGTGCTAGCCATCTTATGGCACCTTGTTTAACTTATGTCCAGACTCAGATAGTGTTGCTTCCGCTGACTCGCCTATGATCGAGCACTTGTATTCGAGCCCTCGAGGCCCCTGGCTTGTATTATGATGCTTGTATGACTTATTTTATTTGTAGAGTTGTGTTGTGATATCTTCCGTGAGTCCTCGATCTTGATCGTATACATTTGCGCGCATGATTAGTGTACGATTGAATCGGGGCGCCTGAGTTGGTATCGAGCCGATTTGCTGTAGGAATCCCCTTCCAACTCCTTGGCGAAGTCGAGTCTAGACATTGCAAAACTTTTACTAACATGGCTGTGTGTCTTATGGGCACACGCCGCCATTGGGTGGTATTAGGATCTTTTACTCCTCGATCTTTACTCCGGATTCTCAACTCTCTTCTATTCGGGTTAAACGATTTTGCTAAAACAAAACTAACTTTAGGTTCTCGAAAGTACTTTCTCCGGAGAGCCCTCACTTCGATGATCGCTCGCTAATCAAGATCCCAAGATACTCTCGATGATCTCTCGAGACTTTGTGCCTATCACTTTTGCTATTCCTCGCCACCGATAAATCCGTATGGATAACTACTTACACTTGCCATTCATACGATCATCCCCATTGATCTTGTTATTACAAGATACCCAAGTTTTCTATTGTTCCGAGAATACTTTGTGCCTACTGCCTAGCAGTTCTTTGCCACATGAATACCCCTTCAAATGAATCCTCGACTCGTCGAGTATCCGCCAACCCCAGCTTGTTCATGTGTTTCGCAAAATTCTTCAAATTACTATTCGATCTTCCGAAATCCTCTGGAGCCTTTGGCTCTTGAAATCCTTGCTTGCTTGCATTATGGTTAATCCCATAAGTCTCGTAGTCATATTGACCTTCCTTGTCATTATCATTTTGGGTCTGTTGACTCAATATGTTTGCGAATACCATAATCATCATTGATCCTTATAAATTACCTTTCCGGCTGAGCTGCCATTCTTTAATCGGAATTGGTTCTCGACCAATCCAATTGTCGTTGATTGTACCCTAAGGTTGTTCAACTTATCCATCCCTAATCGAGCATTGCTTCGATCCCTTGATTTGGGAATCATAATTCCTTTGCATTTGACAATTGAGTTAGTCATTGTTTCTATAATTTGATCTCCTTGCATTCTTCTTCCTCTAGTTAAGTAATCGATGCTCACGTCGGACCCTTGTGGACCATCGTGTCCATTATTGGATTTCACCCACAAGATCCTTCATATTCAATAACTTTGTGAGACCTTCCCCGATACATAATGCCTTTGGTAAATTGCATCCTCTCGCTTTGTCAACCATGCTCTACCTCCGAGCTTGTGTTATTTACTCTTGAAACTTGTGGTATATGTTTCTAAGAAGCCCCTATGGGTTGAACATATGCCTTCGCTTAAACCCCGTGAACCCGAAAGTTTTCACGAATATTACTCTTCTGGTGCTTCGCCAGATATAATCTCAACCCTGCAACTTCCTCGAACGTGAGAAGTGAATGAAAGGTTTTGCATTGGAGAAGTGGGAGTCGACCTTGAACTTGTGTTCATGCCCATGGACACGATGTATATCTTATCATTAAAGCTTCTCTTAAATGAATTATTCTTTCGGTATAAGTTCATCTTATATCTAGGATCTGGCCTTTTGCAATCGTGGTTCCGACCATGATTGTTCTTCTTGATCTCATTTCTGGACAAGTTAAAACAATTGTCTTCTATGGATCAATACACCAGTCCAACCTTTACTTTGATCTTGTGTCGAGTATTACCCTCGGTATCTCGAGATTATCATGGAACTACATAACTTTTATGAGTTCTTCATCAAGTGCTACCTTCCCATCGATTCCAATTTTTCGCGGGCTCTGAGTTGTTGAACACTCAAAGACCCGATAACTGAACCGAGTCCGCTTCTACGGTTCAACAACTCTACAAGAAGCTTCTATAAGTACGAGTTTGTACCCGATCACGCCGTGCCTAGCCTGTTTGGCTATATCATTGTCGGATCGCCAACATTCTGAGCTCATCCAGATATCAATTGAATTCATGATGAGGAATACCATCATTGCCCTCGATGAATTGTATTATCATCGACCACCTTATTGCCTTCCCACCAACACAAACTTGTTCGTGTTTCAGATTATACCTTGAGTTCCTTGCTACCCGCAATCGCTCTTCTTTACCTTGGAGTAATTACCATCCTTTATGTCGTGGATGTTCTGAGATTGTTCCACCTCTTGAGAATTCTTGTCATAGAAATACTTCTCGAATCACCATTCGACATTGGTCGTGCAACCCAACCCATCGGGCGTACCTTTCAACCAATGTTTACTTGTGTATGTTTTCCTCGAGCATACTTCCTTATATCATTTGATCTGACAAATGTTATCTCCTGTTCACTTAATTATGGAAATCCATCTTTTGGGAATCTCGGTAAATTACCGTTGAGTTCACCAGACACCTCCTTGCCCTCTCCTTGGGTTAATGATGGACTCTTGTTAACGGAAATCACTTCATAGTTCCTTTCCACCAAGAATCTTACATTGTCATCTCGTCAATTTGCGTTGCACCTTTTCTTCTCAGGTATCCTAAGTCTGAGGTATCCTGACACCAATCGGATCTGAATCTCGGTCAGATATGATGGTTGGGACAACTCCCCAAGAGTTATGATGTTGATCCTTTGATGACCCGTAACATGATGTCATGCCTAGCACTTCGGCCGGAGGACCTATCATTATAGATTCCTTTTCAGCAGGTTATCCATTCATCCATGAGGGAATTGTAATATTGATTCTACAAGTTATTCCAGATGGATCCTTCGTGATTCCAACGTCGATCTTCACCAAGGCCATGTCAATGCTATCTCAAGCATGTCTGTGATACTCAATTTCATCAAGAACATTCTAAGCCCAATGCTAAATGTTTCTTGCTCAATTATCCAACACCGTTGTTTGGGTATTGTCATGAAATTTCTCTCCCTTACCTAAAGGGTTCTCTACATTATATCCTGTCATGGATATCATGCTCGCTTATCCTTGGGAAGGATATACCTCGTAATATGTGTTTAAACACATTTTCCTTTCCATTGTTCTGCTTAACCTAATGATCACATTTTCCTTTCCTTGGGTCTGTTTGACCCTTCTTGTGACCTATATAATCTAAGCAGTGATAATCCCTGCTTAGGTAAGCACCTTGTTGCACCACTGTAAGTAAGACCCTATTCCTATTTTTGATGACATTCCGTAACCACCGATGGACGAGAACCTTGCCTATTGGTCCGCCTCGCTCAACGAAAGGGAAAATGGTTCTCTTCGTCCCTCGCCCTTGGTACCTATGTTGTTGCCGACATGACCCTCGAGACTCTCCTCCGACATGCCTTGCTTACATGATCGCACAAGATGTCACCAACCTTTCTACTTTTAAACACGCAGGGCCCATAACCCACAGCCCACAGATCGAAACCTCGACTCTCCTGTACACCCCCTGCTCCCAAAGTTATTCCTCCCGTGGACTCAGATGTAATTCACGGGCCACGTCATAGTGATCTATTCTGGTATCGGATGCGATACTTACTCTCGCTACTCAAACCCCTTCTCACCCGCTTGAGCCTATTATGGTACCTTTCGACCTTACTCTCGAGGTATTTCATATGTTCAACTCGAGAGATAATTTTATACTAATTCATGGGTTAACCCTGATTGTTTTCCATAAAAGCATTATGTCGTAGTGAGCTGCCCTTATCTTTCGTAAGTACGATGGAGTTCCCAAGAAATGATGACCAGTTTATCATGATGCATCGGAATAAAGGATTGAAGACATCAACGAGAAGGATTAACTTCTTCGAGAAGATCCGTTAGATTATCGTAACTGACCTTTCCCCTTGTTCTCTTAAATCTCGAGACGAGATTTCTTGTAGTGGAGGATAATTGTGACGCCCGAGTAATTACGCTACAGTAATCCCCGCTAATGATGCCACGTCACCTCGGTTACTGTGGATAAACTCGCGCTAGTTCGAAACCTGTTCGAATTCAAATCCAAAAGCAAGCAAACAATTAAGGTTTTTGAGTATTGAAACTAAAATGTTCGGACTGAACCAAATAATACATAGGTAATTGTGATGGAGAAATCACACTTTTATAAAATATTTAAATACTCTAAAATGAACAAAACAGTAGCAAAAAGAATTATTTAAAAGCTTTTTAAATAATAAAGCATCGCAAACTATTTTACCTTATGTGCCAAGTTAAATGTGGTTGTGGCATATTTACATATACTAAATTAGGTACAACTTTGATATTTTACAAAAACTAAGGTATATTGGAAATTAGAGAAAACAGTAAAAAGAAAAGAAATAAAGTAAAACAAGAAGAAAGGGATAAGAGGAGAAACCCCCCACCCCAGTTGGGCCTCGGCCCAACCGGCTATAGGGCCGCCAGCCGCCCAACCGCCTCCCTTATCCACCCACCGCAGGAGACCCCACCCCAAACCCTACCCACGAACCCCACTCTCCTCGCCTCCCCCGCTCGCTCCCTCTCCCGATCTGGATCGGGATCGGGAGGCCACCGACGCCGCCGCCCCCCGAGGCCACCGCCACGACGAGGTCAGCACCACCCGAGATCCCCACCTCGCCGGATGCCTCGTAGCTCCTCCCTCATCTCTCCTCCCCGATCCAGATCGGATCGGGCTGGCCCTGTGGCCGTCGCCTCAGCCGCCTCGCAGCCCCCCCTCGTTCGCTCGCCCGCCTCTCTCCCTCGATGACTCCTCTCGCTCGCCCGATCATGATCGCGCCCTCGACGTCGGACGCCGCCCGTCATCATCTCCTCCCGCGGTCTCACTGACCCACGCCACGCCGAGGACCTGCGCCCGCCCCGACGCGTCCTCGCGGCGCCCTTCCCCACCGCCTCCTCAACCTCCCTCCTACGTGGATCCGGTCGGGTAATCGACGCCCGACGCCTCAGACGACGCCGACCACCCCGCGGAGCTACCCGCCGTCGCTGGCCCGCCTCGCTTCACGCCGCTTCGCCCACGGTCTCTCCTCACCGCCGACCTCGCCCCCACTGCCCGGACCCCACGAACCCCCACGTGAGGCCTCGCCTCTCCACTCCCCCGCCTCTCCACGAGCCCCGGTCGTGCACGCCGCCTCAGACGTGCCCAGCGCGCACCCGCCACCACCCGCCATCGTCGCTCCCGCCGAGCCCATCGATGGTTGCGCCGCCCACCGCTGCCCCCTCGCCAGGCGGCCGCCTCCCGTCGCGCCGGCTTCCGTCGCCGAAGCGGCCGGCCGACGAGCCCGCCGTGGTCACGGCCTCGCCCGCAACCAAAGGGCTGCGGCCTTCATCCGCCGCGCCCCTCGCGCGGTTCCGTTCAAGGCGGACGCCTCGACGACGACACCGCTGGCGCCCGATCCCCTTGGCCATGGGCCTATGACAATGGGTCCCACCCCAAAAACGCGTTTTAAAAATGATATAAAAAGAATAATAAGAAAATATATTAATTAATTAATTAATTAATTAATTAAATTAATTAACCTAAATAGTTGAGTTTAATTAACCTAATTAAAACTGTTATGTTAACACTAATAGTCTGTTAGTTAAACAGAGTCAATGACATGCGGGTCCCCTTGTCCCTTTGACTAGTCAATAGCCTCGCTTGATCGCTGTGCAGGCAGTCAACAGGACCCCACCTGTCAGCCTCTATGCTGTTTTGCTGTGTACACTTTGTGAGTGCACGTAGTGATTTAATCTTTATTCTCGAATTAGTTTTAATTACAATATATCAATAAAACTTTAGAAAATCATAGAAAATAAACCGTAGCTCGGATGGAAAAACTTTGTACATGAAAGTTGCTCAGAACGACGAGACGAATCCGGATACGCAGACCGTTCGTCCGCCACACACCCCTAACCTATCGAACCTGCAAACTTTCCTCTCCTGTTCATCTGCTAACAGACGTCCGAACCGGAAAACTTTCCTGATGTTTCCCCTTCGCCAAGACGCTTAGCGCCATGCGTTAGAACACGCCTAGCTCGCTCATTGTCCTGTTATGCACTTGCTCGCTATGTATTTACTGTTCTTCCCCTCTTCTCTCCGATAGACCCCGAGACCGATGTCGATGCCCTGTGATCGACTACGCCACCGACGTCCCTCTCTCTTGCCAGAGCAACCAGCAAGCCCCCTTGATCACCGATATCGCCTACTCTTATCTACACTGCTTGCATTAGAGTAGTGTAACATGTCACCGCTTTCGGATACTCCTATATCCGCTGCATAGATCGCCCTTGTAACTTCATTGTTACCTTACCGCAATCCTATATGCTTAGTATAGGATGCTAGTACATTCATCCGAGGCCCTTCATACTTGTCCGTCTGCCGTGCTATATTATCGGGCCGTGATCACTCGGGAGGTGATCACGGTATATACTATATACTTTACACTATTACATTACCTGTGGTACTGTTCGGAGATGGGGCTGAAAGGACAGTGGCTCCATCCTCGTAGAGGTGGGCCTAGGTTCCCGACGGCCCCGATCGTTACTTTATGGCGGGCGACAGGGCAGGTTGAGACCGCCTAGGAGAGAGGTGGGCCTGGCCTGTTCGGCGTCATGCGGTTACTTAACACGCTTAACGAGGTCTTGGTATTTGATCTGAGTTGGCTACGAGCTTATACGCACTAACCATCTACGCGGGAGTAGTTATGGGTATCCCGTGTCGTGGTATCACCGAAATACTTCAGACGTCGGCGACGGAGCGGCGCGCTACCGGATTGGACTGGAACGCTGATGGGCTAGGTCTGCTTCCGTCACAGACGAACGTGCAGGTGTGCTCAGGCGATGGGCCCTGCACTGCGGCGCTTAGGTTTAGACCGCGTGTTGGCCTCTCTGTTGTGCCTAGGTGGGGCTGCGACGTGTTGATCTTCCGCGCCGGGCATGACCCAGAAAGTGTGTCCGCCAAATGGGATCAAGCGTCTTTGGGTAAGATGGTGCACCCTCAGGGAAGTTAATCTATTCGGATAGCCGTGATCTTCGTAACAGGACGCGACTTGGAGTTGTACCTTGAGCTTATGACAACTAGAACCGGATACTTGATAAAACACACCTTCCAAGTGCCGATACAACCGGTGGTCGCCTCGCTCAGGGATATGAGCAGGGGATTGCCGGGTAGGATTATTGCTATATGATGTTACCTGGAGGACTTCAGATTGCCCTCTACTACCTGTTGCAAGGCATGTGTCCGTGCGTAGTCTTCGTTAAGACTAGCTATCCCCTCTTATTCGGCATTCTGCAGCTCACCCACCGATATGGCCCTTTACACATATATCCATGCATATGTAGTGTAGCTCCTTGCTTAGTAGTACTTTGGATGAGTACTCACGGTTGCCTTGTTCCCCTTTTCCCCTTTCTTTACCCGATTGCTACAACTGCACGATGGAGCCCAGGAGCGAGACGCCACCGTCGATGATTTACTACTACACCGGAGGTGCCTACTACCTGCAGCCCGGCGACGACGGCCAGAGTAGCTAGGAGGATCCTGCAGGAGGCCTGCTCCTCTTCGATCTGTATCCCGGCTTTGTGCTAGCCATCTTATGGCACCTTGTTTAACTTATGTCCGTATCAGATATTGTTGCTTCACGACTGCGTCTATGATCGAGCACTTGTATTCGAGCCCTCGAGGCCCCGGCTTGTATTATGATGCTTGTATGACTTATTTTATTTGTAGAGTTGTGTTGTGATATCTTCCCGTGAGTCCCTGATCTTGATCGTACACATTTGCGTGCATGATTAGTGTATGATTGAATCGGGGCGTCACACCAACCATGCAAACAGTAGGTTTTTCATATTCTTACTGCCGAATGTGAGGTTACTATTGTCCATCAGGCTTAAGTTTATCAGCGGCATGGTTTTGACAGATGGGTATGTCAAAGAGCAAAAAAAAGGAGTTTCAGGTGGATAAAAGAGCTTCTGAACGTGTCGGGCTTCTATTTACAACATCTTGTGGTCATAATCCAGTAAATTTTACGACCCAGGATATTCATTCTATGGACCTGGCCGATCCATTTGACCATGACTGCCGAAAACAGTGCTGGAGTTAGATGTTGTTGCCATTTTCAATCTGGGTTTTGTCTAAACCTGATGAACAATTAACCCTCGTGCTTTTGTACAGTTTGTAAGCTAGAGTTAGATGTTGTTTCCCTTTTCAACTCGGCTGTGACTGTCATATTTTCTTTGAAACAAGGCAAATGGCTTGCCATTCGTTTAATTAAGAGTGAACTATTGTAACAAATCCCAACCAAGGGAAATAACATCACTCTCGTCGGCTGCTTGAGCTCAGTGTGCATTACAGAACCCAAGTGATTAGCCCCCACCAACACCCACAAAATTATTTTGAACTAGCACACCAAATGGGCTATAAATTTTCATAAGAAAGGCTGCATGACCGTGACAGATTTGGATTCTGACATTTGGGACCCACGAGGAAAAAGCCTATCCAAGGTGGTGCCGACTTACTAGCTAGTCAACACATGATTCTACCTACCAGCCGTTGGATTGACATCCAACATCTGTCGTGTATCTTCTATCTCTTGTCTTCTTCCTCCAAATTACCCTAAACCAAACCACCCGTGCCGATTCCGCTTTGCTCCCGCCTCCAACAATGGCTGCGCCTCCACCGACCTACCACTGCATTCTCCAACATTGGCCAGTCCTCCAGATATTCCCCACACATCGTGTTATTCTCCGCGACGCCAGCCCCAACACGCACTAAAGACCCAAACCAGTCAACCATCGATTCTCTCCTCTGCTGCGATTAGACCGGCGCATCTTCCACGGCTCCTATTCGTTCCGTCCGAGGCCTCACCGTCGTCCTCCGCCTTGGTTCGCTCGCCATGCGCGGTGCGCTGCCCTCTTGCGTTGTCAAAGTCATCAACAACCGAGAGGAACAAGAAGATGACTGTACATGGAGAGGATGATAGTAGGGACCCACCAGGGTCATGGCAGTACGCAAGCAAGTGCCTCGTTATTACAAGCCCAAAATAATGGTTCCTTCTGATAGTTGGACATCTGGGGCTCACGCCATTGTCAACATAGTCAATAAACGAGAAAATTACACAATGAGCAGCTGACACCAGGGACCCAACAGGTCGCGCAATTGTTATTTACTTTCTTAGGAACAAGCAGTTGTATTTATACTAGTTTTAGCGACGGATCAGGGTAACAACGGGGCTATGCAGGTCTGTGGCCCATCTAGCTAAGGTTTTATTTATGTTTACCACATCATGAGCCTAGTTGTGTTTTTTTTCTTGCTGAAAATGGCTAGCCAGTTCTACTTTTTTTAAGAAATACCCAAACGAGGCCTACTTGCTTTGTCAGCCCTGTTGGGCTGCAAATCTTTCAAGACGAGGAGAGTTTCATTTTCTTGCACAAAAAATGAGCTATCAGTAATGAGAAATGGGTTGTGCATTTTTAAAACACATCAAACCAGGAATTAGTTTCATTTTTTTTCATTTCAAGATTTTAAATTCCATTGACTTTTATGCGTGGACAATTATTTGGGTTTTATATTTATATAAATTTATTTTTCAAATTAGTTTGAATGTGACTCAAAATTTCGGGATTAAAAACAGTTGACCACACCGAAATGTACAAAATTTCGTATAATTTTTAACCATGGCCACAATATGGGTTGTAATGCTAACAAAAAGAAGATAGGCTCCAAAAAAATCCTTAAGAATTAGCAAATGGGCTGTAAATTATTAGAAATAATGGCAGATGGGTTGTATGTTGTTTTCCACACATTTTGAGGCTAACTTGTGCGCCTACTATAGGTTGACCTGTACGCTTTCCTAAAAAAAGGTTGACGCACACGCAACGTCGTGTCAACTTAGTCAACACATGAGAGAAATGACTGTTGGATGTCCATCCAACGGCCGTCGTGCTTCTTCAATCTCTGCTCTTCCTGCTCCAACCACTCAAACAAGCGCCAGCGAGACTGCCTGCTCCCTCCTCCCGCAGCCGGTTGTGGTGCCACGCAGGCCTCACCGCCCCACCGTACTCCCATCGCTGGCCTAGCCATCTCTCTACTCACCCACACCTGTTGTTATTCTCCAGCGACGGCAGACGAACCAGTAAACCCTCGTACTCCCCTCCGCGTGGGAAACAACTGTCGAGTATTCCCTGGCTTCGTGTCCTTCCCTTCCTAGGCCTCGCCGTCGTCCACCGCCCTAGTGCTCTCAGCGCGACGTGGTCAACGTGGTCAACGAACAACATCCACCGAAAGTGGATTGTACGTGGAGAGGCTGACAGCTGGGTCCACGGCCGCACGCAAGGAAATGCCTCCTTATTACGCGCAAAATAATGATTCCTCCACCTGACAACTAGGACCCATCGGAAGGGCCTCTGTATTTCGCGAAAAAACGTCCCCCCCGCTGACAGCTCGGACCCACAAGCTATATCTTCGCACGCAAGGAAGTGCCTCCTTATTACGCACAAAAAAATGAATACCCACCCTGCTAGCTGGGACCCACCATAGTGGGAGGATGACTTGTGGGCCAACTAAGTTGACGGGACGGAGGGCTTTGTCAACTTAGTCAATATGAACGATTCTAGCTCCAAAGGACCGTATAATGTCCATCCAACGGCCGTAGTGCTTCTTCAACCTCTAGTCTTCTTGCTCCACCCGCCAAACCAGCGTCGGTCGTGCCGCCTGCTCCTCCTCCCTGGGCGGGCTCTCTGCTGCCACAGCAGCCCGACCGCCCACCCTACTCCAACCTCCGCCAAAGCCATCCCTCTACTCACCCACAACCCTCGTTATTCTCGGGCGACAACAGCCTCACCCCGCAGCCAACCAATCAACCTCATACTCCTCTCATGGTGGCATCCACCGCCGCTTTCCCGGCCCGCCGTCTTCCCTTCCTAGGCCTCGCCGTCGTCCACCTCCTTGGTGCTCTCGGCGCCAAGCGTGGTCAATGTGGTCAAGGAACAGACTTCCATCCAAGAGTATCAGACATGGAGAGGTCGATACCGGGTCCACGGCCGCAGCAAGGAAGTGCCTCCTTATTACGTGCAAAATAATGATTCCTCCACCTAACAGCGGGGACCCACCGGACGGGCCACCATATTTCATGAAAAAAAATGTTTCCCGCCTGACTGCTGGGACCCACCAGCTACATCTTTGCATGCCAGGAAGTGTGTCCATATTACGGGAAAAAATATGATTCTCCCCCTGACAGCTGGGACCCACCAGCTCTATCTTTGCTGGCAAGGAAGTGCCTCCTTATCCTCCCTGATAGTCGGGACCCACCTGGTCGAAGTGTACGTATCGTTGTCATTCTGGTGGTGAAGATGTACGTAAATACTAGTCGATCAGTTTGTCTGCAGGCTACAGCGATGAACCATGGTCGAGTAAGGAAGGGCACGTGCCGTAGTAGAGGCGCGGAAGTAGCATGTCACACAGAACCATCAATATCGTGTACACGTACATACAACCAGGGTGCAACAAAGTAAATACGGCCACATACGTACATAATGGTGGGGTCTCGAACACCAACTCGCGCATACGTACGGCCAGGGCTCGTGTACATGGAGAGGGCAGCGGAGAGCAGCGACGGCGTCCTGTTCATCAGTAGCCAACTGGCTGGGTCGGAACGGAGAAACTGCATCGTTTTGTTCATCAGGAGGCAACGAAATGCGTCGTGTTCATCACGAGCCAACCGGCTTGGACAGAACAATCGAAACGAGGCATGGCATACCGCAGAACGGAGGGAACGGCCTTGTGTTCGACCGCCTATGGTCGAAACAGGATCCTGTTCACCGGGAGGTGTCTGGCGTACCGCAAAACAGAGGAAACGGACTTCTCTTCGATCTCCTATGGTCGAAAAGGGGTCCTGTTGATCGGGAGGTGTGTGGCGTACCGCAAAACGGAGGAAACAGACTTCTCTTCGACGTCCTACCGTCAAAATGGGGGTCCTGTTCATCGGGAGGGGTGTGGCGTACCGCAAAACGGGACTCCATGGGCTATTGTTCATCCACCGTCTACTACCTCGCTCCAGCCTCCAGGGGCTACTGTTCATCCACCATCGACCTCCTCCAGCCTCCACCTGCGACTATTCATCCACAACGCCACCCTCCTGCCTCCACCAGCTACTATTCATCCACGGGCTCCTGTTCATCCAGCCTCCACTGGCTACTGTTCAACCAGCCCTCTCCATGGGGTCCTGTTCAACCAGCCCTCCATGGGCTACTGTTCATCCAGCCCTCCACCAGCTACTGTTCAACCAGCCCTCCACCGACTGCTGTTCATCCATCCCTCCACGGGGTCCTGTTCATCCACCCCAACCGGCTCAACCAGGGTCTTGTTCATCCAGCAACAACAGCCTCTACTACCACGGGGTCCTGTTCATCCAACCCCCAACGGGAACTGTTTATCCAACCCCCAACAACGCTCACTGTTCATCAAGAGGCAGCAAGTTCGATCGGCTTCAGTTAGCAGCAGTGACGAAGGAATTGCTCGATCGGGTTCAGTTAACAGCCAGATCGATCAATCGCTCGGGTTCAGTAACGCGTAACCTGCAGTGCAATCGCTCGGGTTCAGTAGGCAAATGCCTCACCCGGGTTCAATTAGAGCTCAACGCCTCACACCCGTGCGTACGTGTATGAGAGAAACGCGCAATCCCTCCGTGCATTGCTGATGTCTACTACGCAACTTTATTCTTGTAGACACGTGTTGGGCCTCCAAGCACAGAGTTTTGTAGGACAGTAGCAATTTTCCCTCAAGTGGATGACCTAAGGTTTATCAATCTGTGGGAGGCGTAGGATGAATATAGTCTCTCTCAAATGACCCTGAAACCAAATACAAGAAATCTCTTGTGTCCCCAACACACCCAATACAATGGCAAATTGTATATGTGCACTAGTTCGGCGAAGAGATGGTGATAAAAGTGTAATACTGAGGGTAGAAATATATTTTTATAATCTGAATAAATAAAAAAAGCAAGGTAGCAAATAGTAAACGGGCAAAAAAACGGTATTGCAATGCTTGAAAATGAGGCCTAGGGTCTGTACTTTCACTAGTGCAATCTCTCAACAATGCTAATATAATTGGATCATATAACCGTCCCTCAACATGCAACAAAGAATCACTCCAAAGTTAATATCTAGCGGAGAACGTAAGAGGAATTGTTTGTAGGGTACGAAACCACCTCAAAGATATTCTTTCCGATCAATCTATCCTAGAGTTCGTACTAAAATAACACGAGGCTATTCTTTCTAATCGATCTAACCAAGAGTTCATACGAAAATAACACCAAAGCAAATTCAGATTCATAATATTCAATCCAACACAAAGAACTTCAAAGAGTGCCCCAATATTTCTACTGGAGAAACAAAGACAAGAACATGCATCAACCCCTATGCATAGATTACCCCAATGTCACCTTGGGAATCCGCGAGTTGAGTGCCAAAACATATATCAAGTGAATCAATACGATACCCCATTGTCACACGAGTATTCAATTGCAAGACATATATCAAGTGCTCTCAAATCCATAAAAGTATTCAATCCGATAACAACAAAATCTCTAAGGGAAAATCTCAATTCATCACAACAAGATAGAGAGGGGAAAACACCATATGATCCGACTATATTAACAAAGCCCGCGATACATCAAGATCGTGATATCTCAAGAACACGAGAGAGAGAGAGAGAGAGAGAGATTAAACACATAGCTACTGGTACAAACCCTCAGCCCCGAGGGTGGACTACTCCCTCCTCATCGTGGTGGCCCCCGGGATGATGAAGATGGCCACCGATGATGATCTCCCCCTCCGGCAGGGTGCCATAACGGGGTCTAGATTGGACCTCGTGGATACAGAGCCTTGCGGTGGCGGAACTTCTGATCTAGGTTAAGCCTGAAGGGTTTTGGAATATTTGGGATTTCATAGGGCAAAGAGGGGGTGCGGGACGCCACCGAGGTGGGCACAACGCACCTGGGCGCGCCCTGGTGGGTTGTGCCCCCCTCGGGGCACCTCCCCCAAGTGTTTCTCTGGCCCATCGGGAGTCTTCTGGTCCATAAAAAATCCACAAAAAGTTTAGCGGTGTTTGGACTCCGTTTGATATTGATTACATGCGATGTAAAAAACAGCAACATGCACTTGGCACTATGTCAATAGGTTAGTACCAAAAAATGATATAAGATGACTATAAAATGATTATAAAACATCCAAGAATGATAATATAACAACATGGAACAATAAAAAATTATAGATACGTTGGAGACGCATCAGCATCCCGAAGCTTAATTCATGCTCGTCCTTGAGTAGGTAAATGATAAAAACAAAAATTTTGATGTGGAATGCTGCCTAACATGTCATCTCATATTCTTTTCTTTATAGCATGGACATTTGGACTTTTATATGGTTCAAAGAAATAGTCTAGTTTTGACATGACGACTTAAATACTCAAGCATACCAACAAGCAACCATGTCTTTCAAAATATCAACGCTAAAATAAGTTATCCCTAGCCCATCATGCTCAATCATTGATCCATTCATGAAACACAATCGCATATTAGCTACACCCAATGCTCAAGTACGATCATACACTACAAAAAAAGACACATCCGTGACATTTTGGGCCGAACGAATTTTTTTTCTGTCATACATATGACACTTCTATGACGATAATTGTGACAAAACCCGGTATCATCATAGATGTGGTGGGATCCTACTTCTATGAAAAAAAATTATGAAATAAAATGGGCTTTTCGTCCTGGGCGGGCCGGAGACGTAGCAGCATGACATTCTTTGGGCCGTCCATGACGGAAAAAAACCATGGTAGAAGCGAGGGCGAGGAAAATTTCGGGAGTTGCGGTTACGGTGGGAGGTCGGGGCGAGCGATGTGCTTTCTCGTACACGACGCTGCGTGTGTGCGTAGGCGTTGGCTCTAATCAACCCGAAGCGAGGCGTTGGGCTCTAATCGAACCCGCGATTGCAGACCGCAGCTACACGCTATCGAACCCGATCGAGCGATTCTTCACTACTGCTGCTAATCAAGCCGATCGATGTTGCCTCGGATGAACAGGAGCGCTATGGGGGGGTTGGATGAACAAAGGAGCGGTGGCGTTTGCCTCTGGATGAACAGGACCCTGTGGTGTGGTGGGCTAGATGAACAGTAGACGGTGGAGGGGTGCCCGTGGAGGGGTGGTTGAACAGGACCCCGTGGTGTGGAGGGCTGGATGAACAGTAGACGGTGGAGGGGTGCCCGTGGAGGGGTGGTTGAACAGGAGCCGGTGGAGTAGCGCGCGATGGAGGCTGGATGAACAGGAGCCCATGGAGGCTGGAGGAGGTCGACGGTAGCCCGTGGAGGCTGGAGGAGGTCGACGGTGGAGATGAACAGTATCCCGTGGAGTCCCGTTTTGCGGTACGCCACACCCCTCCCGATTGTAGGAGGTCCCTTTCGTCCGTTTTGCGGTACGCCACACCCCTCCCGATCAACAGGACCCCCGTTTCGACCGTAGGAGGTCCGTTTCGTCCATTTTGCGGTACGCCACACCCCTCCTGATCAACAGACCCCTGCTTCGACCGTAGGGAGGTCCGCTTCTCTGCTTTTGCGATACGCCACACCCCTCCCGGTCAACAGGACCCCGTTCCGAACGTAGGAGTTCCGTTTCATCCATTGTGCGGTACGCCAGGCCTCGTTTCCATCGCTTATTCTGTCCAAGCCCTCCCGATGAACACGACCACGAATTCCGTTCTGACCCAGCCGGTTGGCTCCCCATGAACACGACGACGAGGCTGTTTCTCTGTTCCGACCCAGCCATGTACGTATGCGCGAGTAGGCGTTCGAGACCCCGCCTGTATGTACACATACGTGACCGTATTTTCTTTCTTGCACCCTGGCCGCTGTACGTACGTGTACATGCTACGTGCGCGCCTCTACAACGACACGTGCGCGCCTCTATTACGACACGTGCACACCTCTACATCGACCAGTATGTACGTACACATTCGCGACCAGGATGACAACGCTATGTACGCTTCGACCAGGTGGGTTCCGACTGTCAGGCACTTCCTTGCCTGCGAAGATGTAGTTGGTCGGTCCCAGCAGTCAGGGGGCAAATCATTTTGTTTTTTTGCCCGGACGCACTTCCTTGCGTGCGAAGGTGTAGCTGGTGGGTCCCAGCAGTCAGGGGGCGAATCATTTTTTTTTGCCCGGACGCACTTCCTTGCGTGCAAAGATGAAGCTGGTGGGTCCCAGCAATCGGGAAACGTTTTTCCGTGAAATACAAAGGGCCTGTCCGGTGGGTTCCAGCTGTCAGGTGGAGGAATCATTATTTTCCGCGTAATAAGGAGACACTTCCTTGCTGCGGCCGTGGACCCAGCTGTCAGCCTCTCCACGTACAGTCCACGTCCGATGGAAGTCGTTCCTTGACCATGTTGACCAGGCCGCGCCGAGAGCACCAGGGAGGTGGACGACGGCGAGGCCTAGGAAGGGGACGACGTGGAGCCGGGAAAGACACGGCAGTGGAAGCCCGCGCAGAGAGGAGTACGAGGGTTCACTGGTTCGGCTGTGGTGTGAGGCTGCCGTCGTCGCAGGGCCTGGCCAGCGGTGGGAATAGTAGGGGGCGGTGAGGCCTCCGCCGCAGCACAACCGGAAACAGGAGGCAGGAGCATGCGACACGACCGGCGCTGCTTTTGGCGGCTGGAGCAAGAAGACCAGAGGTTGAAGAAGCACTACGGACGTTGGATGGACATTGTACGGTCACTGGAGCTAGAATCTTTCATATTGACTAAGTTGACAAAGCCCTCCGTCCCTGTCAACTTAGTTGGCCCACAAGTCATCCTCCCACTATGGTGGGTCCCAGCTAGCAGGGTGGGTATTCATTTTTTTGTGCGTAATAAGGAGGCACTTCCTTGCGTGCGAAGATATAGCTGGTGGATCCGACATGTCAGCGGGGGGAACATTTTTTCGCGAAATACGAGGCCCTTCCGTGGGTCCCAAATGTCGTGGAGGAATCATTATTTTGCGCTGACAGTTCATGGCCGATGGATGTCGCTCGTTGACCATGTTGACCAGGTCACGCCGAGAGCACCATGGCGGTGGACGACGGCGAGGCCTAGGAAGGAACGACACGAAGCCGGGAAGACTCGACAATGGTTGCCCACGCGGTGGGAGTACGAGGTTTACTAGTCCGCTGCCGTCGCCGAAAAATAACATGAGGTGTGGGTGAGTAAAGGAATGGCCCGCCAGCAATGAAGTAGGGTGGGCGGTGCGGCTGTGGCGGCAAAGACAAATGGCCACGGAGGCGGAGCAGCAGTCCCACCGAGCTGGTTTGGGCAGCCGGAGCAAGAAGATCAGATATTGAAGAAGAAGACGGTGTTGGATTAGCATCCAACGGTCATCGCTGCTAGAATCGCCAGGACTAAGTTGACAAAGCCAAAGTACACGCCAACCTAGTAGACCCACAAGTCAGCCCCAAATCTGTCCCAAACAAAGATACAGCCCAAATTTCTAGCCAGATTCAAATTAATTTTAAATCTAAATATACATTAATTTAAATTCAATGAAATTTTACCCACACAAAAACAATGAAATTTAAAATATCAAAATCCGAAAGAAAACAGTATTTTGGAACTAATTGCCTGTTTGCTGTATTTTGCTCATTTTACAGCCCATTTATTATTACTTATAGCCCATTTCTTATTACTTATAGCCCATTTTCTGGGCAAAATGCATCCCTCCTCGTCTTGAAAGATGTCCGCCCAAAGAGGCGAGAAAAGCAAGTAGGCCTATGTTGGTTATTCTGCAAAAAACGAAATAGCTGGCTAGCCATTTTTCAGAAAGGAAAAAAACAAACTGGGCTGGTCATGTGCTAAACATATGAAATAAAAGCCTGGGCTAGACGGGCCACGGGTCCCGCACAACCTAGTTGATACCCTTCTCCATCCCGAAAAAACAAAATTACTGTGCACGCTGCTGGGCCCCTACTGTCATCCTCACCATGTACAGTCATCTCCCTATTCCTCTCGGTTGTTGACCATGTTGACAACACCGGAGGGCGGCGCCGCGGCGAGCAAACCAAGGCGGAGGACGACGGTGAGGCCTCGGACATGAACGAACAGGAGCCGGGGAATATCACAGCCAGCCGTGGGAGGCGGGAGCAGGCGGTCCCGCCGGTGCTGGTTTGGCTTTGGCGGCTCGAGGAAGAAGAGACTGAAGAAACGCGACAGACGTTGAATGTCAATCCAACGGTCAAGGTTGGCACAATCGTTTTTTGACTAAGCGGACACCAAGTAGCATACTTTTTTATATATAGGAAGAAAACTGCGAGGAAAATGCGTTCATCTGCCGTCCTCCTCACAGGGAACGTTCGCCACATAAGTGACTAGCAACCTTGGTTTTCAACCGAGAGGTCTTGGGTTCGAGTCCGAGGAACTCTCAATTTTGTCCTCCTTCCTTCCTTGCAAAAAAAGGGAAAGAAAATCAAAGACTTGGGAAGGCGATAGAACAAGCTAGTGTACCAAAGAAGAGACGCTGCGAAGTTTTAGAAAAAGAAAGACGTGTTCTCGTAGATGGTTTGAATCCAAACCTAGACTATGACTATATATGGTGCTATGCTACTCGCAAGTAATGAAACCGACATATCCAACGCTCGCTTCTCCTCTTCTCTACTTACTCGCTTAGCATCGAAGCTCGCCGCAGCAACCATGTCCACGGCTGCTCGTCCACCGCTCTTCAGCAGTAACAACCAGCTATGCGCCAAGTCGCCACCCGTACCATCGCCTGTGGGTCTCATCACACCCCCGCCGGCACGCGCACCATAGCCGATTGCTCATCGCAACCCGCTGCCATTGGTGTGGTGCCACTGCTGCAAATCACGCAGAGTCATCTGTCGCGTCTCAACCACAATCCGCAACCCTGGCTGAGTCTTCTACAAATGCCCGAATCATGGGGTAATAATATGTTTAAGTTTTGTTCTGCTGCTTTCAGTTGCTGATTTTTTTTAATAGTTTGGTTGATGATCTTCCAATTTGATTCGTGCATAAAAGGGAAGATTCGTGTGATTTGTATTTCTAGGAAGTTGTTGATGTGGGGGAATGCAACTACGCTGATTATTTGGTTAACCGAGGAATCCCAATACCAGCAGGTTGGGGTGTTGGACAAGTAATCAAGGAATGACGAAGAGGAAGATGCAGAGCGAAGGTTCAAGATGCAGTTCCTCGATCATGGCCAAGCAACAATGCTGAACGGCCTTGACAAAGAATGAGGAGATGAAAGAGCTTGTGAAGATAATGGGCAAAATCGATGTGCTCAGAGGATGATTGTCTCTTTATTTGCAAAGTGTATGTAGCACTCGTGTGTATTCAAGTAGCTACGACATGAGCACTTTGTTGAAACTAGTAATGAATGAAACCTGTAGCAGGATGGGCGTAGTGTTGTGAACATCTAATGATTTCTACTAACGGAAATCAGGGGTATCCCTTTGCTCATATAAATAAATAAATAGCAGAGGCCTGTCGGATCAGCTTTGTTCTCATTCAAGACGCCGAGCAAATTGCAGTCCAACAGCAAACTATGTCATCAAATTCAAGTTTCACAGCCAAATATGAGTACAAGTAAACAACAATGTCATCATGTTTTAGTTGTCATACAATCACCAAACACAAATCAGCATACATAACAAGTGATGTTCTCACAAAGAAAATACTAAACAACATGTTCATCGGGTTTCAGCTTGTCATAGCAAACACAATTTCACATAGTAGATAAAAACGCCTTCCGACGAGCAAATACGACAAAAGCAATGTAATCATCATCCGCGCAGCAGCGCCAACATCTTCGCCATGTGTATCGGTCTGAATCGTAATTCCCCACGGTGTCATCTTCTTGTTCGTCCTCAACGCCCTCGACATTGGCTTCTTCTTGATCAACTCTTGTATGTCCATAGCACGACGTGCAATCTTTTCGCGGCGTCATTGACGTGATGGTTCTCAAAGATATTAGGAACATCTGTGTTATCTTGTACATCGAGCAAGTAAGCATCATCTTGTTGTGCAACTTCATTAAACTAATTTCTCTGCTCAAACCTTTGCAATACTCTCCACCATCGCTACGTGCAAATGTGTCTTCCAAGAAAAATATCTGTGTTGCTTGATTTGCCAAAATAAAAGGCTCGTTGGTCTGGTACGCCGCCTTGACATTGATGGATTTGAAATAATCATCAGCTCGGGTTTAGCGATCCCGAAAACAGGTTATACCAACGACAAAGACAATGTAACCACACACCGATGATCCTCGAAATCGGAGATATACTGCAATCGAACAATGTCTGCTATGTTAGCGTACATTTCAGTTGTCTCTTTGTCATACGTATCCGTTCTCATGATGGCATTGTTTTGTGTCTTCCTGCCTTCGTCTCGTGCAAGGGTGGTGTAGCGCACATCTCCAACAATGCAAGATTCATAATGTCTTACCCGAGTATCAGGACCCATTGCTAGTGAGTAAAGGGCATCATCAATTGCCTGCCCATCCTCCCGCATCTTCTTAACCTATGGATAGAAAATAGACAAGCTGATCATCTTATGTACTCAATATATTAAAAACCGACAAAGGCACTTCAAAAGCTTACATGGTTCTTGAACCATTTCGCAAATCCTGCCATAACAAGTTTGTCAATGTTTCTTGGATTTTGCGGCAAGAACTCCTCTTTGTAGATGCTGCACAACATAGTGATCGCGTCAAACATCTAAATATATAAGAATGTGCTGCAAGTTTAGTAGATTACGATGTATAAGCTGCAAGATCGCACTTACTTGATATAAGGTAGTATCTCGGGACAGTTATTCAACACATACCAAACCATTTTGTCCAAATCTTTAGGTTTGTCCTCTTGTCGACTCTTCCCTCGTAACTCGAATGAATAATCGAAAACATTGAGCCCGGATTGTCTTCACTCACCTCTTTGCTAAGCTGATCACTGTTTCAATGTATTTTGAGCAGAATGTCAACGCTTCAGTAGCAATGTAGGCCTCTCGCAATGGAACCCTCGGGTCTAGCTCGTTCCTAACATAGCCCTTGAAAGTGCCTAGCCGCCTTTCAATAGGGTACATCCAGCCATACTTGTCTTCGACCTCTAAGTAGTGCCTCATCGTAGATGAATAGCCAAATGCACAATCACATCAAAGAAGGCTGGAGGATATATCTTCTCAAGGTCGCATAGGATAGTTGGTATCTTGTCTCTAAGACGCCCAAAGCATTTATCCTGATATTTCTATCGCAGAGTTCCTCAAGAATTGTCCCAACTCTGCAATCGCTCAGATAAGTCGTGGTGGCCCAATCCTCTAAGGATAACAGTAAAACCTTTGAAGTAGGACGTGGCAGTCATGAGTTTTCAACCCTTGTACCTTGTTTCCATCTACACCGACTCTCCTTTCGTGGTTGGAAGCAAATCCATGTGGGAATCTCACACGTGATGAGCTCGCAGAATTCTTCTCTTTTACCTTGTCCAAGACGCACACACCGGTGCCATATCCCGTGGTTTACCTTCATCTTGCACCGCAAATCCTTTCTCGATACCTGTGTGTCAAATCAATCCTAGATTTTAAGGTATCTTTCGTCTTGCCTTCAATGTTAAGAAGTGTGCCGATAATGTTGTCACATGTATTTTACTCGATGTGCATCACATCAAGATTATGCCGCAGATCCAAATCTTTCCAATACTCCAAGTCCCACAAAGTGGACCTGCGGGTAAACAATAATCTCTCTTCTACCGTGCCACGCTTCCTTTTCCCGCTACCATTACCAGGATGGTTTCCTGGTGTAATATGCCTGGCCTTCTCTAATTCCACTTGCAACTCATTGGCAGTGAGCCTCTTTGGCGCATCACGGTTTTCATGCTTTGCATTTAACACATGTCTTCGGTATTTTCTAGGATGCGGCTTGTCCTTGGGAAGGAAACGGCGGTGTCCAATGTAACCGATCTTGCTAAGTATTGCGTATGACATCGGATTCCTATCACAGTGAACACATGCATTGTAACCATGTGTCGTTCGCCCTGACATAGTGCCCAAAGCCGGATAATCATGGATGCACCAAATTACAACAACACACAGAAAGAAATCACCTGGTGGGTTGCTATATAGGTCTCGAGTGAGAACACCCTTCCATAGCTGTTGAAGTTCCTCCACAAGAGGCTCCATGAACAAATCAAAATCCTTTCCAGGACTTTTTGGACCTGGGATGAGCAAGGCCATCATGTAGTTTGATTCTTTGGTGCGTACATTTGGAGGCATGTTGTAAGGATAACAAGCACTAGCCACATGCTATATGTGGCGCCTGTGGCCAAATGGGTTAAATCCATCGAAGCTAAGCCAAGTCTAATGTTTCTCGGTCAAGAAGAAACTCTTTGTGTTTATCATTGAAGCTTTTCCACTCACTACCATGAGATGGATGGCTCATTACATTCGATCTCTGTACTCCTGGTTCCTAGAATGCCACAAGACATCCTCTCTTGTTTCAAATCATGAAACAACCTCTGCAATCTTGGTGTAATTGGAAAATGTCTCAGAACATTATGAGGAATCCTCTTCACAGCATCGCCATCTTTCCATCTTGATGATTTGCATTTCGGGCATTCACTTAAGTTGGCATAATCCTTCCGGAACATAACACAATTATTCTTACAAACATGGATCATATCATATCCAATTCCAACTGCACGAAGGAAATTCTTCATTTTACTGTAGGTGTGTGGCAGCTCGAGACGATCCGGGAAAGATTTGCGAAAGCAGCCAACATCGCATCGAATAATTTGTTGGTCATCCACTCAGATGTCTTCACCAAGAAAGGTGACCATAGCTGAGAATATTGACAGCTTATTTCCGGGGTGACAAAGAGTTGCATTGTTCCAACATGCGGGCCCACCGCTTTTCTTCTGCAGTGAAAGTTCACGGAATGCACGAGCATTTCGTAGCATTGTTTCAATGTTGGTCAAACTCACGGCTCCGCCACCACCACCTCCTCCTCCTCTTCCACCGAGCATCGGCAGATCAAGATGGTGATCTGTTGCTTCCATGTAGTCAATAACATTGACGTTCACAGCTTCACCATGATGAACCCACCTAGTATATGTGACCGACATCCCATACAAGTGTAGATGATTTTGCACAATTGACTGGGGTCTTGTAACTGAATTCATACAACTGCTACACGGGCATAGCACATCTGATTTCGGACCACCGTACTCAGCTCTGATAAAGTTCATGAAGTTTTCAACCCCTCGACATATGCAAAGGGAGAATCTTGAGCGAAGTTATCCAAGTCCTGTCCATATGTTAGACATACAAATTAGTTCTTCTACTAGATATTACAGGAAAAACATATATGCTTTTTTATGAAGTCCAGAAAAAAATACCTAGGTCCATGTTTAAAGCTATGGCAAGATATTTGGACGAGCAGATCTAAGTAATGAAATATACGTAAAGCTAATTCAGCAAACAGATTTGAGTGCTAAATTATGGCAGGCTGTTTTAGCAGTCAATGAGGCCGAGCACACAGCCATCGAACTATCGAAGGCCATCGCAGCAACAAAGATCGAGTATAAAACGGTGTAGAGCTATTTCACCTAAAAGATTGGCTACTAGACCATGGCAATCTACGTCACAATAAATATATGGCAAGATATTTTAGTAACTGATCGGCCTTGGCATGCCATCTCAGCTAAGCAGATTGAGTGCAGAACAGGGCAAGGAAGCTTCTTAAGCAGAGCATGAAGGAAATATGCCCTAGAGGCAATAATAAAGTTATTATTTATTTCCTTATACCATGATAAATGTTTATTATTCATGCTAGAATTGTATTAACCGGAAACATAATACATGTGTGAATACATAGACAAACAGATAGTCACTAGTATGCCTCTACTGGACTAGCTCATTAATCAAAGATGGTTATGTTTCCTAACCATAGACATGTGTTGTCATTTGATTAATGGGATCACCTCATTAGGAGAATGATGTGATTGACATGACCCATTCCGTTAGCTTAGCACTTGATCGCTTAGTATGTTGCTAATGCTTTCTTCATGACTCATACATGTTCCTGTAACTATGAGATTATGCAACTCCGCTTACGGAGGAACACTTTGGTACTACCAAACGCCACAACGTGAATCGGGTGATTATAAAGGAGTACTACAGGTGTCTCCAAAGGTACTTGTTGGGTTGGCGATTTGAGATTAGGTTTTGTCACTCCGATTGTCGGAGAGGTATCTCTAGGCCTTCTCGGTGATACACATCACTTAAGCCTTGCAAGCATTACAACTAATGAGTTAGTTGTAAGATGATGTATTACGGAACGAGTAAAGAGACTTACCGTAACGAGATTGAACTAGGTATAGGATACCGACGATCGAATCTCGGGTAAGTAAACATACCGATGACAAAGGAACAACGATGTCGTTATGCGGTTTGACCGATAAAGATCTTCGAGAATATGTAGGAACCAATATGGGCATCCAGGTTCCGCTATTGGTTATTGACCGAGAATGGTTCTAGGTCATGTCTACATAGTTCTCGAACCCGTAGGGTCCGCACGCTTAACGCTTCGATGACAGCTTCATTATGAGTTTATAAGTATTGATGCACGAAGGTTGTTCGAGTCCCGGATGTGATCACGGACATGACGAGGAGTCTCAAATGGTCGAGACATAAAGATTGATATATTGAAGCCTACATTTGGACATCGGAAGTGTTCCGAGTGAAATCGAATTTATCGAGTACCGGAGGTTACCGAACCCCCGGGAACTACATGGGCCATAGTGGGCCTTGGAGGAAAGGAGAAAGGGCCAGCCCTAGGTGGTCGCCCCCCTTCCCTAGTCCTATTAGGACTAGGAAAGGTGGGCCGCCCCTCTCTCTCTTTCCTCCAGGAATCCTAATCCAACTAGGATTGAGGGGAATCCTACTCCCGGGGAGTAGGACTCCTTGTCGCCTCCTCCTTGGCCGGCCACCTCCCCTTGGCTCCTTTATATACGGGGCAGGGGCACCCTAGAACACACAAGTTGATCTACGGATCTTTCCTTAGCCGTGTGCGGTGCCCCTTCCACCATATTCCACTTCGGTCATATCGTCATGAGCTTAGGCGAAGCCCTGCGCGGAGAAGTCATATCGTCGCGAGCTTAGGCGAAGCCTCGCGCCGGTGGAGCATCAACATCGCCACCACGCCGTCGTCTTGACGGAACTCATCCCCGACACTTTGCTGGATCGGAGTCCGGGATCGCCATCGAGCTGAACGTGTGCGAACTCGGAGGTGCCGTCGTTCGGTGCTTGGATCGGTCGGATCGTGAAGACGCATTTACTACATCAACCGCGTTGTTATAACGCTTCCGCTTTCGGTCTACGAGGGTACGTGGGCGGACACTCTCCCTCTCGTTGCTATGCCATCACCATGGTCTTGCGTGATCGTAGGAAATTTTTGAAATTACTACGCTTCCCCAACAAAGGCATCCGAGCCAGGTTTTATGCGCTGATGTCATATGCACGAGTAGAACACAAGTGAGTTGTGGGCGATATAAGTCATACTGCTTACCAGATGTCATACTTTGGTTCAGCGGTATTGTGAGATGAAGCGGCCGGACCGACATTACGCGTGACGCTTACGCGAGACTGGTTTCACCGCTCCGAGCACTCGTTGCTTAAAGGTGACCGCGGTGTCTGTCTCTCACTTTAGTTGAACCGAGTGTGGCTACGCCCGTCCTTGCGAAGGTTAAAACAGCACCAACTTGACAAACTATCGCTGTGGTTTTGATGCGAGGTAAGAACGGTTCTTGCTCAGCCCGTAGCAGCCACGTAAAACTTGCAACAACAAAGTAGAGGACGCCTAACTTGTTTTTGCAGGGCATGATGTGATGTGATGTGGTCAAGACGTGATGCTATATTTTATTGTATGAGATGATCATGTTTTGTAACCGAGTTATCGGCAATCGGCAGGAGCCATATGGTTGTCGCTTATTGTATGAAATGCAACGCCATGTAATTGCTTTACTTTATCACTAAGCAATAGCGATAGTCGAGAAGCAATAGTTGGCGAGACGACAACGATGCTACGATGGAGATCAAGGTGTCACGCCGGTGACGATGGTGATCATGACGGTGCTTGGCGATGGAGATCACAAGCACAAGATGATGATGACCATATCATATCACTTATATTGATTGCATGTGATGTTTATCCTTTATGCATCTTATCTTGCTTTGATTGACGGTAGCATTATAAGATGATCTCTCACTAAAATTATCAAGAAGTGTTCTCCACGAGTATGCACCGCTGCCAAAGTTCAGTAGTACCCGGACACCACGTGATGATCGGGTGTGATAAGTTCTACGTCCATCTACAACGGTGCAAAACAGTTGCACGCGCGAATACTCAGGTTAAACTTGACGAGCCTAGCATATAACAGATATGGCCTCGAACACGGAGACCGAAAGGTCGAACGTGAATCATATAGTAGATATGATCAACATAGTGATGTTCACCATTGAAACTACTCCGTCTCACGTGATGATCGGACATGGTTTAGTTGATTTGGATCACGTGATCACTTAGATGACTAGAGAGATGTCTGTCTAAGTGGGAGTTTTTTAATATGATTAATTGAACTTAAATTTATCATGAACTTAGTACCTGATAGTATTTTGCTTTTCTATGTTTACTGTAGATAGATGGCTCGTGCTGTTGTTCCGTTGAATTTTAATGCGTTCCTTGACAAAGCAAAGCTGATGACTACTCAATAGTTCAGTGTGCCATGCTTTACGGCTTAGAACCGGGTCTTCAACGACGTTTTGAACGTCATGGAGCATATGAGATGTTCCAGGAGTTGAAGTTAATATTTCAAGCAAATGCCCGGATTGAGAGATATGAAGTCTCCAATAAGTTCTATAGCTGCAAGATGGAGGAGAATAGTTACACAAGTGAGCACATACTCAAAGATGTCCGGGTATAACAATCACTTAATTCAGCTGGGAGTTAATCTTCCGGATGATAGTGTCATTGATGAAATTCTCCAATCATCGCCACCAAGCTACAAGAGCTTCGTGATGAACTATAATATGCAAGGGATGACTAAGACAATTCCTGAGCTCTTCGCGATGCTAAAAGCATGGAGGTAGAAATCAAGAAAGAGCATCAAGTGTTGATGGTCAACAAGACCACTAGTTTCAAGAAAAGGGCAAAGGGAAGAAGAAGGAAACTTCAAAAGAACAGCAAGAAAGTTGCTGATCAAGAGAAGAAACCCAAGTCTGGACCTAAGCCTGAAATCGAGTGTTTTTACCGCAAGCGATCGACATTTGAAGCGGAACTGCCCCAAGTATTTGGCGGATAAAAAGGATGGCAAGGTGAACAAAGGTATATGTGATATACATGTTATTGATGTGTACCTTACTAGAGCTCGTAGTAGCACTGGTATTTGATACTGGTTCTGCTAATATTTGCAACTCAAACAGGGACTACGGAATAGACGAGCACCGCAAAGGACGAGGTGACGATGCGCGTGGGAAATGGTTCCAAAGTCAATGTGATCGCGGTCGGCACGCTACCTCTACATCTACCTTCGGATTAGTTTTAGACCTAAATAATTGTTATTTGGTGCCGCGTTGAGCATGAACATTATATCTGGATCTTGTTTAATGCGAGATGGTTATTCATTTAAATCAGAGAATAATGGTTGTTCTATTTATATGAGTAATATCTTTTATGGTCATGCACCCTTGAAGAATGGTCTATTCTTGTTGAATCTCGACAGAGTGATACACATTTCATAATGTTGAAGCCAAAAGATGCAGAGTTGATAATGATAGTGCAACTTATTTGTGGCACTTGCCGTTTAGGTCATATCGGTGTAAAACGCATGAAGAAACTCCATACCGATGGGCTTCGAATCACTTGATTATGAATCACTTGGTACTTGCGAACCATGCCTCATGGGCAAGATGACCAAAACGCCATTCTCCTAACTATGGAGCGAGCAACTGATTTGTTGGAAATCATACATACTTGATGTTTGTGGTCCAATGAATGTTGAGGCACGCGGCGGTATCGTTATTTTCTCACCTTCACAGATGATATGAGCAGATATGGGTATATCTACTTAATGAAACACAAATCTGAAACATTTTAAAAGTTCAAAGAATTTCAGAGTGAAGTGGAAAATCATCGTAACAAGAAAATAAAGTTTCTACGATCTGATCGTGGAGGAGAATATTTGAGTTACGAGTTTGGTTTACATTTGAAACAATGTGGAATAGTTTCAAGAACTCACGCCACCCGAACACCACAGAGAAATGGTGTGTCCGAACGTCGTGTCGTACTTTACTAGATATGGTGCGATCTATGATGTCTATTTCGATTTACCGCTATCGTTTTGGGGTTATGCTTTAGAGACGGCGCATTCACGTTAAATAGGACACCGTCAAAATCCGCTGAGACGACGCCTTATGAACTGTGGTTTGGCAAGAAACCAAAGTTGTCGTTTCTTAAAGTTTGGGGCTGCGATGCTTATGTAAAGAAACTTCAACCGATAAGCTCGAACCCAAATCGGAAAATGTGTCTTCATAGGATACCCAAAGGAGATGTTGGGTACACCTTCTATCACAGATCTGAAGGCAAGATTTTCGTTGCTAAATTCGGATCCTTTCTAGAGAAGGAGTTTCTCTCGAAAGAAGTGAGTGGGAGGAAAGTAGAACTTGATGAGATAATCAGATCTGCTCCCTTATTGGAAAGTAGTTCATCACAAGAAATGGTTCTGTGACAACTACACCAATTAGTGAGGAAACTAATGATGATGATCATGAAGCTTCAGATCAAGTTACTACTGAACTTCAGAGGTCAACCAGAGTAAAATACGCACTGCAGAGTGGTACGGTAATCTTATTCGAAGTCATGTTACTTGACCATGGCGAACCTACAAACTATGAAGAAGCGATGGTGAGCCCAGATTCGCAAAATGGCTGGAAGCCATGAAATCTGAGATGGGATCCATGTATGAGAACAAAGTATGGACTTTGGTTGACTTGCCGATGATCGGCAAGCCATTGAAAATAAATGGATCTTTAAGAAGAAGACCGACGCCGATGGTAATATAACTGTCTACAAAGCTCGACTTGTTGCAAAAGGTTTTCGACAAGTTCAAGGGGTTGACTACGATGAGACTTTCTCACCGTGGCGATGCTTAAGTCTGTCCGAATCATGTTAGCAATTGCCGCATTTTATGATTATGAAATTTGGCAAATGGATGTAAAACTGCATTCTTGAATGGATTTCTAGAAGAAGAGTTGTATATGATGCAACCAGAAGGTTTTGTCGATCCAAAGGGTACTAACAAAGTGTGCAAGCTCCAGCGATCAATTTATGGTCCAGTGCAAGCCTCTCGGAGTTGGAATAAACGCTTTGATAGTGTGATCAAAGCATATGGGTTTATATGAGACTTTTGGAGAAGCTTTGATTTACAAGAAAGTGAGTGGGAGCTCAGAGCATTTCTAATATTATATGTGGACGACATATTATTGATTGGAAATGATATAGAATTTCTGGATAGCATAAAAGGATACTTGAATAAAAGTTTTTCAATGAAAGACCTCGGTGAAGCTGCTTACATATTGGGCATCAAGATCTATAGAGATAGATCAAGACGCTTAATTGGACTTTCACAAAGCACATACCTTGATAAAGTTTTGAAAAGGTTCAAAATGGATCGAGCAAAGAAAGGTTTTTACGTGTATTACAAGGTGTGAGATTGAGTCGACTCAATGCCCCACCACAGCAGAAGATAGAGAGAAATGAAAGATGTTCCTATGCTTCAGCCATAGGCTCTATCATGTATGCAATGCTGTGTACCAGATCGACGATGCTTAGCTGTAAGCTTGGCAGAAGGTACCAAAGTAATCCAGAGTGGATCATCGGACAGCGGTCAAGAACATCCCGAAATACGAAAAGGACTAAGGATATGTTTCTCGATATGGAGGTGACAAAGAGCTAGTCGTAAATGGTTACGCCGATGTAAGCTTTGACATCGATCCGACGATTCTAAATCGCAAACCGGATACGTGTTTTTATTAAACGGTGGAGCTGTCAGTTGGTGCAGCTCTAAACAAAGCGTCGTGGCGGGATCTACATGTGAAGCGGAGTACATAGCTGCTTCAGAAGCAGCAAATGAAGGAGTCTGGATGAAAGAGTTCATTTCCGATCTAGGTGTCATACCTAGTGCATCGGGACCGATGAAGATCTTCTGTGACAATCTTGGTGCAATTGCCTTGGCAAAGGAATCCAGATTTCACAAGAGGACCAAGCATATCAAGAGACGCTTCAATTCCATTCGGGACCAAGTCCAAGTGGGAGACATAGAGATTTGCAAAATACATACGGATCTGAATGTTGCAGACCCGTTGACTAAGCCTCTTCCACGAGCAAAACATGATCAGCACCAAGACTCCATGGGTGTTAGGATCATTACTTTGTAATCTAGATTATTGACTCTAGTGCAAGTGGGAGATCAAGGAAATATGCCCTAGAGGCAATAATAAAGTTATTATTTATTTCCTTATACCATGATAAATGTTTATTATTCATGCTAGAATTGTATTAACCGGAAACATAATACATGTGTGAATACATAGACAAATGAGATAGTCACTAGTATGCCTCTCTTGGACTAGCTCATTAATCAAAGATGGTTATGTTTCCTAACCATAGACATGTGTTGTCATTTGATTAATGGGATCACCTCATTAGGAGAATGATGTGATTGACATGACCCATTCCGTTAGCTTAGCACTTGATCGTTTAGTATGTTGCTAATGCTTTCTTCATGACTCATACATGTTCCTGTAACTATGAGATTATGCAACTCCGCTTACGGAGGAACACTTTGGTACTACCAAACGTCACAACGAATCGGGTGATTATAAAGGAGTACTAAAGGTGTCTCCAAAGGTACTTGTTGGGTTGGCGTATTTGAGATTAGGTTTTGTCACTCCGATTGTCGGAGAGGTATCTCTAGGCCTTCTCGGTGATACACATCACTTAAGCCTTGCAAGCATTACAACTAATGAGTTAGTTGTAAGATGATGTATTACGGAACGAGTAAAGAGACTTACCGTAACGAGATTGAACTAGGTATAGGATACCGACGATCGAATCTCGGGTAAGTAAACATACCGATGACAAAGGAACAACGTATGTCATTATGCGGTTTGACCGATAAAGATCTTCGTAGAATATGTAGGAACCAATATGGGCATCCAGGTTCCGCTATTGGTTATTGACCGAGAATGGTTCTAGGTCATGTCTACATAGTTCTCGAACCCGTAGGGTCCGCACGCTTAACGCTTCGATGACAGTTCATTATGAGTTTATAAGTATTGATGCACCAAGGTTGTTCGAGTCCCGATGTGATCACGGACATGACGAGGAGTCTCGAAATGGTCGAGACATAAAGATTGATATATTGGAAGCCTACATTTGGACATCGGAAGTGTTCCGAGTGAAATCGAAATTATCGAGTACCGGAGGTTACCGAACCCCCGGAACTACATGGGCCATAGTGGGCCTTGGAGGAAAGGAGAAAGGGCCAGCCCTAGGTGGCGCGCGCCCTTCCCCTAGTCCTATTAGGACTAGGAAAGGTGGGCCGCCCCCTCTCTCTCTCCCCTCCGGAATCCTAATCCAACTAGGATTGGAGGAATCCTACTCCCGAGGAGTAGGACTCCTTGTCGCCTCCTCCTTGGCCGCCACCTCCCCTTGGCTCCTTTATATACGGGGCAGGGGGCACCCTAGAACACACAAGTTGATCTCGGATCTTTCCTTAGCCGTGTCGGTGCCCCTTCCACCATATTCCACTTCGTCATATCGTCGCGAGCTTAGGCGAAGCCCTGCGCCGGAGAAGTCATATCGTCGCGAGCTTAGGCGAAGCCCTGCGTCGGTGGAGCATCAACATCGTCCTGCACGCCGTCGTCTTGACGGAACTCATCCCGACACTTTGCTGGATCGAGTCCGGGATCGTCATCGAGCTGAGCGTGTGCGTAACTTCGGAGGTGCCGTCGTTCGGTGCTTGGATCGGTCGGATCGTGAAGACGTCGACTACATCAACAGCGTTGTTATAACGCTTCGCTTTCGGTCTCACGAGGGTGCGTGGGCGGACACTCTTCCCTCTCGTTGCTATGCCATCACCATGGTCTCGCGTGATCGTAGGAAAATTTTTGAAATTACTACGTTCCCCAACAGAGCATATTGACAGTAAACTACTTCAGAAGACAGTGAGATTACCAGCGTCTATCAGCTAACATTCAGCGCTACACCGACATGAACGGGGCCTCAGTCTAGAATGCGTGTACCGTGGGAGAAGCTGACCGTCGTGCGTCTCCACGCGAACGTCGCCAGCGGTGGCGGCGCTGACCGCCGTGCGCCTCCACAAGAACGTAGCCAGAGGTGGCGGTGCGGCTAGAGGACGGCAGTCTGAGAGCGTCTCGTGGGGCGAGAGGATCGCCGTCGTCCCCTCGACGAACATGCGGCGCCACGTGTCGGCGTGGCAGGGAGGGCGGCTTTGGCGGAGCGAATGGAGTGGAGGGGGGACGGGGGGAGGGGGGTTTGGGGAATATTTGGCCGAAGGGCGGTTGAATCAGATTTGGGGGGAATTTTTGTGTGGAGGTGAGAGGATTTTCGTGCGGTGGGCGGGGGGAGTTTGCCGCATGGTCGGTTTCTCCAAGTGCAGTCCCACGTGTCAGTGAAGAGGCAAGCCGAAGCGCGTTCCGTTTGCGTGAGCCGTGTGCAAGACTGAACGTGTGTGGGGTGCAATGCGACTGCAATATGAGTGCTGTGAGTGTACCACCTTTTTTACTTTTAAACTAGTAGGTGCTTCGCCCCCTCAAAAAAAATTGTTGCTTCGTGCAATCCATCGATACTACTACTAAAACGGCGCTGCCGGGTCTTTTCCCGCGCGATATGCTGGGAGGTTGGCTTAGTTGGGTTTTTTTAGATTTGTCTCGGTTCAATAAAAAGCAGAGTTGGTGATGATGGTGTGCCTGTCATCCTGCAATATAGGTCGTCCGATTTATATCTAACGGATAGGAAGGAAACTATGACAATTTACCCACACTCCTCTCCACATTTGCAGATAAGGCTTTCCCTCGTTCATCCTTTTCTCCCGCAAGATCTTGATCTTCCATGCAACGCACGGGAATCTTGATAGTACTCCCAAAATATGTATATTATTGTGAAAGTTCATATACACCGGTCGAGATTAATGCAAACACGGCAGATTTTCATTACATTTCCAACTTTTATAGGACATAAAAATAAAAGAAACCCGACCCTAAACCTATTCTACGGCGGCGACCGACGTCCTCCATCTCGATCTCTATGTACGGGCGGGGTTCAAGACCCATGAAGTGAAGGTGCGGTCTCCGCGAGGAAGAGTAGAACACGGATACGGACCGCCAGGTTGGCACACCATGACCTGCCGCCTCCATGCCCTACTCATCCTCGGAGGAGCCCGACCTCGGCGGTGCCGGACGTTGGGCGGCGGCAAGTAGGACGCGTGGTGGACGGTGCTCCGTCGTCGGCCGCCAGCGTACACCACCGCTTGTCTTGGTCGCGTCAGCGTCGCTACGCCGCTATTGCGTCGCGAGAGGCGACTTGAGCGAGGGCGGCGACCTCGAGCTTCATCCCCGAAGACAAGCTCTCCCGCAGAGCGTTCGCACTTGCGGTCATGGCGGATGTGTGGTGCTAGGTAGGAGGACGATGCGCTATGGTGTG
Organism: Aegilops longissima; assembly: GCA_021605205.1. Classification (NCBI taxonomy): domain Eukaryota; kingdom Viridiplantae; phylum Streptophyta; class Magnoliopsida; order Poales; family Poaceae; genus Aegilops; species Aegilops longissima. The sequence goes on along the minus strand of CM038677.1, from coordinate 653,242,666 downwards.
GAGGTTAGTTGGGCGTTGCCACTTTAAGTAGCGCATTCCGCTGAGGCCAAGCGTCCGGGTGCGTCATTAAGTACCGGAGTTGGTTCCTCGGGCACCGAGCCTCTTAACGGACGGCATGAATGCGAGCAGCTGGCGCCGGCTGGGAACACACCGCGCGACGGCGCGAGGGACGAGGGCTTTGGTGTGCCAGGGTAGTCAGATGCGGTCGTGGCAACGTTGGACATGCCCTTTGCTCAAATGCGATCCCCGCATGTCATTGAAAAACCAAGACGACCCGGCATGGTCTCAGGTCCAGAGGATGCAGTTGGCTGCGCTACACCACTCCGCGGACGCGTCGCGGCGCCCCGTGCATCCTCGACGAGTCGGGTGTTGGGTGTGTTTGGATTGTGGCCAAAGTGCACCTTACCAAAATTTTGGTCATACCCAAAGATTGGTCTTTGTTTGGATGGTTGCCATTTTTTTGGCATGCCAATGAACTCTAGCCAACTCTAGTTCATTTTTCTTGCCAATGTCGGCCAAATCATGGGCAACCAATACCTCAACCAAAATTTTGGTCATGACCCAAAGATTGGTCTTTGTTTGGATGGTTGCCATTTCTTTGGCATGCCAATGAACTCTACCCAACTCTAGTTCATTTTTCTTGCCAATGTCGGCCAAATCATGGGCAACCAATACCTCAACCAAAATTTTGGTCATGACCCAAAGATTGGTCTTTGTTTGGATGGTTGCCATTTCTTTGGCATGCCAATGAACTCTAGCCAACTCTATTTCATTTTTCTTGCCAATGTCGGCCAAATCATGGGCAACCAATACCTCAACCAAAATTTTGGCTACCCAATGCTTTGATGGGGCAACCTTGGGCACAAATCAAACATATCGTTGGTCGTGCCACAGCACTAACGCCACCCTCGGCACACTGAAACCGACCGTGTCTAGAGACGATATGAGTGTGTCGCTCACCACGGTCGCCGTGTCCAGAGGCGGTGCTGGAGCTGCGCCCCGTCGTTGGCCCCAACGACCCACATGAATGGTTGTCGGTGGCGAGGAGGTCAGTGCTCCGCGTTGCGCATTAGGCCTTTCACTATGTAGGCCAAGCGAGACAACTTATTGTTTATTTGATCCGTTCAAGTGTAATCATGTGGCGTTTGCTTATTTCTCATTCCTCTCCAACCCTCTTCTCCATCGATCATGTCGCCCTCCAGTCGAGTCCATCCTGCCGCATGACTCATTTGAACATTCCGCCGAATATCATTGGCATGTACCCACCCTAGTCCTCTTTCAATAGATCTCCGGACCCCGAGATGAAATCGAGAGGGAACGAGTGGGGGCATGTGATACCTAAGGCGGATTCAAAATTTTGAACCGGTGATGATAGCATCTGCAAATCATATATAAAGGGTATTCAATGTTCATTTTGTTTTTGAACGTACAATATACTCCCTCCTATCCTTTCTACTTTACATATAAGTTTTATGTGTAGTCAAAGTATCTCTACTATGATAAAAAGGTATGAACATTCAACAACGCCCAATCAATATTGTTAAATTCAATGACGTACTCCTAGATTTGTACTCGAGATGGTTTCCAATTTGACTATTGACAAGATTAATAGTACATGAGATGTATAATGTGAAAATTATATCATTGGAAACTCCTTTCACATACAAAATTGACTGTATGCTTTGTGTAAGTTGCATGTCATATATTATTACTCTAACATTTCGTCAAAGTTAGCCTCGAAAAACGCATTAGACCCTCTATGCTTTGTGTAAGTTGCATGTCATATATAATTACTCTAACATTTGTGTAAGTTGCATGTCATATATTATTACTCTAACATTTGGTCAAAGTAGTATAGTGGAAGTGGATCCTCGGCGTAGGTATCCCTGCCTTACCCTCCCTTTCGGTCACTTCTTGGCGGACCCCATGCTTGCTAGGCCCCGTATGTCAGTTACTCAATGGGTTCGGCCACGTCAGGGGATCCTCATCCATATATACTCCCTCTGTTTTTATTTACTCCGCATAAAACGGAGGGAGTGGTGGTATAATAAATGACACGGGCGGGGAGGGGAGGGACGTCGGCTTGCTCTCAACTGTGGTCCCACAAGTGGCCAAAAACGCAAGACGGCGCGTTCCATTCGGTGGCGGCGTGGAGGGTCCAGCGTGCGGGCTGCAACGCTAATGCGACAAGAGCGATGTCTGATCAAAACCGATTGACCGGTAGTCACGGAACCACTATTCACACGAACCTTGTTTGCTCGGCCTCGCCAGCCACGCCCTAAAACCACACCAAATCTCCAGCCCATTCCCCACCTTTAGATCCCTAGCCCGCATCAAGCGTCCCTAGTTCGCCGGAAAGCCATGGTGCGCCGCAAGATCACTTACTACAAGATGCTAACGCCGGAGCGCCGCGCAGAAATCGCGGCGGCGGTCGGCGCCATGCACCTCCATTCCCAAGCTCGCTCTACGGCGGGCCAATCCCGAGTTCTCTGGAGCCAAGCTACGAGAAGGAGGAAGCCGATCAATGTTCATCGCGGAGGTCGCGGCGCGAAGGCCCCAATGGGTATGAGACGATGGGCGTCGACTTCGTGCGGCGTCCGAGTCCCCATGGTGCAAAGCGGACCAGCGGTTCAACATGGCGATACTAAAGGAGGACCGGAGGCGAGGCTCAACTCGGCGCTGAGCGCGCGCATGCCGCTGCCATCGAGGCTCTCCGCGCAGCGGAACCGGATGTCGTGGATGTGAACCGGGCGGAGGAGGCTCAACTTGAGGCGGAGCGCGCGGATGCCGCTGCCATCGAGGCCCTCCTGCAGGCGGAACCGGACGTCCTGGACATGAACCGGGCGGCAGAGGCTCGACTCGACGCAGAGCGCGCGGATGCCGCTCTCATCGACGCCCTCCTGCAGGTGGAACCGGACGTCCTCGACTTGAACCGGCTTGTGCTCTCGTCCATGCAGAGCGCCTGCACGCTCCGCTTGAACGAGTAGCTGGAGGCCGAGGACAACCACGGTGCGGAGACACACGTCGGTAGCGACGGCTGGTTCGCGCCGGCAGCCAAAGACGACGAGGTCGTCTCTTTCCGTGAGCAGTGATAATTTTTCTTTATGTTGTTGTTTTTATGGATCTTTTGCTGTGTAAAAACATATTGTACTATATTTGTTATGCAAGTCGCCTGACTTGGGTCAGTCTACCATTTCAGGCGGTTGGATGAATATCCTACGTCTCCTAACCCTTTTTCCTTCTTCCTCACCTCTTCTTCTTCCCCAATGACCACCGCACGGGCCTTACGGATACTCCCCAACATGCGGTTGGATAAACATACTCTATGAGCGAAAATTATGTGTCAGCGATAGGATGGCTGAGTTTGGTTTGTTCACATGCGACACACATGTCGATGAGGGTGTGTTCCTTGGTTGGGTTTGCGGCGTCAGGAGCGATTGTGTGAGGTGCGGTGCGACCAGGGCGTGCAGGAGCGACCGTGTGAGGTGCGCGTGCGACCTGCTGCAGCCGTCTGCAAGTGTACCTCCTTCTCATTTTGAAAACTTTAGGCAAGCTTGGCAAAAATGTGTGGCGAAGTTTGGCAATGCAAGGCCTAGACCCAAGCAGGATAAGTACGTACGTACTAGGAGTACTAGTGTTAAAAAAGAAAGGCGAGGTTTTCCTTCGCGGGATTTAATCAATAAAAATCCTCGTTTCACGTGTCAGTTAATGCGTATTTTTTCGAAAGACCAAAGAGCTAACCATCTCACTCCTCATCGCTTGATTAATGCAGCGCCATGCAAACCAACCTTCTCACTTCCGCATGCATGCAGGGGATATTAATGTCCTTGGTTGCTAACCCCATCAATTTTGCCTCGATTAGTGTTAGTGGCCCTTTGCAAATTGTAATTTTGATAATACTGGCCTTGTGTACAAAAAAATGGAGGTAGTAACTATATTTGACTTCCTTCCCCATTGCGGTGACGTCGATGATTTTTTTTGTGGTTTGGCGAAGTGCGTTCAACGGAGAACACCATTGAGGGAGACCACGGTAAGTCGTTCGCAAGTGCCGCTTGCAAGCCAAGTCAACCGCCTTATTTGCATCCAGGAAGTCCTTTACTAGTACTACTACTAGGAGTACTAGTGCAGTGAGATGGTTTCTCGAAGAAGACGATGGAAAAGCGGAGTCAACGAGGAGTGAAATGATGGTTGCTTCGTCCGTGCTTTGTGATTTGACGCCTCACTGCTTTGTGATTTGTGATAGAAGGGACAGGGGAGTAGACTATGTGCTCTATACTGTACTACATGCGTCCAAGCATGGGAGAAAGAGGAGAGACGTTGCATTTTTCTATTCCTTCAATCAATCAATCAGGAGCTTCGGTTCCATCTTTTGGCTTTGGCAACACCGTCCCACAATGGTTCCCACGATGCCAAAAGCTATTTTCACATTTGGCTACACTGCGTGGATGCCCTTAACCATACCACTTGGTTTTGCTCCTGTGTGCTATCTATACAAATCTCAATTATATTGATCTAAAAAATTATAGAATCAAGATTAGTAAAAAGGAGGTGATTTTGCCGCGCGGATGGCGGTTTGCTAACATGCGGTCCCACGTGTCAGTGCTTTACCAAGCCGATCCGCGTCCCACATGAGGCAGAACAACGTCAGAAGCAACCCGTGGTTAAGTTGAAGAAGATGAGGGAGAAGCGGATTCAGCAACGAGTGAAATGATGGTTGCTTCGTCCCTCCAACTTGTTTTTTTAGCATTATTACTTCGTCCCTCCAACTTAACTGCGGGAAAGGTGCAGCTTTGTGATTTGACGCCTCATTGCTCATTACGACGCCGGCGCCATGACTGGGGTGCTTCACCCCGGCTGCTCTGCATTGTATTTCGGTATGGCACGTGGACCCGGTAGCTTGATGTCCCACATGTCGGCGAAAGGGACTAGAAGATTTATGAAAGCGAGCGCTCCACTCTTACGACGGAGGAGTAAACAACACGACGGCCCAGTGAACTGTCACTTGTACTGTATGAAGGAAATATGCCCTAGAGGCAATAATAAAGTTATTATTTATTTCCTTATATCATGATAAATGTTTATTATTCATGCTAGAATTGTATTAACCGGAAACATAATACATGTGTGAATACATAGACAAACAGATAGTCACTAGTATGCCTCTACAAGACTAGCTCATTAATCGAAGATGGTTATGTTTCCTAACCATAGACATGTGTTGTCATTTGATTAATGGGATCACATCATTAGGAGAATGATGTGATTGACATGACCCATTCCGTTAGCTTAGCACTTGATCGTTTAGTATGTTGCTAATGTTTTCTTCATGACCTATACATGTTCACTGTAACTATGAGATTATGCAACTCCGTTTACGGAGGAACACTTTGGTACTACCAAACGTCACAACGTGAATCGGGTGATTATAAAGGAGTACTACAGGTGTCTCCAAAGGTACTTGTTGGGTTGGCGTATTTGAGATTAGGTTTTGTCACTCCGATTGTCGGAGAGGTATCTCTGGCCTTCTCGGTGATACACATCACTTAAGCCTTGCAAGCATTACAACTAATGAGTTAGTTGTGAGATGATGTATTACGGAACGAGTAAAGAGACTTACCGGTACGAGATTGAACTAGGTATTGGATACCGACGATCGAATCTCGGGTAAGTAACATACCGATGACAAAGGGAACAACGATATCGTTATGCGGTTTGACCGATAAAGATCTTCGTAGAATATGTAGGAACCAATATGGGCATCCAGGTTCCGCTATTGGTTATTGACCGAGAATGGTTCTAGGTCATGTCTACATAGTTCTCGAACCCGTAGGGTCCGCACGCTTAACGCTTCGATGACAGTTCATTATGAGTTTATAAGTATTGATGCACCAAGGTTGTTCGAGTCCCGGATATGATCACGGACATGACGAGGAGTCTCGAAATGGTCGAGACATAAAGATTGATATATTGGAAGCCTATGTTTGGACTTGGAAGGGTTCGAATGAAAACAGAAGTTACTGAACACCGGGGTTACGGAACCCCGGGGGTATATGGGCCTTAATGGGCCACAAGGGAGAAGAGGAAGGGCCGGCCGGGGCAGGCGCGCTCCCCTCCCCTCTAGTCCGAATAGGACAAGGAGAGGGGCGCGCCTTCCCTCTTCCCCCCCAATCCTACTCCAACTAGGAGAGGGGAGTCCTACTCGGTGGGAGTAGGACTCCTCGGCCGCGCCTCCCTAGGGCCGGCCGCACCCCTTTGCTCCTTTATATCACGAGGCAGGGGGCACCCATGACACACAAGTTGATCTACGGATCGTTCCTTAGCCGTGTCGGTGCCCCCTCCACCATATTCCACTTCGTCATATCGTCAGAGAGCTTAGGCGAAGCCTGCGCCGGAGAAGTCATATCGTCATGAGCTTAGGCGAAGCCCTCGTCGGTGGAGCATCAACATCGCCTGCCACGTCGTCTTGTGGAACTCATCCCGACACTTTGCTGGATCGAGTCCGGGATCGTCATCGAGCTGAGCGTGTGCGTAACTCGGAGGTGCCATCGTTCGGTGCTTGGATCGGTCGGATCGTGAAGGCGTGCGACTACATCAACAGCGTTGTTATAACGCTTCCGCTTTCGGTCTCACGAGTGCGTGGACGGACACTCTCCCATCTCGTTGCTATGCCATCACCATGGTCTTGCGTGTTCGTAGGAAATTTTTTTGAAATTACTACGTTCCCCAACACTGTATAGTACTATAGTTTTGTTGTTTCGCACGATCCATCGATACAAACCCGATTAAACAGGAAAGGGCGGGATTTTTCCCGCGCGGTAGATGATACTGGCCATACATTTCAAAGGCAACTTTAATGTATGCAAATTGAATAATTATAAGTAACAATATGATATCTAGTAAAACTAAAAACACATATGATTTATTGTGTTAAAGTGTAATAGTAGTGCTGTATTGCATAGTTGTTAGATGTAACATGCGAGAACGTGTAGAGATGTAGTTTTGGAGGCCTATAGAGAAAAAGCGTATCGGTCACGAACTTCGAATAAGCTGATTACGGTCACTATATCGTTTTGCGGTGATTATCCGTCACTTGCTCACGATTCAGCATCGATTGCACTCTATTGACCGGCCAAATAGTCTGTGTGGCGCCATGTTGACTAGTTAAATTGACCATGTTCCTTGTGGGTCCCACCCGTCGATTCGCATAGGGAAAAGGTCGATAAACACAAATTTACGCAGCGCGACAAGGCTCCAACCCGTGCGCTGAATCACCTGGTTGTGTATGTATGCTGCTGTGGCACGATGTGTGCGCATGCACGTGTAGGTTGAGGACTTGAGCGTGAGAGTGTGTGTTGGTCGTGTGGTGTATGCATGCATGCATGCGTGTGTGCATGTGAGTGTTGCGTGCGTGCGTAGCTGCGTGTGTACGTGTGAGTGTTGCGTGCGTGCGTGGGTGCATGTGTTTGTGTGAGTGTTGCGTGGATGCAGTTCGTGTGCATGCGTGCGTGTGTGTATAATCACCACACCAGCTCTTGTGTGTTAAAACAGACGGCTCAGCATACCAATACAAGGCAACCTTGTCCGATGTGCCCGCGGTCATGATTTCGAACCACCGTCAAAATATTTTTTTTGTCGTTTGTATTCATTCTTACTAGCAAGATGCTCGTGCGTTGCACGTAACATCAAGATGCATTTGTATGACTTGTTTATCTTGTGAGAGAAAAGGATGAACGAGGGAAGGCCTTATTTGCAAATGTGGAGAGGTGTGTGGGTACCTTTTTGCTAAATGCCATAGTTTCTTTCCTATCCGTCAGATATAAATCGGACGGCCTATATTGCAAGATGGCAGGTACACCATCATCACCAACTCTATCTTTTATAAGAGTGTATTTTATGTATTTTATAAGAGTGTAGATGTAGAGTAGATACAAGTCGACGGGTGGGCACGATGGTAGTGAGATAATGTGATGCGACACTAGAGGTGCCACGTGGAGCGTTTAACCTGTCAACTAGTCATGTCATGAGCAAATACAGAGTTATGCGGTGAGCCCGTGATCTGAATAATAACCACTAAACATAAGCGGTGACCGTAATGAGTGGATTATGAAGTCCAATGTATGTATCAAGGCTTCGCTTCAAATACAATGATGTCATTGCATATATCGCGAGAGAAAGATGAAACACGCGTGAATTTTCTGGGGGCTTACTTTTAGAGGACACGGAGATAGTTTTGTGTGCATATGTGAAAGGCGTTGATGAGGGGTGTATGCTATGGAGAGAGAGATGCTCTTCGTTTCTCTTTATTATGACTAACTTTGTATATAATATAAAATATACAAATTCACAGTCTTGGAATAAATATCATTGTGGGCACCATGCAATGCAAATTAGCGTTCAGACTCCTCCATATAACTTTGTAATGTTTTATATATGTAGAAACTCTAAAATAATTTTTTGGCCACACTTTATTCAAAAGGAATGTTGTATGCGAAATAAACGTGAAGAGAGGGCTCTTTAGATCAATGGGGTACGTGATGTAACATGTGTGAATGTGTAGTTGATGCATTTGGCGGGGCCTAGAGAGGTATGTGTGTGTATTATGTATTTGAGAGAGGCATGGATAGAGGGGCCGACGGGGGGCGTGGGAGAGATAGCACGAGAAATGAGAGTGGTCTAGAGAGAGAGACGAATATGACGTCACGACAAGAGATTCCATTCCCTTGAGTGTGTATATGCAAGGGGGGAGGGAATAGAGGCACCAGGAGAAATTTTCTGTGTGTGTGGTGTTTGTGTTGGTATGTGTGGGTATGAGAAGATAATGAGACGTGGGGGCAGAGGGTGTGTCACCGCGTGAGGTCCGGTGGGTCGAGGTGAGGCCCTTCATTCGGTTCCGTCCTGCGCCACATTGGTCGGCTCATGACACATTTAGGAAGACCCATGGATGACTAGTCATACAAGACAAATATAGCAGAATTGTGAAGGACTCTGTGTCCATTGACAAAGCCCTCTAGGATTTGTAACCCTAGGTTCTCGGACTAAGGTAACCCCTTTATCTCTGATATTACTATTCATCCAACCTAACTTTAAGGGGCATCCTACAGAATGCTCTGCTAGAATCATACTAAATCGATTAGGAAGAGAGGTGTGAGGCAATGCTTGAGAGACAGCGCGAAAGATAATGTGCGTACATGAGACACGTAGGCAGGTCCATGTATATAGAAAGGGTCGATGAGGATTGTGCGTGTGTATGTTTGCGAGAGGAAGAGTGCTTGTGATAAAGGTTAGTGAAAACAGTTGTAAATGGTTACGAGAGGGAGGGAGGGTTATATCTAGAGCATGTGTGCGAGAAAGACACCTCGGAAGAGAGTGTTTGAGCATGTGTGAGAGACCACCGGTGGAGAGTGAAACTACACGTAAAAGACTGCTCTACACATTGGTTAAAGATATAAATTGTATCCAAATATTAGGATGGGATCATGATATTTGCAATTCGCGTAAGGAGCGGTCATTGATCCATCAGACATCAAGATTCTATCGAGTTTGAGCATGTATATGTTATTATTCGACACAATTGATCCACATAATTAGTATTTTGAACTCCAGACAATGCATCGCTTTAGCAATCGAATATAAACGTGAGTATAGTTCATGTTGTGTGTGTAAAGCACATTATACATACGAAAGTTACACAATGGACATTATAAATAGCTACATATGAACTAGCATACATTTGAATTCAACTTAAGGTGGTTTAAAAAATCGAATTCAACATGAAGTCCATTCAATTATTTGAATTTGATATCATGGCATTTGTAAACCATACCTACATTATGGGGGCACCAATGTTTGCTTTGATTTTGTACATAATAGCATATGTAGTCGTGTACAAAATAGATTCAAATTTAGCTCCTCCATTCCAAAATAATCGTAGTTATAGGATTTTCAAGTGTCAAAATTTCAAAAAGAAGCGGATAATTTAATGAGGTTTTCAAACATACAAGGTCAAACATAACGTTGTCTATTTAGGTCAATCCTCATAGTTCAAGAGTACTCTAAACGTGAATGCTTGTGTTTCAAAATTTCGAACAAAGCGCCAAAAGAGCCTCTACTACTTGAAACCGCGTGAGACCAATGTTTGGTAGTACAAGGAAATTACTTTTCTAATAACTCCGACCCGTGAAACCCGCCGGCCTGACGTCCAAAGGTCTAAACCGGGGTAGGTTTGTAGCTTCATCTAGACGCCGCGCAACCGCCTCCGAAAAACATTCATACACAATGGTCGCCTAAGCACACATGCGCTCGGCCGAAATCGCTCCCGCCCACTATTTGGGACACCTGGATTACCATCCTACCCCGACCATGATGGGTCCGAAATTTAAGAGGGGGCAAAGTTTGTACTTTCCCCAAATTTCAAACAAGCGCGTCCCATCTTCTGCTCAAAAAGCCAAAAACAAGCGCGTCCCTGACGAAACATGGTTCCCCCCCACCCGTCTGATTCCCCATTCGTACTCCGTGGGCGCCAAAACTACCTCTCCACCAGCCGCGATACCCTGGTGTCCTCCATCCGCCACCCCATCCCACCCATCAACCGCCGCCCTCCTCCATCACGCCGGAGCTGATACCCCGACGTCGTCGTCCACCGCAACCTCAACCGCAACGTCCTCCACGGCTAGTAGTTGAAGCCGAAGCCGAGCCGTCCGTATCCGAGCCAGTTCAACCACGTTGTCCTGCGCCTCACCGTTGCTGCTCCAACTTCGCCACCCTCCACTGCACCAGAGTTGTTCCTGCTACGCCGTCCTTTGCCTCGGATCTGCTTCCCCTCCGCCGACATACGGCCACGGCAACACAGTCAACAATTTGGCCATGGATTCGTCCAAGCCTGCACCCTCCAGAACATCGGTTTCCCCGGTAAAAAGAAGAAGATCGGTGCGACATGTGGAGGTGACCACACCGGCAACCGAAGAAGGTACTCCTCTTCCCTTATTCGTGCAAAACTTACGCCTCTGGTTGCACGGTATTCATCCCACAGAAGACACTAGTTGACCGCTTCTTATTGATACTAGATGTTCCTAGTAACTCGCGACGCACAAGGTTTCTCCTCATATACTATTTCACCTTAGCTAGAGGTCCGTCGCCCCCCTGAATTCCAATTTCTGGCCAGTTGATTCCCAATTAACGGAAGCATTCCCCGACGTAACAAGCGCTAGTACGACTATTACGCCGGGGAAGCAGCGCCTTGGTGTTTATCTTAGGGGTGTGTGCGGCCTAGAGCTACTGGCGCCCGATCAGGAGGTTGGTCGGGATTAAAGGGATGGCCTGGGGGCACTGCCAAGCAAGGCGGTGGTGTGAGGTCGATGGGAGGCGGGCGGCGGAGGCAGGGTGCAGGCCGGTGGTCGCCAAGCGGTTCGAGAAAGATCGTCAAGGAGTGGTGGCGGGAGGTGACGAAGGCCATCTGCCCGTTCCTTATAGATCGAGACGGTTCATAAAAAATCGATGACCTATTTATTTTTAGTCATTGTTATCTTGATAGGACCACATGTGGTGGTGTCTTTGGAGGAGTACCTGCATTTCTGTGCTCATATATTACAAAATCATACGTATTAGAATCTAATTTTGTTTGCCATGCAATATTGTAAAGCTATCATATGTCTCCTGTCATTTATTTTTCAGCCACCTGCTATCTGCTACTTTTATAGTGCACTACTTCTGCACACACTTCACCCATACTCCCACTATTGTGTTTTTATGCAAGGGTATTTCAGACCCTGCCTTCACAGAAGCAGGAAAGAGAAGAGAGAAGTCGCTCCAGCGTGGTACGCGGCTAGGCCAGACATGTTTCAAGACTTTAAAGGGTGTAGTGTCAGCAGATGGAGATGGGGAACGTAGCTCTGGAGTTGATGATCTCGCTCGCCGTGAACCACCATCCCAGGTGCTTGCTTTAACTTCACGGTGTCATATGTGGTTGCATGTTGCATATGGTGTCTAGCTTGTATTCGAAAGGTTGAAGTCAGTCTTTTTCAAGATAAGGAAAGATATTTTTTACATGAACCACCATCCCGGGAGCACCAGAAGACAAATAGCTAGTCGTAGAATCGGCCGAGCCAGTGACAAGCCCAAAAAAGATAGGCATCACACGAAGCCAACTAAAAGCTGCGATGGTGGCGAAGCAGCCCGCCTCCCACCAGGCTCTCGGGTCCTAGATGATCATGCTCACCACTCCAGCCCGATGTCTAGCTTGTATTGCTTCCAATTTGGTTAAATTGCATCCGCTTAGCTTACACATTATACCTTTGAATATGACATGCCTTTCTGCTTTTGGTACATACTAGTACATCTGTATTAACCATGTTCTTACATCAAACTAATGTTCTTGTGTATCCCTCATCAATCACTTATGACGAGGCAGGCAGGCAAGGGGACTACTCATTTAAAGAATGCAGCATCAGCCTCCGACATGATTCTCAAGAAATGCAAATGCTAGATGAAGATAGTGAATGTAGCTCAGTAGTTGATTACAACATTTCCCTACACTAGCATCGCAGGTGCTTGCTCTAACTTGGCAGCGTGATATGTGGTTGCATGTTGCATATGGTGTCTAGATTGTAATTCTTCCAATCTGGTTAAACTGCATGTGCTAGTCTGCTTAGCTTATAGTACATTATACTGTTAATGTGACATGCCTTCCTGTATTTAGTACATAGTACATCTGTCTATTAAGCATGTCCTTACATAAAACTATTGTTTTTTGTATCCCGCATCAATCAATATGACGAGACACCTTTAGTATATGCGGTGCGATATTAGTTGCATCTTTCATATGATTTATAGCATGCGCTGCTTCTAATTTGTTGAAATTCCATTTATGATGGGGCGCTTTTAACTTGGCGAGTCATATTGGTTGCATCTTTCATGTGGTGTCTAGCTTGCATTGCTTCTTATTTGCTGGAATGGTTTCGCTTAGTTTACACAAACAGTTGTGAACATGCCATGCCGTCCTGTTTTTCGTACATATTCCATCCTGGTATCATGTGTTTGCCTTACATCAAAGTAGTGATTGTCGTTATCATGCATGAATGAGTTACGAAGAGAATTTTATTGCTTTTTCTTGTCGGTTTTACTTGACAATTCAAAATCAATAAAGGGAAGGAAGTTAGCAAGGCAGCGGATAAAGGTGCTCCTTCGAGCGGAGGGCCTCTCAGATTTCTCCTCCACACCCCCAAGATGATTTCCAAGACAACACATGCATAGACACTCAACAAAGTTGTGTTTATGATGAGCACGTCTCCCCTAGTGCAGCATCACCGGTGCTCCCTCTAACTTGGCAATCGTTATATGTGGTTGCATGTTATGTGTGATGTCTAGCTTGTATTGCTTCTAATTTTGTTGAGTTCCATCTGCTTACTTTACACATTATACTTGAATAAGACACGTGTTCTGTTTCTAGAACATACAATATCATCTATCACACCATGTTCTTACATCAAATTACTACTGTTGTGTAACCTACAACAATCACTTATCATAAGACACGTTTGACTTCAGAGTGTGATATAGGTTACATCTCACATTCTTTTCTAGCTTGTACTACTAATTTGTTGAAATGGCACTTATGACGAGACAGTTTTAACTTGGTAGAGTGATATTCGTTGCATCTTTCATATGGTGTCTAGCTTTCATTGCTTCTAGTTTGTTGAAATGCCTTCTTCTTAGTTTACACATCATAAGTTGTGAATATGCAATGCTGTGAATATGCAATGGCACTAATGACGAGAAACCACTAACATGGTAGTGTGATGTTGTTTGCATCTTGCATGTGATTTATTTCTTGTACTGCTTCACATTTGTTTAAACGCCATTTATGATGAGACACTGTTAACTTGGCAGAGCGATATTTGTAGCATCTTTCATATGGTGTCTACCTTCCATTGTATTGCTTCTAATTTTGTAAAATGTCTTCTTCTTAGTTTACACATCATAGTTCTGGTTATCTCTTCCGTGCTGTTTTTCATACATATTACATCCTCCTATCATGTGGTTGTCTAACATCAAAGTTCAGTTAAATGCATCACACATCAATTTGTTACGAAGAACTAAATTGTTATTTGTTTTTCTTGTCGGCATGACTTAACATGGCACAGAGAAAGACGAAGAAACACAGAATGGCAGGGAATGAGAAGCGGATGAATCTTGCAGATTCTGTTGGTACAGATGGTGCAATAGAAGGTCAAAGTCCAGCGGAAAATTCTACAAACACGGCATCCCATGCTACACGAGCTGCAAAAAAAGCCAAACAGAAACAAATAGCTGCCACCAAACAAGCAGAGACAGCCCTAGTTCTTGCAACACCTACCACATTACTACCAGCTACACGACATACTCGTGCGTCAACGAGCTAGCAGACGCGTTCCCAAGCTCCCTTGCCACGACACTACTTCCCAAGCACTCTTGACACAAGATGAGTTGGCAATATCGATGAACCTTGTGAGCTTCAACAGCAAGAAGGTAGTTCTTTGGAGTCAAATTCTGATTCCATGCTTCTTTATATGTAGTCTCATAGTTTGATGTACACTAACACTTCCTATGTTCGTTGTTGGACTAGCACCTAGGCACAAGAGGAAACAAACATCGGGATAATGCTCGATAGGTTAACTAAATCTAGAGGAGGAAGAATGGAGATCCGTTTGAGGCAGGTTTAAAAGGCCACGTGATGCTCTGAGTCAGCCAAGTTAGTATCGAGGCAGCGGTTGCCGTTAGGTGTCATGTCGTATCCTCCCAACATGGATTCATGACAGGAATGACAAAGACGAAACCAGTTCAACACCTTCCTCGACCATTTATCTGTAAGTATGGTTATGTATGGAAACTAGTAATATCGTCTTGCTCTCTCCCATACTTCCTAGGTTGTCGATAATGAGACTCCCATAATTTTCAACAGATGAGGTTCAAGTTGGATAGCCAAGATGATGCAACTGACAAGCTTGCACCCATGTTTTCAAGTCTGCTCTGCTGACGATGTCGGTATAACTTGAGGAAAACTCACTTTGAAACCAAGGCTAACGGTGAACTTTCCCAAACATCTCGATGGAAAATATATCGGATGAAGACCGGAGGGCCTTGTTAAACACTGGTGCGATCCAAGTATCGGTACATTATATATATGTGATCGATCACATGTTGAAGTCCTATTTACGCATGTGTCACACAAATCTATCTTCTTGTAGGTGAACTGTTCAAAGAACAAGGCCAACCGTACAAAAGTGAAATTCCAACAGACGACAGGATCTTGTAGCTATATTGCACACTGCGAGGCTCTCGTAATTAGCTGCTGTTTCACTCTTTTCGTTGTACCATATTATCAGATGTATATTGACTTGTTCGAAATGCAGAGGAAAACCCGCAAGGACCAAAAAGTACCTGAACCAAATGTTGTGGAAATCTTCAAGGACTGTCACACCAGCAAGAAGAAGGGCATGACTACACCAGTCAAAGCCGCTGTTGTAAGTCCTTAATCCTCATGCCTTTTAACTACTACTTACTCTTACGTGTGCCTTGAACTGCATGGTTTGCAGCCAATGTCTATTACTCTTTTCAATTTTGTACACAATTGTCTTAGCGTATCATTGCACCTTAGAAGGTTTAAAGAGAGGAGTGATGTTCCTTTGATCTTGACCCGTAATCTAGTTACGTCTTTGGACTTGCCCACACAACGTTACAATTGCTTGTTTATGCATTCTCGGTTGTTTTATGATATGAATGATGTCATACTATGCTTACCGTATTATAAACTTCGTCTCTTTATCCTTAGCCCTCAATACAATGTGAAGAAATAGACAATACATTAGCGATGGTACATGGTCATATGTTTGGAACCTAGTTTTATTATGTACTTTGCAATAAAATACAACTAATATTTTACATGGGTTCACCAGAATAAGTTCTGTATATAGACCAAAGCTATTTTGTTTGGATTTGGTGCCTCCTTAATATCTTCTGTTCTAGTACTACTAATGTAAAACCTCAACTTTTCAGCGAGCTATGGAAAAAATGGTGGAACCGCCACCTTACGAAGGTGGCGAGGCAACTATAACCGCAATGTCGACTCTTGCTGCGATGGGTCGATAATCGTCCACTAACGATGCCAAAAGCATGTTCCTGCGTAATACTAGGTTGGTTGTTAAGGCAATATCGTCCAAACTGCCTCATGATCAAGATATGCAAGCTCAAAGCAATGTTGTATTTGCGCTCCAGACACAAGTCCATTCCCTAACAGAGGCCCTTTGTGAAACAAGGAGAAACATTGCTCAATGTCGTCAAGATATGCATGGTTTTGAAACCAGACTATCAGACTTTTGCTATGTTGTTCAGGAGCCTAGGGGAAATGAAGGTGACGGTTATGGTGCTCCATCGAACAATACTGCATGAAAACGTAACAATCAGGTCAAATGAACTGAGCTTCTGAACTTCTGGTGGTGCATTTATCTGCTAGACTGTTAAGTTTTATGCCAACCTTACTTTTGTTATGTAGTTGTAATTTGTTTTGGTGTTATACAAAATCTATTCTTAACATGCAGCCACCGGTTGAAGAAAACAGCAAGCCATTTTTGTATAGTGTAGGGTGTTCCCTATATTTGCACTGGTGGCGATCTTTGATGCCGAGTGGATGTAATCTGTGCAATCGCCTTAATAGCCTAGCGTTAGTTTCGGCCTTATTTATTTCCTAGTCTTCTTTTTCCCTGGTTTGCTAGTGGCCGCAACTACCATGGGCCATATACGAGCCGTAGGATCCATGGGTCTCCTACGGGCCGTCGATAAATGGGCCTATAATCGGTGGGCCTCGGGCCGTCGATAAATGGGCATGTAATCGGTGGTCCTAGGGCCGTCGGATAAATGGGTCTACATGGGCGTGTCAGGCGTAATTGGTATCGGCCCGGCGATGGTAACGTCGCGATTAACGGTAGTAGGACTGCAAAGGCTTAATTACATCAAAGGCATAACGGGTCGTTAATGGGCGAGAATATAGGATGGCCGGATAATGCGCAACGGGTTAACGTGGCGAAACGGGCCGACTCTTGCCATGGGCGAATTTGGCCCATTAGGGTAACAGATCGATGTGGTCGACTCTTGCCATGGGCGAATTTGGCCCATTTGGGGAACATGCCAAGATGTGGGTGACTCTTGCCATGGGCCAAATTTGGCCCATTAGGGAAACAGCCGAATGGGCGGAAGTAATCGAGGGTCAAAAAGAGCCCAAGAACGTATGGGCGTCAATAGGCCGAAAGCTAACACGGAAGTGAAACGGCCCATGTAAATCACGGGCCGTTAATGGGTACAAAGAAAATTACTGTTCATTATGGGCTAGAGTCACCGTGGGCCTGTAAAGGGCGGAAAGATACAATGGCCTCATATGGGCCGAAAGACGTCGTGGGCCATACATGGGCAGAAAGTGAAATGGGCTGGTGTTATATTCGACGGCCCACATGACGTTGTTGGGCCGATTTCCTTTAGGGCCTAACGGGCCGTGAGTTAACGGGCCGTAAAATGGGCTATTTGCAAAGAGACCGTTAACAGGCTTTTCATGGGACAGCCCGTTAACTTTTGACCAAGTCAAATGGGTCGGCTTTGTAAGCTAAATGGGCCAGTGGTGGGCTGTGGCACGTGTCGACATATCATAGGCGCCTATCTGACCCAGTGACAAGCTGACACGTGTTTCGTCCGGCCAATAAGAATTTTACACGTGGAAATTTCCCATTGGTCGGGGCTGTTAATGGGTTATCGGATCCAAAACCCGACCCGATAGCTTAACGGCGTTCCGTTACGGTGGAGGCCACGTGTCGGTCACCCTTGACGAAAGCACTTCTGTGACGCGCGATTTATCGTCATGGAAGTGGACACTACTGTGATGATAATTTTCGTAATGTCATGGAACACTTCTACGACAGCACAGGTATGACTATCTTGATTATGTCATAAATTTGTCATGGATGTACATGCATGACAAAAAACACGACCTACTGTGACAAACATGTATCATCACGGAAGTGTATTTTTTGTAGTGATAGTGCCTGCTAGTTGGTGCTTTATAAGAGAAGATGGAGACTCAAATTAAAAATAAAAATTGCATAAAGTAAAAGAAAGACCCTTCGTAGAGGGAAGTAGGGATTTGTAGAGTTTCCAGAGCTCAAAGCGAAAATTGAGAGATAAAAACATTTTGAGAGGCATACTTTTCCCACCAATGAAAACGACTCAGAGCTCCCAACACTTTCCATGCTAGATATATCATAGGCGGTTCCCAAACAGAAAATAAAGTTTATTCCTTTTTCCACCATACTTTCACTTTCCATGGCTAACCGTATCCACGGGTGCCCTCCATACCAACACTTTCCAAGGAATTTATTATTTAATAACATAAAATAAACTCATTTTTATTTTCGGGACTAGGCATCCCTAATACCTTTGCCTTACTCTCGTGCAATGACAATTTAATAAACACTCATCGTGAGAATAACACATCTAGCATGGAAAATATTGACCACCCATCACCGCCTTTCAAGCGGTACGAGCACACAAAAAAGAGAAATTTATTTTGAAAATTAGAGATGGCACATACAAATTTGCTTAGAATGGCAAAAGAATACCGCATATAGGTAGGTATAGTGGACTCATGTGGCAAAACTGGTTTAAAGGATTTTGGATGCACAAGTAGTGATCATACTCAGTGCAAAATGAAGGCTTGCAAAAGTTTGAGAAGCGACCAACCAAGAAATGAATAATCTCATAAGCGAGCATTGAGCATAATTAACACCGAATAATGCACCACAAGTAGGATGTAATTTCATTGCACAACTATTGACTTTCGTGCTTGCATAGGGAATCACAAACCTTAGCACCAATATTCTTACTAAAGCACAATTACTCATCAACATGACTCACATATCACATCGTCATATCTCAAAACTATTAAAATGAATCAAGTTTATTTTGTCCAATGATCTTCATGAAAGTATTTATTACATCCTTCTTGGATATCTATCATATTGGGACTATTTTCATGTGTTGCTTTTGATAAGCTCAAATAAATATAAGTGAAGATCATGAGCATAATATTTCTTTCTCTCAAATTAATTTAAGTGAAGCAAGAGATAATGTTTTCAAAAATACTAAAGCACACCATGCTCAAAAAGATATAAGTGAAGCACAAGAGCAATTCCATAGAAAAGAGCTTCGTTGGCGGGATGTGAGTGCCGCTTACCTAGCCTCCCTGGCAACTATTTGAGGACTCTATTTTATTTAAAAACTTTTAGATCTAAGTATTTTATTAAAACAGCAAGCAAAACAAAACAAAATGACATTTCAAGAATATCACACATCATGTGAAGAAGCAAAAACTTAGACTCAACCGATAGTAACCGGTAATTGTTGAAGAAGAAAGGTGAGATGCCTACTGGGGCATCGCCAAGCTTAGATGCTTGAGACTTCTTGAAATATAAATTTTGGATGCCTTGGGCATACCGAGGCTTGAGCTTTTGTGTCTCCTTAATTCCGCTCATATCATGGTTTCCCTAAATCTCAAAAACTTCATCCACACAAAACTCAACAAGAACTCATGAGATAGGTTAGTATAAACCAATGCAAAATCCTTATCATTCTCTACTGTAGCAAATCATTAAAATTATTATTAAACATTGCATACTAAATGCCTCTGCATATTTAACACTCCTATCCTCAAATAGAATCATTAAACAAGCAAACATATGCAAACAATGCAAACATAACAGCAATCTGCCAAACCAGTACAGTCTGTAAAGAATGCAAGATTCATCATACTTTCCTAACTCCAAAAATTATGAAAATTTCACCACACTGTAGAATTTTATCAGAGCTTATTATGCAAAAGTTTCAACATTTTATCACTTTCTGACTTTTCTAGGGAATTTTTGCAACAGCGATAAACTTTCTGTTTTCAAACAGCAACATGTAGACCTGCAAAATAAGCAAGGTAAAGGCTATCCTTGACGTTTTTATTGAAAAAAAATATGCAAAATATTATTCTAAATAGAAGCAAGAAAATCCTAACACAATAAAATGACGCTCCAAGCAAAACTCATATCATGTGATGAATAAAAACATAGCTCCAAGTGAGGTTACCGATAATGTTGAAGACGAAAGAGGGGATGCCTTCCGGGGCATCCCCAAGCTTAGTTGCTTGTACCTTCCTTGAATATTACCTTGGGGTGACTTGGGAATACCCAATCTTAGGGTCTTGTCACTCCTTATTCTCCTCATATCAATATCTCACCCAAAACTTGAAAACTTCAATCACACAAAACTTAACGGAACTTCGTGAGATAGGTTAGTATGATAAAGAGCAAACCATTTCACTTTGGTACTGTAAAATACAAGATTCATTATTTTTTCACACAATTAATACTGTAGAATATCATTTCCACAATTTATATTGAGCAATATAAGCCATAGAAACTAGAAAACAAGCAAACTATGCATTGAAAACAGAATCTGTCAAAAACAGAACAGTCTGTAGTAATCTGTACTCAAACCATACTTCTGCTACTCAAACAGTTATGAAAAAATTAGGACCACGTGAGAAATTTGTATATTAATCTTTTTCAAAAAGAATCAACTCAAAAGAACTCTTCTGTTAAAAATTAGAATTATTTTCGTGAGCGCATAAGTTTCTGTTTTTCAGAAAGATCAAATCAACTATCACCCAACATGATCCCAAAGGCTTTACTTGGCACTTTATTGAAACAAAAGAAATAAAACATGATTACTACAGTATCTTCATCATGTGAACACACAAAAACAGTAGGTAAAAGTGTTGGGTTGTCTCCCAACAAGCGCTTTTCTTTAATGCCTTTTAGCTAGGCAGGATGATTTCAATGATGCTCGCATGAAAGTAAAGAATTGAAACACAAAGAGAGCATCTTGAATCACATGGAAAACACATTTAAGCCTTAAATACTTCCTATGCATAGGGACTTTGTGAGCAAACAAATTATGGGAGCAAGAATCAACTAGCATAGGAAGGTAAAACAAGCTCAACTTCAAAACTTTCAACATAAAGAGAGGAAACTTGATATTATTGCAATTCCTACAAGCATAAGTTCCTCCTTCATAATAATTTTCAGTAGCATCATGAAGAAATTCAACAATATAACCATCACATAAAGCATTCTTCTCATGACACAAAAGCATAGAAAACTTATTACTCTCCACATAAGAAAATTTCTTCTCATCAATAGTAGTGGGAGCAAACTCAACAAAATAACTATCATGAGAGTGAAAATTAAAATCATGATGACAAGTTTCATGGTTATCATTATTCCTTATAGCATACATGTCATCACCATAATCATCATAGATAGCAACTTTGTAATCATAGTACATTTGAAGCCTCATCCAAAATGGTGGATTCATCACTAAATAAAGCCATGACCTCTCCAAATCCACTTTCATCAATATAATCATCATAAATAGGAGGCATGCAATCATTATAACAAATTTGCACATCAAATCTTGGGGGACTAAAAGTATCATCTTCATCAAACATAGCATCCCCAAGCTTATGGCTTTGCATATCATTAGCATCATGGATATTCAAAGAATTGATACTAGCAGTATTGCAACCATGCTCATCATTCAAACATTTTGTGCCAAACATTTTATAGAATTCTTCTTCTATCAATTGAGCACAATTTTCCTATCCATCATTTTCACGGAAGACATTATAAAGATGAACAATATGATGCAACCTCAATTCCATTTTTTTATTTTCTTTTATAAACCAAACTAGTGATAAACATGAAACTAAAAGATTTGATTGCAAGATCTAAAGATGCCTTCAAGCACTCACCTCCCCGACAATGGCGCCAGAAAAGAGCTTGATGTCTACTACGCAACTTTATTCTTGTAGACACGTGTTGGGCCTCCAAGAGTAGAGTTTTGTACGACAGTAGAAATTTTCCGTCAAGTGGATGACCTAAGGTTTATCAATCCGTGGTAGGTGTAGGATGAAGATAGTCTCTCTCAAACGACCATGCAACCAAATACAAGAAATCTCTTGTGTCCCCAACACACCCAATAAAATGGCAAATTGTATAGGTGCACTAGTTCGGCGAAGAGATGGTGATAGAAGTGTAATACTGATGGTAGAAATATATTTTTATAATCTGAATAAATAAATAAAAAGCAAGGTAGCAAATAGTAAACAGGCACAAAAATGGTACTGCAATGCTTGAAAATGGGGCCTAGGGTCCGTACTTTCGCTAGTGCAATCTCTCAACAATGCTAATATAATCGGATCATATAACCATCCCTAATAGGTAGGTATGGTGGTTGTTTTGAGGAAGATATAAGGTTTGTGTGATAGAGCGATCATATCACGGGTTTGATGCACCGCTAAGTTTGCACCAACTCGAGGTGATAAAGGGCAATGCACTGCATCAAGAGGCTAGCAATGATGGTGGATGTGTATAATCCATGGACTCAACATTAGTCATAAAGAACTCACATACTTATTGCAAAAATCTACAAGTCATCAAAAACCAAGCATTACCCGTGATGCTCCTAGGGGATAGATTGTTAGAAAAGACCATCGCCGCCCCCATCCGCCACTCATAAGGATGACAATCAAAGAACACCTCATGTTTCAAATTTGTCACACAACGTTACTACACGCATGCTACGGACTTGCAAACTTCAACACAAGTATTTCTCAATTCACAATTACTCAACTAGCACGACTCTAATATCACCATCTATCTCAAAACAATCATCAAGTATCAAACTTCTCATAGTATTCAATGCGCTTTATATGAAAGTTTTTATTATACCCATCTTGGATGCCTATCATATTAGGACTAATTTTATAGCCAAAGCAAATTACCATGCTGTTCTAAAGGACTCTCAAAATAATATAAGTGGAGCATGAGAGATCAATAATTTCTATAAAATAAAACCACCACCGCGTTTCTAAAAGATATAAGCCAAGCACTAGAGCAAAATTATCTAGCTCAAAAGATATAAGTGAAGCACAGAGTATTCTAAATTATGATTCATGTGTCTCTCCAAAAGGTGTGTACAGCAAGGATGATTGTGGTAAACTAAAAAGCAAATACTCAAATCATACAAGACGCCCAAGCAAAACATATCATGGTGAATAAAAATATAGCCTCAAGTAAAGTTACCGATAGACTAAGATTTAAAGAGGGATGCCTTCCGGGCATCCCAAGCTTAGGCTTTGGTTGTCCTTGATTCTTACCTTGGGGTGCCTTGGCATCCCCAATCTTAGGCTCTTGCCACTCCTTATTCCATAATCCATCAAATCTTTACCCAAAACTTGAAAACTTCACAACACAAAACTCAATAGAAAATCTCATGAGTCTAGTGTAAGAAAACAAACCACCACATTAAGGTACTGTAATGAACTCATTATTTATTTATATTGGTGTTAAACCTACCTGTATTCCAACTTCTATGGTCCATACCCCCAATACTAGCCATAGATTCATCAAAATAAGCAAACAACACACGAAAACAGAATCACAAAATGCATAATTCAGAGTAATCAGATCAAAAGCAAACTTGTAACTCAGAAAATCTGCAAAAATGAAGATATATATTTTATTATTGATCTACTTCAATTTTAATTAGTATTTTATTACTTTCTGGTGATTTTAACAATTGTTTTGAGCAGAAAGTTTCGCTTTCAAAGAAGATCAATAATTATCACCCAAGAAGATCCTATAGGTCTTACTTGGCACAAAACATTAAACATAAAACCATATCTAACCAGAGGCTAAATGAATTATTTATTACTAAATAGGAACAAAATCAAGGAACAAAATAAAATTGTTGCCTCCCAATAAGCTTATCGCTTAACGCCTAGCTAGGCATAGGAACAAGAATAGATCTAGGTATTACCCCATTTTGGCATGCAATCCATAAGTGGATCTCATAATAGATTCATAAGGTAATTTAATTTATTTCTAGGAAAGTGTTCCATGCCTTTCCTTAATGGAAACTGGAATCTAATATTTCCTTCTTTCATATCAATAATTGCACCAATCGCTCTAAGGAAAGGTCTACCAAGAATAATAGGACATGTAGGATTGCAATCTATATCAAGAACGATGAAATCTACGGCACATAATTCCTATTTGCAACAATAAGAACATCATTAATCCTTCCCATAGGTTTCTTAATGGTGGAATCCGCCGGATGCAAGTTTAAAGAACAATCATCAAATTCACGGAAACCTAACATATCACACAAAGTTTTTGGAATCGTGGAAACACTAGCACCCAAATCACAAAAAGCATAGCATTAATGATCCTTAATTTTAATTTTAATAGTAGGTTACCACTCATCATAAAGTTTTCTAGGGATAGAAACTTCTAATTCAAGTTTCTTCATAAGATTGCATTAAAGCATCAACGATATGTTTAGTAAAAGCTTTATTTTGATCATAAGTATGGAGAATTTAACAAGGATTGCAAAAGGAAATACAATCTATCAAAGAGCAATTATCATAATGAAATTCCTTGAAATCCAAAATAATAGTGGTTCATTGCTATGTAAAATTTTGACCTCTTCAATCCTACTTTTACCAATTTTTGCATCAAGATCTAAAAACTTCAATCATTGGGACGCCTTTAATTAACTTGTAACATCCCAAAAATTCTAAATTTTGGAATGTTATAATAAATAGATAGTTTTGATTGATTGTTTGATTGATTGACTGAAAGTGAGTGAATTCAAACTTTTTGAAAGTTAAATGAGAGGGAATAAAAGGACTTTCCCAAACTTTCATTTTGCTTTTATGCCTCCGGAATTCAAATCTTTTCATCATGAACCCTCAGAGAAGATGACATGACTTCTTCCATTTATTTAAATGACAAGGTGCTGAAAATATTTGAATTTCATTTGAAAATATTTCCAATTTGAAACTTTATGCAACTCAATGATTTTCACGAAATAAGATAAAATGACTTCTTCAAACATATGAAATATGAGTTGGGAGTTTCAAAGAATTAAATTCAAAGTTCTTTTGAATTTATTTCAATTTGGAGTTATTGAGTTTTATTCAAATTATTTTTCTCCAAAAATAAAATATATGGAAAATAGGTAACATGATTCTCACATCAGTAAAATTGGAGAGAAATTAATTTGAAATCATTTTGTATTTTAAAATGATTTTTATTGATTTTATTAGAGCTGAAGCACCTTTGCTTTATTTAAATTTGTGTGTTTTATTTAATGCTATAATAATGTCCATGTTGTAGAAAATCTTTTTCTGCAAATTTTGTATATTATATGCCTATATAAAAGTTTTAGTCATTTTGTTTTTTTTAGTTCTCTCAAAATTTTGTTTAAAATCATATCACTTTAAATAAAGGCCCAAGCTGGCCACTTTACACCGTCGCCAAGGCCAACACCATCGCTGCACTAAGGGAAGCCAGAGCAGCTGTCTTTTCCAATCCAAGTAGGACTCTTTTCCTACTTCCGCTTATTCCGATTTGTTTCTAGATCTTTCCTCTTGTTTCCTAATCCTAGTCTTCATTTCTCCCCTCACCCCAAGCAAACCCTCCCTCCCCAATATAAATACCCAAGCACCCCCTCCAACACATCAAACCAACACCTCTCCTTCCTCCAGAAAAGCAGCAAGAGCTTCAACACCCACGCCGTCATTGCCACACCGGCCACGCTTAAGTGCCGCCATACGCCTAACGCCATTACCGCCGAGTTCTCGCTTCTTCGAGGTACTAGCCTCGCCAACCACCTCTTCTTTTCTTCGATTCGTTTTTCAGAATCGCCCGCATCATGAGGCTGCGCCGGGTTTGAACTGGAACTTCACTGTCTTGGAGCTGGGCGGCATCTTTGCGGGAGCTGTTCAAGCTCGATGCGGATCACCCCGAGTGGTGCATGTTGCCGAGGGAGTCGTGCCCTTGTGCAACAACTCGTCGCTGACAAAGATCCGCGCGATGATGCTGTTGTGCGATTCCTACGTAATCGTTCCAACTTGGCGAGCCCGCCGACGACGTCGTGCAGCAGTTCTTCGACAACTTGGCGGAAGTGCCGATCCGCGCCGACGAAAGCGTAAACGGCTCACCCGTGACACCACCGAGCAGGAGATGGCGCGACGCCACAAGGTTGGAAGAGGCGGCGAAGCTGCCGCCGCCCGGCGTGTTTGGGTTTACCGTCGAGGAGGCGGAAACAGCCGAGGCAGCAAGTCTTGCCGACCGAGAAGAGCTCGCCGGTGAGGAGGAGCAGGCCGAGCCCGACATCAATCCGGAAGAGCCGGCCGGGGGCGTTTCCCCTCCGCCGTCAAGCAGCTTGCCGCAGGAGGAGCCCGCGGCCCGCTTAAGGAGACGCCTCCATAAGACCGGAGAAGTGGCGGGCGGCAGACGGCCCAACAGCCGCCTCGCCGCCGACGCGCTCTACCGCTGCAAGCACTATTGCAGGAGGCGCCCCATGCCGCCATGGCGGCGGGAGCGGGGTCTTCGAGTCGCGGCCCTGCACCCGCTAAGCGCCTGAGGGAATCTTCTCCTCCAATTAAATGCCGAGCAGACTTGATCTCTCCGCCCTCAGCTCCGAGGAAGAAG
Source organism: Aegilops longissima (assembly GCA_021605205.1). NCBI lineage: Eukaryota > Viridiplantae > Streptophyta > Magnoliopsida > Poales > Poaceae > Aegilops > Aegilops longissima. The sequence continues at coordinate 653,216,045 of CM038677.1, read as the reverse complement.
AGGAAGAGCAAGATCTTGTCGCTGCTACTTGTAATCCTCCAATTTATTGCTTTATTTTATATCTGACCGCTTCACTCAACCTTCTCCTTCTTGGGGCGCTTAGCTCAGAGGCGTCGAAGGGCCAAGACCCGGAGGTTGTCGTCTCAGATGATTCCCTGGCTGGCTGGGGACACGTCTGGGACTCCCTTGCCGGATCCGGCAACCCTTCAACAGAGCAGCCCCCAGCACAGCCCCCAGCGTAAGTGTTTGGTTTATTTCTCATGGTTAGGTGTGCTTGGGTGCTTCTCCGTCACTGATATATGGTTTGTTGAATTATGTAGGAGCAGAGCAGCCTCATCAGGAGGTCCCGGAGGTCGCTCCCGAGGTTCAGCCTCATCAGGAGGCCTCGGAGGTCACCCCCGAAGTTCCGCTTGCTTCAACTACGCCACCAAGGGAGAAATCTCCGCCAAGGGAGCACTCTCCGGCAAGGGGATCTTCTCCGGCAAGGGGCAGCGCCGACAACCCTCCGGTGGTGGAGACCGCGGCAACAGACCCTACTGCAGGTAATCTTCTTGCTTGAGAATTTCCCTTGGGTTCTTTTCTTCTGTTCTTCTTTTTCGAACATTTGCTTGACTTGTTCTTTCTTTTTCTGACCATCAGATCCATCCGCCGGAGAGCCGATGGAGACTGAGGGTGCCGGCGAGGAGGACGGTCGCGGCAATAATGATGACGCCGCCAACATGGAGGAGGAGGCCGGCGTCGATGGGTCCACTGGCGAGGAGGCCGCCAAGGCTGCTGGCGCGGAGGCCGGGGAGGGGTCCGGCGATCGCACTGACGGCCCTGGGGCCGCAGGAGCGCCAGGCGCTGCATCGACCGCCGATCCCTCCGCCACCGATGCCGCCAGACCAAGAGCTCCCAGCCCGCGCCTATCTCAAGGCCGCGAAGGTGTCTTCATCAAGCTTCGTGGACGCTAAGCTCCGGGCACCGGTCGAAGGGGAGACCTTCGACGTGGAGCTGCTTCGCCTCTCTTGGCTGTCGCTAGTTGACACGCCAGCAGCAGCAGATGGCGAGTCCGAGGAGGAGCGATTGTTTGAAGAGGTTGTTGTCGCTCTACGCGCCCGACAAGCCAAATCGAGTCGCGGGAAGCTCGTCGCGAGGGCGGAGCAGACATGGAGAAACGCGCAGAGGAGCTCCGGCGCGCCAACAAGGAAACTCTCCGGGATATAGCAGAGGCGCGGGAGCAGCTTGCTGAGGAGCGCACGGCTTTCATCTTGGAGAAGGCCGAGGTCGAGGAGCAGCAGAGGCTTGCCGGTGAGAAGCTCTCTGCGCAAGAAGGTGAACTGGCGCAGCGGAAGATCAACCTCGACAGCTATGAGGAAGATCTTGCCGCGCGTGAGGAATCAATTGGCGGAGCACTCAAGGAGGCCAAGGACGCTGCCGCGGCCGCCGAGGCCGCCAAGAAGGAATTAGAGACGAGGGTGACCCAGCTGGAGGCCACCCTTCAGAAGAGCGGCGAAGAGGTCACCGCGCTAAAGCATGAGCGCGAGAAGGACGCCTACACTCTCGGTGAGTTGCAGGGTCGTCTCGCCGAGAAGATCAAGGAGATCGACGCCGCCAAGGACTCCAAGGCGGATCTGGAGCTGAAATCGACCACCTTGACGGAGACGTTGAAGGCGCCAAGGAGCGGAAGCGGGCTCTGCTGGAGAAGATCAAGGCCAACGAGGAACTGCTGTCAATCTTGTGACCGCCTGAATAATCTCGTAGATAGCATAATGCACCGACAGAAGGTCTTGTGGACACCGCCGCCGCCATCCGTAACGAGTGATGGAGCTGGGGATGGTGGATCTTGGGTACTCACCGATGAGAACCTCCAACCCAGCGTCAAGCTCAGCTTGTTCTTCAAGGGCGTCTTGACGGGTCTCAATGACTCCGGAGGAGATCCCAAAACAATCGGGGAGGAGTCGCGCCAAGTTTGCGCCGGGCTCTCGGAAGGTCTTGATGAAAGTGGCCTTCCGCAACCTGACGTCGATTTCACCAAAGTCCTCAAGTCCCCGCCTCCATCTGCTGGCGTTGAAGCGCTCAAGGCCCTTGTCGCACCCATTGTGGACAGGGTGAGCGGAGTCAAGAGGCTCGATGGTGACCGCGTGGACTAGGCCGCTAAGCTTATCTTTCTCTTGTCGTCAGAGATCATGTTTAGGCGAAAAATCTATTAGATCCGCGACAAGTTATTATGTAATATACTCTATCTTAGGTATCAATGCAATGTTATTTCCTTTACTTGATTCCTTCCTCGTATGTTCGTGCCCTCGCTTTTAGGGGAACTTGTGGGTGCGAACACCTTTGTCATGAAGCGCTGAGTGCGGAACTTCACTTCTTCTTTGGCGATGCCGCCTCCGACAACCAACCTTGTCGCAACTAGTTGCAGCACACTTAAGTTGTTGAGCGGACTCGAAACAAAGTAAGGGCGCAAGCTAGTCGCGAGTCGGTTCCTCCACGCACAGGTTTTCCATACAAAGTACTATCGTTCGAGGAAGATAACTTAAAAATTTAAAAACTGATTGTTTAAACTTAGCAACTTAGCTTTTTTGTTGTTTGCTTCCCGGCAAGGTGATACTTCCTCGAGCGACACTTGGTGGCCCACATCCTTATCTTCTCCTCCCCCCCCCCCCGGTTAACTTGTGGGTGGATGAACCTTGCCCTCTTTTGAGAAGAAAGAAGAGAAGATAAAGTTATGGAGCCTAGTGACTCGTTATCGCTTACCGGGTGTGAATGCTGCACAAAATGTTAGATAACACATGCATATAAGATTATGAAAGCATGTACTGACAAGTTGTGCGACACACATAGGCTTTTTCGATGCACGGGTCTGCGCCGGCTTTGTACAAAGGATTACATGCAACAGCGGCAAGACTTGTACAAAAGGGTGGTTCTTGAACGGGTTCCGCAACCGCGCTTTATGGGTAAAACTTGCGAAGATGCTCTATATTCCAGGAATTGCTCACCGAACGCCATCTTCGGTCTCAAAGGCGGACAGCGCCGGGCCTAGTGACTCGTTTCACTCGATAAGGGCCTTCCCACTTCAAGTCAACTTGTTGGAATTCTTGGCGGATTGAACGCGCGAAGAACAAGGTCGCCTTCCTCGAAGCTTCGGCATTAACTTTGCGGCTATGGTAGCGACGCAAAGCTTGCGGTAACGAGCAGCTCGTCTGACAGCTGAAGACGATCCTCCTCGAGGAGCAGCGTCATCTTGTCGCAGCTGCTCTTGCTCAAGCTCATCATAGCGAGCACTCGAGGTGACCCGTATACGAGTTCCGTGGGGAGAACTGCCTCGCTCTATAGACTAGAGCGAAGGTGCCTCGCCGATGGCTTGATTTGGCGTCGTCTGATCGACCAAAGAACCACCGGCAGCTCCTCGATCCAGTTTCTTCCGCTTGCGCAGCCCGCCGAAAGTTCTGGTCTTGAGTCCTCGCAGCACTTCAGCGTTTGCTCTCTGCTGACCGCTGCTTCTCGGATGAGCAACGAAGCAAAGCAGATCTTGGCGCCAAGATCTTGGGCGATCGCATGAAGGTGCGGCTTAGAACTGTGTGCCGTTGTCGGTGATGATCCCGTTAGGAATCCCAAAGCGGCAAACAATTGACTGAAGAACTTGATCGCCGACCGTGCTGTCACCTTCCTCATCTGGTTCCACTTCCGCCACTTTGTGAACTTGTCGATTGCGACGCATAAGTACTCAAAGCCCCGACAGCTTCGGGGAAGGGGCCGAGATGTCGAGCCCCGCACCGAAAAGGGCGGGATAAAGGGATCGTCTGGAGAGCTTGAGCTGGTTGGTGTATCTGTTTGGAATGGAACCGCACACTTCACACTTGGTTACTTGTGCGCCAGCATCTGGAGGGCTTCGCCGAAGAAGCCTTGCCGGAAAGCTTTGCTTGCAAGTGCTCTTGCGCCAATGTGGTGACCACATATGCCTCCGTATCTCTCGCCAACAGCTTCCCTCCATCTTCCGGCAAATACACTTCAATTTCACACCGTTGAGTCTTCTTACATGTGGATGTTGTCAACAAACTGGTACATACTTGACTGCCGGGCTACTTTTTCCGCTTCTTCTTGCTCTTCGAAATTCTCCTGTCTCAAGGAAATGGACGATCTGCTGCGCCCATGCCGGAGCCTCGTGGCTCGACAACAAGGACTAAAGGCTCATCTCGCTGCGGGAACATCAGCTTCTCGGCAAGGACCAAAGGCTCGGCGAGCTTGATGATCCCGGCAAGCTTGCCGAGCAAAACTTGTCGGGGCGTCTACTTCAACGAAACAAACCTTGAGGCTTGTCGGAGCACTGCTCCTCAACGATTTTTATGCTGATTTTGGGGACCTTTTGGCGGCTGCTTCAGGAGCTCTGCCGAAAGTAGTCACCGAAACCAACTTCCTCTTCTTGCTCTGCCCATTGATGGTGTTACGGTTGGTTGAGTTAGCTTGAGCACAAAAATTACTGGTTCCACAGGTAACTTGAGTGCGGCGCACTTCGACCGGCCATCAGCAATATCATTCTGAGCTCTTGGAACATGTTCCATTTGCAGGCCTTCAAAGTGCTCTTCTAGCTTCCTCACTTCATCGACGAGGCTTCCATCAACGGACTCGATAATCTTTATTTACTTGGCGGACGACAAGTTGCGAGTCCCCGACAATGAGCTTCTTGATCCCAAGGTCTACCGCAATCCTGAGACAACCTTCATACTCTGCAGTATTGTTTGTTGCTTGTTCCTTGGGAAAGTGCATCCGGACTATGTACTTGAGGTGCTCTCCGGTGGGTGCAATAAGCAGACGCCGGCACCGGGCGCCTTGCAGCGAGAAGGCACCATCAAAGTACATCAGCCACTCTTTATTTGCCTCCTTGACGGGATGCTCGTCTCTCGAATTTCTTCATCTTGCGCTGGCGCCCACTCGCTATGAATTCTGCCAATGCTCGCTTTGGATAGTTGAAGTGCTTTCAAACTTGAGACCAAAGCTTGACAGTTCAAAGGCCCACTGACAATTCTGCTGTTGCTTCGGATTTTGCAAAATCCTCTTCATGAAAGCGAGTAACAACTGTTATCTCATGTGCTTGGAAGTAATGGCGCAGCTTTCGAGGCCATGAGGAGGCCGAAAAGCAACTTCGCACACCGTAGTACCTCGACCTAGCCCCCGCAGAAGGGAACCGACAAAGTAGACTGGCGCTGCACCATCCTTTTACAGTATCTTGTCGCACTCTGCAAAGATCCGTCCTTGTCGGGACCAGAGCTTGACGGCGAAGCCCCTCGCTTGTCGCTGGATGCACCTGCCTCGGTTGCCGGCTCATCATCGCCTCCCTCTCCGCTACTAACGCAGCACTAACCACTTGATTGGTTGCCGCTATATACAGCAACAACTTCTCTTGTGGCCTAGGTGCGACAAGTATTGGAGTGGAGGACAGGTATCTCTTCAAGTCTGCAGCGCAGCCTCCGCTTCGGGAGTCCATTTCATCGGACCTGCCTTTTCAAAATCTTGAAAATGGCGGTAGCCCAGCAGACTTAGAGATAAACTCTGCCGAGAGCAGCCACGCAACCGCAAGCCTTCTTACATCCTTGACGCGCTTTGGTGCTTCAATCTGCTCAATGGCCTTGATCTTGTCGGGATTGGCTTCGATTCCCGCCGAGACACAAAGAACCCGAGAAGCTTGCCGGAAGGGACTCCAAACACGCACTTCTCGGGTTGAGCTTGAGTTGATCTTGCGCAGATTTGCAAAAGTCTCATCCAAATCTTGAACTAGAGTTGCTTTGTCCTTGCTCTTGACCACTATGTCATCCATGTAGGCTTCTACATTTCTGTGTATCTGTGGCTCAAAGGCATCATGGACTACTCTTGCAAAGGTTGAACCAGCATTTTTCAAACCGAAAGGCATCTGTATGAAGCAGTACGTGCCACATGGTGTAATGAATGCGGTCTTCTCTTCATCCTCTTCTGCCATGAAGATCTGATGATATCCTGAATATGCATCAAGGAATGAAAACAGATCACATGCAGCCGTGGAGTCAACAATCTGGTCGATACGCGGCAAGGGAAATGGGTCTTTGGGACAAGCTTTATTAACATCTGTAAAGTCAATACAAAGTCTCCATTTCCCATTTGCCTTGCGCATAACTACCGGATTGGCCAACCACGTGGATGGAGGACTCCTCTAACAAGGCCCGCTGCTTCCAACTTCTTAATCTCTTCGCAATGAACTCTTGGCGCCCAACGCTGCTTCCTAACTTTTTGCTTGACGGGCGCGCATGAGGACAAACAGCCGGTGGTGCTCAATTACTTTCACAGAACACGGGGATGTCGATGGTTGCCATGCAAACACATCGACATTCGCCCGCAGAAAGCAACGAGCTCGCCTTCCTATTTAGGGTCAAGCGTGGCATCGATGGTGAAGGTACCACCGCCGCCCTCCTTGGCGGGCACCCTCTTGGTCTTGGCGAGCCGCCATCTTCTTCTTGCACTTGCCGGTGGAGCTCGATGGTGCGTCCTCGACGGTAGCGCAGCACTCCGAAGAGGTGCGCTTGCCAGAGTGGGCATCAGAGCTCTTGCCGGACTTGGTGGTCTTCTTCCCCCCGGGAGCTTCAGCGGTAAGTGATTTGCTATCTGTCGCAGCTGCTGCATCCCGGTAAATCTTGTCGGCGCAGATAAGCGCATCCTTCTTGTCGCCATGGACAGAAATGACGCTTATCGGGCCGGGCATCTTGAGTAAGTTGTAAGCATAATGAGAGGCGGCCATGAACTTGGCGAGTGCCGGACGGACAAGTATGCCATTGTAGGGCAATGGGAAATCGGCAACGTCAAACATGACCCTCTCAGTTCTGAAGTTGAGCTCGCTGCCAAATGTTACCGGCAATGTGATCTTCCCTTTGGGCTTGCTCCTTCCTGGGTTGATTCCTTGGAAAGTACCAGTCTCTTCGAGCTCATTGTCGTGGATTTGAAGCTTCGGAGCACCGCAGAGGAGATCAGGTTCAGCCGCCCCATTGTCAACCAACATCTTTGTGACCTTGAGGTTGCGGATGGTTGGTGAGACCAACATCGGCAAGCACCCGACCGCAGTTATGCGATCAGGGTGGTCCTCAATGTCAAAGACAATGGGCGTGCTGGACCACTTCAGAGGCCTACGTGACTCCACGGATGGTTCTGTGGCATTAACTTCGCATCCATCGCTTGAGTTGGCGGTGCGAGGAATGCGAGAAGCACCACCATCAACGCAGAGGACCTCTGCTGCCTTCTCAAACTCCTGCTCATCAGCTTCATCATCTTCCATATCTTCATCGTCATCTTCGTCTTACGTCCTTGTCGCGCCGCTGGAGGTCTGTCTCCTTGCCGCTGCTTGGCCTTGCCGCTGCATCCTCCCCGCCGGGTCTCTTCTTGCTAGCTGCACCTGCACCTTCCCGGGCCTTCTCCTTGTCTCGCCGCTCGTATTCTCGCCTTCTGCAGTTCAACAAGCTGCTCGACTTTCTTGCAGCTCGGAGGTCGTGGCCCTTGGTGCGGTGAATCTTGCAAGATCGCTTGTTGAGCTGTCACGCTTGTCGGGCCGCCACAGCTTGGCGGTCGGCATCAGCGGCAACCTCCTTGCCGGAGCCGCTAGCCTTAGCCTTGTCGGCGCCACCTCCGTTGCCGGACTGCTCGACAACTAGTACATCTTTGTTCTTCTTCCTTCTGTTGTTCCGCCGCCGGTTCTTCCTTGCCGGGGCGGTCTCCTCACCGTCGATCCTGCTTCAACATTCTCTCCTGGAGTCTCCTCCTTCCTCAAAGACGCGCACACTTGTCACCAGTATGAGCTCACCGACGTCTTTGACAATCACCGCGGCAGGGTGGACGTGCAGGATGTTGTAGTGCACACGATCAATCTCTGGATGAACTTGCGCAGGACTCTCCTCCTTCAGGCAAGCAGGTGAAGGTCACTCTCCGCCATGAGGCTTGTGGCACCGTGAAGGCGCCGACAAACCGATGGCATAGATCTGCCCAAGAGGATATGGAACTGTCCGGCAAGTGCATGAGCCAAGATCGGACGCTTGGCTTGAGCACCGAGGGAAGTAGTTGGCAAGAATCTTGTCGCCTCGCCCCCGCAGCTCGCACCGCGATGGTGTAGATGCCGAGGAACTCCGATGGGTGTGTCCTGCCATCATACTTCTCCGCACATTTGGCTTGAAGTTTTTCTTGTCGGACCATCGACTTGCCGCAGCTCACGAGTGAACGCAGGGCAACCTATCACAGACGGACAAGTCGCTCGTTCTTCGGGCGCATGCATATCGACAGGGGCCCGCGCGCTGGTCGGATTGACGCCGCTTCTCTTGGCGCCGATACGGGTTCGAGCGCCTTCTTCTTGCCGTTCTTTAAGAACTTGCCGCTGATCACAGCGAGCTCAGGATCCGACGACGCGGTGGAGTCGCCGTCGATGTGGATCCGAGGAGCTGGTGATCTTGGCCTTCGAGAAGGGGAGTGCATGGTGGTGTCACCCCACAGGTTTCGTTGCCACCGCTCGCATACCTTGTCGCCGCCGCGGCAAGGACGCAGATTGGTTGCCAGCGGACGTCGCCGCTGGCAAAGCCGATGAGACTCAATGGTGGCCCTCCATTCGCCGACCTTGTCGGCCGCTTGAGGGTAGTCTAGAAGTAGCTGAGCTCTCCAAGGCTTCGCTGGAGTAGTAGGTGGCAATGGCGTGAAGCAGGAACGGATGTGCTCGGACTCCTAACCAAGTTAGGAGGAGCAGCATCCCGCCTAAGCGATCAGACTCGCTTCGCATCGCATGCTTGGTGTGCATGCAGGTCTCGAGGGCCTCGGGATCCTCCAGCTTGGCCTTGATCCAACGAGCGTATGGTGCTGCGAGCATCATGATGTTTGCCGGTCCCGCCTCTGAGAAGGACGCGGTGCGGACTCGGACGCCGACGCCTGCGCTGCCTTGTCCTTGGACCTGGCGGCGTTGTGGGCTCTCTCGACGATGCCCGTTCCTCCGCCAGCGTTTTCCCCACCACCCGTCAGCTCCGGTGGTGGTGGGTTCGACGCGGACGGCTCTGCTGCTGCCGAAGACTTCTTCTTCGGCGCCATGTTGATGAAGATGATGATGAAGTTGCTCGTGTGGCCGCTGGATCAGGTTCACACAGCCTCGACGCCCCCTACCTGGCGCGCCAAAGATGTCGGGGAAGCTGATCGTGGCCCACGAACACCTATGGGACAGGGTCCCTTGTGGTTCGGAGGGGGCGGAGATTGCACAAAGAGCGGATCGAAGCGATGCACACGAGCAGATTTACTCAGCTTCGAGCTCTTCGAGAGATAATACTCCTACTGCTGCTTTGTGGATTATATTGTGTTCTTGCTAGGGAGCAATGGGAGCTACAAAACCTAGCCTGAGTGAGCGTGGTCTCGCATGAGTCGAATGAACTAAGCCGGAGCCGAACCGAACCCTTTCTACGTTGCACTTGGGCCTCCTTTTATAGGCATAAGGGGTCACCACAGTGGCAAGTAAAAAGGGTAGAATAGGAAAAACAGAGGTTGGTACACCGCTTTATACAAAGGTACAAGATGATCTATACCTAACTCGACGGCAAGGGACAAGAGTCATAAATGCCCGCCTCGATCGCTGAAACGATTAACAGGGACCGCTGCGCCTCCGCTTGCCACGATGGTAGCTTGTCGCGCCGCTTATCGCTGCTCCCGGCTGGCTGCACAGCCCGTCGACACGCGATGCTTGGGAAAGCCCCATGGCGACACGCTGGCGGATGAGCTGGAGCGGAGATGAAGAGAGGTCACTTGTCATGGCGAAGCGCTTTGTCAGCGCAAGGTTCTTGTCGCTTCGGAGCTTGTCGCTCACCAGCCTTCCCGCAAGCTCCTCTTGCCGGGTCTTGTTTTTGTGCCCTGAGTGGCCTTCCGGCAAGCTCCTCTTGCCGGGCCTTGATTACTTTGTTTTGAGTGGCTCCAAAGGAGCCACTAAGGATCTTGGCGGTCACCAGGCCAGCCCTGCTGCACAGTGTCATGCGATCGTCTGTGCACGAAGTTCGGGATACTAGGGTACCCCTACTCTAGTACACCGACAATCGGATATCGACAAACACACCGCAAAAAGAATTACATCGAACAGATCTCCAAGAGAATCGAGGAGAACTTTGTATTGAGATCCAAAGAGAGAGAAGAAGCCATCTAGCTAATAACTATGGACCCGAAGGTCTGTGGTAAACTACTCACACATCATCGAAGAGGCCATGGTGTTGATGTAGAAGCCCTCCATGATCGGTTCCCCCTCCGACGGAGCGCCGGGAAAGGCCCCAAGATGGGATCTCACGGGTACAGAAGGTTGCAGCGGTGGAAAATAGGTTCCGTGGCTCTCCTGGATGTTTTCAGGGTATAAGAGTATATATAGGCGAAAGAAGTAGGTCGGTGGAGCTACGAGGGGCCCATGAGGGTGGGGGTGCGCCTCCCTGCCTCGTGGCCGCCTAGTTGCTTCCTTGACATCCACTCCAAGTCTCCTGGATTGCGTTTGTTCCAAAAACGATCCTCGCGAAGGTTTCATTCCGTTTGGATTCCGTTTGATATTCCTTTTCTGCGAAACACTGAAATGGGCATAAAAACAGCAATTTGCACTGGGCCTTCGGTTAATAGGTTAGTCCCAAAAATAATATAAAAGTGCATAATAAAGCCCATTAAACATCCAAAACAGATAATATAATAGCATGGAACAATAAAAAAGTATAGATATGTTGGAGACGTATCAAGCATCCCCAAGCTTAATTCCTGCTAGTCCTTGAGTAGGTAAATGATAAAAACAGAATTTTTGATGTGGAATGCTACCTAACATAATTTTCAATGTAATTTTATTTATTGTGGCATGAATGTGCAGATCCGAAAGATTCGAGATAAAAGTTTAATATTGACATAAAAATAATAATACTTCAAGCGTACTAACTAAGCAATTATGTCTTCTCAAAATAACATAGCCAAAGAAAGCTCATCCCTACAAAATCATATAGTTTGGCCATGCTTCATTTTCGTCACACAAAAATGCTCTCATCATGCACAACCCCTATGACAAGCCAAGCAATTGTTTCATACTTTAGTATTTCTCAAACTTTTTTCAATTTTCACGCAATACATGAGCGTGAGCCATGGACATAGCATTATGGGTGGAATAGAATAATGATGGGGGTTATGTGGAGAAGACAAAAAAGGAGAAAGTCTCACATTGACGCGGCTAATCAACGGGCTAGGGAGATGCCCATCAATTGATGTCAATGCAAGGAGTAGGGATTGCCATGCAACGGATGCACTAGAGCTATAAATGTATGAAAGCTCAACAAAATAAACTAAGTGGGTGTGCATCCAACTTGCTTGCTCATGAAGACCTAGGGCATTTGAGGAAGCCCATAGTTGGAACATACAAGCCAAGTTCTATAATGAAAAATTCCCACTAGTATATGAAAGTGACAAAATAAGATACTCTCTATCATAAAGATCATGGTGTTACTTTGAAGCACAAGTGTGGAAAAGGGATAGTAGCATTGTCCCTTCTTTTTTTTGCGCCTTCCTTTTTTTGGCCTTTCTTTTTTTCTTTTTTTATTTGGCCTTTCCTTTTTATTTGGCCTTTCTCTTTTTTTTCATGGGACAATGCTCTATTAATGATGATCATCACACTTCTATTTATTTACAACTCAATGATTACAACTCGATACTAGAACAAAATATGACTCTATATGAGTGCCTCCGGCGGTGTACCGGGATGGGAAATGAAACAAGAGTTGCATGTATGAAAAATTATGCATGGCGGCCTTGCCACAAATACGATGTCAACTACATGATCATGCAAGGCAATATGACAATGATGAAGCGTGTCATAATAAATGAAACGGTGTAAAGTTGCATGGCAATATATCTCGGAATGGCTATGGAAATGCCATAATAGGTAGGTATGGTGGTTGTTTTGAGGAAGATATAAGGGGGTTTATGTGTGATAGAGCGTATCATATCACGGGGTTTGGATGCACCGGCGAAGTTTGCACCAACTCTCGAGGTGATAAAGGGCAATGCACGGTACCGAAGAGGCTAGCAATGATGGAAAGGTGGATGTGTGTATAATCCATGGACTCAACATTAGTCATAAAGAACTCACATACTTATTGCAAAAATCTACAAGTCATCAAAAACCAAGCATTACCCGCATGCTCCTAGGGGGATAGATTGTTAGGAAAAGACCATCGCTCGTCCCCGACCGCCACTCATAAGGATGACAATCAAAGAACACCTCATGTTTCAAATTTGTCACACAACGGTTACCATACGTGCATGCTACGGGACTTGCAAACTTCAACACAAGTATTTCTCGAATTCACAATTACTCAACTAGCACGACTCTAATATCACCATCTCCATATCTCAAAACAATCATCAAGTATCAAACTTCTCATAGTATTCAATGCGCTTTATATGAAAGTTTTTATTATACCCATCTTGGATGCCTATCATATTAGGACTAATTTTATAGCCAAAGCAAATTACCATGCTGTTCTAAAGGACTCTCAAAATAATATAAGTGGAGCATGAGAGATCAATAATTTCTATAAAATAAAACCACCACCGTGCTCTAAAAGATATAAGCCAAGCACTAGAGCAAAATTATCTAGCTCAAAAGATATAAGTGAAGCACATAGAGTATTCTAATAAATTATGATTCATGTGTGTCTCTCCAAAAGGTGTGTACAGCAAGGATGATTGTGGTAAACTAAAAAGCAAATACTCAAATCATACAAGACGCTCCAAGCAAAACATATATCATGTGGTGAATAAAAATATAGCCTCAAGTAAAGTTACCGATAGATTTAAGATTTAAAGAGGGATGCCTTCCGGGCATCCCCAAGCTTAGGCTTTTGGTTGTCCTTGAATTTTACCTTGGGGTGCCTTGGGCATCCCCAATCTTAGGCTCTTGCCACTCCTTATTCCATAATCCATCAAATCTTTACCCAAAACTTGAAAACTTCACAACACAAAACTCAATAGAAAATCTCATGAGCTCCGTTAGTGTAAGAAAACAAACCACCACATTAAGGTACTGTAATGAACTCATTATTTATTTATATTGGTGTTAAACCTACTGTATTCCAACTTCTCTATGGTCCATACCCCCTAATACTAGCCATAGATTCATCAAAATAAGCAAACAACACACGAAAAACAGAATCTGTCAAAAACAGAACAGTCTGTAGTAATCTGTATCAAAAGCAAACTTCTGTAACTCAGAAAAATCTGCAAAAAATGGAAGATATATATAATTTTATTATTGATCTACTTCAATTTTAATTAGTATTTTATTACTTTCTGGTGATTTTTAACAATTGTTTTCGTGAGCAGAAAGTTTCTGTTTTTTTCAGCAAGATCAAATAATTATCACCCAAGAAGATCCTATAGGTCTTACTTGGCACAAACATTAATTAAAACATAAAACCATATCTAACCAGAGGCTAAATGAATTATTTATTACTAAATAGGAACAAAAATCAAGGAACAAAAATAAAATTGGGTTGCCTCCCAATAAGCGCTATCGTTTAACGCCCCTAGCTAGGCATAGGAACAAGAATAGATCTAGGTATTACCCCATCTTTGGCATGCAATCCATAAGTGGATCTCATAATAGATTCATAAGGTAATTTAATTTTATTTCTAGGAAAGTGTTCCATGCCTTTCCTTAATGGAAACTGGAATCTAATATTTCCTTCTTTCATATCAATAATTGCACCAATCGTTCTAAGGAAAGGTCTACCAAGAATAATAGGACATGTAGGATTGCAATCTATATCAAGAACGATGAAATCTACGGGCACATAATTCCTATTTGCAACAATAAGAACATCATTAATCCTTCCCATAGGTTTCTTAATGGTGGAATCCGCCGGATGCAAGTTTAAAGAACAATCATCAAATTCACGGAAACCTAACATATCACACAAAGTTTTTGGAATCGTGGAAACACTAGCACCCAAATCACAAAAAGCATAGCATTAATGATCCTTAATTTTAATTTTAATAGTAGGTTACCACTCATCATAAAGTTTTCTAGGGATAGAAACTTCTAATTCAAGTTTTTCTTCATAAGATTGCATTAAAGCATCAACGATATGTTTAGTAAAAGCTTTATTTTGATCATAAGCATGCGGAGAATTTAACAAGGATTGCAAAAAGGAAATACAATCTATCAAAGAGCAATTATCATAATGAAATTCCTTGAAATCCAAAATAGTGGGTTCATTGCTATGTAAAATTTTGACCTCTTCAATCCCACTTTTACCAATTTTTGCATCAAGATCTAAAAACTCTGAATCATTGGGACGCCTTTTAACTAAACTTGTAACATCCCAAAATTCTAAATTTTGGAATGTTATAATAAATAGATAGTTTTGATTGATTGTTTGATTGATTGACTGAAAGTGAGTGAATTCGAAACTTTTTGAAAGTTAAATGAGAGGGAATAAAAGGACTTTCCCAAACTTTCATTTTGCTTTTATGCTCTCCGGGAATTCAAATTCTTTTCATCATGAAACCCTCGAGAAGATGACATGACTTCTTCCATTTATTTAAATGACAAGGGGTGCTGAAAATATTTGAATTTCATTTGGAAAATATTTCCAATTCTGAAACTTTATGCAACTCAATGATTTTCACGAGCGAAGATAAAATGACTTCTTCAAAACATATGAAATATGAGTTGGGAGTTTCAAAGAATTAAAATTCAAAGTTCTTTTGAATTTATTTTCAATTTGGAGTTATTGGAGTTTTATTCAAATTATTTTTCTCCAAAAATAAAATATATGGAAAATAGGGTAACATGATTCCCTACATCAGAAAATTGGAGAGAAATTAATTTGAAATCATTTTGGTATTTTAAAATGATTTTTATTGGATTTTATTAGAGCTGAAGCACTCTTTGCTTTATTTAAATTTGTGTGTATTTTATTTAATGCTATAATAATGTCCATGTTGTAGAAAATCTTTTTCTGCAAATTTTGGTATATTATATGCCTATATAAAAGTTTTAGTCATTTTGTTTTTTTTAGTTCTCTAAAATTTTGTTTAAAAAATCCATGCAGCTTGGGCCAAAGGCCCAAGCCGCCACTTGCCACCGGCCGCCAAGGCCAACACCATCGCACGCACTAAGGGAAGCCAGGAGCCGCTGCTCCTTTTCCAATCCAAGTAGGACTCTTTTCCTACTTCCGCTTATTCCGATTTGTTTCTAGATCTTTTCCTCTTGTTTCCTAATCCTAGTCTATTTCTTGTCCCTACCCCAAGCAAAACCCTCCCTCCCCAATATAAATACCCAAGCACCCCCTCCAACACATCAAACCAACACCTCTCCTCTCCTCTCCTCTCCAGCAGCAGCAGAAGAGCCCCACACCACCCACCGCTTGCCACCGCCGCCGCCAAGTGCCGCCATATGCCTAACGCCGCCACGAGCCCTCGCCTCTTGAGGTACTAGCCTGCGCCACGTCACCTCTTCTTTTCTTCGATTCGTTTTTCAGAATCGTTCCGATTTCCGTTCCGGTTTTCTAGATCGGTTTTTCGTTTCGGTTTTCTTTCCGAAACCCTAGATCGGTTTTTCTTCATCGGTTAGTCCCTGATTTTCAAACGGCTATAACTTTTTACTCGTTAGTCCAAATCCAACAAAACCAACGCCCACTTCTTCGTTACGATCCCCTCTATCCAGTAATGCAACTCAAACATGTTTTTGAAAGTTTAAAATTTGAATTAGATCAGATTTGAATTTGAACTTCGCTTGATCATAACTTGAGTTTCAGAATCCGTTTGAGTTGATTCTTTTGCAAATCAAGCTCTTGACCTAAACTTTCTGATAAGGCCAAATTCACATAATTTTGGTACTGTTAGAAATTGTTTTATGTTGCAAGAGTTATTTGCTTGGTTTTGATGTTTTCGAATCGTTTTCTTGATCTTCCGATCTTTTGAGTGATTGCTTATGTGTGGTTACTATTGCTTGATTACGATAGATTGACCGGAGTGTGACGAGTAGAACTATCAGGAGTTTGAGTGCGAATCATCTTCATCAACATTGCGAGCAAGTAACACTTGATCATACCTTTTCTACTACCCAGTTTTATGCATTAGATCAATCCTCCAACACTTGCATGATTAGGATCTAATTAAATTGTGGGATGGGAAGTAGTTTGAGGTAGTACCTATTACCTGTTTTATTATCAAACCCTTGGGAGTTACTTCTACGTTTGCTTATTATGCCATGCTATGCTCATAGACGTGGATTGGGTTTGAGTGAATATCCATGACAGATGTGAGATTGATAATTAATGGTTTATCTAAGGTGGCAACTTAAACACACATCTGGTGGATTGAGGCACTGGTTACTCCAGACTTGCCTGCCTAGGCACACGGTTTCGTGACTTGCCTGTTTTTCTTGGATTATCCTGTTGATCTCATCACGTTACTTAATATAATTTGTTTGGGTTTTAATGAGTACTTTTAATTGGGATTGAGGATGCTGTCAACCATTCTCAATGTTCAACAACCACCATGATAGTTAAATAAATTTATTCCTTTGAAGTAGGGAAAAATTGGCTTTTCGCAAAACCTTATAACCATAGAGCTTTTCCACCAGCCATATATGCATGTAGTATAGGCTTATTCTTTCATTACTCTCTATGTGTTACATTGCCAAGATATTCCATGTGTTGACCCGTTTCGGGCTGCAACTTTTCATGTTGCAGAATTTTCGAACGACGAGTAAGTGATACGTTAGGGTTACGATTTCCTATACTCAACTTTGCCGTTGGTGTTGATGGGAATCCACAACCTTGTTGCTTCCGCTATATTCGGATTGAGGTTATAGTATTTACGCTACTTTATACATGTGATTTACCTCTGTTATAAATCCTTCGAGTAATCGTGTGTGCCAAAGATACCGATCCGTGGATGACACGAAAGCACAGAGACTTGACCCATTCGGGTCGGGTCGCTACAAGATGGTATCAGAGCACATGTTGACTGTAGGACGTGACCCTAGAAACTGGCAAGCCATAGGAAAGATTTTTTCTCTACAACTTCCATTTCAAAAAGATTTTTGCCTCTCTTCTCTTCTGAGCTTATTCAAAAAAAATCCCTTTTAGTGAGACCATACCCCTTTTCCTTTTTTACCACTCGAAGATCCGACTGATGAGACCACTCCAAGAAGTATAAGATATCGGACAACTAAGACCATTTGGAATGAAGAGGATTTTACCGTGTAAATGAAAACAACAACTGTTGAAGACTCCGAAGACTAGGAGAATATGAATAATTTCCAGTTTTGGTATGACCAAGGAAGGCTACCCTTATGGAACTTGACAAACTATGGAAGCTGTCAATACCCGAGATCAAGGTGTATTGGAGTAAGACCGGAACATGGAGCATTAGAACTCAAAATTTTTGTCAGGAAAGTCCTAAGGCAGGAGATGTCAACTATGGAATGATAGCTCATGGAAATGACAAGAGCAGAAACACGCTATCCATGATGTTATCTCCCGCTTATGCTATTGTCACCGTGTGGAGTTAAGTATGCAGATACATGGAAGAATGGATGGTAGAATGCTGATGGAGCATCCGTCGACAAAAGATGCGCTTTTAAATCTTTGCTGGTGTATCGCTAGGATCCGGAGTGTTACATCAAGAAGTTAAGATGGACCTAAAAGAAGCCGTATTTGGCAACGAAACAGTTCGTGAAGAACTCAGGACCCAGAAGCTGAAAGTAGACAAACGGGAGGAACTAAACCTCGAGATACCGGAGATTCGTCAGAATTGGAGGACAGAGGATCATGGTTCATGTCAAGGAAGTTGAATCCGAAGTTGGAACGTAACTCCGAAATATTGAAGGACGCCATGAGAGACTTCGCGCCAACAGAGATGATCTGGCAAAAAGGACAAGCATGATCAGAAGAAGCCATCGGAGACATGACCAAGACTTGAAGAGTTTGACGACATTGACCTTTAGAAGACCAAACCCCTGTTATACCCTTACGTTAGATGCGACGATTGTGAGCTGTCATTTGTTTGATGTTTTTCCGACAGCCACAATAAAATCTGTATTTTCAAAACCATTGTTTGTATTGTGTGCATCCCTCTCTATCTCTCCTATCCCACCCCAAAACCCATGGACCCAATAGAGGATGAATGGAGATGAAATCATATTTTCTGGACTGATGGGTCAATTGGAGACGGACCGATGGATTGAGAACATGGAAGAATCAAATGGAGAATAACCCTATAACCGGAAAGGATATGACCCATCATGCTCTTCCGTTCTTTGAAAGAGGTGCTGCTATCTGGTAGAGGATGTACCAAACCATCAATGTGGCCAGGAGTAACCACTTGGGAGGAATTTAAGTTGACCTTGCCAAAGTCTCGGTTTGTGTCCCAGAAATTGGAGCCTTATGGAAAGGATGTGAAGAAACCTTGTGCATACAAGCCTTGTGGAGAAATAGGATATAACCATAAAGAAAACAAGGATGAATACCCTCATAATCGGAGGATTAACAAAGGAGTTAGCCGAGGATTTTCAGGGAACTTCGATTGGAGATTGTTCCCAAAGGTTTTGTTGCAGCAATGGAAGTTCAGTCTACCTTGTTGGGAAAGATCCATGAAGCTCAGAAGTATGACAAAGAGATTGCTGAGGTAAAAGAAAAAGATGAGCAAAAGGAAAGGCCAAAGGTTTTCGCAAGGATGAACACGACACCTTATGGTTGAGGATAGTGTATATATGTGCCAATAATGCAAAGATCAGGAAGTTAATACTTCAGGAGGCTCATGACTCACCATACTCGATTCGCCCTGGAAACACCAAGATGTATTTGGATTTGAAGGAGTGTTTCTGGTGGACTGGTATGAAGAAGGATATTGCGGAGTATGTAGTCGTAAGTGATGTATGCCAGAGAAAGTAAAAGCAGAGCATCAGAAGCCAGCAGGATTATTGCAGCCTATGCCGATACCCGAATGGAAGTAGGATAAGCTTGGCATGGATTTCATTTCCGGATTTCCCAGAACCCGATTGGGATATGATTTTATCTGGGTAGTAGTTGATTCGCTTGACCAAAGTGGCTCACTTTATCACAGTGAAAACCACCTATACAGGTGCAAAGTTGGCCAGGATATATTTGACCAGGATTGTATGTCTGCATGTAGTTCCGAGGACCATCGTAGAGGAACACAGTTTACCTCAAAGTTTTGGAATCAGCTGCACCAGACTTTGGGTACTAGGCTAGAGTTCAGCACAGCCTTTCATCCGCAGACAGATGGATAAATCAAGAGAGTCAATCAGATTTTGGAGGACATGTTGAGAGCGTGTGCGCTAGATTATGGATCTAGTAGTGATGATAATCTACCTTACGCGGAGTTTCTCATTCAACAACAGCTACCAAGTCAGTTTGAAGATGGCCCCTTTTTGAAGCCTTGTATGGGAGAAGGAGCCAGACACCGTTGATGTGGGATGAAGTTGGAGACCGTCAGTTGTTTGGACCAAATGTGATCAAGGATTTGGAAGAGAATGTTAAGTTGATTCGAGATAGACTGAAGGTAGCTCAGTCCAGGCAGAATAGTTATGCATACTCAAAAAAACGCGAGGTAGTCTATGAAATTGGAGACAGAGCATATCTTTGTGTGCCACCTCTGCGAAGAGTTAAACGACTTGGAGTTAAGGGAAAGTTAGCCCCGAGATTTGTAGGACCATACCGAGAGTTTTGGAACGTATGGGAGAAGTGGCCAACAAGTTGGAGTCACCCAAAGGACTGTCAGGAGTTCATAATGTGTTTCACGTTTCCCAGTTGAAGAAATGTCATGCAGAGATGGCCAATATTCCCCTGTAAGGACGCTTGGCCCTGGAAAGGATAATGATGTTCCACGAAGTGGAGTATGGACTTCTTAAGTATAAGTTTTTATCTCGGTATGTGGGACATCCCACGAGGATGAAGAGATAAATTACTATTGGACATGAAGTAGGTATGATGTTGGAAATATGGATCAATGGAAATTCCATGATGAGTCTGAGTAATCATGTCCTAGTTTGGTGCCAATAGAAGGAAGGAAGACAGTACAATTGGATGGATTTAAGTATGACAGGAAGTTGGATGATGGGATAATGATCAGTTGCCCAGATGAGGTGTTCAAGGACTATAAGTGATGAGATGGGCCATAACCCACAGGTCCCAGGACCTGCCAAGGAGCTAGCACACTCTTGCTGAAGGGGAAACCCTGGGAAGAGTTACGATTTTACCGACCGACGATTCTATAGGAGTTTACGCAAAACCTGAGGGTTGTGAAGAAACGATAGATGTTGTTTGGCTTGCAGAAATCTATGGATTTTCCGAACTTGGTTCATCAACAAGAGAAATTCTGCAATGCTTGTGAGGAAGACCGAGTGTTAGAATGCGAGATTCGCTAAACCATGTACAAGGTAATGATTTGGGTGCGGGATGGATTGATCACCATACCGACTTACTCTTATTATTCGCTTTGCTATATGGGATGGTAAATCTGAGTGACTTACCTATAGCAGAGACGACGATATTAAACCTTGTTTAAACCTTAGAATGGTATAGGTATTTCTTTTCCCCTTGTACAAGGCAGTTGTTGCCAACCGTAGGAAATACGGTGAGGTTCAACCCAGACCCGTTTCCTGCAGGACCAACCAAAATTGTTGACCACCATGAGATATCGATAGCTGATTAGTATGGCGCCAGACCCGACAGCTATGAAGACCCAGTCTCGGAATAACCTTACCAAGATAAAAGGACAGAAGAATTGAGGAAAAGGTTATGCCACTACCGGAAGAGCCCCGAGAAGGAATTATCCTTACAATCTGAGAAGACCGACACTGTCAACGATGGATGGAGTATATGAGTTTTGATGGAACCTTAACAATGCTTCTAAGGGTAGTAGCACCCGAGACCCCGGAGACGATCGATGGATTTTTGAGAAGACCCCCAAACCCTAACCTATTTCTTTCTAGCCTCTCCGAATCTCGAGGACGAGATTCCTTTTAAGGGTGGTAGGTTTGTAACATCCCAAAATTCTAAATTTTGGAATGTTATAATACATAGATAGTTTTGATTGATTGTTTGATTGATTGACTGAAAGTGAGTGAATTCGAAACTTTTTGAAAGTTAAATGAGAGGGAATAAAAGGACTTTCCCAAACTTTCATTTTGCTTTTATAGCTCTCGAATTCAAATTCTTTTCATCACGAAACCCTCGAGAGAAGATGACATGACTTCTTCCATTTATTTAAATGACAAGGGGTGCTGAAAATATTTGAATTTCATTTGGAAAATATTTCCAATTCTGAAACTTTATGCAACTCAATGATTTTCACGAGCGAAGATAAAATGACTTCTTCAAAACATATGAAATATGAGTTGGGAGTTTCAAAGAATTAAAATTCAAAGTTCTTTTGAATTTATTTTCAATTTGGAGTTATTGGAGTTTTATTCAAATTATTTTTCTCCAAAAATAAAATATATGGAAAAAAGGGTAACATGATTCCCTACATCAGAAAATTGGAGAGAATTAATTTGAAATCATTTTGGTATTTTAAAATGATTTTTATTGGATTTTATTAGAGCTGAAGCACTCTTTGCTTTATTTAAATTTGTGTGTACTTTATTTAATGCTATAATAACGTCCATGTTGTAGAAAATCTTTTTCTGCAAATTTTGGTATATTATATGCCTATATAAAAGTTTTAGTCATTTTCTTTTAGTTCTCTGAAATTTTTGTTTTAAAAAAAAAATCCGCAGCGCCTTGGGCCAAAGGCCCAAGCCGCCACTTGCCACCGGCCGGCCAAGGCCAACACCATCGCGCGCACCAAGGGAAGCCAGGGAGCCGCCGTTCCTTTTCCAATCCAAGTAGGACTCTTTTCCTAGTTCCGTTTATTCCGTATTTGTTTCTAGATCTTTTCCCTCTTGTTTCCTAATCCTAGTCTATTTCTTGTCCCCTACCCCAAGCAAAACCCTCCCCTCCCCAATATAAATACCCAAGCACCCCCCCCCCCTCCAACACATCAAACCAACACCTCTCCTCTCCTCTCCTCTCCGCAGCAACAACATCCCCACACCCGCCGCCGCCCCTCACCCGAGCCGCCACCACTTGCCACCGCCACCGCTAAGTGCCACCGCCGCGCCAAGTCTGCCGCATGCCTAACGCCGCCACCGGAGCCCTCGCCTCTTGAGGTACTAGCCTCGCCACGCCACCTCTTCTTTTCTTCGGTTCGGTTTTTCGTAAATCATTCCGATTTCCGTTCCGGTTTTCTAGATCGGTTTTTAGTTTCGGTTTTCTTTCCGAAACCCTAGATCGGTTTTTCTTCACCGGTTAGTCCCTGATTTTCAAACGGCTATAACTTTTTACTCGTTAGTCCAAATCCAACAAAACCAACGCCCACTTCTTCGTTACGATCCCCTCTATCCAGTAATACAACTCAAACATGTTTTTGAAAGTTTAAAATTTGAATTAGATCAGATTTGAATTTGAACTTCGTTTGATCATAACTTGAGTTTCAGAACTCCGCTTGAGTTGATTCTTTTGCAAATCAAGCTCTTGACCTAAACTTTCTGATAAGGCCAAATTCACATAATTTTGGTACTGTTAGAAATTGTTTTATGTTGCAAGAGTTATTTGCTTGGTTTTGATGTTTTCGAATCGTTTTCTTCGATCTTCCCGATCTTTTGAGTGATTGCTTATGTGTGGTTACTATTGCTTGATTACGATAGATTGACCGGAGTGTGACGAGTAGAACTATCAAGAGTTTGAGTGCGAATCATCTTCATCAACATTGCAGGCAAGTAACACTTGATCATACCTTTTCTACTACCCCAGTTTTATGCATTAGATCAATCCTCCAACACTTGCATGATTAGGATCTAATTAAATTGTGGGATGGGAAGTAGTTTGAGGTAGTACCTATTACCTGTTTTATTATCAAACCCTTGGGAGTTACTTCTACGTTTGCTTATTATGCCATGCTATGCTCGTAGACGTGGATTGGGTTTGAGTGAATATCCATGACAGATGTGAGATTGATAATTAATGGTTTATCTAAGGTGGCAACTTAAACACACATCTGGGTGGATTGAGGCACTTGGTTACTCCAGGACTTGCCTGTCTAGGCACCTGGGTTTCCAGGACTTGCCTGTTTTTCTTGGATTATCCTGTTGATCTCATCACGTTACTTAATATAATTTGTTTGGGTTTTAATGAGTACTTTTAATTGGGATTGAGGATGCTGTCAACCATTCTCAATGTTCAACAACCACCATGATAGTTAAATAAATTTATTCCTTTGAAGTAGGGAAAAATTGGCTTTTCGCAAAACCTTATAACCATAGAGCTTTTCCACCAGCCATATATGCATGTAGTATAGGCTTATTCTTTCATTACTCTCTATGTGTTACATTGCCAGCATATTCCATGTGCTGACCCGTTTTCGGGCTGCAACTTTTCATGTTGCAGAATTTTCAGACGACGAGTAAGTGATACGTTAGGGTTACGATTTCCTATACTCAACTTTGCCGTTGGTGTTGATGGGAATCCACAACCTTGTTGCTTCCGCTATATTCTGGATTGAGGTAATAGTATTTACGCTACTTTATACATGTGATTTACCTCTGTTATAAATCCTTCGAGTACTGTGTGTGTCAGCATACCGATCCAGGGATGACACGAAAGCACAGAGACTTGATCCATTCGGGTCGGGTCGCTACAAAAGTTGACTAATCTCCAGTCCCATATTTATCAAGATTCATATTAGAAAACAAAGATTTAATAGGGGACACATTAATCACTTTTAGATCTTCATCCTTATTATCATGAATACTAGAAGAACACGCTTTCACAAAGCAATCTTTTTTAGCACGCATCCTAGCGGTTCTTTCTTTGCACTCATAAATGGAAATTCTCATGGCTTTGAGAGACTCATTGATATCATGCTTAGGTGGAATAGATCTAAGTTTCAAAGAACCAACATCAAGAGAAATTCTATCCATGTTCCTAGCCAACTCATCAATCTTAGGCAATTTTTCTTCAAGCAAAGCATTGAAATTCTTTTGCGAAATCATAAATTCTTTAACACTAGTCTAAAAATTAGAGGGAATATTATTAAAATTTCCATAAGAGTTGTTGTAGGAATTACCATAATTATTAGAGGATTACTAGGTAACGGCCTAGAATTAAAGTTTCCTCTATATGCATTGTTACCAAAATTGTTCCTACCAACGAAATTCACATCCATAGATTCATTATTATTCTCAATCAATGTGGACAAAGGCATATCATTAGGATCAGAAGAAACACTCTTATTAGCAAACAATTTCATAAGTTCATCCATCTTTCCACTCAAAACATTAATCTCTTCTATCGTATGAACTTTTTTACTAGTAGATCTTTCAGTGTGCCATTGAGAATAATTAACCATAATATTATCTAGGAGTTTAGTAGCTTCTCCTAAGGCGATTTCCATAGAAGTGCCTCCCGCGGCCGAATCTAAAAGATTTCTAGAAGCAAAATTCAATCTGGTATAAATTTTTTGTATAATCATCCATAAATTCAAACCATGTGTAGGGCAATTACGTATCATTAATTTCATCCTCTCCCAAGCTTGTGCAACATGCTCATGATCAAGTTGCTTAAAATTCATAATATCGTTTCTAGGAGAGATGATCTTAGCGGGAGGAAAATACTTAGAGATAAAAGCATCTTTGCACTTATTCCATGAATCAATACTTTTTTTAGGCAAAGAAGAAAACCAAGTTTTAGCACGATCTCTAAGCGAAAACGAAAATAGTTTCAATTTAACAATATCATTATCCACATCTTTCTTATTTTTCATATCGCACAAATCAACGAAGTTGTTTAGATGAGTAGCGGCATCTTCACTAGGAAGGCCAGAAAATTGATCTTTCATGACAAGATTCAACAAAGTAGCGCTAATTTCACAAGATTCAGCATCGGAATAGGAGCAATCGGAGTGCTAATAAAATCATTGTTGTTGGTATTGGAAAAGTAACACAATTTAGTATTGGCTTGAGCCATCGTGACAAACAATCCAACACACAAGCACACAATAAGCAAGCAAAAAGAGACGAACAGAAAAAGGGTGAATAAGGCGGCAAAGGTGAAGTGGGGGAGAGTAAAACGAGAGGCAAATGGCAAATAATATAATGCGAGGGAGAAGAGTTTGTGAAAGGTACTTGGTATGTCTTGACTTGTGTGTAGATCTCCCCGGCAACGGTGCCAGAAATTAGCGAGTTGATGGGAGATCAAATCTTGACTTGACTTGGCGTAAACTTCCCCAACAACGGCGCCAAAAATCCTTCTTGCTACCTCTTGAGCATGCGTTGGTTTTCCCTTGAAGAGGAAAGGGTGATGCAGCAAAGTAGCGTAAGTATTTCACTCAGTTTTTGAGAACCAAGGTATCAATCCAGTAGGAGATAACACCCAAGTCCCTAGTACCTGCACAAACAATCAAGAACCTTGCAACCAACGCGATAAAGGGGTTGTCAATCCCTTCAGGCCACTTGCAAAAGTGAGATCTGGTAAAGATAATAAGATAAATATTTTTGGTATTTTTGTGGTATAGATTGCAAAATAAACGGCGACAGAAATAGCACGTTGGCGGGAGATTAACATGATGGAAAATAGACCCGGGGGCCATAGGTTTCACTAGTGGCTTCTCTCAAGATAGCATATTTTACGGTGGGTAACAAATTACTGCCGAGCAATTGATAGAAAAGCGCATAGTTATGAGAATATCTAGGCATGATCATGAACATAGGCATCACGTCCGTGACAAGTAGACGGAAACGATTCTGCATCTACTACTATTACTCCACACATCGACCGCTATCCAGCATGCATCTAGAGTATTAAGTTCATAAGAACAGAGTAACGCATTAAGCAAGATGACATAATGTAGAGGGATAAACTCAAGCAATATGATATAAACCCCATCTTTTTATCCTCGATGGCAACAATACAATACGTGTCGGTTCCCTTTCTGTCACTGGGATCGAGCACCGCAAGATTGAACCCAAAGCTAAGCACTTCTCCCATTGCAAGAAAGATCAATCTAGTAGGCCAAACCAAACTGATAATTCGAAGAGACTTGCAAAGATATCAAATCATGCATATAAGAATTCATAGAAGAATAATATATTGTTCATAGATAACCTTGATCATAAACCCACAATTCATCGGATCTCGACAAACACACCGCAAAAGAATTACATCGAATAGATATCCAAGAGAATCGAGGAGAACTTTGTATTGAGATCCGAAGAGAGAGAAGAAACCATCTAGCTAATAACTATGGACCCGAAGGTCTGTGGTAAACTACTCACACAGCATCGAAGAGGCCATGGTGTTGATGTAGAAGCCCTCCTTGATCGATTCCCCCTCCGGCGAAGCGCCGGAAAAGGCCCCAAGATGGGATCTGCTACCTCTTGAGCACTGCATTGGATTTCCTTGAAGAGCAAAGGATGATGCAGAAAAGTAGCGTAAGTATTTCCTTCAGTTTTTGAGAACCAAGGTATCAATCCAGTAGGAGGCTACGCGCGAGTCCCTCCTACCTACAAAAAGCAAATAACTCCTCGCAACCAACGCGAATAGGGGTTGTCAATCCCTTCACGGTCACTTACGAGAGTGAGATCTGATAGAGATGATAGATAATATTTTTGTTATTTTTGTGATAAAGATGCAAGGTAACAATAAAAGAAAAGTAAAAAAAGCAAAGGTAATAATAAAGTAATGGAAGATTAATATGATAGAGATAGACCCGGGGGCCATAGATTTCACTAGTGGCTTCTCTCAAGAGCATAAGTATTTTACGGTGGGTGAACAAATTACTATTGAGCAATTGACAGAGTTGAGCATAGTTATGAGAATATCTAGGTATGATCATGTATGTAGGCATCACGTCCGAGACAAGTTGACCGACTCCTGCCTGCATCTACTACTATTACTCTACTCATCGACCGCTATCCAGCATGCATCTTGAGTATTAAGTTCAAGAAAACAAAGTAACGCCTTAAGCAAGATGGCATGATGTAGAGGGATAAATTCATGCAATATGATAAAAACCCCATCTTGTTATCCTCGATGGCAACAATACAATATGTGCCTTGCTGCCCCTCATCCACCGGAAAGGACACCGCAAGATTGAACCCAAAGCTAAGCACTTCTCCCATTGCAAGAAAAACCAATCTAGTAGGCTAAAGCAAACTGATAATTCGAAGAGACTTGCAAAGATAACCAATCATACATAAAAGAATTCAGAAAAGATTCAAATATTGTTCATAGATAATCTTGATCATAAACCCACAATTCATCGGTCTCAACAAACACACCGCAAAAGGAACATTACATCGAATAGATCTCCACGAGAGAGGGGGAGAACATTGTATTGAGATCCAAAAAGAGAGAAGAAGCCATCTAGCTACTAACTATGGACCCGAAGGTCTGAAGTAAACTACTCACACTTCATCGAAGAGGCTATGGTGATGATGTAGAAGCCCTCCGTGGTGGATGCCCACTCCGGCGGAGCTCCGGAACAGGCCCCAAGGTGGGATCTCGTGGGTACAGAAGGTTGCGGCGGTGGAATTAGGTTTTTGGCTCCGTATCTGATCATTTGGGGGTACGTAGGTATATATAGGAGGAAGAAGTATGTCGGTGGAGCAAGGTGGGGCCCATGAGGGTGGAGGGAGCGCCTGGGGGGGCGCGCCCCCTACCTCGTGCCCACCTCCTTTCTTTCTTGACGTAGGGTCCAAGTCTTCTGGATCATATTCGGTGAGAAAATCATGTTCCCGAAGGTTTCATTCCATTTGGAATCCGTTTGATATTTTGTTTCTTCGAAACTCTGAAATAGGCAAAAAAACAGCAATTCTGGGCTGGGCCTCCGGTTAATAGGTTAGTCCCAAAAATAATATAAAAGTGGAAATAAAGCCCAATATTGTCCAAAACAGTAGATAATATAGCATGGAGCAATAAAAAATTATAGATACGTTGGAGACGTATCAGGCATCCCCAAGCTTAATTCCTGCTCGTCCTCGAGTAGGTAAATGATAAAAACAGAATTTTTGATGCGGAGTGCTACTTGGCATAATTTCAATGTAATTCTTCTTAATTGTGGTATGAATATTCAGATCCGAAAGATTCAAGACAAAATTTTAATATTGACATAAAAATAATAATACTTCAAGCATACTAACAAAGCAATCATGTCTTCTCAAAATAACATGGCCAAAGAAAGTTATCCCTACAAAATCATATAGTCTGGCTATGCTCTATCTTCACCACACAAAGTATTTAAATCATGCACAACCCCGATGACAAGCCAAGCAATTGTTTCATACTTTTGACATTCTCAAAACTTTTTCAATCTTCACGCAATACATGAGCGTGAGCCATGGATATAACACTATATGTGGAATAGAATGGTGGTTGTGGAGAAGACAAAAAGAGGGGAAGATAGTCTCACATCAACTAGGCGTATCAACGGGCTATGGAGATGCCCATCAATAGATATCAATGTGAGTGAGTAGGGATTGCCATGCAACGGATGCACTAGAGCTATAAGTATGTGAAAGCTCAAAAAAAGAAACTAAGTGGGTGTGCATCCAACTCGCTTGCTCATGAAGACCTAGGGCATTTTGAGGAAGCCCATCATTGGAATATACAAGCCAAGTTCTATAATGTAAAATTCCCACTAGTATATGAAAGTGATAAAATGAGAGACTCTCTATCATGAAGATCATGGTGCTACTTTGAAGCACAAGTGTGGTAAAAGGATAGTAACATTGTCCCTTCTCTCTTTTTATCTCATTTTTTTTGGTCCTTTTCTCTTTTTTTATGGCCTCTTTTTATTCGTCCGGAACCTCATCCCGACTTGTGGGGGAATCATAGTCTCCATCATCCTTTTCCTCACTTGGGACAATGCTCTAAAAATGATGATCATCACACTTTTATTTTCTTACAACTCAAAAATTACAACTCGATACTTAGAACAAAATATGACTCTATATGAATGCCTCTGGCGGTGTACCGGGATGTGCAATGAATCAAGAGTGACATGTATGAAAGAATTATGAACAGTGGCTTTGCCACAAATACGATGTTAACTACATGATCATGCTGGCAATATGACAATGATGGAGCGTGTCATAATAAACGGAACGGTGGAAAGTTGCATGGCAATATATCTCGGAATGGCTATGGAAATGCCATGATAGGTAGGTATGGTGGCTGTTTTGAGGAATCTATATGGTGGGTGTATGATACCAGCGAAAAGTGCGCGGTATTAGAGAGGCTAGCAATGGTGGAAGGAAGAAAAGTGCGTATAATCCATGGACTCAACATTAGTCATGAAGAACTCATATACTTATTGCAAAAATCTACAAGTTATCAAAGCAAGGTATTACGCGCATGCTCCTAGGGGGATAGATTGGTAGGAAAAGACCATCGCTCGTCCCCGACCGCCACTCATAAGGAAGACAATCAATAAATAAATCATGCTCCGACTTCATCACATAACGGTTCACCATACGTGCATGCTACGGGAATCACAAACTTTAACACAAGTATTTCTCAAATTCACAACTACTCAACTAGCATGACTCTAATATCACCATCTTCATATCTCAAAACAATTATCAAACATCAAACTTTTCTTAGTATTCAGCACACTCAAAAGAAAGTTTTACATATCTTGAATACCAAGCATATTGAGATTATTAAGCAAATTACCATGCTATTTAAGGCTCTCAAAATAATCTAAGTGAAGCATGAGAGATAAAAAGTTTCCATAAAACAAATCCACCACCGTGCTCTAAAAGATATAAGTGAAGCATTAGAGCAAAACTATATAGCTCAAAAGATATAACTGAAGCACATAGAGTATTCTAACAAATTCCAAATCATGTATGGCTATATCAAAAGGTGTGTACAACAAGGATGATTGTGGTAAACTAAAAGGTAAAGACTCAAATCATACAAGACGCTCCAAGCAAAACACATATCATGTGATGAATAAAAATATAGCTCCAAGTAAAGTTACCGATGGAAGTAGACGAAAGAGGGGATGCCTTCCGGGGCATCCCCAAGCTTTGACTTTTTGGTGTCCTTATATTATATTGGGGGTGCCATGGGAATCCCCAAGCTTAGGCTCTTGCCACTCCTTGTTCCATAGTCCATCAAAATATTTCACCCAAAACTTGAAAACTTCACAACACAAAACTCAACAGAAATCTCGTGAGCTCCGTTAGAGAAAGAAAACAAAAGACAACTTCAAGGTACTGTAATTAACTCATTCTTTTTTTATATTGGTGTTAAACCTAATTTATTCCAACTTCTCTATGGTTCATAAACTATTTTACTAGCCATAGATTCATCAAAATAAGCAAACAACACACGAAAAACAGAATCTGTCAAAAACAGAACAGTCTGTAGTAATCTGTAACTAACGCAAACTTCTGGAACTCCAAAAAATCAGCCAAAATAGGAAGACCTAGACAATTTGTTTATTGATCAGCAGAAATTGGAATCACTATTTTATCACGTTCCTGTGATTTTTAACAATTGTTTTCGTGAACAGAAAGTTTCTGGAAATTACAGCAAAATCAAATAACTATCATCCAAGAAGATCCTATAGGTTTAACTTGGGACAAACACTAATTAAAACATAAAAACACATCTAACCAGAGACTAGATCTAAGATTTATTCAACGACAAAAAGGAAATATATTGGGTTGTCTCCCAACAAGCGCTTTTCTTTAAAGCCTTTTACCTAGGCATTGATAATTTTAATGATGCTCACATGAAAGACAAGAATTGAAGCACAAAGAGAGCATCATAAAACACATGACAAACACATCTAAGTCTAACATACTTCCTATGCATACGCATATTGTATAAAATCAAATTATCATAGCAAGAAAAAGCTAGCATGTGCAAGGAAGCGGAAAAGAACAATAGCAATCTCAACATAACGAGAGGTAATTTAGTAACATGAAAATTTCTATAACCATATTTTCCTCTCTCATAATAATTACATGTAGGATCATAAGAAAATTCAACAATATAACTATCACATAACATATTTTCAACACGATCCACATGCATGCGAAGTTGACACTCTTCCAAAATAGTGGGATTATAATTAACTAAAGTCATGATTTCTCCAAGCCCACTTTTATCAAAAATTTCATAAGATTGAATATTATCCAAATATGTGGGATCTAAAGTTGACACTCTTCCAAACCCACTTTCAATATTATTGCAAACACTATTATCAATCTTATATTCATCATGGGGCTTAAATAAATTTTCAAGATCATAAGAAGAATCTCCCCAATCATGATTATCGCAACAGGTAGTGGACATAGCAAAACTAGCATCCCCAAGCTTAGGGTTTTGCATATTATTAGCATAATTTATTCAATAGAATTTATAATAAAATCATTGCAACCATGCTTTTTATTCAAAGATCTATCGTGAAGCACTTCATCACAATTTTCAGATTTACGGATTTCAGGAAAAAGCTTATAAAGATAATCTAGTGCATCCAAATCACTAGGAATTGGTTCATCATAATTGGATCTCTTAAAAAGATTGGAAAGCGGATGAGGATCCATAGATATTAGCTTCTCTGTTTAGGAATAAATACTCAACTATTTCAACCAAACGAGCAAACGAGCCAAGTAAGACATCAAGGCAAACGAAAAGACGAACGGAAAAGAGAGGGCGTATAAAACGGCAAGGGTGAAGTGGGGGAGAGGAAAACGAGAGACAAATGGCAAATAATGTAATGCGAGAGATAAGGGATTGTGATGGGTACTTGGTATGTTGACTATTGTGTAGACTCCCCGGCAACGCGCCAAAAATTCTTCTTGCTACCTCTTGAGCACTGCGTTGGATTTCCTTGAAGAGGAAAGGATGATGCAGCAAAGTAGCGTAAGTATTTCCCTCAGTTTTTGAGAACCAAAGTATCAATCCAGTAGGAGGCTACGTGCGAGTCCCTCGTATCTACACAAAGCAAATAACTCCTCGCAACCAACGTGAATAGGGATTGTCAATCCCTTCACGGTCACTTACGAGAGTGAGATCTGATAAAGATGCAAGGTAAAAATAAAAGCAAAGTAAAAAAGCAAAGGCAATAATAAAGTAATGGAAAATTAATATGATAGAGATAGACCCGGGGGCCATAGATTTCACTAGTGGCTTCTCTCAAGAGCATAAGTATTTTACGGTGGGTGAACAAATTACTGTTGAGCAATTGACAGAATTGAGCATAGTTATGAGAATATCTAGGTATGATCATGTATATAGGCATCACGTCCGAGACAAGTAGACCGACTCCTGCCTGCATCTACTACTATTACTCCACTCATCGACCGCTATCCAAAGATGCATCTAGAGTATTTATTTCAAGAAAACAGAGTAACGCCTTAAGCAAGATGACATGATGTAGAGGGATAAATTCATGCAATATGATAAAAACCCCATCTTGTTATCCTCGATGGCAACAATACAATACATGCCTTGCTGCCCCTACTGTCACTAGGAAATGACACCGCAAGATTGAACCCAAAGCTAAGCACTTCTCCCATTGCAAGAAAAACTAATCTAGTAGGCCAAAGCAAACTGATGATTCGAAGAGACTTGCAAAGATAACCAATCATACATAAAAGAATTCAGAGAAGATTCAAACATTGTTTATAGATAATCTTGATCATAAACCCACAATTCATCGGTCTCAACAAACAGACCGCAAAAAGAAGATTACAACGAATAGATCTCCACGAGAGAGGGGGATAACATTGTATTGAGATCCAAAAAGAGAGAAGAAGCCATCTAGCTACTAACTATGGACCCGAAGGTCTGAAGTAAACTACTCACACTTCATTGGAGAGGCTATGGTGATGATGTAGAAGCCCTCCGCTCCGGCGGAGCTCCGGAACAGGCCCCAAGATGGGATCTCGTGGGTACAGAAGGTTGCAGCGGTGGAATTAGGTCTTGGCTCCGTATCTGATCGTTTGGGGTACGTAGGTATATATAGGAGGAAGAAGTACGTCGGTGGAGCAAGGTGGGGCCCACGAGGGTGGAGGGCGCGCCTAGGGGAGGGGCCCCACCTCGTGCCCACCTCCTTTCTTTCTTGACGTAGGGTCCAAGTCTCTGGATCATATTCGTGAGAAAATCACGTTCCGAAGGTTTCATTCCGTTTGGAATCCATTTGATATTCCGTTTCTTGAAACTCAAAATAGGCAAAAAAACAGCAATTACGGGTTGGGCCTCCGGTTAATAGGTTAGTCCCAAAAATAATATAAAAGTGGAAAATAAAGCCCAATATTGTCCAAAACAGTAGATAATATAGCATGGAGCAATAAAAAATTATAGATACGTTGGAGACGTATCAAGATCTCACGGGTACAGAAGGTTGCGGCGGTGGAAAATAGGTTTCGTGGCTCTCCTGGATGTTTTTAGAGTATAAGAGTATATATAGGCAAAAGAAGTAGGTCGGTGGAGCTACGAGGGGCCCACGAGGGTGGGGGCTCGCCTACCCCCTGGGCGCGCCTCCCTGCCTCGTGGCCGCCTCATTGCTTCCTTGACGTCCACTCCAAGTCTCCTGGATTGCGTTTGTTCCAAAAACAATCCTCGCGAAGGTTTCATTCCGTTTGGATTCCGTTTGATATTCCTTTTCTGCGAAACACTGAAATAGGCAAAAAAAACAGCAATTTGCACTGAGCCTTCAGTTAATAGGTTAGTCCCAAAAATAATATAAAAGTGCATAATAAAGCCCATTAAACATCCAAAACTGATGATATAATAGCATGGAACAATAAAAAATTATAGATATGTTGGAGACGTATCAGTTAGTACCAAAAAATGATATAAAATGACTAATAAAACATCCAAGAATGATAATATAACAACATGGAACAATAAAAAATTATAGATACGTTGGAGACATATCAATCGCTCGGCCCCGACCACCCACCGTAACCGGGTACTCCCCAATATTTTCCTCGCACTCCCTTCTACCACGGTTTTTTCCGCCATGGACGGCCCAAAGAATGTCATGCAGTTGCGTCTCTGGCCTGCCCAGGACGAAAAGCCAATTTTTTGTCATGATTTTTTGTCATAGTAGTAGGATCCCACCACATCTATGATGATACCGGGTTTTGTCATAATTATCGTAATAGAAGTGTCATAAGCATGACAGAAAAAAATCGTTCAGCCCAAAATGTCACAGATGTGTCTTTTTTTGTAGTGAGCAATGATAGTAGATATTGACTTTTGTGATAAGAACAATAAAAACAGCAATGTAGCAAGTAACAAAAGTGAGCACAAACAGTATTCCAATGCTTGAAAATGAAGGCTCGGGTCCGTACTTTCGCTAGTGCAATCTCCCAACAATGCTAATATAATTGGATCGTATAACCATCCCTCAACGTGCAATGAAGAATCCCTCCAAGGTTCCTATGTAGCGGAGAGCATAAGAAGAAACCGTTTGTAGGGTACGGAACCACCTTGAAGCTATTCTTTCCGATTGCTCTATCCAAGGGTTCATACTTAAATAACACCAAATAATTTCAGATTCATAATACTCAATCCAACACAAAGAACCTCAAAGAGTGCACCAAGATTTCTACCGGAGAAAAAAAAGACAAGAACGTGCATCAACCCCTATGCGTAGATTACCCCAATGTCACCTCGCGAATCCACGAGTTAAGTGCCAAAACATATATCAAGTGAATCAAAATAATACCCATTGTCACCACGGGTACTCATATGCAAGACATATATCAAGTGCTCTCAAATCCATAGAAGTATTCAATCTGATAAAACAAAATCTCAAAGGGTAAACTCAATTCATCACAACAAGATAAAGAGGGGAAAATGCCATATGATCCAACTATATTAACAAAGCCTGCGATACATCAAGATCGTGACATCTCAAGAACACGAGAGAGAGAGAGAGAGAGAGAGAGAGAGAGAGAGAGAGATTAAACACATAGCTACTCGTACAAACCCTCAGCCCCGAGGGTGGACTACTCCCTCCTCATCATGGTGGCTGCCGGGATGATGAAGATGGCCACCGGTGATGACCCCCCCCCCCTCCGGGAGGGTGCCGGAATGGGGTCTAGATTGGTTTCTCGTGGCTACAGTGGCTTGCGGTGGCGGAACTTTTGATCTAGGGTTACCGCGAGGGTTTTCGGAATATTTGGGAATTTATTGGGCGAAGAGGCGGTGCAGGAGGCCACTGAGGGGGGCACAACCCACCGGCGTGCACCTTGGCCCCCAGGCGCGCCCTGGTGGGTTGTGCCCCGCTTGGGGCACCCCCCAGGTGCTGCTCTGGCCCATTGGATGTCTTCTGGTCCATAAAAAATCCACAAAAAAGTTTCGCTGCATTTGGACTCCGTTTGATATTGATTTTCTGCTATGTGAAAAACAAGCAGAAAACAACAACTAGCACTTGGCACTATGTCAATAGGTTAGTCCCAAAAAATGATATAAAGTTCCTACAAAATGATTGTAAAACATCCAAGAATGATAATATAGCAGCATGAATACTTCATAAATTATAGATACGTTGGAGACGTATCAATATTAAAAGAATTCATACTAACAACATTGCAATCATGCTCATCATTTATACCAAACATTCTATTGAGTTCTTCTTCTATCAATTTAGCACAATTTTCTTTTCCATCATCTTCATGAAATACATTATAAATATGAATAATATGATGCAATCTCAATTCCCTTTTTTTGTAGTTTTCTTTTATAAACCAAACTAGTGATAAAACAAGAAACAAAAAGATTCAATTGCAAGATCTAAAGATATACCTTCAAGCACTCACCTCCCCGGCAACGGCGCCAGAAAAGAGTTTGATGTCTACTATACAACTTGTTCTTGTAGACTCGTGTTGGGCCTCCAAGCGCAGAGTTTTGTAGGACAGTAGCAAATTTCCCTCAAGTAGATGACCTAAGGTTCATCAATCCGTGGGAGGTGTAGGATGAAGATGGTCTCTCTCAAATAACCCTGCAACCAAATAATAAAAAGTCTCTTGTGTCCAAAACACACCAAATACAATGGCAAATTGTATACGTGCACTAGTTCGGTGAAGAGATGGTGATAAAAGTGTAGTAACGATACTAGATATTGATTTTTGTAATAGTAACAATAAAAAACAGCAAGGTAGCAATTGATAAAACAGAGCACAAAAGGTATTGCAATGCTTGAAAATGAGGCCTAGGGTCCGTACTTTCGCTAGTGCAATCTCTCAACAATGCTAATCTAATTGGATCACATAACCATCCCTCAACGTGTGATGAAGAATCGCTCCAAAGTTCTTATCTGGCGGAGAACATAAGAAGAAATTGTTTGTCGGGTATGAAACCACCTCAAAGCTATTCCTTCCGATCAATCTATCCTAGAGTTCATACTAAAATAACATCAAGCTATTCTTTCCAATCGATCTAACCAAGAGTTCGTACTAAACATATGATAGAGATCAACCAACTATAATGTCACCTAGATAATCCAATGTCACCGCGAGTATTCATGAGATGATTATACGATATGCATGATGCATCAAACAATTTTAGATTCATAATACTCAATCCAACACAAAGAACCTCAACGAGTGCCCCAAGATTTCTATCGGAGAAACAAGGACGAAAATGTGCATCAACCCCTATGCATAGATTACCCCAATGTCACCTCGGGAATCCGCGAGTTGAGTGCCAAGACATAGATCAAGTGCTCTCAAATCCATAAAAGTATTCAATCCAATAAAACGAAATCTCAAAGGGAAAACTCAATTCATCACAACAAGATAGAGAGGGAGAAACACCATATGATCCAACTATATTAACAAAGCCCGCGATACATCAAGATCGTGCCAACTCAAGAACACGACAGAGAGAGAGAGAGAGAGAGAGAGAGTGAGAGAGAGAGAGAGAGATTAAACACATTGCTGCTGGTACAAACCCTCAGCCCGATGGTGGACTACTCCCTACTCATCATGGTGGCCATAGGGATGATGAAGATGGCCACCGGTGATGATTTCCCACTCCAGCAGGGTGTCGGAACGGTGTCTAGATTGGTTTTTCGTGTCTACAGAGGCCTGGGGCAGCAGAACTTCCGATCTAGGGTTCTCCCGAGGGTTTTTGGAATATTTGGCAATTTATAGGGCGAAGAGGCGGTGCAGGAGGCCACCGAGGTGGGCACAACCCACCAGGGCGCGCCTGGGCCTGCAGGCGCGCCCAGGTGGGTTGTGCCCCCCTCGGGGCACCCCTCTGGTACTTCTTTGGCCCATTGGATGTCTTCTGGTCCAAAAAAATCTCCAAAAAATTTTCGTTGCGTTTGGACTCCATTTGGTATTGATTTTCTGTGATGTAAAAAACAAGCAAAAAAACAACAACTGGCACTAGGCACTATGTCAATAGGTTAGTCCCAATAAATGATATAAAGTTGCTATAAAATGATTGCAAAACATCCAAGAATGATAATATAACAGCATGGAACAATAAAAAATTATAGATACGTTGGAGACGTATCAGACGCTTTGGTCACAAGGCACCATGGATAGCGGGGATGAGTATTTCTTTCACAACTTCATTTGTTCATTGGATAATTCATCCTCGGATGGCGAAGAGTTTGTGGTGGCTGCATTGGTCGTCCATGACCACATTGGTAGGCAGCGGCCTCGGTTCAGGGGATCAATCCCAGGGCATGCTCCGGCCTTGAACCGCAATAGGAAGAGCGGCCACGCCCTACTCCATGTCAATCACTTTAAGAACACCGCACTTTTCAAACCACATCAAATTCGTCGCCACTTTCGAATGAGACATGTGTTCAATCATATTCTGAAGGGAGTGGTAGGATATGACCTATACTTTGAGTGCAAAGAGGATGCCCTTAGCAAACTTGGCTTCTCTTCTTACCAGAAATGCACTACGACTATTGATACGTCTCCAACGTATCTATAATTTTTTATTGTTCCATGCTATATTATATTCTGTTTTGGATGTTTAATGGGCTTTACTATAAACTTTATATTATTTTTAGGACTAACCTATTAACCGGAGGCCCAACCCGAATTGTTTTTTTTTTGCCTATTTCAGTGTTTCGAAGGAAAAGGATATCAAACGGAGTCCAAATGGAATGAAACCTTCGGGAACGTGATTTTCGGAACAAATGGGATCCAGAGGACTTGGAGTAGACGTCAAGCAACCGACGAGGAAGCCACAAGGCAGGGGGCGCGCCTACCCCCCTGGGCGCGCCCTCCACCCTCGTGGGCCCCTTGTGGCTCCACCGACCTACTTCTTCCTCCTATATATACCTACGTACCCCCAAAACCATCGAGGAGCACCACGAAAACCTAATTCCACTGCCGCAACCTTCTGTACCCATGAGATCCCATCTTGGGGCCATTTTCGGCGCTCCGCCGAAGGGGGCATTGATCACGGAGGGCTTCTACATCAACACCATAGCCTCTCCGATGATGTGTGAGTAGTTTACCTCAGACCTTATGGTCCATAGTTATTAGCTAGATGGCTTCTTCTCTCTCTTTGGATCTCAATACAAAGTTCTTCTCGATTCTCTTGGAGATCTATTTGATGTTGCGGTGTGTTTGTCGAGATCCGATGAATTGTAGGTTTATGATCCAGATTATCTATGAACAATATTTGAATCTTCTCTGAATTCTTTTATGTATGATTAGTTATCTTTGCAAGTCTCTTCGAATTATCAGTTTGGTTTGGCCTACTAGATTGATCTTTCTTGCAATGGAAGAAGTGCTTAGATTTGGGTTCAATCTTGCGGTGCTCGATCCCAGTGACAGTAGGGAAATGACACGTATTGTATTGTTGCCATCGAGGATAAAAGATGGGGTTTATATCATATTGCATGAGTTTATCCCTCTACATCATGTCATCTTGCTTAAAGCGTTACTCTGTTCTTATGAACTTAATACTCTAGATGCATCTTTGGATAGCGATCGATGTGTGGAGTAATAGTAGTAGATGCAGCAGAGTCGGTCTACTTGTCACGGACGCGATGCCTATATACATGATCATACCTATATATTCTCATAACTATGCTCAATTCTATCAATTGCTCGACAGTAATTCGTTTACCCACCGTAATACTTATGCTATCTTGAGAGAAACCACTAGTGAAACCTATGGCCCCCGGGTCTATTCTCCATCATATTAATCTCCCGTCAACAAGCTATTTCTATTACCATTTATTTTGCTTTCTTTACTTTTAGTCTTTATCATAAAAATACCAAAAAAATTATCTTATCATCTCTATCAGATCTCACTCTCGTAAGTGACCGTGAAGGGATTGACAACCCCTTTATCGCGTTGGTTGCGAGGTTCTTATTTGTTTGTGTAGGTGCGTGGGACTCGAGCGTGGTCTCCTACTAGATTGATACCTTGGTTCTCAAAAACTGAGGGAAATACTTACGCTACTTTACTGCATCACCCTTTCCTCTTCAAGGGAAAATCAACGCAGTGCTCAAGAGGTAGCAAGAAGGATTTCTGGCACCGTTGCCGGGGAGGCTTACACAAAGTCAAGTCAAGATTTGAACTCCCGACAATGAGCCATTTCTGGCGCCATTGCCGGGGAGTCTACGCACAAGTCAAGACATACCAAGTACCCATCACAAACTCTTATCCCTCGCATCACATTATTTGCCATTTGCCTCCCGTTTTCCTCTCCCCCACTTCACCCTTGCCGTTTTATTCACCCTCTCTTTTCCGTTCGCCTCTTTTTTGCTTGCTTCTTGTTTGCTCGTGTGTTGGATTGCTTGCTTGTTACAATGGTTCTACCTAGATTTGGTGATCTTCACCTTAAAAGGTTAGAAGAGATCGAAAGCAACGTCAGAAGTTTTATGACTTTACACTTTGAGCATAATAATTTCTTTAGAAACGAGCTTAAGGAACAAAAATGCTTTATGGGATACATGAATAAAGAGCTCGATGACATGTCTAAGGAATTTTATGGTTTGAAATCTCATATTGCTCATCTCGAAAAATTAATAGCTGAAATTTCGGATAAGCAGGCCACCTTAGTTAATAAGATGGCCACTAAACCGGATTTTTTTATGAGAATAAAGATGAAGATCTAAAAGTTATTGATGTATCTCTATTAAATCTTTGTTTTGCAATATGAATGTTGATAATGATGGGACTGGAGATGAGTCAACTAAAGTTAGAAGGCGTCCCAAAAATTAGGAGTTTTTACATCTTGATGCAAAATTTGGTAAAAGTGGGATTGAAGAGGTCAAAACTTTATATATCAATGAACCCACTATTTTTAGTTTCGAGAAATTTAATTATGATAATTGCTCTTTGATAAATTGTATTTCCTTGTTGCAATCCATGCTAAATTCTCCTCATGCTTATAGTCAAAATAAAGCTTTTACTAAACATATTGTTGATGCTTTAATGCAATCTTATGAAGAAAAACTTGAGTTGGAAGTTTCTATCCCTAGAAAACTTTATGATGAGGGGGAACCTACTATTAAAATTAAAATTAAAGATCATGAATGCTATGCTTTGTGTGATTTGGGTGCTAGTGTTTCCATGATTCCAAAAACTTTGTGTGATTTGCTAGGTTTCCGTGAATTTGATGATTGTTCTTTAAACTTGCACCTTGCGGATTCCACCATTAAGAAACCTATGGTAAGAATTAATGATGTTCTTATTGTTGCAAATAGGAACTATGTGCCCGTAGATTTCATTGTTCTTGATATATATTGCAATCCTTCATGTCCTATTATTCTTCGAAGACCTTTCCTTAGAACGATTGGTGCAATTATTGATCTGAAGGAAGGGAATATTATATTCCAATTTCCGCTAAAGAAAGGCA
The DNA here is from genome assembly GCA_021605205.1 of Aegilops longissima. Taxonomy (NCBI): domain Eukaryota; kingdom Viridiplantae; phylum Streptophyta; class Magnoliopsida; order Poales; family Poaceae; genus Aegilops; species Aegilops longissima. Next base: position 653,175,131 of record CM038677.1, on the reverse strand, counting down.
TGGAACACTTCCCTAGAAAGAAAATTAAATTACCATATGAATCTATTATGAGAGCCACTTATGGATTGCCTACCAATGATGGCAATACCTAGATCTATCCTTGCTTTTATGCTTAGCTAGGGGCGTTAAACGATAGCGCTTGTTGGGAGGCAACCCAATTTTTTTTTTTTTTTTGCTTTTTGCTCCTTGAGGGAGTCCCGGATTAGGGGGTGTCCGGATAGCCGAACTCTCACCGTTGGCCGGACTCCTGGACTATGAAGATACAAGATTGAAGACTTTGTCCCGTGTCCGGATGGGACTTTCCTTGGCGTGGAAGGCAAGCTTGGCGATCTGGATATGTAGATCTCCTACCATTCTAACCGACTCTGTGTAACCCTAACCTATCCGGTGTCTATATAAACCGGAGGGTTTTAGTCCGTAGGACGAACAACAATCATACCATAGGCTAGCTTCTAGGGTTTAGCCTCCTTGATCTCGTGGTAGATCTACTCTTGTACTACCCATATCATCAATATTAATCAAGCGGGGTAGGGTATTACCTCCATCGAGAGGGCCCGAACCTGGGTAAAAACATCGTGTCCCTTGTCTCCTGTTACCATCCGCCTAGGCGCACAGTTCGGGACCCCTACCGAGATCCGCGGTTTGACACCGACATTGGTGCTTCCATAGAGAGTTCCTATGTGCCGTCGCCATCAGGTAGGATGCCTCATCTCGTCTTTAAAGACGATACTATCGCCAAAGGAGCCTTGGCCGCTGGCCAGACTCTTCGGCTAGGTGGTTTTCTTATGACCGCCAGTCCGGCCACCGCGCCGACGATGACCTCTCGAGTCATCGAAACCAATCTCCATGTTAGTTCGAAACTTGCCGAATAGTTAGATCCGATCGAGCTCTCCTCCGTAAACGAGCTCTTGGATCGCATCGCCGCCCTGGGAGTCGCCACAGACTACGACCGGATCGGGCCTAAAACCGATCTGAGAGAGATCAACTCTCCCCAGGCTACCCATCATGTTGCTGTGATAGAGCAGCAACGCGGCGATTCTTCTTGTATATTAAGGACTAGCTACGTCGGATTCCCGATCCTCCATGCGGATTCCCGCAGAGGGACGGATGTCAATCAAGCCACTGAACTTAAAGTCGGCGCGGGTTGGACTCATTGGATAACACTCAAAATACAAACTTCCGAGTTCGAAACTTCTCGCCCTTGAGTCCTAAATTGGGCGGGGTTCGGATCTAGTTCCACCGCCCACCCAAACATTAGCGATCTCTCTCGAATTCGGCAAGAGCCCGCTGAAACAGTACATCATTACTGGGCCAGATTCCTCCTGGTTATGAACAGGATAAAGGACTGCCGAGAGGAGGACACAATCCCAATTTTCTGCAATAATTGCACGGACAAGGGAATCCTAAACGACATAAGTCGTCGCGAAATTACACGCTTTGCTGACTTGGTGACCATAGTACAAAAGTACTGTGCGATGGAGAGCGCCTGGAAAACCGAAAGTAAATTTTGGGATAATCCGGCCCCGAATACATCCCTAGTCCAAAACAAAAGGGTGCATCATTATCAAGCACCAGGTTGAATACCAAAAACCAAAAACCCTAAAGGGTGCGGAACCGTCTTGGAGGGTTGGCTAAGCGGACCTGCAAAATTCATAGCACGAGAGGCGCCACTCCAACTCATAGCCTTGAGCATGTTGGATACTCGACGGTGGCCAAAAGTGGCGAAGAGCTTCTAGCTTGAATCCCAGCCCAGAACACCAAGACGGTGTTAACAGTCTTGAGACTTTCGCATCAAATAACATGCAAAACGAACACTCCATAACCTTGTCAAGTCTACCAAGTAGCAACAATAAATCCATGGGTAACACGGCTATTACCTTTAATGCCGTGATTTAACCGAAATTCGAACTGCCGGGCACCGGCCGCATTGGTCCTCACCCCGATAGTGGGCGGCTTTACCTTACTAAGGTACTCATGGATGGCGGCAGCGGACTAAACCTCGTCTATGAGGAAACCCTCGAAAAATGGAAATAGATGGAACCGCATTGAGCGAAGCAGCACAACCTTTAGAGGAATAATCCCTCGCGGGAAGCATGCTGCACAGAAAAATCACGCTGGGCGTAGTGTTATTTCGCGGACAATTACAGTCCGAGGAGGTCACATTTCAAGTGGCCCGTTCAACAGCGGATATCATGCTTTATTAGGACGAGAGGCATTCACAATTTTTCAAGCTATACCCCATTATGGGTACATGAAGCTTAAAATGCCCGGTCCTAACGGAATCATCACTCTCGCTAGTGATCCGAACATAGCACTCCCCGCCGAAAACAAAACAGCTGCACTAGCCCTCGAGGCACTATCTGAAGCCCTAGCGGCCGAGGAACTCACCGCGATGCGCTCCACGGTGAACAGGGATGATGTGATACTTGATAAAAGATCCAAGTCCACCTCTTTTAAACCAGCAGATGAAATAGTCAAATTCCAAGTCCACCCAACGGACCACAAAAGACGGCCTCCATTGGGGCACAATTAAACCCTGATGTAGACGCCACTACGAGAATTTCTAAAAGAAAATCGGGACATCTTTGCTCGCACCCTTGAGACATGCCAGAATCCCGTCACCTGGCCGAGCACAGCCTAAATATCCTAAAAGGATTCAAGCCGTCAAACAGGCTCTTGGCGCTTTTCGAACCCAAGAGACAGGCCATGGGAGAGGAGCTAGCCAAACTTTTGGAAGCTGGATTCATCGAGATATAAAACATCCGGACCGGCTAGCAAACCTGGTGATGGTACCAAAGAAGGATAAATCCTGGCGCCTATGTGTTGATTTCAAAGACCTTAATAAGGCTTGCCCAAGGATCCCTTCCCCTCCTCGAATTGATCAAATCATTGGCCTTCTGACGAGACACGACCCATTGTGCTTCCTCGACGCGTACTCGACTACCACCAAATCAAGATGGCGGAACCGCACCAAGCTGCAACAGCATTCATCACTCCATACGGCCCGTTCGCTTCAACACAATGCCCTTTGGGCTCAAAAACGCCGGCGCAACATATCGGCGCATGATTCGGACATGTCCGCAAACCAGATCGGCAAAACGGTGGAAGCATATGTAGATGGCGTGGTCGTCAAAACCAAGCACGTCGAAACTCTAGTAGGCGACTTGAGGCTCACATTCGACAATCTTGAAAATATGACATCAAGCTCAATCCGGAAAAATGCGTCTTGGCGTTCGGTAGGAAGCTCTGGGCTTCATTGTGTCCGGTAGAGGAATTGAAGCAAACCCAGCCAAGATCCGAGCTCTGTCACAATTGGATATTCCAAAAGACCTCAAACAAATAGAAAAATTGACGGGATACGTAGCGGCTCTAAGCCGCTTTATTTCCCGTTTGGGGGAAAAGGCGTTACCCCTTTACCGCCTCCTCCGCCGCACCGAACACTTCGAGTGGACGGATGCCGCCACGGCTGGACTCAAAGAAATAAAGGCCATTTTGGCAACAAACCCGGTCCTGGCCGCGCCCAACGTGGGCGAACCAATGCTATTATATATCGCCGCAACACATCAAGTTGTCGGTCACGGTGCTCGTTGTCGAGCGAAACGGACGGACACCGGTTCCCTGTTCAAAACCGGTTTATTATGTGTCCACCGTCCTAACTCCATGCAAGTCCGGTACCCACACTATCAAAAGATAGCATCGCGGTGTTCATGGCATCCGGAAGCTGCGACACTACTTTCAAGAGTGTTCGATAATGTTAGCCTCGAAGTACCTCTTAACGACATTATAAACAACCGCGACGCGACGGGCGGATTGCTAAATGGGCCATAGAGCTCCTTCCATTCGATATAACTTATAAGCCACGACGAGCTATTAAGTCGCAGGTTTTGGCCGACTTCGTGGCGAATGGATGAAGCCGAACTCCCTAAAAGTACGGCGCATACTACAATTGGATCATGCACTTTGACGGCTCTAAAATGTTGGCGGCACTGGGTCTGGCGTCGTCTGACGTCCCCAACCGGGACACAGTCCAATCGTCCTTCGATAATGTATACGGACTCCAACAACGCGGCGAATCGAGGCCCTTACGCACGACCTCCGGATGGCGGTCTCCATGGGCATTCAATGCCTAGAGGTGCGCTTCGAACCTCGCAATATCTCAAATAAACGGAGACTTTGATGCCAAAGATCCGAAAATGGCAGCATACCGCAATGCGGTCCTAAAAATGTCGGCCGGTTGAAGGGCTCGAATTTCATCATATAGCCGAGATAACAACCAGCAGCGGATATATTGGCACGCATCGGTGCAAAACGCGATGCCGTCCTCCCAACATCTTCCCGAGCGGCTGTTCAAGCCATCCGTACTATGGGAAGGGAGTCCGCAATAACAATCCGGACCCAACCGCCTTTGCTGACGCCAACACTCGACACAACCGGAGGCTCTGCCCGAGATAACACCCTCCGCTCACGAAATAATGGCGGTTATCGCCCCGTGGATGGAACCATTCCTAGCCTACCTAACTAGGCAGGAACTCCCCGAAGACCAAAATGAGGCCCACTGCATAGTACGGCGATCTAAAGCCTATAAAGTCCATGAGGAGAGCTTTATAAGAAAAGCACTACGGAGTCCTCCAAAGGTGTATCTCCAAGAGGAAGGCGAAAACTCTTGGCTGAAATTCATGCGGACTGGGTGGGCACCACGCCGCAGCCCGGCCCTTGTAGGCAAGGCCTTCCGTACAGGATTTTATTGGCCAACGGCCCAGCAGATCTTGCAGGACTTAGTCCAACGATGTGTCGGTTGCCACTTTTGCTAACCAAAGCCACATGCCACCCACCGCCCTTAAAACTATACCCATCACCTGGCCGTTCATGTGCAGGGGCTTGACATGGTTGGACCCCTTAAGGAGGAACCCACAAGCAAAAATACCTATTGGTCATGGTGGATAAATTCACCAAATGGATAGAGGCCAAGCACGTTAAAGCGGCGAATCCGGACCGGTGATAGACTTCATGTCGGGGTAGTGCACCGTTACGGTGTCCCCACATATCATCATCGATAATGGCACCAACTTCATGGCCGATGAGGTCAAATTATGGTGCAAAAACATGGGCATCAAGCTCGATTACGCCTCAGACTATCACCCTCAAACCAACGGCCAAGTCGAACGGGCGAATGGTCTAATCATGAGTGGCATTAAACCCAGACTAGTGTGGTCCCTCAAGGAATCTAACACGCACTGGGTTGAGGAACTCGACTCCGTACTCTGGAGGCTGCGGACCACGCCGAATCGTACTACGGATTCACACCATTCTTCATGGTGTACTGCAGCGAGGCGATCTTGCCTGCGACATAATACATGACTCACCTCGGCGTGCGCATGTATGAAGAAAGAGAAGCTGAGCTTGATCGGCGGGACAGTTTGGACGCATTGGAGGAGGAGCGCGCGTGGCAAAAGCTCGTTCCGCATTCTATCAACAGCGAGCTCGAAGATATCAAAGCGGGAAATGCGGTCCAAAGCTTATAACGTTGGCGAACTAGTTCTCGCTGCGGACAAGAAAAGGACAAACTCAAGCCCAAATGGGAAGGTCCCTTCATCATCGACCAGGTCGACGGCGGAGCATACCGTCTGCAAACGCATCGGATAACCGACTCGAGCGAACCCATGGAGCGCATCCCGTCTCACGAAGATTCTCGCCTAAGTGCGGACTCCAAGTTCGTCTCCTTCCTCCGTCTACATTTTCTATTTTTGCTGTCTTTTATTTCTCTCCTCCTCCTTCTTCTTCTTGAAGCCTCTAGAGGCTCGTTTATGCTTTTTTTACACACACTTGACGTGCTGTCGCGCTCATTATACACAGGGGCTTCTTTAACGAAGCTTATTTATCTGAGCTTCATGCCCAACACATGCGTTAAACTTCCGCATGTACCTTTTATTCACCATTATATGCATCGATATGACTTAAGTTTTGGCCAAGCTGGGTTGCTGGCTCTGTGCTTACCCCTCGTTCCCGATTGTTCGGCTAGGTGGTAAAGGAGCACCTCTGCGATTATTACTGCCGGGTCGGCGGATGTGTACCTTAGACTGGGTGAAGCCGAAGCTAGCGTTCTTAAGGGAATATTCGGTCGGTGAACTGAAAGATGATTTTTAACTATTTACCCATCTGCCCCGGATGATTTTACGCTTTCATAGCAGCTTTGACATGCACTTTAGGGCATGCATCCCACAAAAGGAACCCTTAACGGAACTATTCTCCTGGAAGATGTTTCTTACTACCCATGTAATATAACATAACTAGTTGGGCACTTATCCGTCTGACAACAATGACCCCTCGCCTTGTCTCCATGCATACCCGGTTCTTATATAACCACGAAGGTATTCGGACACACTCCGGACTATTGGGTCCTGAGGTTGAAGCGAAAAGGTCCGCTACGACAAACAATCTACAATCTGGCTAGAAGACATTTTTTTCATGTCATATTTTTACATAGTCAACTTGACTCATCGTATTCCTCCTCAATGCCATCTAATAGGCTATCTAATTTACAATCTTGTTGGGAATACTTGGCGGCCAATTCTACTTGGCGTACACTAAGCTTCTGAGGATCTCCATCCCATCGGGCCCCACAGTCCGACCTCGGCCATGTGGTTTGGGTCACCTTGTGTACAGCGTCTTTACCATGGCCCGAGCCTCCTGGCGCATTGACGGCAGGCCGATATCTTCCATAGTCGGAAGCGCGCGTGCTCCTTGAAGCCGCTCTGCCAGCTCCCCAATGCCTTGAGCGGGGAGATAGATGGCCACAGGGCTGGCGATGCCTTTCATCACCGCGGACCCGTTCGTGCAGTAGCGCAATTCGGGAAGAAGATCACCCGAAGAACTGGGCATCTCCTCCTCGGGGCGACCTATGAGCAAACCTACATACATGTTTATGTTAGTGGCCTTCCTCGCGAACTCTTTTCAAAGTTCGCTCAAGCACTTCTTGAAAATGCCGCGACGAAGCCATCGATTCTCCTTTGGTCGGACAACTGGCGCGAACATCCTTTAGTTCCTCACCCAGCTTGGTGTTGGCGTCTTGGAGTTATTTTTCTCCGCCGCACCCTCGTAAGCACGCTCGCTTGACCTTTAGCTGGCGCAAGAGCTGCTGCTTGTCCGGATCTAGTCCGGCGCCATCTGCAATATTTTGTCGGTTACAAACCCGCCGCACTTCATAAACTATTTTTTAAAGCGTATATTACGGTGGGGTCTCTGCGGCTCCCCATGGCGGCTAGTGCGGCCTCAAGTTGGGCCTTGCATTCTTCAAGCTCTGGGGCGATCGGGTAATCTTTTACGTAAGATCTCAGCATAACAAATGATCCTTAAATCAGTTATTCTAACTATTTTAAGTCTCGGGGCTCTTGGCATATATAATCATCAAATTTCCTTACCCGTATGTCCTTCACATACTTTGCTACGTGGCTCTGGCTAGACCATCTTGAGCGGCACGGAGGTGCGCATCTCCCGAACCGAAGGCATTCAAGGCCTCCTGGGAGAAACATGCGTCACAAAGAACTGTCCGGCGGCGCCTGTAATTCAAGGCGCTCTCCACCTCGGAGTTGGTGGCGGACAACCTGTCGGCATCCTCTGTCGGAGGAGCATCCGACACACGTCTCGTGCTCGCCTCAGCCTCCGGACCCGGCTTTGAAGCCTGGCGGTGAAGGTTCGATTAGCAACCTCTCGGACTCGGTCCGTGAACGCTCTTTTTCCGAAAAGAGCACCAGCGTTAATCGCCTTCGAGAATCAATCACGGGAGTATGGTGACACGCCATACCGTTGCGGCGGAGTTTCGATCCGGACCGCACTTCTTTTTAACTCATGAGGGCCGCCTTTGCCCTTTGTTGGCCAGCCGCGTGAGCTCGGCTTCTGCCTCGAAGGTACCCCTACGAAGCACCATTGGTATCTGGTGATAAAAATAAGCATGGATGGATCATTATCGGGGTTTTGGGATCTCGGTCTCGATTACTGTGAAATTTGGAAGTATTCGGGGGTAATCAGCCGTAATGGCAACCAAAGCATTGTCGATGCTAAGTTGGTAGAATACCCCGTCGATCAACTCCACCTTTATATCCGGATCGTATTCGGAGGTCGGACAAGGGACCGTTCCGGATCCTCGGGTTGTGGGGGCGGGCTGTGTATCTTCTCCACAGTCCGGCGCAGTTCCTACGCAGAAACCACGAAATGAGATATTTAACCATGGGAACATGGATTGGACAAGTCACAAAGATGTTTGCTTACCCAGCTTCGAGGATTATTCGAAGAAAACTCCTTGATGGATTGACACGAGAAATCCTCCTCCTCCCTTTATACATGGCGAGACAAGATCTTCACCAGGTTCGTTGACCGATCCTAGCCCTTTGCGGCCATGGCGGGTGGCATCGTCCTCCCCGTTGAAGTCCCACATGGGGTGGCCCCTGTATTGGAGCGGCTGCACTCCCCTCATAATGCAGATTGCCATGACTCCTATCATGGTCAATCCGGCATGAGCCAGTAACCTTATTCGGCTCATCAAATAAAGGACATCCCGGTCATCTTCTCTCAAGGGCTCGAGGCGCCCACTTAGGCGCTTCTTCAGAGGAGCATTGCTGAACTCCGGAAGGCTGATCCGAACAGGATCCGGCAGCGGGACGTCCTCCATGTAAAACCATTCCGAAGGCCAGTCTTCGGACGCCTTCTTTGGGGTTCGGATAGGTATCCGGTCCGGCGATCGCCATAGCTCGGCTCCGCCCACTTGATATATTGACCCCTCATGAGAGCGGGGTACTAGGCAGAATATTCTCTTCCACAGCCGAAATGAGCCTCGGCGCCCAAGAACAGTTCGCAAAGGGCCACGAAGCCCGCGTTGTGCAAGATGGAGGCGGGAGTAAGATGGTGCAATCGGAGGCCGTAGAACTCCGAGAGCCCCGGAGAAACGGATGGATTGGAAATCCGAGTCCTCTTACTAGATAAGAGATGAAGCATACCCGCTCTCCTTTAGAGGGATCGGGGACGCTCTCCGCTTGCTTTCCGCCCTTGTAGGTGGCAAGTCCGGCTCGAACCAGGACCATGAAGGCCGGGGGAAGAAATCCCTTGGCTTGGAGTATAACTAGCTCGCTATGCGGGACTGAGCATCTCTCCCAATTTCCTGGCTGAGGGCTGGGAGCGCGAGAGGAGGAGCCGCGTCGACTGTCCATGATGGAATGGGCTTTGGTCAGAGGCGCTCCGATGAAAGCTCGCAAAGGGGGGATGGTGTGACTCAGATCTAGATCCTTGCCCCTTTTATAGGCGGCTCATTTGCGCGGCTAGGGGGGTAATTGTAAAAATACCCTGGCTTTTCGCATTCATTCAAACACGTGGAAGATGGCCATTATTGGGCATAGAAGCCAAGGAGCGCAACATTTATCAGAAGCCGGACACTATTCGACAAGTATATGGAATTTGGAGAAGAACCCGCCTCGCAATGCCGAAGACAATCAACGCGCCAGACTCATCATCATTGAAGCCTGGTTCGGGGGCTACTGAGGGAGTCCCGGATTAGGGGGTGTCCGGACAGCCGAACTCTCACCGTTGGCGGACTCTGGACTATGAAGATACAAGGCGAAGACTTCGTCCGTGTCCGGATGGGACTTTCCTTGGCGTGGAAGGCAAGCTTGGCGATCTGATATGTAGATCTCCTACCATTGTAACCGACTACTGTGTAGCCTAACCTATCCGGTGTCTATATAAACCGGAGGGTTTTAGTCCGTAGGACGAACAACAATCATACCATAGGCTAGCTTCTAGGGTTTAGCCTCCTTGATCTCGTGGTAGATCTACTCTTGTACTACCCATATCATCAATATTAATCAAGTAGGAGTAGGGTATTACCTCCATCGAGAGGGCCCGAACCTGGGTAAAAAACATCGTGTCCCTTGTCTCCTGTTACCATCCGCCTAGACGCACAGTTCGGGACCCCTACCCGAGATCCGCCGGTTTTGACACCGACACTCCTGTTTAGGAATAAATCTTCCATCCTGGTTAGATTTGTTTTTATGTTTTAATTAGTGTTTGTGCCAAGTTAAACCTATAGGATCTTCTCAGATGATAGTTATTTGATCTTGCTAAAAATTCCAGAAACTTTCTGTTCACGAAAACAATTGTTAAAAATCACCAGAACGTGATAAAATACTGATTCCAATTGCATCAGATCAATAAACAAATTATATAGGTCGTCCTATTTTGGTAGATTTTTCTAAGTTCCAGAAGTTTGCGTTAGTTACAGATTACTACAGACTGTTCTGTTTTTGGCAGATTCTGTTTTTGCGTGTTGTTTGCTTATTTTGATGAATCTATGGTTAGTAAAATAGTTTATAAACCATAGAGAAGTTGGAATACATTAAGTTTAAAACCAATATAAATAAATAATGAGTTCAATACAGTACCTTAAAGTGGTGTTTTGTTTTCTTTCGCTAACGGAGCTCACGAGATTTTCTGTTAAGTTTTGTGTTGTGAAGTTTTCAAGTTTTGGGTAAGGAATTGATGGATTATGGAACAAGGAGTGGCAAGAGCCTAAGCTTGGGGATGCCCAAGGCACCCCAAGGTAAATCTAAGGACACCAAAAATCCAAAGCTTGGGGATGCCCCGGAAGGCATCTCCTCTTTCGTCTTCGTCCATCGGTAACTTTACTTGGAGCTATATTTTTATTCACCACATGATATGTGTTTTGCTTGGAGCGTCTTGTATGATTTGAGTATTTTCTTTTAGTTTACCACAATCTTCCTTGCTGTACACACCTTTTGAGAGAGACACACATGATTCAGGATTTATAAGAATACTCTATGTGCTTCACTTATATCTTTTGAGCTATATAGTTTTTGCTCTAGTGCTTCACTTATATCTTTTAGAGCACGGCGGTGGTTTTGTTTTATAGAAACTATTTTTCTCTCATGCTTCACTTATATTATTTTGAGGGTCCTACAAAACAGCATGGTAATTTGCCTAAATTGAGAAATTAGTCCTAATATGATAGGCATCCAAGATTAGTAAAAATTTTCTTATAAGTGCGTTGAATACTAAGAGAAGTTTGATGCTTGATGATTGTTTCGAGATATGGAGGTAGTGATATTAAAGTTGTGCTAGTTGATTAATTCTGAATTTGAGAAATACTTGTGTTGAAGTTTGCAAGTCCCGTAGCATGCACGTATGGTAAACGTTGTGTAACAAATTTGAAACATGAGGTGTTCTTTGATTGTCCTCCTTATGAGTGGCGGTCGGGGACGAGCGATGGTCTTTTCCTACCAATCTATCCCCCTAGGAGCATGCGTGTAGTGCTTGGTTTTTGATGACTTGTAGATTTTTGCAATAAGTATGTGAGTTCTTTATGACTAATGTTGAGTCCATGGATTATACGCACTCTCACCCTTCCATCATTGCTAGCCTCTTGATGCAGTGCATTGCCCTTTCTCACCTTGAGAGTTGGTGCAAACTTCGCCGGTGCAGCCAAACCCCGTGATACGATACGCTCTATCACACATAAACCTCCTTATATCTTCCTCAAAACAGCCACCATACCTACCTATTATGGCATTTCCATAGCCATTTCGAGATATATTGCCATGCAACTTTCCAGCGTTCCGTTTACCATGACACGTTTCATCATTGTCATATTGCCTTGCATGATCTTGTAGTTGATATCGTATTTGTGGCAAGGCCACCATGCATATTATTCATACATGTCACTCTTGATTCATTTCCCATCCCGATACACCGCCGGAGGCATTCATATAGAGTCATACTTTGTTCTAGTATCGAGTTGTAATCATTGAGTTGTAAATAAATAGAAGTGTGATGATCATCATTCATAGAGCATTTTCCAAAAAAGGAGAAAGGCCAAAAAAAGGAAAGGCCCAAAAAAAATAAAATAAAGAAGGGACAATGCTACTATCCTTTTATCCATACTTGTGCTTCAAAGTAGCACCATGTTTTTTATGATAGAGAGTCTCTTGTTTTGTCACTTTCATATACTAGTGGGAATTTTTCATTATAGAACTTGGCTTGTATATTCCAACAATGGGCTTCCTCAAATGCCGTAGGTATTCGTGAGCAAGCAAGTTGGATGCACACCCACTTAGTTTCTTTTGTTGAGCTTTCATGCATTTATAGCTCTAGTGCACCGGTTGCATGGCAATCCCTACTCCTTGCATTGACATCAATGTGAGACTTTCTCTTTTTTTGTCTTCTCCACATAACCCACATCATCATATTCTATTCCAACCATAGTTCTATATCCATGGCTCACGCTCATATATTGAAAGTTGAAAAAAGTTTGAGATTACTAAAGTATGAAACAATTGCTTGGCTTGTCATCTGGGTTGTGCATGATGAGAGCTTTCTTGTGTGACGAAAATGGAGCATGACCAAACTACATGATTTTGTAGGGATGAACTTTCTTTGGCCATGTTATTTTGAGAAGACATAATTGCTTAGTTAGTATGCTTGAAGTATTATTACTTTTATGTCAATATTAAACTTTTATCTTGAATCTTTCGGATCTGAATATTCATACCACAAATAAGAGAATTACATTGAAAATTATGCTAAGTAGCATTCCACACCAAAAATTATTTTTTTATCATTTACCTACTCGAGGACGAGCATGAATTAAGCTTGGGGATTCTTGATACGTCTCCAACGTATCTATAATTTGTGATTGTTCCATGCTATATTATATTCTATTTTGGATGTTTAATGGGCTTTATTATACACTTTTATATTATTTTTGGGACTAACCTATTAACCGGAGGCCCAGCCCGAATTGTTGTTTTTTGCCTATTTCAGTGTTTCGAAGGAAAATGATATCAAACGGAGTCCAAATGGAATGAAACCTCCGGGAACGTGATTTTCGGAACAAACGTGATCCAGAGGACTTGGAGTGGACTTCAAGCAACCGACGAGGAAGCCACAAGGCAGGGGGCGCGCCTACCCCCATGGGCGCGCCCTCCACCCTCGTGGGCCCCTCATGGCTCCACCGACCTACTTCTTCCTCCTATATATACCTACGTACCCCCAAACCATCGAGGAGCACCACGAAAACCTAATTCCACCGCCGCAACCTTCTGTACCCATGAGATCCCATCTTGGGGCCTTTTTCGGTGCTCCGCCGGAGGGGGCATTGATCACGGAGGGCTTCTACATCAACACCATAGCCTCTCCGATGATGTGTGAGTAGTTTACCTCAGACCTTCGGTCCATAGTTATTAGCTAGATGGCTTCTTCTATCTCTTTGGATCTCAATACAAAGTTCTCCTTGATTCTCTTGGAGATCTATTTGATGCAACTCTTCTTTTGCGGTGTGTTTGTCGATATCCGATGAATTGTGGGTTTATGATCCAGATTATCTATGAACAATATTTGAATCTTCTCTGAATTCTTTTATGTATGATTGGTTATCTTTGCAAGTCTCTTCGAATTATCAGTTTGCTTTGGCCTACTAGATTGATCTTTCTTGCAATGGGAGAAGTGTTTAGCTTTGGGTTCAATCTTGCGGTGCTCGATCCCGATGTGATGGGAAAGCGACACGTATTGTATTGTTGCCATCGAGGATAAAAAGATGGGATTTATATCATATTGCATGAGTTTATCCCTCTACATCATGTCATCTTGCTTAAAGCCTTACTCTGTTCTTATGAACTTAATACTCTAGATGCATGCTGGATAGTGGTCGATGTGTGGAGTAATAGTAGTAGATGCAGCCAGGAGTCGGTCTACTTGTCACAGACGTGATGCCTATATACATGATCATACCTAGATATTCTCATAACTATGCTCAATTCTATCAATTGCTCGACAGTAATTCGTTTACCCACCGTAATACTTATGCTATCTTGAGAGAAGCCACTAGTGAAACCTATGGCCCCCGGGTCTATTCTCCATCATATTAATCTCTCGTCAACAAGCTATTTCTATTACTGTTTATTTTGCTTTCTTTACTTTTAGTCTTTATCATAAAAATACCAAAAATATTATCTTATCATCTCTATCAGATCTCACTCTCGTAAGTGACCGTGAAGGGATTGACAACCCCTTTATCGTGTTGGTTGTGAGGTTCTTATTTGTTTGTGTAGGTGCGTGGGACTCGAGCGCGGTCTCCTACTGGATTGATACCTTGGTTCTAAAAAATTGAGGGAAATACTTACGCTACTTTACTGCATCACCCTTTCCTCTTCAAGGGAAAACCAACGCATTGCTCAAGAGGTAGCAGTTATTCGCATGCTTGCATATGGGATTCCTGGTGATCTTGTGTGTATGAGTGAGTCCACATGTCTCCTCTCAATGTATAGTTTCTGCAATGCCGTGGTGGCAGTGTTCGGCCCTGAGTACCTGAGAGAGCCAACTGCCGCTGATACAGAGAGGTTGTTGGCGGTCAATGCCGAGAGGGGCTTTCCGGGCATGCTTGGTAGTATAGATTGTATGCACCGGAAGTGGAAGAATTGTCCATTTGCTTGGCAGGGGTAGTACAAGGGGCATGTGAAAGGTGTCACTGTCATACTAGAAGCGGTGGCTTCACAAGATCTATAGATATGGCATTCTTTCTTCGGCATAGATAGTTTTCACAATGATATCAACATGCTTCAACGTTCTCCAGAGTTTGCAAGGCTTGTAGAAGGCCACTCCCCAGAGGTCAACTTTGAGATCAATGGCCACCATTACAACAAGGGATATTACCTAGTTGATGGTATCTATCCTCAATGGTCAACTCTTGTGAAGACCATACCCAATTCGCACTAAAACACAATCATAACAAAAGTATAATTGCATATTTATTCAAGAAACAGAAGAATAACCTATTGGGTTGACTCCCTACAAGCTTTTTTGTTTATAGCCATTAAGATAGGCTTGAGATTTCAATGATGCTCACATGAAAGATTTCAATTGAAACACGAAGAGAGAATCATGTAGCATGTGAAAAAAAAGTTTAAGTCTAACATACTTCCTATTCATAGGCATTTTATAAGCAAACAAATTATCAAGATAGGCAAAAACTAGCATGTGCAAGGAAGAAGAAAGAAACAATAGCAATCTCAACATAACGAGAGGTAATTTAGTAGCATGAAAATTTCTACAATCACATTTTCCTCTCTCATAATAATTACGTGTAGGATCATAATCAAATTCAACAATATAGCTATCACATATCATATTCTCTACACGATCCACATGCATGCAAAGTTGACACTCTTCCAAAATAGTGGGATTACCATCAAATAAAGTCATGATCATTCTCCAAAGTAGTGGGATCATTATTACCTAAATTTGTAACTCTTCCAAACCCACTTTCAATATTATTGAAAACACTATTATCAATATCATATTCATCATGAACCTTAAATAAAATTTCAATATCATAAGAAAAATCACCCCAATCATGATCATTGCAATAAGTAGTGGACACAACAAAATTAGCATCCCCAAGCTTGGGGTTTTGCATATTATTAGCACAACTAACATTAATAGAATTTGTAATAACATCATTGTAATCATGATTTTCATTCAAGGAGCTATCGTGAACCACTTTATAAATTTCTTGTTTTAACACTTCATCACAATTTTCAGATTCACGAATTCAAGCAAAACTTCATAAAGATAATCTAGTGCACTCAACTCACTAGCAATTGGTTCATCATAATTGAATCTTTTAAAAAGATTAGCAAGTGGATCACGATCCATAAGATTTTTTTTACAATTATGGCAAGCGAACAAGCAAACAAAACAAGAAAGACATAAAGGCAAACGAAAAAAGCGAATAAAAAGGCAAATTTTTTGTGTTTTTCTGAAAACGTTTTTGAAGTGGGGGAGATGAAAATAAGAGGCAAATGGCAAATAATGTAAATTCAAGAGATGCGAGTTTATGATGGGTACTTGGTAGGCTTGATGAAGATCCACCCCGGCAACGGCGCCAGAAATCCTTCCTGCTACTTCTTGAGCTTGCGTTGGTTTTTCCCTTGAAGAGGAAAGGGTGATGCAGCAAAGTAGAGATAAGTATTTCCCTCAGTTTGGGAACCAAGGTATCAATCCAGTAGGAGGGACACACAAGTCACCAATGGTTGCACCTACACAAACAAACAAATACTTGCACCCAACGCGATAAAGGGGATGTCAATCCCTTCACGGTTACTTGCAAGGATGAGATCTGATAGAGATAGGTATAAAAGATAAGTAAAAGTGCAAAATAAATTAAAGGTAAATAAATTGCAGCAAGGTATTTTTGGGTTTTTGGTTTTATAGATCTAAAAATAATATGATAAAAGATAGACCTGGGGGCCATAGTTTTCACTAGAGGCTTCTCTCTTGAAAGAACACATACGGTGGGTAAACAAATTACTGTTGAGCGATTGATAGAAAAGCGCAAAGTTATGATGATATCTAAGGCAATGATCATGAATATAGGCATCACGTCCATGAAAAGTAGACTGACTCTTGCCTGCGTCTACTACTATTACTCCACACATCGACCACTATCCAGCATGCATCTAGTGTATTAAGTTAACAAGAACAGAGTAACGCCTTAAGCAAGATGACATGATGTAGAGGGATAGATCCAATCAATATGAATAAACCCCACCTTTTTATCCTTAATGGCAACAATACAAATATGTGTCATGTCCCCTTCTGTCACTGGGTATGAGCACCGCAAGATTGAACCCATTACAAAGCACCTCTCCCATGGCAAGAAAAATCAATCTAGTTGGCCAAACCAAATCAATAGATCGGAGAGAAATGCAAAGCTATCTTAATCATGCATAAAAGAGTTCGGAGAAGACTCAAATAATATTCAAAGATAATCTGATCATAAATCCACAATTCATCGGATCTCAACAAACGCATCGCAAAATAAGAATACATCGAATAGATCTCCAAGAACATCAAGGAGAACATTGTATTGAAGATCAAAGAGAGAAGAAACCATCTAGCTACTAGATATGGACCCGTAGGTCTGTGGTAAACTACGCACACATCATAGGAAGGGAAGCAAGGTTGATGTAGAGGCCCTCCATGATCGAATCCCACTCCGGCGAGTACCAGAACAGGTCTCCAGATGGGATCTCACGAGGAAACAAACTTGCGGCGGCGGAAAAGTATCGTTGGTGTGCCCTCTGGTATATGGGGAATATTTTGGTATTTATAGAGCAAAGATTAGGGTTAGAGGAGAATTAAGGGGCCCACAAGCCTGGCGGTGTGGCCCCCTAGGGCGCACCTTCCGAGCTTGTCGCCAACTGGTGGCCCCTCTGACCCCCTCCCAAATGTTTCTGGGTGTCTTCTGGTCCAAGAAAAATTCTCAAAAAGTTTTGTTCCGTTTGGTATTGATTTTGTGTAGAAGATAAAAACAAGGAAAAACAACAACTGGCACTATGTTAATAGGTTAGTCCCAAAAAATGATATAAAATAGCATAATAATGCATATAAAACATCCAAGATGGATAATATAATAACATGGAACAATAAAAAATTATAGATACATTGGAGACGTATCAAACCTTGATTTCTAGCCTCCCCAAGTTGCTTTCCATCCAATCCCTTCTCCTGCCCAAGCAAAATCTAAGAGAAAGAGATTGGGTGTTGAGGAGACTATCTTTTGAAGCACAAGAGCAAGGAGTTCATCATCAATAACATCATATATTACCTCTTGTAGAGTGGTGTCTCCTAGATTGGTTAGGTGTCACTTGGGAGCCTCCATGATCTTGTGGAGTTGAACCAAGGAGTTTGTAAGGGCAAGGAGATCGCCTACTTCATGAAGATCTACCCCGAGTGAGGATTGTCCTTCGTGGACGTAATCTGTGGTGGAATAGACAAGGTTGCTTCTTCGTGGACGCTTCGTGAGTGGAGCCGACTCTCGTAGCTGTTACCCTCCGTGGACTCTCGCAGTTGTTACCCTCCGTGGGTTGAAGTCTCCATCAACGGGGACGTATGATAGCACACCTATCGGAACCACGCCAAAAATCATCGTGTTTTCATTGCGTTTGATTTATCTGATCCCTCATTTATGTTCATATGTAAAGTCTTTAATTTCCGCTGCTCAACTCTTAGACTTGCATGTGTAGGGTGTTGCTTGACTTGGTAGAATTGCTAAAACTTGCCTACTACTAAAATTGGGAAAAGGATAAGTTTTTATTTGGTAAAGTAGTCTAATCACCCACCTCTAGACATACTTTTGATCCTACACAAGGAGGAGGCTCGTGCACGCTCGTTCAATTTCGTTGCTTCCATTCGATGGATCCCAGCGGATAGGTGGATCCTGGAGGGACCTCCTGCGTGAGCGCAGGGGAAGGTGAAGGCACGGGGAGGTGGCAGTGGAGGAGAGGTGGAACGGTGGAGGAGCCTGCACCGCTTCAACGAGCTCAAGCCAGGGACACATGGGTGGGGCTTTCTCCTAGGCTTTGACAAGCTGGGGAAGGGGGCCACACTCATGCGACATGGTGCCTATGGGCGAAAACCATCACCGGCGTTCCTCGGGCCATCACTCAAAATTAGCTGTTGTGTTTGCTAGAAGTTTTATTCAAATGCTCTACTACTTGCTAGCTACTGGAGTTCCCCCTTTTTCGTTGTGTGATCTGCTCTGTCCCTTGCTAGCCACTGCTGCTTAAATGTCAACTTGACATTTTGTTGTACCCATGGCAATTTTGCCATGTTTTTAGGCAATTTTTTTATTAAATCCAAAACATGATGTCATGACAAACCAAGTTGTTAATTTTGTCCAATTTTCCGTGTCTCAACATATTTGCCATGTCCCTATTTGTTTGGCATGGCAAAATTGCCATTATTTTTAGGGAAACAACAAATTATTATAGGTTTTGGTTGTTTTTTCCGTGTCTCAAATTTGCCATCACTAAACATTTCATGGCATTTTTTCTTTATTTTCAATCTATAATCTTTCCATGGCAAATTTTCATCTACAAAGAAACAAATTATTACAGGTTTTGGTTATTTTTTGCCAGTCTCAAATTTGCTATCTCTCAACATTGCATGCCATTTTATACTTTGTTTTCAAGCTATATTCCTGCCATGGAAAATTTTCATCTACATAGTTACCATGTTTTTGCCGTGTCTCAATTGCCATCTTTCAACATTGCATGGCATTTTTATTACTTTATTTTCAAGCTATAATCCCATCATGGCAAATTTTCATCTACAAAGAAACCTATCATTATAGGTTTTTGTTATTTTTGCCATGTCTCAGATTTGCCATCTGTAAACATTGCATGGCATTTTATACTTTGTTTTCAAGCTATATTCCTACCATGGCAAATTTTCATCTACATAGTTACCATGTTTTTGCCGTGTCTCAGTTGCCATGTTTCAACATTGCATGGCATTTTTTACTTTGTTTTCAAGCTATAATCCCACCATGGCAAATTTTCATCTACAAAGAAACAAATTATTATAGGTTTTCGTTATTTTTGCCATGTCTCAAATTTGCCATCTCTCAATATTGCATGGCATTTTATACTTTGTTTCAAGCTATATTCTTGCCATGGCAAAATCTCATCTACATAGTTACCATGTTTTTTCATGTCTTAAACTTGCCATCTCTCAACATTGCATGGCGTTTTTTACTTTGTTTTCATGCTATAATCTTGCCATGGAAAATTTTCATCTTCAAAGAAACAAATTATTATAGTTTTTTCCCATGTCTCAAATTTGCCATCTCTCAACATTTTATGGCATTTTATACTTTGTTTTCCAAGCTATAATCTTGTCATGGCAAATTTTCATCTACATAGTTATCGTGTTTTTGCCATGCCTCAACTTTTTAACTTGCCTTTTGCCATGCACCTTAACTAGTTGTTTTACATCCATGTAGTTACCATACAAAAAAAATAAGATCTTCTTGCCAGGATGTCGGTGTCAAAACCGGCGGATCTCGGGTAGGGGGTCCCGAACTGTGCGTCTAGGCGGATGGTAATAGGAGACAAGGGACACGATGTTTTACCCAGGTTCGGGCCCTCTTGATGGAGGTAAAACCCTACGTCCTGCTTGATTAATATTGATGATGTGTGTTACAAGAGTGGATCTACCACGAGATCAAAGAGGCTAAACCCTAGAAGCTAGCCTATGGTATGATTGTTCTCCCTCCTACGGACTAAAACCCTCCGGTTTATATAGACACCGGATAGGGTTAGGGTTACACAGAGTCGGTTACAATGGTAGGAGATCTACATATCCGTATCGCCAAGCTTGCCTTCCACGCCAAGGAAAGTCCCATCCGGACACGGGACGAAGTCTCAATCTTGTATCTTCATAGTCTTGGAGTCCGGCCGATGATGATAGTTCGCTATCCGGACACCCCATAGTCCGGAACTCCTCGATAGCCCCTGAACCAGGCTTCAATGACGATGAGTCCGTGGCGTTGATTGTCTTGACATTGCGAGGTGGGTTCCTCCTCCGAATACTTCATAGAAGGTTTTGAACACAAGGATAGTGTCGGCTCGCAAAACAAGTTCCACATAACACCGTAGAGAATAATTTTTGCACAGATCTGCTGGCGTATTCAGCGTGACATCACACCACGGCCAGGCCTTTATATGAATCGTTTTTATTGTTCCACCCAGCGTGTTTAGCGAGGCGGTTTCCTTAGCACGTCTTATCAAAGCGTAGATCGTGCCCCTTATTCCGGATTCTCATCAATACGGACATGGGTAACCCAACCATGCCCGTTGGCCTGCCTTCTCTATCGGCGAGTCCTAATCGACCATGGGGTGGGCTCTTGGTATTCAAGCTCTTTATGATGAGACCAAGGCCCTCTTCTTCTTTACACCCTCCATCGAGTTAGCCTCGCCGAGTTCCAACACCCAAAGCTTGATTCAGCGCTTCGGACTTTCGGCGATGTCGGCTCCGACCAGCACGGCCGATGGATGTCTTCCTCCGTCACGAAAGAAGGCGTGCTAAAGCTGCGAGGCGCCAGTATCTCGACCGGCGAGATCTCGCATAGGCTGCTGCTCGGGGCAGGTCATTCCCACTCTGAGCCCGCGAGAACGTGGTGTTCGTGTCCCACTTCCTTGGGATTTAGGCTTCCGACGGACCCCTTTGTGCGGGGCTCATGTTTTATTATGGGCTTGATTTCCATGACTTGAATCCGAGTCCATCCTCCACATCTCGTCATTCATTGTCGTATGTGAGGCCTTCCTCCATATTACCCCCACTTTGGATTGTGGCTCAAGACCTTCAAGGTGGAGCCAAAGATGATCAAGGGCAGCAAGCGGAGTGCGGAGGGCGGTCATAAGCAAATGTGCTGATGCTCCGTGGCGAGGGCTCTTTTCAAGAGGAGCTTGGTTGGCAGCGGAGTGGTTTCATATCACCGCTCCCGGGGGCACCAAATGGGCGGCGCCCGCGCCTTCCGCTCCGGTCCACCACAGCGGGTGGCATCATGGGTCAACAAGGGGCTCGGCTGGGGTCGTCCAGGGCGTTCCCCTGCTGCGAGGCCGTGTTCGAGACCTCCGGAAAGAGGATCAATCTGGTTGCGATGGCGCGAGTTATGGTGATCCGGCGCCTTCACCCTGCAAATGTCGCCCCCTCACTTTGTGGGAATTCAATCCGGAGGGACCACGAGCTCTCCAAAATTTTGTGGGCATGACGCCCTTGGAGATGTATAAACTGTTCTTCGGATCACAAGAGAAGTGTCCGGACTTGACCGAGGACGCAGGACTAAGCTGCAATCGCCCAGATGCTCAAGTAAGTAGCCCTGTAATCGGACAAGCTGTTCATCCATTTATTTTATATATATGCCCTTTAAAGGAGCCGTTTCTTGAACATGAGTGGATAGCCAAGGCAAAGTTAATAAGGTGTCGGCTCCTCCGGAGACCACGCGGATCCCATCTTGACCAAGATGTTGCAGTCGCGCCCTTTGAAGAAGGCGAAGGGGGGCGGGAAGCGGCCGCCCCACGAAGGAGGCTATCAAGGAAGGAGGATTAAAAGTCCCGTCTTCGAGGGGAAGAGGACTGCTTGAAAGATCCGGAGGTCAAGGCCTCAAAGAGGGAAGGAATCTTCGTCGGAGAGTCCAGTACTGGAAGTAACCCAGCCGCCGCTTCCCCAAGGGATCAGCCCTCCAATGAGCCGTAAGTAAAAAGAAGGGTCTTGTAAATAAGGAACATCCTGTATTTATTTATGAAGATAACCAAATTGTACCTTGTAGTTCGGACCTCGGCCTTTCTCAGTGAGCTCGTCTTGAGGATCTTCTTAGGAGATGATGGAGAGCAACGCCTCCATCTGTCGCACCCTCATGTGAAGCGGACGACCGGAGGTGTCGTCGCGGAGGGTTCCCCAAGTCCGCGGGGCGGAAGGTCCGCGCCAAGTGGCGTCTTGATCGGAGGAGTGAAGGATCTGCTCGGGGCGGCGGCTATTTGAAGATCACCGTGCTCTAATGGAGTACGGTGATTGAAAAATTGCATCCGCAGAGCGGATTACACAAGCCGTCGAAGCTTCTTGACGGGGTTTGAGGTCGCGCAAAAATAATGTACCTTCGACGAGTTATGCATATAAAATCGCCATGTATAGATAGTAGCCCCGAGACTCGGTATGTTGTCAAAATTGACGACGTGCGAGATCAAATTCTCGATTGTAACATATCGCCGCTCCTAAACAGGTGGCGGGGCTTCGGAGGCCAGCCGGACTGATGAATATGCCGAACTAAAGCGGCAGCTTGATGAAGCGAATCACGGACATCGCTGGTCAATGAACGGTTTGACGAGTCGCAAGGTATCGACTTCTATGCGGACACCTGGTAAGGGAGCTTGATGCCCATGTCTTCTGTTTGTATGCTTAATGCGAGATGGTGCCGCTGCCGTGGAGGAGCTGCGGCAGAACTTCGCCCGGCGAAAGAGCAAGCGAGAGTTAGTAATCGGCCGCTGTAAAAGGCGGCCAAGAGCTAGAAGTGAGCGGGCTGCTCACTGCCAAGCAAGAGGAGATGGCCGATATGGCGAAAGTTAAGGAATACTAACGATCGCTGCGCGGTTCTTGAAAAGGAACGTCAAATGGAACAAGAGGGCCTAAAGGAGGCCGCCGCGAATCAAGAGTGCCCAATCGGCTTTGAGAGCTGCCAAGGAGGAGCTGAGTCGGGCCGGGCAATTGCGGTGGAAAACCGTTTTTGCTGAGGAGAATATCTGATCAAAGTATGCTCGATTGGATAAATTATGGAGTTCAGAGGATGCTTATCTGGACTTGGCGGCGAAATCTTGTGGGCGCGTTGAGCACTTCCGGGCGAAGGGGGGAGCCGAAGGAAGAGCTATATTGGTCGCAATTCCATAGTCCGGAGTGTCCTCTGCCGGTGACCGATCGGTTGGCGAATGGGCGAGCTGAATCGATTGTCCGGAGTTGCCATGAAGCATGTCTTGACTCACTTGTGGCCGGACGGACCCCACCAAGAAAAACTATTTTGGTTTAGTGCAGCAGTTTCTTGATGCGGTGCAGCGTATAGACGCAATGAAGCGATCGGCGTGTATTGAGGGAGCGCGGATGGCTCTTGCCGTGTCAAGACACACTGGGGCAGAGATGAAGGCCAGCGTTGCATCCCGAGATTCGGACGAGGTCGAGTACCGCCGAGCACTACTTTGAAGAAGTCTGCCAGGCGCTTCGTTTAATAGAGACGCAGATGCTCGAAGGATATTATGTTTAAATGACATGTATGATTTGTGAAAACAATGTTTCAATGTAATATAAGTGCTTTTTATACTTGTGCGTTCAAGTAGTAAACTACTCCTGTCGGCCGTTTATGTATATGTGTATATAACTCGAAAGATGGCAGTCCTTGGCTTCAGCCCCCACGCACATAGTGCGGGGTGTTTGAAAAAACGCTTTTCACACTTAATCCAACGTCTTGGTCTGTTAAGGAGGTGATAGCGTAGCAAACCAGGCAACCGGACTATAATGCTTTATCACTTTCACTTAGCCATAGGAGTTCGAGGTGGGGCTACTATATAGCCCACAGGGCACTTACACTCTCCGAATTAAAGTGCGTATGTGCTGACCGAAAACTGGTCCTTCGTTAATCGCAGGAATCCTAAACATTCTGTGAGTCATCGAGTGGTTGACCAGTCTCTCGCTATATCATGACGATCGGTTTTGGCTTTCTCTCTTGAGGTGCTCGCCCGGCGAACAAGGGCACAATCGCGATAGTTCTCCACAGTGCCGTGTTAGCCGTGAAAACGGGCGTAAGGCAGCAAAACACGAGGCCGGGCAACCCAACATTTGACCAAAGACATGATTCGAGCTGATGCATGTAAGGCCTAACTCGAGGCGCCGAATACTCCCTAAGGTATTCGGTATTTATGAAAATGGGCAGAATAATGCCCTAAGCCCCTTGTGTCCAGTGCAGCGCAAAAATTCTGGTGCGGCCAATGCCAAAGCACCAGCCTCCTCCTCGGTTATATTAAGGAACCGGGGATGTATATCAACAAGAGACAGTGAAAAAAGGTTTACGCAGGTCTTAATCTGAAAAGAATCCTTGCAGCGGGTCCCTCTTGCGTCTGCGCCTGTGTCTCCGTTGTGCCGTATCCTGGACGGGTGTAGCACGTTGTTCATATGTAAAAGAGAGGAACTTAGTTTTAAAAGAAAAAGGATCGTGCGAAAAATGTACTTAATATTAAATAAACAAAGTACGGTTCGGAGAAGTGAATAAAATGGAGCTTTATTGTCTCTTGTTATACATGCATGCGGCCCCTCGTATGGGGGTATGCCGCTAGTAGGCGCCGGACTCGTCTAGCCGTGTCCGGGGTTTGAATGACCAATTCAGGTTCTTTGCCTAGCAGAGCCGGATAGCTATGGGGCTGTCAAGGCAGTCTCCCGTTCTTCCGTGCTCGAGTAACACTTAATACTTCCTTTTAACGAGATGATGCCGCGTGGACCGGGCATTTAGAGATGCATAATGCGGTATTGCGTAAAAGCGGGCGGAAGCTGTACGCCTCAGTAGTGCTTAAGGGCTACTGCTGAATGGGGCGATGGGGAGTGAGCTTTCCGCGACGGGGGTTGTCGGATGAACCGAACACAACCTCTAGTGGTACAGATCCTGTACAATAAAGAAGGCCTGGCGTCATTCCTTTGAAGGAAGTGCTGCTATAGCGAATTTTGGTAGGTTCTATCCCCATTATGCGGACGGTGTCCTAGTATGGCAGGTGCCGCGCTGTGTGTTATCACATGAAGTGAGTTCACTGTTTTGACTTCTAGTGGGTAAGTCTTTTGTTTTCCGGAGTGCTGCTTTTGGGTTTCGTCACTTGCACTTGGTGTGTCGAGCCCCTTGTGTTCGGCGTTAAGTCGGCCGGACTGCTTGAAGACCCAACAATCTCTGTGGGTATGGTTTGCGAGCTTCCGGAGGTACCATGTATTTGACACGATCTATCCGAATCTTGTTTAGGTTAGATAGCTCGTCACTATTATCCTTTAGGGCAGTGTTTTGTTGTTCGCCGAGAGCTTTTGAATCCGGCGTTGACCGCCGTACTATTTGGGCCATTTTCCTTATTCCGTGCTGATCTTTTCTGCGTCGTGATTTCATTCCATCCCTGATTTGGATGTACTCGGTCGCTGGTGCTGCACCTTGCTAGTCACTATCCTCTCCGCATAAAGCGGGTCATGAGGCTTGTTAATGCGGCCATTGTTCTTGGCTTTTCTTGGCGAGGTGTCTGGCGAGCCATTCGTCTCGGACGTTGTGTTTGAAAGCTGCTAAGGCTTGGCGTCCGGACGATCGACTATTTGGTTCTTTTAGTAAGGAACCTGTTCCGAATTTCGGGCTGACTCTCCGGCTGTTGAGTTATGTGGCTTAGATCGTCTCAGATCCGGAGGGCGGACATAAGTCCCCTGAAAATTTGCTCAAACGCATCCTCAAGCTCTTCCCAACTTCCAATCGTATTTTACGGGAGGCTTTTAAGCCAATGCCGAGCCGCCCTTTGAGCTTGAGGGGTAGGTATTTTATGGCATGGAGATCGTCTCCTCTTGCCATATGTACGTGGAGGATGTAATCCTCGATCCAGACTCCAGGGTCTGTTGTTCCGTCGTATGACTCTATGTTTACGGGTTGAATCCCGTTGGAAATTCATGATCCAACACCTCATCGGTGAAACATAGGGGTGTCTGGCGCCCTATATTGGGTGTGCCGTGGTTTTGAATTTTGGCGTGTTGCATTGCTTTGTGGCGTGCTTTCTTGGCCCATAGATGGACCTAATCGGGCCATCCTTTTGATGTGAATCCTTAGGCGGATCGCATATTGGCTTGTGTGCGGCACCATTAGCCGCTCTCTTTTTGCCGAGGTCGTCCATCCGACCGGGTGGCCTTCTTGCTTTTTAATTGTGGGGCTCTAAGGCCTCCTCGTCGAATCAGGCGGTAGCTTTCTTTTCGGGTAGCTCTTTGTTCGGCGACTATCGCCGTGCATTTATTCTCTGCGGTCTTGAATACTTTGCTCCATCTAATCTCGAGTGCATCTTCCGCTGTTTTGAGCTTCCGCTTCTTCTTTTTCAGCTCTGCAGCGATGGCGCGAGCCTTTCTGGAGGTCATTTTGTTTCAATGGTTTGTCCGGCGTGAGATCGTCCGGACTGTTGTCTTCGCCGGGACAGATTGTTTATCCGAGTTGTCTTGTTGGACGATTGCTCGATAGCTTGTTCGTTGTCCACCGGTTCGCCTCGCTCTATGGCTGGGTCTTTGTTGAGGCGGACTTTGTTCGGCGTTTACGTTGCCGTTTTGACTGCTTTTGAGGATTTATCCTTCGTGGCGTCCCGTTGTTCCTCGTCTTCATTTCCTTTAGGTGTATCCACCATGTATACATCATGGGATGAGGTTGTCCAGCATCCCATAGGTGCTGGTTCATTGTTGTCTCCTACATCGTCGTCCATACTGTCGATGTCCTCGGAGTCGAAATCGAGCACGTCGTGTAAGCTTTCGACAGTGGCTATGAAGTGGGTGGTGGGTGGGCATTGTGTTTCTTCATCGTCCGCATCCCAACCTTCCTGTCCGTAGTCCGGCCAGGGCTCTCCGGATAAAGAGAGAGACTTTAGTGAATTCAGGATGTCGCTGAAGGGCGAGTGCTGAAAGATGTCCGCGGCCGTGAACTCCATAACGGGCGCCCAATCGGATTCGATTGGCAAGGGCGCGGAGGGCTCGGAGTCCGGGGAGGAGTCCGGCACCTTGGAGTCGAGGTCTTCACAAAGGACAGGGATGGAGTTCGGCTCGATCGCCGTAGAGATTAAAGCCCCCGAGGCGGTGTCCAACCACTCGTCCTCGATCGGGGAATCCGGCTCCGGATTAAGGGTCGGAGCGGATTCTGGTGCGGCCTCCAGGGCACTGTTCGGCTGCAGAGCTAGATCATGCCCATCGAGATAGCGCGGCGCGCTTGGCTGCGGCTCGAATCCGTCGAAGATCGAGTCTCCGCGAATATCGGCCGTATAGTTTAAACTTCCAATTCTGACCTGACGGCCAGGGGCGTAGCTTTCGATCTGCTCCAGATGGCCAAGCGAATTGGCCCGCAGTGCAAAGCCGCCGAACACGAAGATCGGTCCGAGGAGAAAAGTCTCACCCTGGACCACGTCGTTGTTGATGATCAAAGGAGCCATCGGGCCTGTTGGTGACGACACAGAGGAACTCTCAATGAAAGCACCAATGTCGGTGTCAAAACCGGCGGATCTCGGGTAGGGGGTCCCGAACTGTGCGTCTAGGCGGATGGTAACAGGAGAAAGGGACACGATGTTTTACCCAGGTTCGGGCCCTCTTGATGGAGGTAAAACCCTACGTCCTGCTTGATTAATATTGATGATGTGTGTTACAAGAGTGGATCTACCACGAGATCAAAGAGGCTAAACCCTAGAAGCTAGCCTATGATATGATTGTTCTCCCTCCTACGGACTAAAACCCTCCAGTTTATATAGACACCGGATAGGGTTAGGGTTACACAGAGTCGGTTACAATGGTAGGAGATCTACATATCCGTATCGCCAAGCTTGCCTTCCACGCCAAGGAAAGTCCCATTCGGACACGGGACGAAGTCTTCAATCTTGTATCTTCATAGTCTTGGAGTCCGGCCGATGATGATAGTTCGGCTATCCGGACACCCCCTAGTCCGGAACTCCCTCACATGACATCTTAAGCTTTGTAATATATATGCAGTCATGCCATGGCGATTTTTTTAAAGATGTTTTAGCTATTATACCTTAATTTGTACTACATCTATGTCGATTACACGACACATTTTAACTTGGTATTGATCATGGCAAAATTACTGTATTCACCATGGGAAAACATTATGTTTTTTATGATGGCAAATATATTTTGTATCGACCATGGAAATTTATACATATGCAATCATACCATGAAAATTTTCTCATACAAAACATGGCAATTTCAATATAAATACCATGGCAAATTTTGATTTTGCATCTGCCATGACAATTTTTGTCCATAATTTTGTGTTACTGTACATATACGGCAAATTTGTCGCACAAAACATGGGAAGTTCAATTAAAATACATTGGAAAATTTTGTTCATAATTTGTGCTTGCAATGTTCATTCTATTTTTCCATGTCAATTTTAAGTCAAACGCCATGGATTTTTTAATATGCATCCGAAATGGCAAATTTTTTTTCACAATTTGTGATATTTTTACACACACGACAATTTTCTCATACAAACACATGGCAATTTAAATTGAAATAACATGTCAAGTTCTAATATAAACTAGATCATTGAAGGCGCGCGTTGCTGCGCCCGTCTACTTTGGCACTATAATATTATTGATAGATGGAATTATATTAGAGGTATTTTACTCTAACCAAATTAGTATATGAATTATGATATACTAGTAGAAGGTACGTGCTATGCACGTGTTCTCCACTAATTCTTTTTAGTATGAACTCATTGCGGGTTTATTTGAAATACAAAAACATCTTATATTTTGGTATAAAGGGAGTAGTATGCATGCCTTTAAGTGTTAAATTCCATCGAAGTGTCAAGTTGCTGTGTTTGAATGTTTGGTGGATACAAACATTTCAGCGCTTTGATTTGTATAAAAGCTATAGCTTTTTACTTTTTTTTAAGAAAGCTATAGTCTATCATTGTTGTTTGCCGGATCTTCTAAGCCTCCAGCCATTGAGCATTGAAGTTCTAAACAGCCACAAAAGATCTTACGTAGTTCTGCACCAGCACGTGTGTGGATCAGTTTGGAGCATTCCAGAAAGCTAGTGGAGTCGCTTTGGCGCCTGTCCGTACATAGCGAATCCACGAATTATCAACCGTTGGATCTTTTGAGCTGGGTACTGATATACGGTGGATGTTTAGCTTCTGGAACAAATCTACGGCTGGTAACTGCTCCAGGGTCTTCCCGGATAGCTAATTCAAGTTCAAAATGTTGTGTACTATAGTAGTAGAGAAAACATGTAACTTAAATAGTATTTTTCTTTTGTAGGAACATGTTAGTGAAGTCCAACCAGGGCAGTAACCCAGCAATTTTGCTTCTGATACAAAATTTAAAAATTATTAGCCCCCATACCATATATGTAGAAAGATATTATTATTATTATCATCATCAATCATTAAGGTAGTATAACTAAACAAAAAATAGGTGGTATTTTCCCCAGAAATCACATCTTGCAAAAAAAAATGTGCTCTATTAGTATGTCGACGCCCGAGCACCCGTACATTGCCATGCACGTCTATTTTTCTGGTAGCATTCGAGGAATTTATTTAAATATATACAATTAAATATATAGCAAATATCACCTGTAAGATAGATCACCAAAGCCTTATCATAAATGTGTTCTTATATGCTAGAAGTTTTAGCGAAAACACAGAGAACTCTGAAGGCGACACACGATCAGCCTCGAACGACCTCTCTAAGCACAAAAGAGCTTGAATTACTAAGAAAATCCTTATCATGTCATGCACTGACATATATCAGCAGCTCTGAAAAACTTGCAGCAGCATAAAATAGAATGCAGTACACAAAAACTTACTGTTGAAGCACAAGGAGACCAGTTCCTATCTAAAGTCGTCACCTGCTCTAGCTAGTGTTGATAGACAGATGAAAGTATACAAACTACATGCATTTTTTGCAAAATATACAACTATATATACAACTACTAAGAATATTCAAAAGTGTAAATCTTGACGCTTCCACTTCTCAACATTATGTAATTCAAAGCATAGGGATAGTTGATAGGCACAAATCAGCAAAGTCCCTTCTATATGAGTAAACAGTACAGAAAATAACGTCCTTTCCTAAAAGAAAAGGAATAAAATCTTGACACTTGATAGGCACAAATCAGCAAAGTTGACATATATATGATCTACAATAATAAAAGAACCTTGGAATATATTGCTACAGTGTAGAAAATAGCTTCCTTCCATAAAAGAAAAATGAATAAAATCTTTGATAGGCACAAATCATCAAAGTCCACATATGTTATACATTATAAAAAATATCTTCACATGTTATTTTCTTTAGAGAAACTAACATATGTTGTATGTACATTAATAAAATAATATCTTCACATGTTATTTTGTTCAGCCATGTGATCAACCGAAGGAACATAGTTTCTCCGTGAGTAATATTCATGTGAACCCAAAAGTAAGCATAATTAACAATCTCATAGCCATCCATGAGAAATTTGTGGCACATACAAAAAATTGGAGGAGGGGGGAGGGTGCTCACCGTGATCCTCCCAGCCACCGGACACCACCACTTTGTCAATCTTTCTCCCACCTGCCGCCTCTGTGAAGACGAGGCTCCTGCATCACGAATCCACACCAACCAGCGGCAAGGTGTGCTTGCATGCTCATAATCATCTCGAGTTTCTGCAATATTTTGAAACATAGAACTAAATTTGCATAAGTTGACAAATATATTAGACATTAAAAAATGTTGTAACAAATAGAATATAGTTTTGAGCCTCTTGTTTGGTTTCATCTATACGCCACATTCAATATGGATCCATATATGAAACACCAATTAGCTTGGACTAATGAGTAGCTAGAGCATGTGTGAAATCTGAAATGAATCAAGAGCCATCTGAAAATTTAACAGGTAAGCTTGATAAAAAAAAATTACTTACATGAATCAAGAGACATCTTCCAGAATGCCAAATAAGTCATCTACATGCCAGGAGGATTCAGAAAGCCATAGAGGAGACAGGCAGGGAGAAAATAGGCACATGAGTACACTATAGACTAATGCCGACGAGTAGAAAATCGAAGCCTTCTGGTTGACTTGACTGTGTACCACTGCTGCTTAGAAATTGGATGTATGCACATATATAAATGGCAATAAAACCAGGAACCCAATTACTTGAACGGAAAATCAAATATCCACATTAGAATCCCCATATGCCGAACTGAATCTGCACAGTATATACAAATAGTTACTTGACTGACGTGTAAATTAGTACTGTGAAGTAGGAGCTCAACCATAGTACCTTGTATCAAAAAATCAAACATATGAAATGAAAGGGGAAGGGAAACGTGAATGCTTACAGGTCACCGGCCAACGAACACAACGCAAACACAACGACTGCAAAAATTGATAGTACCGGAGGAATAATCCTACTGCTTGGTTGCTGTTAGATTCAGAATGGACGTTAGTGGCATCGTCATGAAGTAAAATGGAATTAGGTGTGTAGGGCAGAGTTTAGTGACATACATTAGCCTTGACCTTCTCCTTGCGGCCGGTTGTCAAATACTCAAATGCATCGTTAGCCAAACTGGAATCAGGACGCAGGAGTTCTTCACCGCGCCGTTGTCCTCGCCTGCCCATTACCTTCAAGGACGTCATCATGAAGGATGTCCGCCACCACCACCTCAATAGGGTTGCCAGTGTAGTGCTGCCCCTTCGCATCTTCCTTGCGCATCGGCAGCATCTCGCTCAAGCTGGCAGCACACCAATGATTCACCCTCAGTCATAAGAGGTGAGGGATCGGGAGGGACAGGGTCTGCGAACGAGTGGAACCGACGGCTGCAAGAGTAGCAACGGCCCAGATGGAAGAGGAGGTCGGCGGCGGCGGCGTACCTAGGGAACAGGAGACCCGCATCGTCGTGCCTCCTTCTCTCGTACTTTTCTCGGCACCGTGTCAATTCGCTCTGTGTTGGTTTGTAAGGAGGTTGCTAGAGGCCCATTAGACCCAATTTACATGGAAAGCCCCAAAAAGCGACCGGAGCAGCGGCCAGCGATGTGCGATGGTTAGTGATCGTTATTAGCGAAGAGTACCGGATTAGGAGCGATTCACAACTCATCCAACGGCCAAAAATGCTTCAAACTGGCGATCTGACGGCTGGGAGCGCTGTTGCCCTGAGAGGGCTGAAAAAGTGCTTAGTCTTAATGTATCTAAATCTGCCATGACAATTTTTTGTTCATAATTGTGTTTGTACTGTTCATTTATATTTTTCATGAATATTTCCATAAAAAGCATGGTAATTTTAGTTAAAACACTATGGCAATTTTTATTTTGTATCATGGCAAATTTTACTTTACTAGACCATTGCAAATTTTATTTCATCAGATCATGAACTCCGGTTCAAGCATACGCCATCCTTTTTGGTTTGTATTTTTAAGGCCTTGCAATTTTCGTTTATAGACCTTTTTAGTGCTACAGTAGTCAACCAAGCTGCTCCTTGATGGCGTAGCTAGGGGGTGGACAGGATGGTTCATGGACTACCCTGAAATTTCCCCATAGCCTATATATAGGCTAAAAAGTGTAATTCTTCAAAATACATAGATTATATGAAAATTTTCATTGTTGGACCACCCTGACTCACCAAGTTCCCTACGCCAGTGCTACTCCGGGCCTTTTTTCTTTTGGTTCGGGCTGATTTTGGATTTGTGCCAGATGAGCCAGCAACAACTTATAGGCCTTGTTTGATTCAGCTTTTATCGACTGATTCCTCTGCCACGCAGCAGAATCTGAACCAAATGGCGAACCCAGCAGAATCCGATTCCAGAAATCCGCTGTCAAAATCTGAACCAAAAGCGGAAGCAGCCCAGGACGTGCTTTCCAAAATCTGATTTCGCTGCAGGCAAAATCTGAAAAAGTTGTATTAGCTGGTTTGCCAAATGACCTACATCTTTTTCACATCAGATTTTCCACAGCAGATTTTTCACAACTGCTTTTAGAAATCCACAGCCGAACCAAACAAGGCCATAAATGTGCCAGAGGGGGCAGTTGTGACAAGTTTTATTTACGTGGAAGAGGGTTCGTGCTGAAGGGGTACATGTATCATGTATCGAATGAATTCGTTCGTTCCAGCGACCCTCGTAGCACGAATGATTCATTCGCTGGGAGGTTTCCTAAAAATCTGCCGTTCAGGCGTTATCAAGGTCCATTTAGTATGGGGTTTGGAATTTAGGGCCACTCCAGCACACGACCCTAACCGGACGTCTATTTTGTCCGGATTCTGTCCGTTTGGGTAGGGCAATGGGGTCGTGTCCGGGCCTATCCTAGGATGCGATGACCGTGTGCCGAACGTGCGGACGCATCCTTTGTCCCCATCCTATCCGCCACGGACAAAAATGCCCATATATTCACATTTCAATGTTCAAAACTAGTTTGCACGTCCAAATATTAATTGTTTGAAAATAAAAGTAGTTTTAGAATCCAATCAAAATTGTCTCTAATAAAATAGTTTTACAACCAAATCAAAATTGTCTTGAATGAACATAACCAATACATCTATTGGTTGCCAATGTGAGTCCACACGTGCTCAATCAAGTCATTTTGAAGATCATGCGGGTAGAGTCGTTGGAGGCGAATGAACTGCTAGTGTCCCCGACAGGCGGGCCACGGGAGGACAAGCGCGTGCGACCAGCCCGTCCGCGTGATGTTCGTTTCACCCTAAACTCGGCGCAAATTTGGGCCGGGAATGGGTCAAAAACTGACAAAATCCGAACATTTCCGTTTGTATCCGTGCTATTCGTCAGTTCTACCCCAAACGAACGCACCCAGACGGGACGAGGTCCTATGCTGGAGTTGGCCTTAGAGTCCTCTAAGAGCAACTCTAGCAGACCCCGCAAAAACTTGACCCGTAAAACGCGTTTGCAGTTTCACGAAGATCGCGTTTGCGAGTCAAAAACTAGCGCGACGAACAGACATCTTGTAAAACAAAGCGTAAAACGGAATAAAGAGCTCCTTCCTCGGTCCGGCCGTTGCCGCCCTTTCCTCCAAATGCGCGCTTAACCCGTCGGCCGCGCCCGTCGCCGTAAGGCCATGCCCGTCGCCGTCGGCGCGCCCATCGCCCATCGGTCGCGCCCGCCCTACCGGTCGCGCCCGTCACGGTCGGTCGCGCCCGCCTCGCCGGCCACGCCTGTCGCCTCGTCGTCGCGCGCCAGCCTTACCGGCCACGCCTGTCGCCTCGTCGTCGCGCCTTACTCTATTGCCAGGCAAGCCGTGCCCCTTTGCCTGCCGCGTCGGGAGGATTCCGGCGGCCAGGCTGAGGTCATGGGAGGCCACGACGATATTGAGCTCGTCCAATTCGAACCGGCGGCGGTCGATTGCGGCGTCTAGCGGCCTTTTCCGATGTACGGTGATGAATTCCGGCGAGTTTAGGGAGGATTCCGGCAAACTTCGCGGCGGCGTGTTTGCTCCGACGAGGTTTGACCGGTATACGGGGCCCCCTATATTCGGCCTTCCAACCTCTAAAGATAAGGGTTTCGGGTGTGCATTTGCGGTGGCCCTTAAATTTTTTACGGGTTTGACTACTTTTACGGTTTCTGTTTTGGACATTTTTTCGCCTAAAATTGTAAAACGCATAATTTTTGCGGGTTTGACCACTTATGCGGGGTCTGCTAGAGATGCTCTAAAAACGTCAATTGATTGCTCGTTGCTAAATCTTTTTTTTGTGAGAGATGCTAAATCTTTGAAGCTAAAGGCGATCAATAAACCCCTGAGCAGCGCACATGTTTGTATCATGCCGACAGATCCTCAGAAGCCAAAGGCGATGCTGCTGCTTTTTTCTTTTGAACAATGACTGCTGCCACAGATATTTTGGTTTTGCGAAATCACCGAGGCGGTGGATTCACGCACGGAAAGATGGGCATCGCAAAAACCAGAACTGCTGTAGTATATCACATGGAGATTTTTCGCATTTTTTATATAGAAAATTCACATGGAGATTCACGCACCGAGCAAGCGCCGTGGAGCCCGTTCGCTGCTCTTATCCATCCGGCAAAATCACGGAAGCATTGCCCCGTTGACGACGTCGCCAGGGGACGGACCTTTCTCGAGTACGTGTAGGACTGCGACTGGATAAGAAGCCAGAAGAGCATCCGATGAAGAACCTTTCTCGAGTACGTGTAGGACTGCGCAGACAGCCATCGTGGTGTCTCGGAACCCGCGCTTTGGCTCTGTGCCTTTGTGTTTACCGCGCCGTGGAGCGGTGGCGTCCTACGGCCCGAGCGAGCGGGGGTGCTCTCTTCTCCGGCGCAGGCCGCGTTCCGCGTTTCTCACCGGTACCACGTACCCTAGCCCGTAGTACGAACGGCACGGACGAGCGCCTCCTACTATCGGTTTTGGCATTTCACGGTGGTACCACACGTACCCTGGTCCGTGGTACTACGCACGGCACGTACGCGCGCCTATTATCTTGGGAGGAAATGTGAGAGAGACGCCAAAGCGGTGACCAAGTCGACGTGACGGCTATGCGGCTCTGCCCAAACATGCAGCAGCCCCTTCGGGCGCGTTTCTGTCTCGTTATTCTGTGGGAAAGGTCCAGGCCGACTTGACGGAGACTACAGAGAATTGGTGCTACTGCCACGCTGATGCTGCCCGGTGACCGTTAGGTTTCACTGCGCTGCTGGCGGTTCTACAGTAGTGTATTACCTGTACTAGCTTTTAGCACTTTTTTTACACCAGCAGCTCACCTGGGCTCTCCGTACGGTTCACCGGTCATTTGGAAAGGAAACGTAGGCTTAACTCGGTGCACCAAGTTACGTGCGGGGAGCTTAGTTTAAGCCGTCCTAGGTCAAGGATAAGCAAGTTCCAGAACTGAAGTCATTGCTGTCTCTGTTTCTCTTGTTGTACCGCCACACTGCCATGCCATAAATCAACAAAACATCACCTCATGGTGGTATCCAGAAATAAGAATAGAAGCTCTCCTTCCGACTCCTCAGCGATTCGAGCTTCCTGGCCGTTGGATCGGGCTGCTTGATGCAATCTGGGCCGTCGGATCAAGCCGCTAGAAGACCTCGGCTGTCGGATAAAAAAAAGTTACTGCTGAAATGAATAGTTACCGTCTCGTTCGTGCCACCGCGCGTAATTACGCTACCCCGCCGAGGGCATTTCGGTCATTTCGCATACATGCGTATAAAAAGGGGGCCGCTGCCGAGTGATGACCTAGCCGCCTCTTCCCTCCCTCACTCGCGCCTCCCCCGCGCCTAGCTCCAACTGCCTCGCCGCCGCCTCCTCTCCTCCCCCGCGCCCCGCTCCTCCCGCCTCGCCGCCGCCTCCACTCCCTCCGAACCCTCGCCGCGCCCACCTCCCTGCCCTACGCCGCCGTCATCTCTGTCAGCGCCCGCCTCCTCTCCACCGGGGCCGAGGTAGCACGGGAGGTGGCGCCCCCGCAGTCGTGGGCGTTGGCGCAGCCGCAGCCGCAGGCGGGGGCAGCTGCGTGGACGCAATTGGGGCAGGGGCGTTCACCGTGGCCGCATCAGGCGCGGGCGCAGCCGCAGGCGGAGCAGCAGCAGCAGGTGAGGCTCTGGTTCGCGCTCCACCTACGCCGCCGGCAGGAGAGGGCCGCGGCGGCCGCCGTGCAGCCGGAAGCACCACCACTCTGGCACGCCCTGTCGGGAAGCGGGCGGCGCGCGCCGTCGCCCCAGGACGCACGCGGACAACTCATCGCCGACGCCCTTCGAGATGACGGTGGTGGCCGCGCTCAAGCTGCTTGGCGTCCCCGAGGGCGCCTCCTCGACGAGATCCTGCACGCCCCGTCGTCGCCTCCTGCAAGGATGACCCAGACGCGTCGCTCAGGTCCCTCCTCCCTCCTCCCAAACTTCTCCACTCCATGTTGTCCCCTTTCCACATTTTCTTATTGTTCAACTGAATCATTCGTTAAAAGGATCCTTTGATTGTCCCCAGAAGTTGCTAATTTAGGAGAAGAAGTCGAGGCCAGGCGGAGCGTGCCGTCGCCCACGCTGCTGTTCCCGATAGAGCCCGCTGGCGACCTTCGCCTTCTCCGTCCCCCTACCCCTACCGCCGGCCTCTCCCTAGGCGGCGGCCAGATCTGCCACGGCCACGGCCATGGCGGGGGCTTCTAGATCCGCGCCGCCGTCGAGCTGGACGCGACCATCGACCTCAGACCACACCACGGCCGCCATGGATGCATCATATCAAGGTCTCCTTCTCTTGCTCTCTCCCTCAATCCCTGATGTTTTTTGATTCGGTAGGCTTGGTAGTTGGTTCCCTCCCCAATCATGTTGCATGTAGACGCACGCACAAAGTTAGGTCCCTGATATGTTTCGATTTTGTTACTGAGATCTTTCGGGCTTCGGTAACACCACATTCAGGTTCTAGCATTCAAATCAGACTGCTCAAGCCGTGAACAACGCCAGACGCACGGCCAAAAAATGACACTAAGAAAACCAGCAAGCCAAGGGCTTCATCAGGACACTGCAGACATACATACATCCTGACACGGTGACGCCCTCAGCATGCTTCCGGTCTTCTGACCACCGGCCTACTGCAGGCTGGCTAGAGAAATCTGCATCTGGTCTGATTTCTCTTGTACGCACTTTCAGGTCATTGTGTGTTTTGATTTGAGTAATTAGTGGCTATCGTTTTTCTACCAGTTAGTTTTAGTTAAAGTTTAGCCCGACTAAAAATTCGGGCTCTTTCTTGTCACACGAGATTCGACCTGTTGAAGTTGGAAAATGCTCTGGACGTTCCATCTGTGTTTTTATGGCCCCGGTGATCTGGAATTCTTCAACTTGCCCGATGCTTGGATGTTGCGCCCCGACTGGAGACGTTGCATTTGGATGTGAGTGCCATTTTATCAGT
Organism: Aegilops longissima; assembly: GCA_021605205.1. NCBI lineage: Eukaryota > Viridiplantae > Streptophyta > Magnoliopsida > Poales > Poaceae > Aegilops > Aegilops longissima. The sequence continues at coordinate 653,137,148 of CM038677.1, read as the reverse complement.
TTAGATAAACCATTAAGTATAATGTTGCTGCATGGTTGCGTTATTCTTCAGGAAAGACCTGTACTTGGACTATTTTGGACCGACTAATTTGCAAACCTTGAAATGTAGATGGTATATCTGAACCTTGACGAGGGTGGGAGTGATGAGGTGATGGAGGAGGGAGGCTCCCATATGTGTCACCATGATCATATGCATCCTTACGTACATCCTCTGAATTCAAAATAAATCATGTAGGTGGTGATAGTGGTGGTAGAAACACTCTTAATTTATGTCCTATCTCATGAATCATGCATATTTGAGAATTTGTTCTTAGCAATCGCTGAGGAACATTACCATGTATTATTGATCTTTTAGTTCCGGTAGACTGTTCAGTTGCTTAGATTGCAATTCTATATATTATTTTTATTTGTATCCACATAGATCTTTTAGTTTGAGTACTGTTCAGTTGCATAGTAGTATGGCTTATATTGCAATTTAGCTTCCTCCACTCATTGCTTTGCTTGGTTGAATTTGTGGGACAACACAAATATATAGGTGTGCTTATATTATGTGTGCTTCTTTAGTTTCTTTAGACAAATTTTATGAGACATATTTTCTCATAAATTGTTTCATGTGCAGAACAATAAGCAAATGTTGTAACAAGGCCAACATAAAGATGATGTAGTCATGCATAGGTAAATGATTCTTCAATAAATATTCAAATTTTCAATCCTCTTGCCATTTTTGTATCTTGGTGCTATTCTAGACAACTGAACTGATTCTCTGTATTAGAATTCTTATACTCTTAACACAACTGGTAAAATAAGTTCTGACTCCGGTGTTATTCTTATATTGCAGGAAGACCAAATGGCACTTGGTTTAGGTTGCTTTCTGTGGCGCAGAGGTTGATTGGAGCAAAATGATTCCATCCATCAGCTAAGAGAAAAAAGGGTTCAATCCTTCATCCGAGGTAAATCGTTTCCTAAAAGCTCTCCTATGATGAGAAGTACAAAAAAGTTTAGGGAATGTATTAAGTGAATATTTCCATAAAGCTTGCTCAATTGCACATAAATCTACTGGGCAGTACTGATTTAATGTATTAATCAACCAACTCATGTAGATTTAGTTGGTGGTTGTGTTGTACTTGTTTAAAAAATTACACTATATTTTACAGGGAAAATCCTAATTCGTGTGTAGGTCGAGATGTCAGATTGATAAATGTGGCGATAGTCTAAATCTGATTTAGCATTTCATTTCTTTTATTACATGATGATTGATGTTTGGTCTAATCATTGTGTGGTTATGGCATGGGATCCCAGACATTTATAATACATGGTCTAAGCGAGGACAGAATAGTGCATCCCTACACGATGCCTTTTTCTATTTCTTTTTTTGGTAGACTTTGGTTTTCTTTCAGTTTGTTGGGATGGGTTACAAAAGCATGCATATAATGAGAGTTGGAAATCTGAATCTTTGCGCCTTTGGATTATGTGAGTAGACTAAATTTTCCTGTGTGTTTATGAACTGATAACATACCGAGGCACTTCTTAAAGGATATTTGTTCAAGCTACTGATGTTGTATTCGGCTATTCTTATAGATATATAGCCAGACTCTGTTTGCAACAAGCTGGGTGCGAAGTATGCTTCTGTTCCAGTTCCCGAGCTGAAGGATCACCTAGATTTATGTGAAGATCTTCTGAGGTGCGAATGCTCTATTTCTATGAACTGCAGGGCACAATCTTGTATTGTTAGTGGTGAACCATGCTGATTTTTCTCTTTGTGCCCTGATGTTTCTTTTTAAGTTAGGCATCACAATGTTAGAAGCCTTGCATGACAAAGATAGCCCTTGGCATATTTTTTGCTTCTGTCAGTATACTTTTGATGGCCATGCCTCTGATTGTCAGTAAATTTTGCTTCTGTCAGTATACTCCGCATAATATGTTTGGATGGATGTTCTAATATGTTTGGATGGATGCGAGTGTACATCTGGTTTGACATGGTTTGAAAAATGACCAACTGGATGGATTTTGCAACTTTTGGTTCAATTCATGGGTAAATTAAATATGTAGTCGTGAATTTCATCTTGCAATTCAGAATGCGTTAATTGGATTATATCGGCGATGATATCTATAAGGTTATTTGTCAAATACCCAGAGCCCAGGACGTGCCTATGTAAATCTTACATGCTGAAATCACAAGCTTATTATGAGATTTTCAACAATCATACACATTTTGGGCAATGCCACCCTGATGGTTAGTGCATTTTCCTTTTGTCAGTATACTCTACATAATATATTTGGATTGATGTTCTGATATGAGATTTTTGTGGCAAGTAGTTAAATCACTCTCACGGGTTGTAAATCTGTGTTGGTCTGTTTTGAAAAATGGCCAACTAGATAACTTCTGCCACTTTTGATTATATTCAGGGGTAAATTAATTTGTACTCGTACAGTTCATAATGCAATTCAGACTCTGTCAATTGTATTTTATGAATAATGATTTGTCTTTGGTTATTTTGTTCAAATACCCTCAACCCAAGATGTATCTGTGTAATCTTACATTCAGAATTCAAAAGCTTATTGTAGAATTTGGCGACTACATTATGTTGTTGGTTTAGCTTCTCAGTGTGTGACTAACTATAGATGCATCTCGGGGCTACCCCCTCCTCATTGTCAGTGTATTTTGCTTGTGCCAGTATACTCTGCATAAGATATTTATATGAATTTATGCAGCAGCACTAACTCTTGTGTCTGGCCTGCAGTGTTTGGATGGTTTCTTCTTGTGGAAGCTGGGACAATCCTTTGAACTTTTGGACTATGCTCCGTGAGGCGTCTCTGTTTGAGAGGATACAATGGGCTTGTTCCATATGCTAGGTAGTTATTCTTTTCTTTCATTGTCTATATGTACTCCCGTAGCCTGTTGTTGATTCCTGCATAGCTCTTTCATAATTTCTTTTATATGTGCTCTTATGGACAAATTAATAGGTATGATAGTGATTATTCTTTTGGGTATGATAGTGACTGTTCTTTGTTTGTTTGTGTGCTATGATTCGGTGATTTGTTAGTTATTTCTTCATCACCACAGGATGTTTGTTGTTTATTCTTCTTACCCGCGTCGGTATGTTGTTTGTCGTTTATACTCAAAAGATATATATATATATATATATATACGATGAGCCCTATTAGTAAGCAGAGGCAATCTAACCAGGCTGGAGTATACACTAAAAATATATCTAACTAGGCAAGGCAATCTTTTTTGTCGTATGCAATGCATGTGTACCTATCTATGTCTGTCATCCTTCCCTTACTAAGTTTGCTGTATTTCAACATGCTCTGCTTCTGGATGGGGACTATATGAGGATAGTGTTGTTATAAAGGTGAGATGTCACCACCATGTTTCAGTGGCTCACATCTGTCTGTACTCATTAGGCAGAACTTGTGTTGCGGTTTTTGTTCTGTGCTTCTCCAAATTCTCTCCTGGCCATCGTGTATCTCTCCTACATAACTAGCCCGGTGCCATGTCAGTAGCTAAATCAAAACTTTTAAGATGCTTGTGTAGCAAAATGCGTTTGGAGAAGCTCATTTATCTTTCAGTTACTCTGTATAAAGTGTAACATTCTATTTGGTTTTGGTTACTGGTGATGTCTAATTCTCCAGGCTTTTAAAAATGATGGCTATGCTCAACCTGCTCATACTAACCAACAATAACAACTCAGTAGTATCCAGCATTTCCTATTCATTGGTTATAACAATTGACTTGTGTTTAGGATATGTCCAGTATATATTAGGGGATAAATGATGGTTTGGCGATGCTATTAGTTCTTCATGAAAAGTTCAAGGAGAATTTCTGATTATTTTATTATTAACGAGTCATGCCAGTAAGCTTTCTGTATTTGTTTGCCGTGAAGAGCAATGGGGCATTGCACACTTACCTATGTATACTGCTACCTGGTTATCGTTGGTTGTTGTATAAAGGCCTTGCTATCATTATGTATGGTCCTTCTTTCCTAATGTGTATTATAAATGGTATTTCGACCTGTGGAATGTATTCCTAATCTTGGTCTATAGAACTGCCTTTCTGAACTTGATGTCTCAGTTGTACTGGACCAAGAGCGCACGGAGGGAGCTCTTCTACGCTACGCCGGCGACGGGAACATGGAAAATTCACTCCACACCGCCACCAATGAACAAGGTAAACGTGAGCTGTCAGTCACTTATGAATTATGTACTTTTGTAGTGTCGATCTAGGGTTCTTGTGAGTAAATCTTACTGTTCTTTGGGCCGTGTATAAAAATACTCTCGGTTTTCAGTAGTAGCTGCGGTTCTATTGTTGTGAGAGTCTCATGGCCCATTAGAACACCCTCTTCAGAGAGAATACTCCAAATCTATTGACTGATTTAGTTGTGGATTGATTTTTATTTAGTACGAATACTCACCTAATGAATCTATTAAACGATCTAAATATCACCGACTCATAGATTAGCTTGTGCCACTGTTGATTTTTTATTTATCATGTTATTCTTATTTTTGAGATTGCAGGCCTGGCACATACTGTTTCCAAATATATTATATACCTAACTAATCATTTGGCGTCTCAGGCACAAGAGCTTGAGGTGTTTGCACCAATTGCTTTCTTCACACAAGTCCATGGCTTTGATCATCGATGGACGTCACCGACCACCTATTCTAACTCTGGCAAGTACCCGATGATACATGATGCCACCAGCTCTTGTGATGTACTCCCTCCGTTTTTATTTAGTTCGCGTATTAGCTTTGGTCAAAGTCAAGCTTTACAAACTTTGACTAAATTTATAAACAAAAATATTAAGATATACAATAACAAATCAACGGCATTAGATTTATTGTTGATTGTACTTTCACATCGTATAGATTTATTATGATAAATGTCTATAATATTTTCTATAAACTTGGTCAAAGTTTACTAAGTTTGACTTCAGTCAACTCTAATATGCAGAGTAAATAAAAACGGAGGGAGTACCATGTAAACTACCGTGTGATCTGCCTTTTTTTGTGAACACGGCCTCTTTGGCACGTATATCCATCATTTTGTACTCAATATCTACCTTGTACAAATATTGCATCCTTTATTTTACCATGTATGAACATTTGCATCCTTTAAATGTGTTCACTATCGTTCTGGTCGCTATGGAGATCTGTTGTTACTATGGTTCGGTATCCATTGATGATGTCTTCTATTATATGTGAATGTTCTTTTCTTTTGGTTATCCTGTTTGAATACGTACGCTAAATTTGACTTCCTACTAAATTAAGTATTATTTGCTTGGCTAGATCGTTGGGATCGGCACCCTCGCGCCAAGGCGCGTTCCCGATCTAGTTGACTGTGGAGCGAGCGGGGGCATCATGCATGGGCTGCGCGTCCTCACGCGCGGGGCGGCCCGGCGGTGGCGGATCTGTACATTGACCACCCCTCAGCGCTGTCGCCTCCGCTTGCGCCTCCGGCACGGTTGAGACATCCATCCAGCACCCACTCTTCGTTTCAAAACCAGGACTTCAACGTGAGGACCAAAGACAACACAGCCCACCGGACAAGCCTGAATGGGTTCAGCGAGACTAACGATGCTGCCTGTCTGTCCACGGTTGAGAGTGTTTTTTTAGGCTGACTACTGAACAGGCGCTTGAATTCATGTTATAGCGAATTTTGGATTCTATCTCCTACTTTGACATCTTTAACGCTAATTACTTTATTTAATATTTTTTCATTCAGATAACTCAATTTAGCACTTCGCAGGGCGGGAGGCCTGGAGTTCTTCGCATTTGTGGCTGATGAGCTCATTTTGGTTGCCTGCCTTTGATCTACTCCTTCCTCGGGTTCCTTCGCCGCGCTGCTGATGCTTACTCAGCTTTGTATCCAGTTTCTTTGGTTTCCGTTAGAAACTTGGTGACAACTATGTCGTACCTGAAGATTGTTTGGGCCTGGATGCCCTTGTTTTCCAGGATCTTGCGTGATCCTTTAAAATGTTGGGCAGTGGTTCATCCTAACCCAAAAATTGTTGAATTCATGGTAGCTTGTGAACCTTGATTTGTTTAAATGAAATCAAAGAGGGAGGCCTTGCTTTTGATAAGAAAAAAGGAAACTCCATCTAGCAAAAGTTTTCACAGTTTTCATCCCTTTCAAATTTTTTGACAACGATTTGCTAGGTGGGTTTGGCCGCCAGGTGCATAATTCTTATACCCATCCAATAGTACTTACACCTAAATTCTTTCTCTACTTTTGCACTCCTGCCTCTTTGAAGACCTCGCGTCTCCCCGTCTCTCGCCGCGTCACCCCCATCTCCGGCTGTGACTCTGTGTAACTCAAGTGGGAGTCAAATACTAAAAGACCCTCCATCAAGTCTCTACCATGTCTTCGCCTAAGACGTCGTCCTCCACCGCTGCGTTTGAGCATATGAGTAACAACCTGCATTTTTTTCAGGTGAACATAAAATAGTAAATTTGTTTTATTGTTTTTTACACAGTACACGGGCATTCATACATACGTATACACACTCACCTCTATGAACGCACACTACTCCTATAAGCGCATCTCCGAAAGACTGAGCCGACACATAATTTTAAGATTGACGAAGTCGCCACAGACACCTTAGTAGTCGACGAAAACATCTCCACCCACTGAACGCACATTGCCGAGAGGTCTAAAATAAATCCAAAAAAATACGAGCACCGGTCTTGTGTATAAGAAAAAAAACAAGTCCAGTGCACCCGCACCGTTCCAAGTTCCAACCAGTGTGCTCAGGCTTCCTGAACTTATTCAAGGCCCAAAACTTGTTACAATGGACTGGCACAAATAAATTACACTACCAAAATAATGACCTATGTTGTTTATTTCACGGGCAAGGCCCATAAGTTAATGCCAACGCTATTTCTCGGGCACGTCTATGTCTTGCTTCACGCAAGACAGAGCGTTGCAGGCGAGCGCCAGGCTGGGTCGTCACACGCACGCGAGGTCACAACCTCGTTATTTCTCTTTTCTTTTGACTTTTTGGCATTCTTTGCATTCCTTTTTACTTTTTAATACTTCCAAATATTCTATATATATATATATATATATATATATATATATATATGAAAACACTTTGCATAAAACATTTAAAAAATATTAATCAAGCATTTAAAAAATATTAAATATTTATATAAAAATGTTTTCCATGTAGTATACAATGTGCATGAAAAAAAGTTGACCCTGTATTTAAAACCATTAATCAAGCATTTTAACAATGGTAGTCAAGTATTTAAAATTGTTAATCAAGCATTTGGAAATGTTAAATGTGCATATGAATATTTTTCATGTATACAACAAATATACAATGTGTATGAAAAGAATGTTAAACATGTATTGAAAAAAATGTAAACGTGCTTCAAATTTTTGATCACGTGTTCAACATTTTTATGGCACTAAATATTTTATCACATATAATTTATGTTTATAAATTACATCAGAAACATTTTTATATACTTGTTTAACTTTGTTTAAATACATAATGTTTTTAATATATGAATTTTAGTGTCAACTTTTATTTAATGTATGATGTACTCCTCCGTTCCTAAATATTTGTCTTTCTAGACATTTCAAATGAACTACAACATACGTATGTATGTAGACATATTTTAGGTTGTGATTCACTCATTTTGCTTCGTACGTGATCACTTGTTGAAATCTCTATAAAGACAAATATTTTGAAACGGAGGGAGTACTTTTTATATACATTAGCATCATTTTTAATACACGTTTAAGATTTTGGAAAATATATGATCAGTATTTTTTCAAATAAACAAAATAAAAATGAAGGTAACTAACAAAACCAAAAATAAAATCCAAAGAGAAAACAAATAAAATAAAATATCTACACAAAAATGGAAACAGCAAAAACCAGAGAAAGAAACTAAATAAAATAAAGAAAACCGATAAAAACAAGAAAGGTACAAAAAGTAACCCATTGAATAAAAGAACGAAAAAAATAAAAATAAACAGTGAAGAGACAAAGAAAACCAAAATATAACCAAAAAAGCCAAAGAATGGTGAAGAAACAAAAAAGGAAAAATCAAAAAAATAACGATGCAAAAAGTCTAAGAAAAAACAGAAAAAAAACACAATAAAGAAAAAGAAAACCATTGGGCCAAACCAGCTATGTGAGCTAGCGAACTAAAGAATAGCAAAAGTGTCGGTCCTTACTGTACCGATCAGGGAAAAATTAATACGGGGGGAGCTTACATCATGCGAGATCTCCTGCGCTATTTCTCGCTACTGACGAGACATATCTCTGGGAGTGACGGAGTGGGCTGTCTTGGTACTGTACACCTTTGTCTTTATTTGTTTTGCTGTTTTTCTTTTTCTTTTACCAGTTTCTTTTGGTTTCTCGGTTTATATGCATTTCTTCACGGATTTTCTTCATCTTTTTTCACCCTTTTTGGTTTCTTCATTTTCTTTCTTTAACACATGTCTGTATTTTTTAATTTTTTTACATGTGTATAAATATATTTTTAGATATGAAGAACTTGCGAATCAACCTGTGGTTGGGTTGGTTAGGTGGACAGTGGTATCCCCAACCCACCAGGGTTCAAATGCTGGTGCTCGCATTATTCCTGGATTTATTTCAGGATTTCCGGCGATGCGCTTTCTGTGAGAGGAGACGTTCCCGTCGACGACGAGGCGCTTACGGTAACTTCGTAAATCTTAAGATGATATGCCGGCTCAGTCTCTCGGAGGTGCTTATAGGGGTAGAGTGTGTGTGTGTGCGTTCATAGGGATGAGTGTATGCGCGTGTATATGAGCGCTTATGTCTGTACTGATGCTGAAAAAAGATATGAAGAACTTTTTCAAAGTGAGCGAACAGTTTCTGAATGGGGGGAGCTTACATCATGGACCTTTTTTAACGGGCGTGAGCATTTACTCTACACTGCATGGACCTTTTTTAACAAGTAATTTCTTATTTTTAAAATTTGAATATAATATGTATCCATTTCAGAAATATAAAAAGGTAATAAACCTAAAAATTAGAAGAATGTGCACTAGGAGCCTGCCCTTCCACCCGTGATGGGCCGGCCCATCTAGGGCAAAGGCGAGGGTTTCTTCTGTAAGTGAGATAAAGCACCTCCGAGGAATGTGAAAAAAAGGCACAAAAGAAGCAAATCTCTTTTGTGGGGGTGTTGGTAATATTGTTTTATGTGGGCTTCTTTCTACAAAGTTTGCTGGATGTATCATGTGTGGGCCATTCAAATACTTTCCGCACGTATGTGTATATAGTTGTACTACTCCGTTTTATTGATTATAACTAGCTAAATACCCACGCATCGCTATGGGATGAAACAATATTTCAAGCGTGGTTGTGCGTGACCAATCGTCCTCGGTCAGAGCCCTTGACTTTCGGCGCGCGAGCGTCGACTATTGTCCTCAAACGTGAACATTTCGGCAACCTCAACATGTGGACATCCTGCAAATCATGGTTGTCATCCATCTTGGCAAATATTTGGTCCCCAAGTCACGAGCACATGATGGCTGTTGTCCATGTTGGCAAGCATTGGTCGACCATGTCATTGTGAGCATGCTGACAGTCGCCAACGGTCAGTGAAAGCCTGTTGGCCGTCCTTGCGCGCGAGTACCTAATTACTTAATTGATTAATTACATACATAATTAACTACCTGTCTAATTACTCATGGGCTTAATTAACTATTTATTTAATTAATTAATTGCATGCCTAATTGAAAAAATTCCTAATCTAAATATATGCAGTCTTAAATATTTTTTTTTAAATTATTTGGATTGCTTACCACATTTGTCACGTGGTATATGCGGTCTTAATTAACTGCATGCCCCATCAATTAAGTGCATTAGTGACTGACTTGGTTTTCAAATTAATTCGGCATGAAAAATCTCTATTTAAATGGACCTAACTAATTGCACACATAGTTAATTTTGCTACTACTAGTTAATTTTATAACTTGATTTTCAAATTGATCCGCTCCTCGATTTTGAAATTGTTTGCTCATTAATCGCTCGTATGAAACGACGATGCACCAACTTTCATTTAATTGTATAGATATTATTTTGCGTGTATTTATTTATTAATATTATGTGTGTGGTTCAAACAAAGAAAAAATGGAAATCTCCACGGGCTCTAGTTTTTTTCTCTAACAATGATATATCAGTAGAAAGTGGAAGCAAACGAAACGAAGTGATGACCTACTCAGATCTGACTTCTGCCTATTTTAAGCACCCAATTGGCTTGTCCTGAATCATGATGTGGGGTTTACAATTTACAACGCCAACTGTTGGATTTTTCTGTTGTTTTGGCTGTTCCTTTTCGTCTCAAACTTTCTTACTGTATTATCTTATCTGTGTTCGTTGTCGTCATTAGTTAACTCAAACGGCACGTCGATCAACCCGTCTCAACGATCTGCGTCTTCTCCACGTGTGTTGAAAACGAGAAGACGAACACCAGGCACCATATTATTGCCCGTTCATGTGCACCGCACTCGCATCCAAGCCTTCATTCTCCACAATCCACACTGCACACGCCAGCGCGCCCGGCGACGCACCCGGCGTCCTCCGCACCGTGACCCAGCGGCGCTTCACGGCCATGGATTCACCGCTGAGCCAGCAGCCCACGCTGCTGGCGCTCTCGCTGCTCCTCCTGGCCCTGTACCTGGCGCGCCGCGCCCTGCTCGGCAAGCGACGGAACTACCCGCCCGTGGCCGGCACCATGCTCCACCAGCTCTTCAACTTCGGCCGCCTGGCCGAGTACCAGACGGAGCTCTCCCAGAGGTACCGCACCTTCCGCATGCTCACCCCGACCTGCAACTACGTGTACACCGTGGAGCCCGCCAACGTCGAGTACATCCTCCGCACCAACTTCGCCAACTACGGCAAGGGGACCATGACCCACGACGTGCTGGAGGACCTCCTCGGCGACGGCATCTTCAACGTCGACGGCGCCATGTGGCGACACCAGCGCAAGGTCGCCAGCTTCGAGTTCTCCACCCGGGTGCTCCGCGAGTACAGCAGCGGCGTGTTCCGCTACACGGCCGCCGAGCTCGCGGGCATCGTGGCCGCCGCCGCCGCCGCCGGGGAGAGGGTCGACATGCACGACCTGTTCATGCGGTCGACGCTGGACTCGATCTTCACGATCGGGTTCGGAGTCAACCTGGGCGGGCTGTCCGAGTCCAGCCAGGAGAGCGCGGCGTTCGCCCGGGCGTTCGACGACGCCAACGAGCAGGTGCTGTACCGGTTCTTCGACCCGCTCTGGAAGGCCAAGAGGCTCCTCAACGTCTCGTCGGAGGCGGCCATGAAGCGGTCGGTGCGCACCATCAACGACTTCGTGTACGCCGTCATCGACAAGAAGGTCGACCAGATGGGCAGAGATGAACACGAATTCGTAAGCTCTTTTCCTCTTGCGAACATCGCACCGCCGCCTGGCAGCACCAAATCTGGCCTGGCGTCGTGACATTTACTGACTTGGCAGGCCAAGAAAGAGGACATCCTGTCGAGGTTCCTCTTGGAGAGGGAGAAAGACCCCGGCTGCTTCGACAACAAGTACCTCCGGGACATCATACTGAACTTCGTGATCGCCGGCCGCGACACGTCGGCGGGGACGCTGTCGTGGTTCCTCTACGTGCTGTGCGGCAACCAGCGCATCCAGGACAAGATCGCGAGGGAGGTGCGGGAGGCCACCACCGGCGGCGACCGGGACGTCGGCGTCCAAGAACTCACGGCGTGCCTGACAGAAGACGCCATCAGCAACATGCCGTACCTCCACGCCGCGCTGACGGAGACCCTCCGGCTGTACCCGGCAGTGCCCATCGTTAGTTGACCCGATCCCTGGCGCATTAATTTCCTTGTGTACTATGTGGCCCGGACGTCACGATTAGTCTGGTTGTGTTGCTGTAGGATGTCAAGTACTGCTTCTCGGATGACACGCTGCCGGACGGCCACGCCGTGAGGAAAGGGGACATGGTGAACTACCAGCCGTACCCGATGGGCAGGATGAAGTTCCTGTGGGGCGACGACGCCGAGGAGTTCAGGCCGGAGAGGTGGCTCGACGGCGACGGCGTGTTCGTCCCGGAGAGCCCCTACAAGTTCACGGCATTCCAGGTGAGACGCATAACTAAATCATCACATCACAGGACTACACGACGACCTGGCCCAGATAGAGTTATCCATATTCACGTGACGTGTATGCTTGTCCTGTTGTTTGACATAGGCGGGACCTCGGATCTGCTTGGGGAAGGAGTTCGCGTATAGGCAGATGAAGATATTTGCGGCTGTTCTTCTCTACCTCTATAGGTTTGAGATGTGGGAGCGCGACTCAACGGTGGGGTATCGCCCGATGCTCACCCTTAAAATGGATGGCCCGCTTCATGTTCGTGCGTCGCCCCGGCGAGCAAGCGGGTAGCGTGCTTGCTATCAGAAGTCGACTCAAAAGTGTGCGCATGTTGCGGTGTTACGTTGTGTTAGAGTTTTGATAATTCGATGATGTGCATATAACAATGTGACCGCTTTCTGTAATCTGAGCAATTCAGAAGTTGTTGTTTCGACAAGGGCAGTTCAGGAATTGTACATATAAAAATGTCATACAGTTCAGAGTTGTACATACACTAATTTATACACGACCAGTTTTCCGTGTTGGAAAAGCAATTTATCATATAATTAATAGAAACAGTAGATAAAACATGACAAGAATGACAGAGATAAGACTTTCATACAATCTAAAAGAGAGTGTGCAAATATCATATGTAGATGAACTTGAACAGAACATGTTTAGTGCAAATGCTTGAACAAGAAACTCTAGCATGATCTCGAATAGAAGAGACATGAACACATGCTGAGCAGCAGAGGAAGCATTAGCATTGGCGTTGATGTTGTCACCCATGTCGTCGAAGAGGTTGTCGACGTCGGGGAAGAAGTTGTCGTTGGGAAAGTGATCGTCGGCATCCGTGATGACTAGTTCAGTAGTTGCGCAGAGCGCTCCCCAAAAACATTATCACTCTTCTCCAGTACAGGACTCGATGTGACGGAGTTTTGGAGGCCTACTGTCCCGATTTGCGGTGCACACTACAAGCCGGGATGGGAAAGATCGTAGCAGTAGCTCAGAGCTTTGGAACTCGACGGATTGAGGCAAGTATCAGTTGTGTCTCTCCAAAGCGACCTCTCTTTTATAGACACAAGAGTAGGAGGCGAATGAGTAGTGGCAGGAGGTGAAACAAAGAGATGGAAGATGAAACGAATAGGCAGCAGCCGAAGGGTGCAAGGTTCATATTCAATCTTCACTACAATAAAAAAATTGCTTATAAAGGTCCAACTCCTACTAAACTAGCAATATGGGACTAAAATTTAGTCCCACCTCTTGCCTTGCGTTAATGGACTAAGTGGGCCTCTAATATTTATTATGAATTCTAAAAATGGTTATTGGGATGGCCCAAAATAGACCGAATTCCAACAATCCTCCCCAGATCCCAGAGATACACAAAATTTGCTTTGGTTTCAAAACACTGTTTATATACCGATACTGTAGTCACTAAAAAAGATGATACGTGTTTGTCACAGTAGGTCACGTTTTCTGTCATGCATGTACATCCATGACGATTTTATGACAGAATCAAGATAGTCATACCTGTGCTGTCGTAGAAGTGTTCCATGACATTACTAAAATTATCATCACAGAAGTGTTCACTTCCATGACGATAAATGTCGCGTCATGGAAGTGCTTTCGTCAAGGGTGACCGACACGTGGCATCCACCATAAGGGGTCGCCGTTAAGATATCGGGTCCGGTTTTGGATCCGATAACCCGCTAACAGCCACGACCAATGCCGATTTTTCACGTGTAAAATTCTCATTGGCCGACGGAACCACGTGTTAGCTCCGCGTTGGCACAGATGTCACTCATCCAATGGGCGAGATGCGCCTATGATATGTCGACACGTGGACCGGCCCAACAGTGGCCCATTCAGGTTAAAAGGCCGGGCTTGTCAAAATAAGTGGGCTGGCCCATTAGCGGCCTACTTGTCAGGCCCATTTACAAGCACAGCCCATACAATTTACACAGAATCGGCCCATCAAAGGCCCATTCTACATTTGACAATTTCCAGCCCATCATCGGTTTTAGCCCGTTAAAGGCCCGCTACGTCTTTGGGCCCAATTGTGGCCCGAGCTTCTTTCGGCCTGTTAGCGGCCCATCGTCAGTTCCAGCCCGTTAACGGCCCGAAACGTCTTTCGGCCTTTTCTCGGCCCATTCTGCAGTTAGGCCAATTCTAGCCCGCTGTGACTTTAGGCCCGTACTCGGCCCATTCGGTAAATGTGCCAACTCCTAGCCCATTTTGTCTCTCGGCCTGTTAACGGCCCGCACAACAGTTGGGCCTTTGACTTTAGGTCCATTAGGGGCCCACCTTCCGCAGGGCATCATTTCAGCCCAGCGCGACTTTCGGCCTGTTAAAATCCTAGTTTGCAAATTGGGCCTCCTCTGCCCTGTAACACTTTCAGCCTCTTACTGGCCCGTAAAGTAAAAGGGCCGAGAAAAAATTGACATCTATTTCGGCCTGCTAGAGGCCCGCGGGCCATTTCCATTTATACGGCCCTATCAAGCTTTTGGCCTGTTAACGGCCTACTAAGGGCCGTTGTTACGGTGGGCCACATCATTTGGGATCCACTTAATATTATTTTGACCAGCCCAATTAAGGCCCGCTTTGACCACACATGTTTGTTTGTTTGTATGGCGTCGGAAATGTTTGGGCGTGTTGGCCCCCGTTTCAAGGATACATCATATTCAAGAATTATCCTACTCTATACTATCGCCTCTAAAAAACATACACTATACAATAAAAAGACTAAGGCATAGAAACGTAGAATAATCCTACACTATACAATAAAGAAATTACAGCCGAACATACCCACTGGGCATTATAGTTCGGTACCAGTGATAATAAAGCGTACACAAACAGCAAATTACATACACTGGACAAATAAAGCTCATACATCATGGACACGCATCAACAGAACCTACCATTTGAACTATAATCTCTTCCGAAAATAGGATTGGCCGGATTCAGATAGCACAAATTTCAGAATCTCCAATTCCTTCGTGGTTACCTCAGTGTCTTGTTTCATTTTTTTGACTCCTGCATCTAATACCCGCGTCCAGTCTCAACTTGTTGATTGTACGTTAAGAATCATGTACACGTTGTCTTGCCACCTCTAGTTGATGCTTGAGAACATCAGCACATTTCAATTCCAATCCATAATCATTCGGTAACGACCATGCCACACTGCTCGCAGATCTTTGTGTTGATGTCACTTCATCCTGAAATGTTTCTGTAACTACACATGACTAGGGCAAAAATATAGTTACAACAGTGAAGCGAGCAAGACAGACTATTTTGTACATGGCAAAACAGGACTAACAATAATGTTACACGTCATGAAGCATAAGCAGGTGATATTTTAAAAATTATAAAAATGGTAGCATGTGCAGTCTGCATACAGAAATCTGGCTTAGCTCACCAGAGGAGCATGATGTTGGGGCCAAATCCAAAACACAGACAGGTTACAAATTTAGACAGCATGTTGCGTATAAGTAAGCAAGCAGTTGGCCATTCTCTAGCTCAATTAAATTCTTAGGGAGCATAATGAACAGCAAAGGGATTCCTACAAACCTACTACAGCAAGCAAAGCTATGCAATCATTAGCCTAGTATAAACTAGATTGTGAGCCTCATGCAGTAATAGTTGGTTAATAGACTTCAAAGCTTCAGGCACACTTCGCCAGAGTAATTAAATGGTAAGCCCTTTAATTATGTCAACTAATAGTTATACAAGTACCCAACATCAGGCATCATTGTTTCGGCATCTCATTAATTGAGGACAAATAAAGCAATTGAAAAGAGCAAATTAACTATGCCTGAAACAAACAAGGAATTGAACTGTTGAGTTGGATATAGTGACTTACCTTAACTGGTTGAACAGGCTCAGTGCTGCTCCTACTTCTCTTGCAAGGCTCCTTCCTAACATCTTGTACATGAAAATCCTCAATCTTATCTTCATTGCACCCCCTCTGCAAGGTGACACAAACTAGTTACTCGTCTCCTTGGTAGATAAATATGCATACTTTCCAGTCTGTGAACAACACAAAAGGATGAGATTATAAAAAAACAATACCACATAATGAAACATGCCACATCTCTTGCACTTGCACACAATGAAATGAGCATTTACTATGTGTGCACTATGTAAAAACTAGGCATACCTTCGAACTGGATCTCCAAGTACTCTTGGAGAGCCTACTTTAGTGTACAGCCAAACCTTTATGTCACCTATGAGTTAGATAAGCCCCCACTACAACAGCCCTTAGTGTTTAAATCGTTGACAAGCTCTGTTAGAGTGTTAGGTCAAGAACAACAAGTAATCAAAGCAAACATTTCTACTATGGCTGGCTGATGCAAACAAGCAATTGAACAGATGTATCAAGAAAAGAAGCAAAGAAGGAGGCTTAAAGACCATCACTTGACTGACCAGATTTAAGGGGCATTTAGACATCATGTGCAACGTATGAACTAACATAAACATTGCATATTCCAGATTCTACAATGGAATGCACATGTATTAGATTATGCCATGTATGATGATGCCTAAATGTACACTATAGCAGGCAGGAGTGATTCATCATTGCACACACAATTGAATTGCAGGTTAAGGGCCAGTTCTATTCCGCCTTTTCAGAGCTTATTGTCAAAATAAGCCATAAAAGATGTAAAGTAGTCATTTTTGAGTTATGGGCTTGGGCTTAACTTATTTCGCTTTGGAGGGGGGTGTTTCGGGTAGAAGCTCACTAAAATTGAAGGAAGGGAATAGTGAAATGACTCTGTTGTGCGCCTATATTAAACTCAAAATGCAATTGCCCTGCCCGCTTGCATCTCCTCTCCCCTTTCCCTCTACCTCGATCCCCTGCCTGCAGCGCTAGGGTTCCTCCAGCGAGCCGTCACCACTGGTCCCATCTATCCTCATCCTCGACTATGCTCTATCCAGCTAGGCTACATGGCCGGCGGGTAAGGCCAAATCTCCCCGGCTGCTCCTCCCTCTGGTGCCGCCCCTCATTCTCATGGTCTCCAAAGAATGCTCCATCATGGTCCGTCCAACGACTACTCGTGGGGGCGCCAGACAACTACGGCTGATGCCACACTACGGCAGAAGGCACCTTATTCCCCCTCCCCTCCTCCCAGGCCGTGGCCTTAAGGTGCTGTTGAAGGATGAGCTCATCCAACAAGGTGAGGATCTCCTATGATTTTTTGCCAAATTTTCATTCTGATCCACTATACGATGAATTGCTAGGAGCTGCTATATGATGCATTGTTATGAGCTGCTCCTGCTACTGCTATATGATGAATTGCTATGAGCTGCTGCTATATGATGAATTGCTATGAGTTGCTGCTGCTGCTATATGATGAGTTGCTATAAGCTGCTCCTGCTGCTGCTATATGATGAATTGCTATGAGCTGCTTTTGCTGCTGCTATATGATGAATTGCTATGAGCTGCTCCTGCTGCTGCTATATGATGAATTGCTATGAGCTGCTGCTGGTATATGATGAATTGCACACTGCTGCTGCTGCTGTATGATGAGTTGCTATGAGCTGCTGCTGCTATATGATGCTTTCAGGTGGTGCTGCTATATGATAATAACCAGCCACTTGGACCATCGAATTTCAATAAATAATTGTTCTTCATTTAAATGTGGGTCATGCGTTCTTTGTTTAAATTAGGCAATGGTATCTCGATGGAAGACATTGACCAAAGTAGATTGTGCCAAGTAGATGGTATCTTTGTATTTGCATTTTGAACAAATAGTGATGGTCTGTTTTCCTATCATATTAATTACTGCAGTGGGTTCAATTTGTGATGTTTGCAAGTCAAATTAATTTTCATATGGGCAGAAAATTGACAAAATATAATGCAATCTAGACTTTTCACTGAGCACACCAAAGATAAGCTGAAAAGGAAGGCAATGAAAAGAACTGGTTGGCTTATTAACTTGAGCTTATATTCACATGTGCTTATTTTCTTAGGATAATTTGTAATAACTGTCCCTAAGAAACTTGGCCAATAGAACTGACATACGAATAACATGTCACGATGATTGCAATGGAGGAGTGACCTACCATAGCACACTTTATAGGCTCACCGTTGCCTCTCCTTTTTTTGGGATATTCCATGAAATTGCCACATACATCTTGTACTTTTTCATTGTGTAACCCTATCTGCAAGTTGACACGACTAATTTCAGACATCTCTACATGATAATACATTGCATATCCCTTGCGCATATTTAAACCACCAATTAACGATTATGTGCATAGCATAAACTAGCCATGACTCTGTGTGCTGGACTAGCAGGCACTCTAAGGCAGCCTAATGTAGTGCACTGGAATTCCTACATGCCACCTAAGATTTAGTGTAATGTACTACCTCTGTTCCTAAATATATGTCTTTGTAGAGATTCCAGTATGGACCACATACAGATGTATATAGATGCATTTTTGAGTGTAGATTCACTCATTTTGCTCCGTATGTAGCCTATAGTGGAATCTCTAGAAAGACTTATATTTAGGAACGGAGGTACAAGGTAGTATAATGTATGACATCTACATATCTAATTTAGCAGCCCGTGGTAGAAATCATTGTCTGCACAAAGGGATTACTTGTCAAAAATCCTAGCAAAGCACGCTGGCAGGCACACAACAATACAAGAGAGAGAGACACACTTACAAGATCATAGCAATGCCTCAGTCCAGGATCTTGGTTGGCCAAGCTGTTAGATCTAGAAGAAACATCGTCCTTGTAGTTTTTGCAGGCTGCATAACAAGTAACAGCGACATGTTAGTATATTTGAAGTACATCGGGCAGGTGATGCTGGACGGATTTAAATGTGAAGTACCTAGGCCGTGGCGGCTGCTTGGCATCTTGCCAGACGGTGGGAATCAGGTTAGAAACATCAAGGGTGATGACGCTGCGCTGGCTGTCGGGGTCCGGTAAGGAGATCTAGAACCGTCGAGTAGGGTGTTTGTGGAGCAGCTCCGGTAGGGTGGACTACAGTGTGGCCGAAGCGAATCTGTGGCCGTGGACGAGGGCGTCGGTGAAGCTGCTCCGGTGGTTGGGTTAAGGATGGTGTCGATGATGCGGATCTGCGGCCATGGACGGGGCGTCAGAAGCTGCTCCGGTAGGTTGGATGAGGGTGCGACGAAGCGGATCTGTGGACGCGGACTTGTGAGTTGGCAAAGCGGCCCCGGTAGGGTTGAGAATGGTATGGGCGAAGCTACTCCGGTAGGGTTGACGATGGCGTCAGTGAAGCGGCGCAGGTAGTGTTGAAGAAGGTTTCGGCGAAGAGGAGCAGAGGCCGTCGATGGGGGCATCGGTGGGGCGGCTCCAGGGGGGTGTGGACGAAGTGTCTCCGATGGGGAGTACGAATGAGCCGCTGCAGATGCACTGCGGTTGACGAGAGTACCGGTGAAGCAGATCTGGCGCCGTGGACAAGGCCGACACTGAATGGGTTGTGGTACAGTGGTGAATGAGCAGTCTACTTGTTTCTAGTGGAGGTGGGAGGGGTAGATGCAGTGGCAGAAGCAGATCTGACGAGGTGGACGCCGCTGGCAGTGAATGGGCTCTGGTATGCCGGTGGATGAGTAGTCTAGGGTTTCAAGAGGGGAGGGGTAGAAAGGCCGATGAAGTACGGACGACATGATGTAAGATGCTCTAGTGCTATGGAGTTAGTCATTTTTGCGGGAGGGGGAGAAGAAATGGGGGTGCCGTGTGGTGGGGGTGTCGGTGTCAAAACCGGCGGATCTCAGGTAGGGGGTCCCGAACTGTGCGTCTAAGGGAGATGGTAACAGGAGGCGGGGGACACGATGTTTACCCAGGTTCGGGCCCTCTCGCTAGAGGTAATACCCTACTTCCTGCTTGATTGATCTTGATGATATGAATATTACAAGAGTTGATCTACCACGAGATCGTAGAGGCTAAACCCTAGAAGCTAGCCTATGGTATGATTGTTGTATATCTCTATCGACTCTTCTGTCCTGGGTTTATATAATGCACCAGAGGCCTAGGATAACAAGAGTCCTAGCCGAATACGCCGGTGGGGAGGAGTCCTTGTCTTGATCACCAAGTCTTGTGGAATCTTCCTTGTATGTGGCAGCTGTCCGAACTGGCCCATGAGTATACGACCATGGGGGTCCTCGGCCCAATCCAACTTATAGGGAGAAGATGTGATGAGTACCCCCTAGTCCAGGACACCGTCAGTAGCCCCCTGAACCGGTCTTCAAGTTGGGGACGCTCCTCGATTCTTCCGAACTGTTCTTCATCTTCAGTCGTCGGTCTTGAAAACTGGTTCAACAAATCTTCTCATCTTCGATCTTAAGGATCGCCGAAGTGCATCCAACGAGTTTACACGTCGGGTATCCGAGGAGCCCCTTTAAGTTTCCGGCCTTTATCAATGCCTTATTATTCTTATGCCACACCTCGGGTTTGAAGTTGTTCCCGGGCGGCAGTGTCCTCTTGCGTCTGAGCTCTCACGCCGGACTGCATTCGAGATATCTTTTGCAGCCGAGCACCAATGCCGGACTGCTTCCGAGCTCCAACGCCGAAATGTATCCGAGCTCCAACGCCGGATTATATCCAAGATGTCATAGATCATCCTGGTTCAAAAAAGTCAAAGGAGTTTAGCCGAGCTTAATGCCGGAAATGCCCTCTACGGAGCCAGCCGCTGGCGTCCGAGCTTTATGTCGGACTGCTTCCGGGGTGTCTATTGTAGTCGAGCACCAACGCCGGACTGTATCCGAGGTGGTGCACCACCTCGACCATGGGCTGATTTTTATGAATTTAAATCCGAATTGTGCAATGTAATCTCTGCCGAGATGTATAGCCAGTAGCCCTCAAGGTGCGTGTTGGCCTAATATCCGGGATGCACTTGAAGGAAAAAACAAACCGCTGACCCTAGTAGCCCCTGAGACTCAGGTCGATTCATAAAATCAGCCTGAGGGTCAATTCCCAGCTCGGCAGCATACTTAGGAATAGAAACGCGGTGTGCAAAGTCCTCGATACTCAGGTTGGGTGCGGCCGACCAACCTGAGGATAATAATCTCCTCGAAAACTATATTGCGCTTTAAATTTTCTACATTGGATTGCCAATGCAGTAGCCCCCGAGACACTGGTCGGGTGGCAACACCAAATCAGGGGATCGATGTGCCCCTTTAATATTTATAAATAATGAGCACGAAGCCCAGCAGCCCCCGAGCCTTAATGTGGGCACGGGTGGCCGAATTAAGGATCGCTATCCAGAGTAAAATCACAGATTATGTGTAATGATTCTATGTGTCCAAGCACTTTACATCATTATTTTGACTCCATTGCGACCGTTTTATCAGTTGAAGGTGGCCCATCGTCGGCTTCTACCCCTTGGTAGATACTACGCAGGGTGTTTCCGCAATAACAAAACAACCCTTAGTCGACGTCTCGGTGCCCGAAGGCGGTTGTGTTAGCGGAAACGAGGCAATCAAATATGCAGGCTTTATAACTTTCACTTAGTCATAGGAGCTTAAAGTTGGAAGGCCAGTTACTAGCCTCCGGTTAGTGTTCGACGACAGTCGAGGTCAAGCCGTAAACACTTCGGCCAATGTTATGAACGACCCATCATTTAACATAGTCATCGGATCGCTGACCAGTTTACGCATATTGTGACAGTCAGTTTTCGGCTTTCTCCACTGAGGTGCTTAACCATGCGAGCTGGAAGCACAATCGCAGTGGTTCTTCTTTTGCACACCTAGCTGAACAAAGCGGAACGTAGGAGGCAAGCACAGGAGCCGGGCAACCCAACTATTGACCGAAGACACAATTCGAAACCGATGCATATATGGCAATATCCGAGAATGTTTTTGCCGAATATCTAAAGGTGTCCGGCGTTGCACTACGAGACTAATGCTGGAAACACACAAATAGCTTAAAAGTGCCATAGGCTTGGAAAATCAAAAAACGTCAGTGAAAACCTGACGTCCGAACAAGATCGGTGCCAATCTGAAAATTGAACTTTAAAAAAAGTGCTTCTGTCGTGTTTTAACATGACACATCCTATCTCAAGACTTCAAGCGGGTCAGCCTACGGCTTCAGCCTCCTATCCCGAAGGCGGAGTACTTCTCATTAGGCCAGTTTAGCAAACTAAACTCTAGCGGCTTTGAGAGAGAAATTAGGCTCCCCGGCTAGTGACCACACACTCGTGTCGAAAAAAGGAGTGATAAATAGTAATAATAATAAAAACTTTGCAACGACTAAGAAGAAGAACACTTATTATAAAATGGCTCATATAAATTTAAGAGCCCCCAAGTGACTTGGGTAAAAGAATTTTATGTAAAATGATTCAATGTACCTAAGTACGTATATCATATTTGTGTTCACCCGAACTTTAAACGCGTCTTAACCGACCGTCGGCTTCTCCCTCTTGATCAAGGGTCAAAAGTGTTATGTACTCCACATCGAGAATATCGACGGTGTTTCCGATAACCAGCAATCAGGCCATAAGGCAGAATGCATAAAGCGCGCTCAGGAACTTATGCTATATTATCGATGAAGTGTAAGAAGCATCTTGAAGAAAAGAGTACCCCACCGATACCTTTCTTGATGCTCATTGTTACTATGAGACTTGTGCAATAGATTTTTTGTACTCATGAGTTCCGTTGTGTGCCGACCATAATTGAAAAGAATAAGAGCGCTAGCTTTCGGCTTCACCCAGTCTGAGGTCCGGCTCGGATGACCCGATCGTGACAATCGCAGAGGTGCTCCCTTTACTCCCTAGCCGAACAATCGGGAACGAAGAGGTAAACACAGGAGCGAGGCAACCCAGCTTGCAAATCGCTTAAGTCAATATGGTGCATATTGTGGCGTAATACACGAACAAGGAACGAAGTCGTACAAGTATAATCATATTCAAGAGGAAAAACTTCATAAAGGAAGCCCCCAAGTAAGCGGGGTATTTGAAGTTGTGTGTCACAAACAAGGTTATGACAAGGAATTTTTTTCACAAACAACTTTTTTCCAAAAAGGTATAATGCTTGGTCGAACCGAACACAAGTTAAAAATTTAAAACTTTGAGCATGAAGGCAACTTAGCTGGTTAATGTGTCTGGCATTGATGACGCGGTCCGAGCTTGATGCGGGACATGGTTCCATCCCCCAAGCCGGTCCCGAGGTGGCGGAGCAAAGAGCTCGGCACTCCGAAGTGGTGGCATAGCACGGTCAATGCAGGCCGGCGGAGTGATGCCGAAGTCCCCGACATGGGGTAATGAAGTGTTGACGAAGCCTCCCGTCCAGTCGAGGTGACGTGGTATGTCAGTATGCCGAGTTGACGATACTGCCCAACCCGGATCATTTTCCTGTGCATAAAAAATAGTGCAAACCGGAGATAATAGTAATTAAAAAATCGTTGCATAATAAATAATTTATGCAAAGTGAGTAATAAAAGAAAAAATGGCCTGTGCGCCGAAGTGAATGTCGATGCAGGGCGTCGGCGTGATGCGGTAAAGGCGTGGCAAAGCCTGAATTCACAGGTCGGTCCGAGTTCCGGATGCAGCGTGCGCCGGACTATGTACGGAACCTGACCGAAACACCATGCGACCATCGTTAATGCGACCATCATTTGATAGACCTGTGTACAAATGATGGACAAACCAGAGTAATAATTCCTTGGAAAAAATAAACCCAAACAAGCAAAAAATACTAGGATTAATAGAACCTAGTTTATTTGTTGTAGCAATCCAAAGAAAAGTGACTCCCAAAATTGGGACTCGATCCGCACACCCATTGCCTGATGGGCGATAAAGCGACGGCATGACGATGCTGGCAAGGGTTGGCTTGCTGAGGCAAAGCCCTTGGTCTAGCTAACATGACGAAGCTGATCGGCTAGTGATGGACATCGGCTTGAAGAAGCAACAGCGCGGCCTTGCCGATGCCGGTCGTGACGTGGTCAATTGTAACGCCCTCGATGCGGCTATATCTCCCACGTGTCGAGGCACGACTTAGAGGCATAACCGCATTGAAGGCAATGTCGCAAGTGAGGTAATCTTCACACAACCCATGTAATAAATAAGGGAAAGAGATACATAGTTGGCTTACAGTCGCCACTTCACACAATACATAAATAAACAACCATCATTCAGAGTACACTCAAGGTCCGACTACGGAACCTAAATAAAAGAAGATACCCCAAATGCTACACAGATCCCCGATCGTCCCAACTGGGCACCACTACGATCATCGGGAAAAGACACATAGTAACGACCACGTTCCTCGTCGAACTCCCACTTGAGCTCGGTTCGCCACCTGCACTGGCATCGTCGGAACCTGCAACTGTTTTGGTAGAATCTGTGAGTCACGGGGACTCAGCAATCTCACACCCGCGAGATCAAGACTATTTAAGCTAATAGGAAGGACAGGGTTGTAAGGTGGAGCTGCAGCAAGCGACTAGCATATATGGTGGCTACATCGAAAAAGAGAGCGAGGAGAGAAGCAAAGCACGGTCGTGAAGCTAGTAGCGATCAAGAAGTGATCCCGAACTACTTACGCCGACATAACTCCAACACCGTGTTCACTTCCCGGACTCACGAGAAGAGACCATCACGGTTACACACGCGTTGATGTGTATTTTAATTGAGGTCAACTTCGGGTTTTCTACAACCGGCATTAACAAATTCCCATCTGCCTCATAACCGCAGGCACGGCTTTGAAAGATATTACCTGCAGGGTGTCCCAACTTAGCCCATTATAAGCTCTCACGGTCAACGAAGGATATTCCTTCTACCGGAAGACCCGATCAATCTCGAATCCGGACTACAAGACATTTCGACAAAGAATAAAACAAGACCAGCAAAGCCGTCCGAATGTGCCGACAAATCCCGATAGGAGCTGCACATATCTCGTTCTCGTGGCACACCGGATTGTCCAAACTTCCGATAGGCCATCTCGAGTTGCCCCTAATGGCCACCGGCGGTCGACAGTTTGGACCAGCACTCGAGAGGAGAACTGGCCCGGGGTTAAATAAAGATGACCCTCGGGCTCGCGAAAACCCGGGGGAAAAGGCTTAGGTGGCAAATGGTAAAAACAAAGTTGGGCCTTGCTGGACGAGTCTTATTCAAAGCGAACTGTCAAGGGGGTCCCATAAATCACCCAACCGTAAGGAACGCGAAATCAAGGAACATAACACGGTATGACGGAAACTAGGTGGCAAGGGTAGAACAAAACACTGGCATAAGGCCGAGCCTTCCACCCTTTACCAAATAT
This sequence comes from Aegilops longissima, assembly GCA_021605205.1. Lineage (NCBI taxonomy): Eukaryota > Viridiplantae > Streptophyta > Magnoliopsida > Poales > Poaceae > Aegilops > Aegilops longissima. The sequence continues at coordinate 653,111,829 of CM038677.1, read as the reverse complement.
ATAGATGTATTAATTATAGCAGATATATATTGTGATATCCCCAACAAGTAAACATGTTCCAATAAGGAACAACATCTCCATGTTCCAACAAGGAACAAACTTCAGCTTCACGCAACTAGCAACGCTATAAGAGGGCTGAGCAAAGCGGTAACATAGCCAATCAACGGTTTGCTAGGAAAAGGATGGTTAGGGCTGACATGGCAATATGGGTGGCATGATATAGTAAGTGGTAGGCATCGCAGCATAGGCATAGCAAAAGAGCGAGCAACTAGCATAGCAAAGATAGAAGTGATTTCGAGGGTATGGTCATCTTGCTCGCAATGTTCTCGAGTTGTCGAAAGCTTGATCCTCGTAGCGTTCTCAACAGGTTCCTCGCTCACGCACTCGCCTCCGGCTCTACCCAAAGCAAGAACACAAACAAAGGAACCACAATAAATCACGGTGCAATGCACAATCAACATGATGCAAAACATGACATGATATGCGAGATGTGATATGCAATGCGTATCACTGCGCTCGGAAGGAAAATGATGAACCAGGCATCAACTTGGCAAACCAAGTATGCCACTGGAAATATGAGATGATTTCGGTTGAAATCGATATAAAGATCACCGGAATCTGATGCACGGTTTGCAAATGACAAGCAAAACAAAAATAGCACAAATCTGCCATTAACAGCATGATGCCACTTAGCAAGCAACAATAAATTAAGCTACTGCACCCAAACGTATCAACAAAGTATATGGAAGTGATCTACACAAGATGCTTGACAAAAGATGAACACTGAGCTACGGCTAAATCACATCATAACAGGTTCAAACAAGCATGGCAAAAGTGCACAAAATATCAGGCTGGACATGGCAAAAACAGCATCAGGTAGCAATGTTCAGAGCAGCAAAACTGCATGCTACAGGAACTTAAAATAGCAAAACATGGCATGGCATGAATCTACTCAAAGCATAGAACAAAAGTCCCTTACTGACCATAAGCCAAAATGGATCAGAAAATATAGTAACACCCATGTCAATATCGCAAGTTTCGTTAACAGATTCAGCAACATGGCATGTCAAAAACTGATAACAAGTAGGCATGTTTACAAGCTCAATGCACTCACTACAGAGCCTTATATGAAAAACTAAGCATACATACATCAAGAAGACATGGCATAGAAGACATACATGGCAAGAACAATAACATAGCATACATGGATCAACCACAACAACCTAGGCAAAATTGAATAAAATGTAAACAATCTGCCAGGAAACATTTGATAGCAAAAGTAGAGCTCGATTGACTCAAGCTATGACACTCCATAATTGCACAAAAAGGCATGGATGGATAGAGCAAGACATGTTTAACAAAACATCCTTACTGAAGTATCTCAAAATATGCAAGGATCTCTTGGTAGCAGCAAGTTAACATGGAATCAAAATATCAGCAAAACAGAGCTGAAAACAGCAACATCAGGACACCTACTTTATATGCTTGTGCTAGTCACCACATAGATCACAAAAATACATGGCATACACCCCTGGAAAGATGGCATGGCATATTACAAAACACATGTAGGACTCAAATTCATAGGGTGCACACATCAATCATAGCAAAAATAACAAAAGTGCAAGTTCTGTTAAGAAACAGAAACTAACATCACATAGCCCTCTTGCAACAGCATTTCGGGCATCAAGATGAGCTCAAAATAAAATGATGCAATGAGATGAAATGATCTACTCTTCGAGGCGAACATTTTGATATATTATACGCGCAAAATGGAGCTACAGATGCAAAGTTACGCTACGTTAAAAATGCCACAAAATATCACAGGTGAAAAACTTGGAAGAAATTTTGAGGGGGGGGGTAAGGAGAAAGTCAACCTCCGCGACAGATCCGATCGAGGCCCGATCCGCGCTGGCTACTCGGGCGGCGGGCGCGGATCCGCGGCGAGGAGGAGGAGGCGGGCGGGTCCCACGAGGAGGCGGCGAGGCGGCGCCGGGCGGCGGCGGGCCGGGCGCGTGGCGGGCGGCGGGGGAGGCCAGCGGTGGCGAGCGGGAGATCCGGGCGGCCGGCGAGGCGGCGCGCCGGCTGCGGCGGAGGGGCGCGGAGGCACGGAGAGGCGCGCGCGCGAGCCGCGGCGGCGCTGGCCGGGCCGTGGGCCGGTGGGCGGGGCCAGCGGCGGTGGCGGCGACGTGCCACGTGGCGCTGGCGATTAAGGCGGGCGGCGGCGCTGACGGCGGACGTGTCCGGGCGGCGCGGGGCTTCGTCCGGACGCGAGGTAGGGAAGGCTAGGGTTAGACCCGAGATTGGAATGGGGTTTGCTTAAATAGGCATAGAGGGAGCTAGGAGAGTCCAAATGAGGTGTAGTTTTCCACACGATCGTGATCGAACGACGGAGAGCATGGAAGTGACTTAGATGGGTTATTGGACTATTTTGGAGGGTGTTGGGCTGCAACTTAAAAGAGGCCTTTGCGAGAGTGCGGTTAACTGTTGGAGTACCAAACGAGCTCCTAATGACCAAACTTGACCGGTGGTCTACGGTGGTATACCAAGGCCACTTGACAAACCTCGGTCCATTCCGAGAAGGTTTAGTACCCGCACACGGAAAAACGTAAAAGGGCCGCCGGGAGATAGGAGTGCGGATTGCAAAACGGACAACGGAAAAATGCTCGGAATCATGAGACGAACACGTATGCAAATGCGATGCACATGATGACATGATATAAAATGCATGACATGGACAAAATGCAAAATGAAGAAAAACCCAACCACGGAGGAATATCATATCACAATGCCGAAAATGGCAAGAGTTGGAGTTACAAATATGGAAAGTTACTTCCGGTGTTACAACACTCCACCACTACAAGAGGATCTCGTCCGAGATCTAGGACTGAAAGAACTCCGGATATTTGAACGGAGGTGATCCTCGCGCCCCGTGTGGCTTCTCGGTCGGAATGGTGTGACCACTTCACTTTCAGGAATTTGATTGACTTGTTGCGAGTCTTGCGCTCGGTTTCTTCAAGAATAGCAACGGGTGCTCATGATAAGAGAGATCTTCTTGAAGGTCAATTTCTTCGAAGTTGATAGTGCGTTCAGAGTCTTGAAGCACTTGCGAAGCTGTGACACATGAAACACATCATGCACATTCGCGAAGTTGGAGGGAAGCTCAAGTTGATAGGCGAGATCGCCTCTTTGCCAATGATCTTGAAAGGACCCACGATCTAGGGGCAAGCTTCCTTTGATACCGGGCGGCGAGTGCCTTTCATTGAGAGACGCGAGGTAGACATGGTCTCCGATTTCAAAAGCCACATCACGGTGCTTATCATCATAATAGCTCTTCCGCGCGATTATGCGGCTTTGAGATTCTCACGAATGACTTTGCACATTTCTTCCGCTTCGTGATCAAGTCATTGCCAAGAAGTTGGCTTTCACCGTCTCGCACCAATTGAGAGGAGTACGACACTTTCGCCATAGAGAATTTCGAATGGGGCCTTGCCCAACTCGCTTGGAAGCTGTTGTTGTAGGAGAACTCGGCATATGGAAGACAATCTTCCCACTTCATACCGAAAGAAATGACACAAGCCCCGAGCATATCTTCAAGGATTTGATTAACTCGCTCAACTTGGCCACTTGTTTGAGGATGGAAAGCTGTCTTTGAAACGAATGTTGGTGCCCATGGCCTTCAAAAGAATCCCAAAACTTGGAGGTAAAGATGCTGCCACGGTCAAAGAGATCACTTGTGGAATGCCGTGCAAGGAGACAATCTCGAGGTGTATAGCTCGCTAACTGAGCTGCTGTGATGGATTCTTCGATAGGAAGAAAATGAGCCACTTTAGTGAGCTTGTCAATGACAACGAAGATAGCATCATTTCCACGCTTGGATTTTGGAGATCCAGTCACGAAGTCCATCTCGATATGATCAAACTTCCATTCTGGAATAGCAAGAGGTTGGAGGAGACCAGCTGGTCTTTGGTGTTCTGCTTTCACTCTTCTGCAGACATCACATTCATTCACGAATTGAGCAATTTCTCGCTTCATTCGAGTCCACCAATATGACTGCTTGAGGTCATGGTACATCTTCGTACTTCCAGGATGAATGGATAGAAGCGAATTGTGTGCCTCGTTCATAATGACTTTTCTCAGATCACCCTTAGGAACCACAATCCGTCCTCAAAGAAAAGAGTATCTTTGTCATCAATGTGGAAGCACTTGTACTTGAAATGCCCTTGTCGATACCACGCTTCACCTTTTTCACCATGGTATCCAAGTTGAGCCTCACAAATCTGATCTTCCAAAGTAGGAGAGACTATGAGGTTGGCAAGAAAGCCTTGAGGAACAACTTGAAGATTCAGCTTATGGAAAGCTTCACAAAGATCCGTTGGAAGGGCTTGAGGATTAGACTGCTGCAGAAGCCTTCCTGCTCAAAGCATCTGCAATGACATTGGCCTTGCCTTGAGTATATTCAATACTTGGGTTGTACTCTTGAATCATTTCGACCCATCGAGTTTGCTCGAGGTTGAGGTTGGGTTGAGTGAAGATATACTTGAGACTCTTGTGATCGGTGAAAATGTCCACTTTCCTTCCCAACAAGAGATGTCTCCACGTTATTAATGCATGGACAACTCGCCGCCAACTCAAGATCGTGAGTGGGGTAGTTCTTTTCGTTGGGCTTCAATCGGCGAGAGGTATACGCCACAACTCTCTTCTCTTGCATTAACACAGCACCGAGACCTTGAAGAGAAGCATCATAGAAAACTTCAAATGGCTTGGATTCATCAGAGGAGTCAAGACAGAGCTGTGACGAGTTTCTCTTTGAGAGTATTGAAAGCAACGCCACACTCAGGAGACCAGACATACTTCACATGCTTCTGGAGAAGGTTGGAAAGATGCTTTGCAATCTTGGAGAAGTTCTCAGCGAATCTTCGGCAATAGCTTGCAAGACCAAGAAAACTTCGGAGCTGCTTGACATTCTGAGGAGGTTCCCAATTCACAATTGCGGACACCTTCTCGGGGTTAACAGCGATGCCCTTGGCGGAGATGATATGACCAAGATAAAGCACTTCATCAAGCCAAAATTCACATTTGGAGAACTTAGCATAGAATTGATACTCTCTGAGCTTGTCTAGCACTAATCGCAAATGTTTGGCATGATCCTTCTTATTCTTGGAGAAGACCAAAATATCATCAAGATAGACCAAGACGAATTCATTGGTGTAGGGGTTGAAGATGAAGTTCATCATCCGAGAGAATGTTGGAGGAGCATTGACAAGGCCGAAAGACATGACAGTATATTCATAAGAACCAAAGCTTGTTCTGAATGCTGTCTTGGGAATATCTTGTTCACGAATGCGAATCTGATGATTACCCATACGAAGGTCAAGCTTGGAGAACACTTTAGCACCTTTGAGTTGCTCGAAAAGCTCATTGATGTTGGGAAGTGGATACTTGTTCTTGATTGTCTTCTTATTCAATGGACGGTAATCGACGCAAAGTCGGTCCGTGCCATCCTTCTTCCGACAAAAGAACACCACAACCCCAAGGAGATGAACTCGGTCCGATCAAACCCAGACGCTCTTGTTCATCGAGCTGCTTCTCCAATTCCTTCAGCTCATCAGGTCCAAGCTTGTATGGACGCTTGCAAACGGGTTCATGCGTGCTCAAGATCGATAACTAACTCAATCGGCCGATGAGGAGGCATACCCGAAGCTCTTCGGAAAGACATCTTGGTACTCACAAATGATCGAATCGAGAGATAGCATCCAATTCGCCCTTCTCATTGAGAGAAAACAACCAATGGTTTCATCACGAGCGCATAGATGATCACATCATTAGAAGAGTGAGTCAATTGAATTTCCAGCAGCACAATCAAGCTGAGCTTTGTCCGATAAAGCCATCCATCCCGAGAATAAGATCAATATCCGAGTCACCGAGAACAATTGGTTTAGCCGAAATCTATAATCGCCCATCTTGATAGAAACATCCGAACCATGTAGCTTATGCTCATGCATTTACCCGGAGAGACAACTGCTAATGGTCTAGGCAAATCTTGGAAAGACAACTCATGCTTAGATGCAAATGGTTTAGAGATGAAACTAAGCGATGCACCAAAGTATCAAAGAGAACTTTTGCAGGAATATCATTAACAAGAAGATTACCCATGATCACATCTCAAGAATCCTCCGCTTGCTGCATTCATCATGTTCACCTTTGCAAACTTGGGATTATGCTTGACCACTGCATTGCTGGAAGATTTCACAGGAGGAGGAGGCGGAAGGCGCCTCTGGTTGAAGCATTTGTTCGCATAGTGACCTTTCTGCTGACACTTGTTGCAAGTCACCTCGAGAGCGGACGGTGGTAAGGAGCACTTGACCTTGGAGCTTGAGAATTAGACTTGTTCGTAGCCTGGGTTGGGCGGGTGGGAAGATCCACGGCCACCTGAGTTCTTCTGCTGATAAGGCCGACGGAACGGAGGAGGAGGAAGGTAGAACTTCTGCTGCTTAGCTGCCACTTGAGAGGAAGAAGAAGACTGAATCTGCATCCCCGATTCTCTTCTTAGAAGCCTCACATTTGAGCTGGGCAGCTTCTTGCTTCAAAGCCATGTTGTAGAATTCATCATACTTTTCTCGCTCAAAAGCACAAGAGCTAATTGCAGATCTTCTCTCGCACCACCTCTGAATTGATAGATCATACTCTTTTCATCGTGGACGCCTTGCTTAGCAAAGCGAGCGAAGTTTCGAACTAGATATTGTATTGGTATACGACATGTTCCTTGCTTGAGATTGCGGAACTCCTCACGCTTGCTCTCAACAACACTTTTCGAATGTGGTGAGCTCAAATCTCGGCGGAACTCATCCTGTAATGACACGACCTCCTCTCGAATCTTTGTATTGTTGGTACCACTCAAAGAGCTTGATCCTTGAGTTGAAACGATGCAAACTTGACAAAATCCTCGTGTCCGACATTGCTACAATCAAAATGCTTGCAGATGTCCACAAGCCAATCGTCATGCCGTCTGTGGCCTCGACACGTAAACCGAAAGACTTCGCTGATTAGCGAGGAACCGATCGAGAGTAGCAAAGTGCGGCTGGTTGTTGCCTTGACCTTGATTTCCTTGATTGCCTTGCCCTCGAGTACGCTTCTTGCAAGAGCTGCAAAATCATCTAAGCATTGGCATTGGTGGCTGCCATGATAGTTGCCAGCCTCCGGAGGCGGAGGTGGAGGTGGAGGGTTCGACCGATCCCCATCATTGCGATCCGGATTCAGACGCGTTGGGAGCCATCCTCAAGAGGGTGACATCCGTTAGTCCTTTGATAGACAAATAGTCAAGTTGAAATCAACGGATAGAAATTGCAACATATAGTCTTCACAATAAACATTCAACAAGAATGAACGAATGAATTCCAAAGTTAACATCACACGCCCATAAAGGTGAGAAGCCACTTGATTAAGGGTTGATGAAAAAATAACAAGGTAAGATCGAACAAATAAGTGGTAAGGATTACCCAATCACGAACCAAATATCTGCGCCAAGAAATGCTAGGAGCTACTTGAATCCCACCTATAAACTCCGAAACTTTCTCGGTTATGCAATCTGGTGTTGGGGATACAGGGACACAAAATATATCACCCAAACTAACAATACCTAGATCCACCAGTATCCATCCGTCAACACATAACCAAGAAATCCTCGAAATCGTGTGCCTCGACCTTCAAAAACATCCGTTATACAAGTCATGGCAATACTCCCGAGCTCGCCCAAGATCGGGTTATCGGGTTATCTCACCAACAACTGCACAAAAGAGATTTCGATGTCGGTAAAACTCGTATTCCGAATCGCAACGATAAAATTGTGACGACAACACCTCGGAGCTCAACTCCCGGGACACCGCCACAACCCCTAAATGTCGAGGCACCAAGAACAATGTTCTCGCCACAAAACCATCGAACGATCCCAAGATACCCGCGTGATCCTAAATTTTTTAGTGAAATTTGAGAAGAGGAGAGTCAAAACTCTACATCGGGATACCTCACCGAGGCGCCAAGGGACCGGGAGTAAAAGAATCCTACTCCGATATATATAATCCTAAGACTCAAAACATTTTCCATTCTAGACTCAACAACGCCAAAGAAACAATCAAGTAGGGGGCTCCTAAGTCGGGAAGGCTCGATACCAACTTGTAACGCCTCGATGCGGCTATATCTCCCACGCAGTCGAGGCACGACTTAGAGGCATAACCGCATTGAAAGCAATGTCGCAAGTGAGGTAATATTCACACAACCCATGTAATAAATAAGGAAAGAGATACATAGTTGGCTTACAATGCCACTTCACACAATACATAAATAAACATCCATCATTCGAGTACACTCAAGGTCCGACTACGGAACCTAAATAAAAGAAGATACCCCAAATGCTACACAGATCCCCGATCGTCCCAACTGGGCACCACTACTGATCATCAGGAAAAGACACATAGTAACGACCACGCCTCGTCGAACTCCCACTTGAGCTCGGTTGCGTCACCTGCACCGCATCGCCGGAACTCGCAACTGTTTTGGTAGAATCTGTGAGTCACGGGACTCAGCAATCTCACACCCGCGAGATCAAGACTATTTAAGCTAATAGGAAGGACAGGTTGTAAGGTGGAGCTGCAGCAAGCGACTAGCATATATGGTGGCTACATCGCAAAAGAGAGCGAGGAGAGAAGCAAAGCACGGTCGTGAAGCTAGTAGCGATCAAGAAGTGATCCTGAACTACTTACGCCGACATAACTCCAACATCGTGTTCACTTCCGGACTCACGAGAAGAGACCATCACGGTTACACACGCGTTGATGTGTATTTTAATTGAGGTCAACTTCGGTTTTCTACAACCGACATTAACAAATTCCCATCTGCCTCATAACCGCGGGCACGGCTTTGAAAGATATTACCCTGCAGGGTGTCCCAACTTAGCCCATTATAAGCTCTCACGGTCAACGAAGGATATTCTTCTACCGAAGACCCGATCAATCTCGAATCCCGGACTACAAGACATTTCGACAAAGAATAAAACAAGACCAGCAAAGCCGCCCGAATGTGCCGACAAATCCCGATAGGAGCTGCACATATCTCGCTCTTAGGGCACACCGGATTGTCCAAACTTCCGATAGGCCATCTCGAGTTGCCTCGATGGCACCGGCGGTGACAGTTTGGACCAGCACTCGAGGAGAACTGGCCCGGGGTTAAATAAAGATGACCCTCGGCTCGCGAAAACCCGGGAAAAGGCTTAGGTGGCAAATGGTAAAACCAAAGTTGGGCCTTGCTGGACGAGTCTTATTCAAAGCGAACTGTCAAGGGGTCCCATAAATCACCCAACCGTAAGGAACGCTAAATCAAGGAACATAACACCGTATGCCGGAAACTAGGTGGCAAGAGGGAACAAAACACTGCATAAGGCCGAGCCTTCCACCCTTTACCAAATATATAGATATATTAATTATAGCAGATATATATTGTGATATCCCCAACAAGTAAACATGTTCCAATAAGGAACAACATCTCCATGTTCCAACAAGGAACAAACTTCAGCTTCACCGCAACTAGCAACGCTATAAGAGGGCTGAGCAAAGCGGTAACATAGCCAATCAACGGTTTGCTAGGAAAAGGATGGTTAGGGCTGACATGGCAATATGGGTGGCATGATATAGCAAGTGGTAGGCATCGCAGCATAGGCATAGCAAAAGAGCGAGCAACTAGCATAGCAAAGATAGAAGTGATTTCGAGGGTATGGTCATCTTGCTCGCAATGTTCTCGAGTTGTCGAAAGCTTGATCCTCGTAAGCGTTCTCAACAGGTTCCTCGCTCACGCACTCGCCTCCGGCTCTACCCAAAGCAAGAACACAAACAAAGGAACCACAATAAATCACGGTGCAATGCACAATCAACATGATGCAAAACATGACATGATATGCGAGATGCGATATGCAATGCGATGCGCGCTCGGAAGGAAAATGATGAACCAGGCATCAACTTGGCAAACCAAGTATGCCACTGAAAGATGAGATGATTTCGTTGAAATCGATATAAAGATCACCGAATCGGATGCACGGTTTGCAAATGACAAGGAAAACAAGAATAGCACAAATCTGCCATTAACAAAGATGATGCCACTTAGCAAGCAACAAGAAATTAAGCTACTGCACCCAAACGTATCAACAAAGTATATGGCAGTGATCTACACAAGATGCTTAACAAAAGATGAACACTGAGCTACGGCTAAATCACATCATAACAGGTTCAAACAAGCATGGCAAAAGTGCACAAAATATCAGGCTGGACATGGCAAAAACAGCATCAGGTAGCAATGTTCAGAGCAGCAAAACTGCATGCTACAGGAACTTAAAATAGCAAAACATGGCATGACATGAATCTACTCAAAGCATAGAACAAAAGTCCCTTACTGACTATAAGCCAAAAAGGATCAGAAAATATAGTAACACCCATGTCAATATCGCAAGTTTCAGTAATGATTCAGCAACATGGCATGTCAAAACTGATAACAAGTAGGCATGTTTACAAGCTCAATGCACTCACTACAGAGCCTTATATGATAAACTAAGCATACATACATCAAGAAGACATGGCATAGAAGACATACATGGCAAGAACAACATTATAGCATACATGGATCAACCACAACAACCTTGGCAAAATTGAATAACATGTAAACAATCTGCCAGGAAACATTTGATAGCAAAAGTAGAGCTCGATTGACTCAAGCTATGGCACTCCATAATTGCAAAAAAAGGAATGGATGGATAGAGCAAGACATGTTTAACAAAACATCCTTACTGAATTATCTCAAAATATGCAAGGATCTCTTGGTAGCAGCAAGTTAACATGGCATCAAAATATCAGCAAAACAGAGCTGAAAACAGCAACATCAGGACACCTACTTTGCATGCTTGTGCTAGTCACCACATAGATCACAAAAATACATGGCATACACCCCTGGAAAGATGGCATGGCATATTACAAAACACATGTAGGACTCAAATTCATAGGGTGCACACATCAATCATAGCAAAAATAACAAAAGTGCAAGTTCTGTTAAGAAACAGAAACTAACATCACATAGCCCTCTTCCAACAGCATTTCAGGCATCAAGATGAGCTCAAAAGAAAATGATGCAATGAGATGAAATGATCTACTCTTCGAGACGAACATTTTGATATATTATACGTGCAAAATGGAGCTACATATGCAAAGTTACGCTCGTTAAAAATGCCACAAAATATCACAGGTGAAAAACTTAGAAGAAATTTTGAGCGGGGGGGGGTTAAGGAGAAAGTCAACCTCCGGACAGATCCGATCGAGGCCCCGATCCGGCGCTGGCTACTCCGTCGGGCGGGCGCTGGATCCGCGGGGAGGAGGAGGCGGGCCGGGTCCCACGAGGAGGCGGCGCAGGGCGGCGCCGGGCGGCGGGCGGTGGCGTGGCGGCGGCGGCGGCGGGGGCTGGCTGGTGGCCGGAGCGGAGATCCGGCGGCCGGGCGAGGTGGCGCTGCCCGCTGCGCGGCGGCGGGAGGCGCATCAAGGCGCGGCGAGGGCGCGCGAGGCGCTGGAGAGGCGCAGGCGCGGTTGCCCGCGCATGCCGGGCGGCTGGCCGTGGGCCGGGCGGGCCAAGGCGGCGTTGGCGGCGACGTTCCACGTGGCGCTGGCGATTGGGCGGGCGGCGGCGCTGACGGGCGGATTTGTCCGGCGGCGCGGGGGCTTCGTCCGGACGCGAGGTAGGGGAAGGCTAGGGTTAGACCCGAGATTGCAATGGGGGTTTGCTTAAATAGGCATAGAGGGAGCCAGGAGAGTCCAAATGAGGTGTAGTTTTCGCCCACACGATCGTGATCGAACGACGGAGAGCATGGAAGTGACTTAGATGGGTTATTGGACTATTTTGGAGGGTGTTGGGCTGCAACTTAAAAGAGGCCTTTGAGAGTGCGGTTAACCGTTGGAGTACCAAACGAGCTCCAAATGACCCGAAACTTGACCGGTGGTCTACGGGTGGTATACCAAGGCCACTTGACAAACCTCGGTCCATTCCGAAAAGGTTTAGTACCCGCACACGGAAAAACATAAAAGGGGCCGCCGGGGGAGATAGGAGTGCCGGATTGCAAAACGGACAACGGGAAAAATGCTCGGAATCATGAGACGAACACGTATGCAAATGCGATGCACATGATGACATGATATAAAATGCATGACATGGACAAAATGCAAAATGAAGAAAAACCCAGCCACGGAGGGAATATCATATCACAATGCCGAAAATGGCAAGAGTTGGAGTTACAAATATGGAAAGTTACTTCCGGGGTGTTACATCAATGCCGGCTTGATGAAGTGACCATGCGGCGATGCCGGTGTGCCCGCTCCGGGTAATCCGTGGGGCGGCGATATTGGTGATGATTTATCCTTCGCGATGCCGAACTCTTGTTCGGCTTGCCGAGATGATGATCCGAAGAAGTCGAGCTTGGCTCAATAAAGTGACGACGTGTCTCAGCGCAGTCGGCAGGTAGTGGAGTAATATTGCGGACTGGTTTGACACCAAAGATGATGTTGAAGATCATGTTTAAAAGATTTTAAAGTTAGTGGGATGTGTTCGGGAACAAAACACAATACCCCATACAAAACTTTCTTCAAAAAGGATGTCCGAAATCCCGTTCATAAAAAAGACGAACTCGGGTCGGATTTGTTTTCGCGCAGAAAACAGATCCGAAAAGTGATGCACTAATCGGAAGGTTCCCGGAGTTTGGATGGTCGGATCGAGCTGAAATTTTGAGGGGTGGTAGATATACGAATTCCGCAGCCGATCAACGGTTGGATCTTCCAAAGGACGTCCGAACTAGAAGCTAGACACCACGACCTAAACTTGTCCATATTCCCGTCCAGATTTGACAGGGCTCCGGTATATCGCGGATTGCGAGAGATTCCTCCATCGGAACTCGACGAAATTTTCTAGGGTTGTTGTAGACTCAATTCCACACAATTCCACCGAAGCAATCATTAACACGACTCTTGAGGAGGCGGTGGCGGCGGATACAAGTTCGCTGTCCAGAAAAACAGCACGGTCGCCCGAGGGCAATGTTGACGTTGAGCCCCCGGGCTCCCTGGATGATTCCTCCATGATCTTGATAGAGATCGGAGTCGTTGTCAATGAAGGCCCCCGTCCGAACATGACGATCGGAGATGGAGCGCGGTCCATGGTCGAGCCAAGGTTACCGGTCGAGCCAGTGACGAAGATGCCGGCGTCGCAGTTGACCTGCGGGCGAGCCATTGATCCTTTTGCCGATCACACAGCGGAACTCTCAACGAAAGCACCAATGTCGGTGTCAAAACCGGCGGATCTCGGGTAGGGGGTCCCAAACTGTGCGTCTAAGGCGGATGGTAACAGGAGGCGGGGGACACGATGTTTACCCAAGTTCGGGCCCTCTCGCTGGAGGTAATACCCTACTTCCTGCTTGATTGATCTTGATGATATGAGTATTACAAGAGTTGATCTACCACGAGATCGTAGAGGCTAAAACCTAGAAGCTAGCCTATGGTATGATTGTTGTATATCACTATCGACTAGCCTGGCCTCGGTTTATATAATGCACCAGAGGCCTAGGATAACAAGAGTCCTAGCCGAATATGCCTGTGGGGAGGAGTCATTGTCTTGATCACCAAGACTTGTGGAATCTTCCTTGTATGCGGCAGCTGTCCGAACTGGCCCATGAGTATACGGCCATGGGGGTCCTCGGCCCAATCCAACTGATCGGGAGACGACGTGATGAGTACCCCCTAGTCCAGGACACCATCAGAGGGAACCGGAAGTTACCAAAACAGCCCGAACCTATTATGTAGATGAGGGCGGTATTGTAACTGTTGTTCTCCGTGCACCAAGGAAAAAAGGAAAAATTCGCATGCTAAAGACTAGGTGGCGGAAATTTTAGAAGGAGGCGGGAGATTTTGCGCCCAGCGGATCGCTTAGTATCCGCTTTCAACTAATTTTGGACCGTGCTAGCGGGAAGGTCATGCGAGACTGTGTACACGGGGCACGCGTCAGCAGTTAATAATTGGTGTGAAGTCCACCCCAGAAAAAAAGACAATAACTCACGATGATGCACCGATAACTTGGACGTTCACACGGGCGCGACCAATCGTACGGGTGTAGAGGTGCGTTCACAAAAAAGGGATCAAACGATCAGCCTATGTATTTCTCGTGTAAATAGATAATTTAGTGCCATTGGTTATTTACTTTAAACATAACGCATTGACGTGTTAGTGTATAGGCGCACAAAAAGAAATGGATATTGTAGTCCCACAAAAGAAATAGATATTGTAGTCCGCTACTTAAAAGTGTTACCTCATATGATTACATAGCCTCCATTTCATAAATTATGCACTGTTGAATTCATATATGAATATTACATATATACTTCATAATAGAACCTTAAATCATCCAAGAGTAATGAATTTGAATGCAAGAGTAACAATGGTGCATGTACATGATAGCTACAGTGGTTGTTTGAAGAAACATCACTGTAACTTTGGCATGCACAATTGAAAAGGTTTATTTAGATAGAAAAAAATGTGATATGTGAGTGTCCAATCTTTATAGCGTTGAATCGATATTGTGCCTTTGGCCACGATATGAAGTAGATATTGATTTATGTTCAAGCGATGCACGGACACGATCGCTAGATAGTGATACTTGAATGAATTGTGCAATCTCTCTCACACGCATACATATCTCATTTCCCCGTGGGCATCGGAATCACACAGGTGCACTTAGTGTATTTCTCTCCCTCCGTCAAGGTTAGAATTCGTCTTTCTACCCCGTCCTACAAGTTTATCACACACAAACACACACGCTCCCTCTATCGAACACGCCCACCCCTTTAATTCCGCCCACCCACAACCACTAATACCTCAAAGTATAATTATGTCTCTTACACGTATGCCTAAGGTTAACTCGAGTTCCGGAACCATATGAATACATACAATGGGATTCCAGCAGAGCACCTTTTGTTTTGAGATTTTGCTCTCTTCCTCTCTCTCTCTCTCTCTCACACACACACACACACACACATGCGCGCGCATGTATGAAAGATCGTGGATGTCGCCTAGAGGGGAGGTGAATAGGCGCTTTAAAATAATTACGGTTTAGGCTTGAACAAATGCGGAATAAACCTAGCGGTTAATTTGTCAAGCACAAAACCTACAACAACTAGGCTCACCTATGTGCACCAACAACTTATGCTAAGCAAGATAAGTAACTAAGTGATAGCAAGATATATGACAAAGAACAATATGTCTATCACAAAGTAAAGTGCATAAGTAAAGGGCTCGAGTAAGAGATAGCCGAGACACGCGGAGACGATTTATGTATCCCAAGTTCACACCCTTGAGGATGCTAATCTCCGCTTGAGCGGTGTGGAGGTACAATGCTCCCCAAGAAGCCACTAGGGCCACCGTAATCTCCTCACACCTCAAGACAATGCAAGATGCCGCGATTCCACTAAGGGACCCTTGAGGGCGATCACCGAACCAGCATAAATGGCAACCCTTGGGGGCAGTCACCGAACTCAGACACTTTGGCAACCCTTGGGGCGGTCACTGTACCACAAATTGCTCAGGGCGATCTCCACAACCTAATTGAGACCCGACGCTGTCTTGAGCTTTACACCACAATGATTGAGCTCCTAACACCACCAACCGCCTAGGGCACCCAAGCACCCAAGAGGAACAAGCTCAAGGGTACCAAGCACCCAAGAGTAATAAGCTTCTCAACTTGTAACTTCCACATATCACTGTGGAGAACTCAAACCGATGCACCAAATGCAATGGCAAGGGCACACGGAGTGCCCAAATCCTTCTCTCCCAAATCCCACCAAAGCAACTAATGCTAGGGAGGAAAATGAGAGGAAGAACAAGAAGGAGAACACCAAGAACTCCAAGATCTAGATCCAAGGGGTTCCCCTCACATAGAGGAGAAAGTGATTAGTGGAAATGTGGATCTAGATCTCCTCTCTCTTTTCATCAAAAACTAGCAAGAATCCATGGAGGGATTGAGAGTTAGCAAGCTCGAAGAAGGTCAAAAATGGGGGAAGAACACGAGCTCAAAGGATAAGGTTGAATGGGGAAGAAGACCCCCTTTTATAGGGGCTCCCGAATCCAACCGTTAAGTGCTCAGTCCGCGCACAAGCGGTACTACTGCTCAGGGGAGCGGTACTACCGCCCGGGCTGTAGAACGCAGAGAGCGGAGCAAAACAGAGGGCGAGGCAGAGCCATATGAGCGGCACTATCGCTGGAACCAGCGGTACTACCGTTGGTCGCAGCGGTACTGCCGCTTGGCCCAGCGGTACTACCGCTGGGACCGCGCACAGCGCCTACCACGAGCACAGGGAGAAGGAACAGGGAGGAGGGCCTTGAGCGGCACTAGGGGCGGTGGTAGCCGCGGTACTACCGCACACGAGCGGTACTACCGCTCCTACTGCCGCTGAACCCGACACGAGAAAACCACGTCTCGAGTCGAGGCAGTACCAGCGCGGAACCGGAGCCATACTATCGCTTATGGCCATGGGCGGTACTACCAATGTGGGACATCGGTACTACCGCTTGTGGCGATACACGGTACTACCGCTGGCACCATCCTTATGCCACTTCCACGAAAACAAGTATACTCCAAGGAAAACCAACTGCCAAAACTTCTGCAAATGAGCTCCGAATTGAGCAAACTCAAGCTTGTTGGATACAAGACGACGAGTAGCATCAAAACAGTGACTAAGAAGAGGCAGGGGAGGTATGCCTAACAAATAGAGGAGTGAAACCTCCAACACAGAAGAACCGACATAACCTCCAACATCGGAAACATCATAGAAGATGCATGCGTGAACTCCATTTTTGATGAACTCGAGCTTGTCATCAAGATGACCATAAGCTCCGAATCTCACAAGGAGAAGAACCAAGCAAGAACCAATAAAGAAGATGCAAGGATGCAATGGTTTGAGCTCTCTATGAACGATACGATCAAGCTACTCATCAAGAGCCCCCCTTGATAGTACGACAATCGATCCTATAACCCGGTCTCCCACAACTACCATGAGACCGGTAAAATAGAAAACCTATCAAGGGTAAACCTTTGCCTTGCACATAGTCCACTTGAGATGGATCATGACGATCTTGACTCCCTCAAGCTCGACCACCTTTCTTGATTATGCTATTCGATGAAGACTAGTAGATTGCTCCCCATACTCCACTATGGGTGAGCCACTCTTTGGCACATCTTCACAAGTCCATTGCCACCACAATGGACGGCAAGCTTCAAGCATATGATCTCTTTGTGATGATCCTACTTGAACTTGCACACCACAACCTAACCCCACAAAGAACTCTCACGAAGACCATGGGTTAGTACACAAAGCGTAATTGACAATGCTTACCATACTATGGGATCGCTTGATCCCTCTCGGTACATATTCTATGCTTTGTGTGTTGGTCAACTTGATTCACTCTTTGACTTAGTCTTGATCAACCTTGAATCTTTCCAACTCTCTTCATTTGGATGATGTCTTGAAGCTAAACATGAATGATCACACACTCTTCTTCTTCAAGACATGCTTACAATAAGCTCAACCCTCACAAGACCAAACTTTGGATGATTCCTTAATAGCACCTTGTGTTGGGGAACATAGTAATTTCAAAAATTTTCCTACGCACACGCAAGATCATGGTGATGGCATAGCAACGAGAGGGGAGAGTGTATGTCCACGCACTGTCGAGACCGAAGCGAAGCGTTATAACAACGCTGTTGATGTAGTCGACGCCTTCACGATCCGACCGATCCAAGTACCGAACGCACGGCACCTCCGAAGTTCAGCACACGCTCAGCTCGATGACGATCCCCGGCTCCGATCCAGCAAAGCTGCCTGATGAGTTCCACAAGACGACGGCGCAGGACGATGATGATGCTCCACCGCGCAGGCTTCGCCTAAACTCCGCGACGATATGACCGAGGTGGAATATGGTGGAGGGGGCACCGCACCTGCTAAGGAACGATCACGAGATCAACTTGTGTGTCATGGGGTGCCCCTTGCCCCGTGATATAAAGGAGCAAGGGGGGTGCGGCCAGCCCTAGGGAGGCGGCGCTGCCGAGGAGTCCTACTCCCACCGGAGTAGGACTCCCCCTTCCTAGTTGGATTAGGTCTTGGGGAAGGGGAAGAGGGAGGGGCGCCGCCTCTCTCCTTGTCTTATTCGGACTAGAGGGGAGGGGCGCCTGCCTGCCCGGCCGGCCCTCCTCTTCTCCCTTATGGCCCATCAAGGCCCATTGACCCCGGGAGGGTTCCGTAACCCCCTGTTCCGTAAAATCCCGCTTTCATCCGAACCTTCCAAGTCCAAACATAGGCTTCCAATATATCGATCTTTATGTCTCGACCATTTTGAGACTCCTCGTCATGTCCGTGATCACATCCGGACTCCAAAAACTTCGTACATCAAAACTTATAAACTCATAATAAACCGTCATCGTAACGTTGTTGCGTGCGGACCCTACGGGTTCGAGAACTATGTAGACATGACCTAGAACTATTCTCGGTCAATAACCAATAACGGAACCTGATGCCCATATTGGTTCCTACATATTCTACGAAGATCTTTATCGGTCAAACCGCATAACAACATACGTTGTTCCCTTTGTCATCGGTATGTTACTTGCCCGAGATTTGATCGCCGGTATCCAATACCTAGTTCAATCTCGCTATCGCAAGTCTCTTTACTCGCTCCGTAATACATCATCTCACAACTAACTTATTAGTTGCAATGCTTGCAAGGCTTATGTGATGTGTATTACCGAGAAGGCCTAGAGATACCTCTCCGACAATCGGAGTGACAAAACCTAATCTCGAAATACGCCAACCCAACATGTACCTTTGGAGACACCTGTAGTACTCCTTTATAATCACCCGATTCGTGTGACCTTTGGTAGCACCCAAAGTGTTCCTCCGTAAACGGAGTTGCATAATCTCATAGTTACAGAACATGTATAAGTCATGAAGAAAGCAATAGCAATATACTAAACGATCAAGTGCTAGGCTAACGGAATGGGTCATGTCAATCACACCATTCTCCTAATGATGTGATCCCATTAATCAAATGACAACACATGTCTATGGTTAGGAAACATAACCATATTTGATTAATGAGCTAGTCAAGTAGAGGCATACTAGTGACTATATGTTTGTCTATGTATTCACACATGTATTATGTTTCCGTTAATACAATTCTAGCATGAATAATAAACATTTATCATGATATAAGGAAATAAATAATAACTTTATTATTGCCTCTAGGGCATATTTCCTTCAGCCTCCCACTTGCACTAGAGTCAATAATCTAGATTACACAAGAATGATTCTAACACCCATGGAGTCTTGGTGCTGATCATGTTTTGCTCGTGGAAGAGGCTTAGTCAACGGTCTCGCAACATTCAGATCCGTATGTATCTTGCAAATCTCTATGTCTCCCACTTGGACTTGGTCCCAATGAAATTGAAGCGCCTCTTGATATGCTTGGTCCTCTTGTGAAATCTGGATTCCTTTGCCAAGGCAATTGCACCAAAGATTGTCACGAAGATCTTCATTGGTCCCGATGCAGTAGGTATGACACCTAGATCGAAAATGAACTCTTTCATCCAGACTCCTTCATTTGCTGCTTCCGAAGCAGCTATGTACTCCGCTTCACATGTAGATCCCGCCACGACGCTTTGTTTATAACTGCACCAGCTGACAGCTCCACCGTTTAATAAAAACACATATCCGATTTGCTATTTAGAATCGTCCGGATCAGTGTCAAAGCTTGCATCGACGTAACCATTTACGACTAGCTCTTTGTCACCTCCATATACGAGAAACATATCCTTAGTCCTTTTCGTGTATTTCAGATGTTCTTGACCGCTGTCCATGATCCACTCGATTACTTTGGTACCTTCCTGCCAAGCTTATTGCTAAGCATATGTCGTCTGGTACACAACATTGCATACATGATAGAGCCTATGGCTGAAGCATAGGAACATCTTTCATTTTCTCTCTATCTTCTGCTGTGGTCGGGCATTGAGTCCGACTCAATTTCACACCTTGTAATACAGTAAAAACCTTTCTTTGCTTGATCCATTTTGAACTTTTTCAAAACTTTATCAAGGTATGTGCTTTGTGAAAGTCCAATTAAGCGCCTTGATCTATCTCTATAGATCTTGATGCCCAATATGTAAGCAGCTTCCCGAGGTCTTTCATTGAAAACTTTTATTCAAGTATCCTTTATGCTATCCAGAATTCTATATCATTTCCAATCAATAATATGTCGTCCACATATAATATCGAAATGCTACAGAGCTCCCACTCACTTTCTTGTAAATACAGGCTTCTCCAAAAGTCTCAGATAAAACCATATGCTTTGATCACACTATCAAAGCGCTTATTCCAACTCCGAGAGGCTTGCACTGACCATAAATTGATCGCTGAGCTTGCACACTTTGTTAGCACCCTTTGGATCAACAAAACCTTCGTTGCATCATATACAACTCTTCTTCTAGAAATCCATTCAAGAATGCAGTTTTACATCCATTTGCCAAATTTCATAATCATAAAATGCAGCAATTGCTAACATGATTCGGACAGACTTAAGCATCGCTACGGTGAGAAAGTCTCATCGTAGTCAACCCCTTGAACTTGTCGAAAACCTTTCGCAACAAGTCGAGCTTTATAGACAGCTACATTACCATCAGCGCCAGTCTTCTTCTTAAAGATCCATTTATTCTCAATGGCTTGCCGATCATCGGCAAGTCAACCAAAGTCCATACTTTGTTCTCATACATGGATCCCATCTCAGATTTCATGGCTTCCAGCCATTTTATGGAATCTGGGCTCACTATCGCTTCTTCATAGTTTGTAGGTTCGCCATGGTCAAGTAACATGACTTCCGAATAGGATTACCGCACCACTCTGTGCGGATCTTACTCTAGTTGACCTCACGAGTTCAGAGAAACTTGATCTCAAGTTTCATGATCGATATCATTAGCTCCCTCACTTATTGGTGTAGTTGTCACAGGAACCGGTTCTTGTGATGAAATATTTTCCAATAAGGGAACAGATACAGTTATCTCATCAAGTTCTACTTTCCTCCCACTCACTTCTTTCGAGAGAAACTCTTTTTCTAGAAAGGATCCGAATTTAGCAACGAAAATCTTGCCTCGGATCTGTGATAGAAGGTGTACCCAATAGTCTCTTTTGGGTATCCTATGAAGACACATTTCTCCGATTTAGGTTCGAGCTTATCTGGTTGAAGTTTCTTCACATAAGCATCGCAGCCCCAAACTTTAAGATACGACAACTTTGGTTTCTTGCTAAACCATAGTTCATAAGGTGTCGTTTCAACGGATTTTGATGGTGCCCTATTTAACGTGAATGCGCCGCCTCTAAAGCATAACCCCAAAACGATAGCGGTAAATCAGTAAGAGACATCATAGATCGCACCATATCTAGTAAAGTACGACACGACGCTCGACACACCATTTCGCTGTGGTGTTCCGGTGGCGTGAGCTGTGAAACTATTCCGCATTGTTTCAAGTGCAACCAAACTCAGAACTCAAATATTCTCCTCCACGATCAGATCATAGAAATTTTATTTTCTTGTTACGATGATTCTCCACTTCACTCTGAAATTCCTTGAACTTTTCAAATGTTTCAGACTTATGTTTCATTAAGTAGATATACCCATATCTGCTCAAATCATCTGTGAAGGTGAAAAATAATGATACCCGCCGTGGCCTCAACATTCATTGGACCACAAACATCGGATGTATGATTTCCAACAAATCCTTTGCTCGCCCATAGTTCCGAGAACGGCGTTTTAGTCATCTTGCCCATGAGGCACGGTTCGCAAGTACCAAGTGATTCATAATCAAGTGATTCCAAAAGTCCATCAAGATGGAGTTTCTTCATGCGTTTTACATCGATATGACCCAAACGGCAAAGGCCACAAATAAGTTGCATTATCATTATCAACTCAGATCTTTGGTTTCAACACTATGAATATGTGTATTACTACTATCGAGATTCAATAAAATAGACCACTCTTCAAGGGTGCATGACCATAAAAGATATTATTCATATAAATAGAACAACCATTATTCTCTCGACTTAAATGAATAACCGCCTCGCATCAAACAAGATCCAGATATAATGTTCATGCTTAACGCGGCACCAAATAACAATTATTTAGGTCTAAAACTAATCCCGATGGTAGATGTAGAGGTAGCGTGCCGATCGCGATCACATCGACTTTGGAACCATTTCCCACGCCGCATCGTCACCTCGCCCTTAGCCAATCTTCGCTAATCCGTAGTTCCTGCTTCGAGTTGCAAATATTAGCAATGTAACCAGATCAAATACCTGTGTACTATTATGCAGTATTAGTAAGGTACACAACAATAACATGTATATCACATATACCTTTGTTCACCTTGCCATCCTTCTTATCCGCCAAATACTTGGGGCAGTTCCGCTTCAAAGGTCCAGCCTGCTTGCGAGAAGCACTCGGTTTCAGGCTTAGGTCCAGACTTGGGTTTCTTCTCTTGAGCAGCAACTTGTTTGCTGTTCTTCTTGAAGTTCCTTCTTCTTCCCTTTGCCCTTTTCTTGAAACTGGTGGTCTTGTTAACCATCAACACTTGATGCTCCTTTTTGATTTCTACCTCCGCTGCTTTTAGCATTGCGAAGAGCTCGAATAGACTTGTCCATCCCTTGCATATTATAGTTCATCACGAAGCTCTTGTAGCTTGGTGGCGTGATTGAAGAATTCTGCCAATGACACTATCATCGAAGATTAACTCCCGCTTGAATCAAGTGATTATTATACCCGACATTTTGAGTATGTGTTCACCGACGTAACTATTTTCCTCCATCTTGCAGCTATAGAACTTATTGGAGACTTCATATCTCTCAATCCGGCATTTGCTTGAAATATTAACTTCAACTCCTGGAACATCTCATATGCTCCATGACGCTCAAAACGCCGTTGAAGGCCCGGTTCTAAGCCGTAGCATGGCATACTGAACTATCGAGTAGTCATCAGCTTTGCTCGCCAGACGCTCTTAACGCCGCCGGTTGCATCAAGCAGAAGTTTGGCACCCAGCGGTGCTTCCAGACGTAATTCTTCGTGCAGCAATGAGGATAATCCTCGACTACGGACCCAGTCCGTAATTGCTACCATCATCTTTCAACTTTGCTTTCTCAAGGAACGCATTAAAATTCAACGGAACAACAAAGACGAGCCATCTATCTACAAAGAAACATAGACAAGCAAAATACTATCAGTACTAAGTTCATGATAAATTTAAGTTCAATTAATCATATTACTAAAGAACTCCCACTTAGATAGACATCTCTAGTTATCTAAGTGATTACGTGATCCAAATCAACTAAACCATGTCCGATCATCACGTGAGATGGAGTAGTTTCAATGGTGAACATCACTATGTTGATCATATCTACTATATGATTCACGCTCGACCTTTCGGTCTCCGTGTTCGAGGCCATATCTGATATGCTAGGCTCGCCAAGTTTGACTCTGAGTATTCGCTGCGTGTGCAACTGTTTTGCACCGCTGTATTTGAACGTAGAGCCTATCACACCCGATCATCACGTGGTGTCTCAAAGACGAAGAACTTTCGCAACGGTGCATACTCGTGGAGAACACTTCTTGATATTTAGTGAGAGATCATCTTATAATGCTACCGCCAATCAAAGCAAAATAAGATGCATAAAGGATAAACATCACATGCAATCAATATAAGTGATATGATATGGCCATCATCATCTTGTGCTTGTGATCTCCATCTCCGGCACCGTCGTGATCACCATCGCCACCGCGCGACACCTTGATCTCCATCGTAGCATCGTTGTCGCCTCGCCAACTATTGCTTCTACGACTATCGCTCTCGCTTAGTGATAAAGTAAAGCAATTACATGGCATTTGCATTTCATACAATAAAGCGACAACCATATGGCTCCTCGCCATTGTCGATAACTCGTTACAAAACATGATCATCTCATACAATAAAATATAGCATCACGCCTTGACCATATCACATCACAACATGCCCTGCAAAAACAAGTTAGACGCCCTCTACTTTGTTGTTGCAAGTTTTACGTGGTTGCTACGGGCTGAGCAAGAACCGTTTTACCTACGCATCAAAACCACAACGATAGTTTGTCAAGTTGGTGCTGTTTTAACCTTCGCAAGGACCGGGCGAGCCACACCTCGGTTCAACTAAAGTGAGAGAGACAGACACCCGCGGTCACCTTTAAGCAACGAGTGCTCAAGCGTGAAACCAGTCTCGTAAGCGTCTGGCGTAATGTCGGTCCGGCCGCTTCATCTCACAATACCGCTGAACCAAAGTATGACATGCCGGTAAGCAGATGACTTATATCGCCCACAACTCACTTGTGTTCTACTCATGCATATGACATCAACGCATAAAACCAGGCTCGGATGCCACTGCTTGGGGAACGAGTAATTTCAAATTTTTCCTACGCACACGCAAGATCATGGTGATGGCATAGCAACGAGAGGGAGAGTGTATGTCCACGCACTGTGAGACCGTGAAGCGAAGCATTATAACAACGCTGTTGATGTAGTCGACGCCTTCACGATCCGACCGATCCAAGTACCGAACGCACGGCACCTCCGAAGTTCAGCACACGCTCAGCTCGATGACGATCCCCGGCCCGATCCAGCAAAGCGGATGAGTTCCGTCAAGACGACGGCGTGGGACGATGATGATGCTCCACCGCGCAGGCTTCGCCTAAACTCCGCGACGATATGACCGAGGTGGAATATGGTGGAGGGGGCACCGACACGGCTAAGGAACGATCACGAGATCAACTTGTGTGTCATAGGTGCCCCTGCCCCGTGATATAAAGGAGCAAGGGGGTGCGGCCGGCCCTAGGGAGGCGCTGCCGAGGAGTCCTACTCCCACCGAGTAGGACTCCCCCTTCCTAGTTGGATTAGGTCTTGGGAAGGGGAAGAGGGGGGGCCGCCTCTCTCCTTGTCCTATTCGACTAGAGGGGGGGGCGCGGCCTGCCCCGGCCGCCCTCCTCTTCTCCCTTATGGCCCATCAAGGCCCATTGACCCCGGAGGGTTCCGAACCCCCTGTTCCCAGAAAATCCCGCTTTCATCCGAACCTTCCAAGTCCAAACATAGGCTTCCAATATATCGATCTTTATGTCTCGACCATTTCGAGACTCCTCGTCATGTCCGTGATCACATCCGGACTCAACAAACTTCGCACATCAAAACTTATAAACTCATAATAAACCGTCATCGTAACGTTGTTGCAAGGACCCTACGGGTTCGAGAACTATGTAGACATGACCTAGAACTATTCTCGGTCAATAACCAATAGCGGAACCTGGATGCCCATATTGGTTCCTACATATTCTACGTAAGATCTTTATCGGTCAAACCGCATAACAACATACGTTGTTCCCTTTGTCATCGGTATAGTTACTTGCCCGAGATTTGATCGCGGTATCCAATACCTAGTTCAATCTCGCTACCGCAAGTCTCTTTACTCGCTCCGTAATACATCATCTCACAACTAACTTATTAGTTGCAATGCTTGCAAGGCTTATGTGATGTGTATTACCGAGAAGGCCTAGAGATACCTCTCCCACAATCGGAGTGACAAAACCTAATCTCAAATACGCCAACCCAACATGTACCTTTGGAGACACCTGTAGTACTCCTTTATAATCACCCATTACGCTAGGACGCTTGGTAGCACCCAAAGTGTTCCTCCGTAAACGGAGTTGCATAATCTCATAGTTACAGAACATGTATAAGTCATGAAGAAAGCAATAGCAATATACTAAATGATCAAGTGCTAGGCTAACGGAATGGGTCATGTCAATCACACCATTCTCCTAATGATGTGATCCCATTAATCAAATGACAACACATGTCTATGGTTAGGAAACATAACCATCTTTGATTAATGAGCTAGTCAAGTAGAGGCATACTAGTGACTATATGTTTGTCTATGTATTCACACATGTATTATGTTTCCGGTTAATACAATTCTAGCATGAATAATAAACATTTATCATGATATAAGGAAATAAATAATAACTTTATTATTGCCTCTAGGGCATATTTCCTTCACCTTGGTCATCATGGATTCCAAGAAAAACCTATGGACAAACCCTTCAAATATAACTCAAGGCAACCATTAGTCCATAGAGATTGTCATTAATTACCAAAACCAAACATGGGGGCACCGCATGTTCTTTCAGCGTAGATATTGTTTATCGCTTCATTTTTTCCGGCACTTGCATGCACACCATTTGTTTATCTCCCTGATGCTTTAAGTATGCCTCACACACATGCTATCTACCTATCCCTTAATATAGATATGTGTCACACAAACTCCTTCTCCCTACTAGCAAGATGCCCATGCATTGCACAGAACATCAAGATGCATTTGTATAAGTAGTTTATCTTGTGGGAGAAAAGGATGAACGAGGGAATGCCTTATTTGCAAATGTGGAGAGGGGTGTGGGTATCTTGTTGCAAAATTGTCATAGTTCCCTTCCGACCCATCAGATATAAATCGGATGGCCTATATTGCAGGATGGCAGGAACACCATCATCACCAACTCTGTTTTTTATAAGAGTAGAGATATGTAAGTTTCACTGCCCCCCCCACCCACCCACACACACTTCCCGACACTGAAGGAGTAGGGTGACACCTTGATCTTGATACTAATCTATCGATTGGCTTCTCTCTCAAACACACACACACACACGCACACTACCCGACACCGAAGGAGTAGGGTGGCACCTCGATCTTGATAGTAATCTATCTACTCCTCTTTCAAACACACACACACATACACACACACTCGCTAGTTGTGCCTCCGTGCCACCGCAAGACACTCGACACGCCTTTCTCTCCTTCCCTCCCCACCCCCACCCAATCCCAACAATAACAACAGAAGGGTGACAACTCGATCTGATCTTAATCAGTCAATTGGTTTCTCTCTCAAACATTATGTCTCTGTGCCTCGCTCAGACACACTCGATATGTCTTTTTCTCCGTAGCCCCCTCGATATGTAGACTTCTCGCGTGCGCACAGCTGTAGTGACGATGACGCTGAACCTAGCATGCCTTGTTTTTACCGGCCTCATGTGATAGTTTTCACCATGTTTTCTATTAATTAAAAGGAGAACCTTTTCTTTGTTACTACTAGTGAATCTGAAATCATTCGGGCAGACATAAAATATATCACTTCAACCCAATTATCGCAGTAACTATTTTAAAATAAACCAGCTAGATGCTCGTATGCTGTACCTAAACATCAAGATGCATTTCTATGAGTAGTTTATCTTGTGAGAGACTAGCAAGATGCCCATGCGATGCACGGAACATCAAGATGCATTTATATGAGTAGTTTATCTTGTGAGAGAAAATGATGAACGAGGGAAGGCCTGATAACCCACAAGTATAGGGGATCGCAACAGTTTTCGAGGGTAGAGTATTCATCCCAAATTTATTGATACAACACAAGGGGAGCCAAAGAATATTCTCAAGTATTAGCAGCTGAGTTGTCAATTCAACCTCATCTGAAAGACTTAATATCTGCAGCAAAGTAATTAGTAGCAAAGTAGTATGGAAGTAACGGTAACGGTGGCAAAAGTAAAAGTAGCAGCTTTGTAGTAATTGTAACAGTGGCAACAGAAAAGTAACTAAGCAAAGATCAATATGTGAAAAGCTCGTAGGCAATGGATCAGTGATGGATAATTATGTCGGATGCGATTCCTCATACAACAGTTATAACATAGGGTGACACAGAACTAGCTCCAATTCATTAATGTAATGTAGGCATGTATTCCGAATATAGTCATACATTGTCGGCGTTCTGGGAACGTGGGTCCCCAGACTTGCCTGCCTGCGGCCCACGGCGTGGCTCTGCAAGCGGGCCCATACGGCCCATCTTCACCAACAAGCAATCAAGACCCTCACGAGGGGCCAACCTTCGCGAGGCGGATGGCGCAAGACCCCTTCGGGAGCGGCCTCACCAGGTTGGCTCGCGAGGGGCGGAGAGATCAAGGCAAGGAAAACCTCGCGAGGTTCTCGTGATGTGAGCCATGACGATCGAGATCAGGCGGGCGCCAGGCGGGTGCCAGCGCGCACAGTGTACTTGTTTCCTCTTTAGTGTTAAGGAGGCAAGCGCAGGCATGGAGTACCAAGGCATCAAGCAAAGGTTTCCATATCAGTGCAACGAGACCAAGACCAGTAGGACGGCAAGACGGAGGTCACCATGGAGCCCAAGGCGGCGTCACCACTAGAGCCTTTTGCAGGCGAAGACTGATTTTGTCAAGATAAGCTGTACTAGTTGTTCCCTTTCAAATTGGCCGTTGTTGGCTCCCTTCCCGCTCAATATTTGGGGAGAGGACCAGGGCCTCTATAAATAGGACTAGCCACTATCACAGACGGGGACGGATCACTCAGATCATCCTCAACCACACAAGTTCACCAGTGCAGAACACCCCGCCAGAGGCTGTTCTTCCCTTGTACTGCTCATCCTCGCCCAAGAGGCAATCCACCACCACCACACCGAGTAGGGTATTACACCACAATGGTGGCCCGAACTAGTATAAATCTTGTGTCCCTTGTGTTGCGAAGTTCGCCGAGTTAGCCCTTGAGATCTTAGCGGCTAGGACGTGGATCGGTTGGGGAGATCTTCGTGCGCAGCCCAAAGGTTCGAACCTTGAGGGTTTTGCCGAACCCGTGATCCGACATTTGGCGTGCTGTAGGTGCGCCAGCTTTCTTCCGCCGATCTGCGCCCGCCACCACCGCTCCCGCCTCATGGCAGGCGCCTCGCCTCGGGCCCGACGGCCGATGCCGACGGCGGGGCCAGGGGCTGAGCCTCGCCCCGCCTCGGCAGGTGCAAAGTACGCCCAAGTTCAAGTCGGAGATGCCGCCGCGCTACGACGGCACGGCAGACCCGTCAGCTTTCCTGCTGGCATATGAGGAGGCCGTCCTCGAGGCCGGGGGCGACGACAAGGTCATGGCCAATTGGCTTCCCATGGCCCTCACTGGCGCGCCGCGCGCCTGGCTTCTCAACCTCCCCGGATCCATGGTGGCATCTTGGGAGGAGCTGCGCGGCCTCTTCACTGCGCGCTATGCGGCACTGGCGCATCACGCGGCTGCGGCCCTACTAGGCGGCTCTCAAGCACCGCCTTCAGATCGCCATATCAAGCCATTCCTTCGCCAAATCGGCGCCACTTCCAAGTGCTCGGGCTCTGTCGGGCTAGGCTGCGCCCGAGGCCGACCTCACCTTCGACTCGGAAGACCACCCCGTCACCACCGCCGGCTCGGGTATGCTCCCGATGCTTTACACGCCCACCATTTGCAACGTGGCCGTCACCAAGACCCTCATCGACGGCGGCGTCAGACTCAACGTGCTCTCCGTGGAGGCCTTTAGCCTTCTCCACGCATCGCCGAGCGGCTCACCTCAGAAGCCTTTCTCAGAGTTGGCGGCGGCGCGCCCACCCCGGGCAGATTCGCCTCGTCACCTTCCGCATACAAAGCGATAACCACCGCACCGAGCTGGTCGACCGACATCGCCCGCATCGCCTCCAAGATAACGCCATCCTCGGTACCCAGCTCGCCCGCCTCATGGCAGCGACCCATCCGGCCTACAACCTCATGAAGATTCCTGGAAGCAAGGGTGTCCTCACCATCAAGGGGGACGCCAAGGAGGCCCTGGCGGCGCTCAAGCTTGCCCTCAAGACCGCCGCGGTGGCACAGCCCGTCGGCGCGGGCGCCTCCGAGGCCAAGGGAGTCGCACCAACCAAGAAGAAGCAGCTGTTCACCCAAGATAAGGCGTAAACCAAGCAAAAGGCCAATGAGGACGGTCCTCGTGGAGCCACCTTCGCCATAGGTGCCGACCTCACCCAGGCCAAGAGGAAGGCAGGAAGTTCTTGCATGCAAACAAGGAGATATTCGCATGGGAACCCAAGCAGCTGGTGGGGGTCCCGAGAGAGGCGATTCAGCATCACTTAAGGGTGTGCCCCAATGTACGCCCTGTGAAGCAGCGAGCTAGACGACACCCATGGAAAAGCAGGCCTTCATCGCCCAAGAAACCCGCAGTTAGAGGCGGCGGTGCCATTCGCGTGATTCGCACTCCCAAATGGCTGGCAAACCCCGTCACAGCCAAGAAAGGCGGAAGGAGCGAATGGCCGACTTCACCAACCTCAACAAAGCCTGCCCCTTAGATCCGTTCTTGCTTCCCCGCATTGACCAAATCATCGACTCCACTGCCAAATGCGACCTGCTGTGCTTCCTGGATGCGTTCTCAGGGTATCACCAGATCAAGATGGCGGTAGAAGATGTAGAGAATATAACCTTCGACCCCGCAGGGGTCTATTGCTACACGCATGCCTTTCGATCATTCACGCTGGCGTGACCTTTCAGCGGTTGATGCACATCGCCTTAGGGCGGCAGCTCGGGAGAAACGCGGAGGCCTACGTCGACGACATTGTGGTGAAGTCTTAGGAGGCGAGAACCTTGATCCAAGATCTGGAGGAGACTTTCGCGAGCATGCGCCAGGTGAACTTACGACTTAACCCGGAGAAGTGCGTGTTTGGTGTCCCTTCTGGCAAGCTGCTGGGTTTCCTCGTGTCCCACGAGGGATCGAGGCGAACCCGTAAAAGATCAAGGCCATTGAAGACATGAGCCCACCGCAGACTCTCAAGGAAATGCGTGCTGGCTGGTCGGGTGATCAGATTAGCGCTTCATCTCCAAGCCGGGACAGCGTGCCCTACCCTTCTTCAAGCTGATGAAGAAGAAGGGCCCATTCGAGTGGACCCCGGAGGCCGACCGAGCTTTTCAAGACCTCAAGAGATACCTGACCAGCCCTCCGATGATGGTGGCGCCACGGCCCCTCGAGCCCCTAGTGCTTTATCTTGCCGCCACCCTGTACTCTGCCAGCGCGGCACTAGTGGCGGTTCAGGAAGAGCGCCAAGCCAAAGGCGCATCGCGTGGAGCTACGCCACCAGCCGAGATGACGCAAGGTCAGGAAGGCGCCGCAAGAGCCGTAGCAGCATCAACAGAGGACCAAGCTCGGCAGGACGATGCCGCCAAGATCTCGACAAGCGATCAAGCGTCGGGGGTTCCACTACCTCAGGAGACGCCCCAACTTCCGCAAGACACGCGCCTCACCAACGCGCCGGCTCTCGTCGAGCACCCGGTGTATTTTATCAGCAGGGTGTTGCGGGACGCAAGGGCACGATATCCCGTGCCTCACAAGCTCTTACTCGTGCTCTTGGTGGCCTCGCATAAGTTGCGGCACTACTTCCAGGGCCACACCATCAAGGTCGTCTCAGCCTACCCATTGGAGAGAGTGCTCAGAAGCCCCAAGTCTGCCGGAAGGGTCGCCGAGTGGAACATCGAGCTGTAGGCGTTCCAGTTGGAGGTCAGCACCACCAGGGTCATCAAGGGAGCCGCACTCGCTGATTTTGTGGCGGAATGGACGGATGCCCCAACGCTTGAAGTAGGCGAGGACCTGTCCACCTCACCAGGAAGTGAGGCACCTGATGGCTGGGTCATGTATTTTGATGGCGCCTTCACGCACCAGGGTGCGGGGGCTGGAGCAGTACTTATCTCGGCCACTCAAGACAAGCTCTACTATGCCGTGCAGCTCTGCTTTCAGCGGGGCAAGAAGGTCTCCAACAATATTGCAGAATACGAAGGCCTCATAGCTGGTCTGAAAGCTGCGGCAACCTTGGGGGTGAAGCGCCTCACCGTTAGGGGTGGCTCGTAGCTTCTCGTCAATTTCTCCAACAAGGTATATGAACCGAAGGACGAGCACATGGAGGCATACCTTGCTGAGGTGCGCAAGATGGAGAAGCAGTTCCTGGGCCTGGATTTGCAGCACGTGCCCCGTGGCACCAACAAGGAAGCTGACGACATCGCCAAGAGGGCATCCAAGCGGCAGCCCCAAGAGCCTGGCGTCTTCGAGGAGCGGCTCTTCAAGCCATCAGTGACATCACCACTTTCAAGGACAGCTCAGCCTTGGGAGTAACTCCCGCAGCCGCCTGCCTCAGGAGCCCCAGCCTATGGCCCGACTTCGGGGGCGCGCCTACTCTTGGTGCTCGAGCCCCAAGAGGGATGCTGGACCAAGGAATTCAAGGAATACCTGATGCAAGGGACGCTGCCGGAGAAGGAGGAGGACGTGGAGCGCGGTCTTGTGAGGGCCACAACATACCGTGATCCGGACGGTGAGTTATACAGAAGCGCCAAATGACGTTTTTGTGTTGCATCTCCGAGACCAGGGAAGGAGTTGCTATCCGACATACATGGTGGAGATCAGGCACCACTGCCATCGTGGACCTCGCCGGCAAGGTATTCCGCAGCGGATTCTATCGCCCACGACGCCAACGACGATCCGAGCTGGTGAAGTCTCGTGAGGCCCGCCGCCCACGCCAAGTAGATCCATTAGCCGCTCAGGTTTCCAGACCATCCCACTCACATGGCCGTCATGGGTCTGGGGCTGGATATCTTGGGCCCATTCCTCGAGCGCTCGGGAGCTATCAAGCTACTTACGCCGCCATCGACAAGTTCACCAAGTGGGCGGAGCCGAAGCCGTCCGCACTATCCCACCGCCCGCGGTCAAGTTCATTAAGGGTCTCGTGAGCTGCTTCGGGTCTCCAACCGCATCATCACTGATAACGGCTCGCAGTTCACTAGTAATCTCTTCAAGACATGCTGTGCTAACCTTGGAACATAGATCTGCTACGCTTCGGTGGCGCACCCCAGGAGCAATGTCAGGCCAAACGCGCCAATGCAGAGGTCCTGAGGGGCCTCAAGACCAGGACTTTCAAGAAGAAGCTCGAGGCCTGCGGCAGGGGCTGGTACGACGAGCTCTAGTCCGTGATGTGGTCCATCCACACCACCGCCACCAAGCCAACGGGTGAGACCCCGTTCTTCCTCGTCTACGGAGTAGAAGCGGTCCTCCCTCACGAGGTCAAGCATCGCTCCGCATGTGTCCTGGCGTTTGTTGAAACGCAAAAGGACGCCACGCGGGGGATGGACCTCGTGCTGGGGGAGGAACGCCGCCGCAAAGCCGCGCTGTGGGCGGCGAGGTATCAGCAGGCGCTGCGGCGATACCACTGCCACAACGTCCGCTACATGATGCTCGAGGTGGGTAACCTCGTCCTGAGGCGGGTCCTCTCCAGGGAAGGGCTGCATAAGCTCTCACCCATGTGGGAGGGCCCGTTCAAGGTCGTTCATGTCTCCAGCCGGTGCCACTACCGAGACACAGGACGGGTACCCATCCGTAACGCTCGAACATCCATAAACACGCCTAATATGCGACCCTATCCAAAAGGAACTCAAGGTCCCACCAAGGATAGACCCGATATTGAAACGCTTTTGCAAGGTGGATATCATTACATCAACATTACATAATAGATGGGGATACATACATAAGGCACAAATGCCACAAGAATACATCAACATCATATACAGAGATCAACATCCGACTACGGATCAAACATAAATGTAAACTCAAACGACATCCACCTCGCTAGCCCAAAGCTGCCGACCGAACCTATCCCCGATCAAGAAGAAGCGTAAGAAGAACTCCAATACAAGCAAACATCGCCTCACGCCATGATCATCGCAAAACCTGTACCGCAATCGGTGGTGTAGTAATCAGGAGCCACGAGGACTCAAAGAATCCCATTACCATGGGTATCAAGACTAGCAAAGCTTAAATGGGAAAGGAAGGGATAAAGTGGTGAGGTTGCAGCAGCGACTAAGCATATATGGTGGCTAACATACGCAAATGAGAGCGAGAAGAGAAACAAGGAACGGTCGTCAACTAGTAATGATCAAGAAGTGATCCTGAACTCCTACTTACGCCGACATAACCCGAAACCGTGTTCTCCTCTCGATCAACCCCAAAAGAGACACTCACGGTTACGCACACGGTTGGTGTATTTTAATGGAGATCAACTTCGGTTTTGTACAACCGACATTAACAAATTCCCATCTGCCACATAACCGCAGGCACGGCTCTCAAAGTTTATACCTGCAGGGTGTCCCAACTTAGCCCATGATAAGCTCTCGCGATCAACGAAGGATATTCTTCTCCCGGAAGACCCGATCAGTCTCGAATCCCGCCACAAGACATTTCGACAAAGAATAAAACAAGACCAACAAAGCCGCCTGGATGTGCCGACAACTCGATAGGAGTCGACGCATCTCGCTCTTAGGGCACACCGGATAAGTCAAGCTACGAGTAAAACCAATCCTCGAGTTGCCCCATGGTGGCCCCGCAGTTGCTCGGTTCGGACCAACACTCAAGGAGCACCGCCCGGGGGCTAAATAAAGATGACCCGGCTCCTAAACCCAAGGGAAAAAGGGCATAGGTGAGGCAAATGGTAAAACCAATGTTGGGCCTTGCCGGAGGAGTCTTATTCAAAGCGAACTGTCAAGGGGTCCCATAAATCACCCGACCGTTAGGGACGCAAAATCCGGGAACATAATACCGATATGACGGAAACTAGGGCGGCAAGAGTGGAACAAAACATCGTGCATAAGGCCGAGCCTTCCACCCTTTACCAAGTATATAGATGCATTAATTAAATAAGATATATTGTGATATCCCAACAAGTAAACATGTTCCAACAAGGAATAACATCTCCATGTTCCTACAAGGAACAAACTTCATCTTCACCGCAACTAGCAACGCTATAAGAGGGGCTGAGCAAAGCGGTAACATAGCCAAACAATGGTTTGCTAGGAAGGTGCAAAAGGTTAGAGGCTGACATGGCAATTTGGGAGGCTTGAGCAGAAGTGATAGGTAGCGCAGCATAGCGATAGAACGAAGCAACTAGCATAGCAATGATAGTAGTGAGATCCAGGGTAGCGGTCATCTTGCCTGAAATCCCGCAAGGAAGAAGAACGAGTCCATGAAGAAGACGAACGGATGAAGCCGAACCAAGCGTAGGCGAACGAATCCTCACGATCGCAACGAAACAGGAACTAACAAGAAGAAGCACACAACATAGTAAACACACCACACATGAACAAGACATGATGAACAAACAAGCATGATGCATGACAAAGCTACATGAAACTACTCATGGCAAGAGATGATGGAAACAAGAGCAACACATCAAGGCAAGTTTAAATGAGGCGGAAACAACATATAACAATTCCGGTAAGTCCTCATATGCAAATTTCGAAATTGGTCCAGATCTGAATAAACCTTATGTTCAAATTGTTAAACAGCAAGTTAAGATGCACCACGATGATCTACACGAAATTCTAGTCAAGTTACATATAAAGTTCATTAGATTCGGAGCTACGGCCTAGAAGATATGAGCAAAACAAGATAAGCATGGCATTGATGCAAAATGCATCCAAACATCAAGGAAACACCTCAAAACAAGGATGCAACATGATAATATGAAACTACATGCAAAATCAAGCAAGTTTCATATAGAGCACACTCAAAACGGAGCAACGGTTCAACACATACACCCTATACAAGTTTAAAGGACAAGCTGTCCAAAACAGCAACTAGGCATATTGCAAGCATCAAAACAACATGCTACAGGACCTCAACATAATAGCAAAAGGCATGGGCATGATGTACAGGTAAAGCATTACAAAACATGAACACTGAACTATCTCCAGAAATCACTAGAACATGCTCAAAATGACATGGCAAGATTGCAAATAATAACAGTTTCAGACTTTGAAGAAAATAACATCAGGTTGCAATGTTTAGAGCTATCAAACAACATGCTACAGGAACTTATCATGGCAAACAAAGGCATGGAAAGAATCTACTGATTGCATAGAACAAAAGTCCCTTACTGACCATAAGCCAAAAAGGATCAGAAAATATGATGGCACCCATGTAAACATAGCAAGTTATATTACAGATTCATACATGGCAGGAACAACGATAAGTAGGCATGTTGGTGAGCTTGAAACACTCACCACAGAGCAACACATGGCAATACAAGGTTACCAACAGTAAGAAGACATAGCATAGAAGCTATACATGGCAAGAACAACATCATAGCATACAAGGATCAACTACAACAACCTTGGCAAAATTGAATAACATGTAAACAATCTGCCAGGAAACATTTTATAGCAAAAGTAGAGCTCGATTGACTCAAGCTATGGCACTCCATAATTGCAAACAAGGGCATGGATGGATAGATCAAGACATGTTTAACAAAACATCCTTACTGAAGTATCTCAAAATATGCATGGATCTCTCGGTAGCATCAAGTTAACATGGCATAAAAATATCAAGAAAACAGGCTGAAATCAGCAACATCAGAAGCCTAGTTTGCATGCTTGTGCTAGTCACCACATTGATCACAAAAATACATGGCATACACCCTGTAAAGATGACATGGCATATAACACATGTAGGACTCAAGTTCATAGGGTGCACACATCAATCATGGCAAAATGACAAAAGTGCATGTTCTCGATAAGAAATGAAACTAACATCACATAGCACTCTTCCAACAGCATTTAGGGCATCAAGATGATCTCAAATGAAAATGATGCAATGAGATGAAATGATCTACTCTTCGAGACGAACATTTTGACATATTACACGCACGAAACGGAGCTATATGCAGAGAGTTATGATGCGATGAAAATGCAACAAAAATGCAACAATTTCGGGGACTTAGTGGATTTTACCTCTCGAAAAGTCAACGGACGGAGTGGTGCGGATGAGGGATCCGGATCGACGAGGGCGCGGGTTGGAGGGAGTGGTGGATCTGATACACTCCTGATCCGCCAGAGTTCACGGAGACGACAGGATGGCGGCCGGAGGGGCCGGGAGGCACCGAGGAGGCCGGGCGAGGGCGCGCGAGGAGCCCGCAGCCGCGCGGGCGGCGGCGCAAGACGGGCGGCGGGCGAGGCCGGCGGCGGCGGAATAAGCGGCGGCGGCCGGGCTGCCGGGCGGCGGGACGCCAGCGGCGGCGGGCAGGCTCGGGAGGCGGCCGGCGCGGGAGAGCTGCTGGCGTTTTGGAGGCGCGGCGGCGGCGGGGAGGCGGGAGGGCGCCGCGGCGGAGGCCAACGCGGGCGGCGGGCGAGCGGGACGACGCTGGCGCTGGCGAGGCCGCGGCGAGGCGGCGGCTGCTCGGCGCGCGGCGCCGGGCGAGCGAGGAGCGCTGGCGGTGCGGGTTCGCGCTGTTTTGCTCGCCCGGGCGGGCCG
Organism: Aegilops longissima; assembly: GCA_021605205.1. Lineage (NCBI taxonomy): Eukaryota > Viridiplantae > Streptophyta > Magnoliopsida > Poales > Poaceae > Aegilops > Aegilops longissima. The sequence continues at coordinate 653,074,505 of CM038677.1, read as the reverse complement.
GATCTGGCCCCGGCGCGCGGCGGCGGCGGGGCGCGCGGGTGACGTGGCACGCCCCCATTGGCTGCGGGCGGCGGGACGGACGTGTCCGTACGCCGGGGATTTTGTCCGGTGGCGGCGGAGGACGATTTTTAGGGTTTCGGGGGGGGGGGGGATTGAACTGCGATTTTTAAAGGGGGAGGTGTTTATATAGGTAGAGGGAGCTAGGAGAGTCCAAATGAGGTGCGGTTTTCGGCCACGTGATCGTGATCGAACGATCGAGAGCATGGAGGGGAGTTTGCTGGGTTTTGGGCCACTTTGGAAGGGTGTTGGGCTGCAAAGAGAAAGAGGGGTTTACGGTTACCCGCTAACTGCTCGAGTACCAAACGACTCCAAATGATCCAAACTTGACAGCGGTTCACCGGTGCTATACTAAGGCCGCTTGACAAACCTCGGGGCATTCCGAGAACGTTTGACACCCGCACATGAAAAGAGGTAAAAGGGGGCGCCGGGAGACATAGGAGTGCCGGATTGCAAAACGGACAACGGGGAAAATGCTCGGATGCATGAGACGAACACGAATGCAAAATGAGATGCACATGATGACATGATATGAAATGCAGATGATGACATGGCAAAATGCAACACGCAAGCAAATGACATGGCAAAGACGGCGAATAACTGGAAGACACCTCGCGCATCGAATCCGGGGCGTTACAACACTCCTCCACTAACAAGAGATCTCGTCCCGAGATCTTAGGACCGAGACGGAAGAGAAAAAGGAAGAGATGAAGCAAGAATTGAAGAGAAGAAGCAAGGAATCGAGAGCACTCGAGAAAAAGAGAGGAACAAAGAGAATCGAAAGCTAACGGAATCAGATAGACTATGAAGCCACTCGTTCTAACCGGAGTGGTTAGAATGAGAAAAGAAACGAATAAGACTGAAAGGATTTAGGCAGCACTCCGACTGAACATGGAAAGAATAGAACACGAACTTCAGAAGATGGAATGACACTTGACGAGATAAACAACACAATGCCTCCGGAAGAATTGGAAGAATTGAAAAGAACTTAGAAGGAAGGATTGAATGGAGTTGTTGAGAAAATCAACAACGAAAGAATAAGCTTTATGTGGTCTTATCGGTAACATCTCAAGATCATAAGGTGATAACCTGCCACAACCTGAAATGATTGGATAGCTGAGAATACGAAGAAATGCAAAACTCCACTTCTAAAGAATACGGAGAATTAATTACACTTAGAGATGCAAGAAGAAAAGATATTTGAATTCCACCAAAAATATTGATGAAACTCTTGAAGAAAGAATTAAATCATGAAGAACCACCGTGAAGAACTCCGGTAACAAAAGGATGATGAGATAGAAATGAAGGATGAAAGAATAAGATTAAACCTTGCGATGATTTAGATGGGGGATCCGACGAAATGGCCGAGGAAATATGAACTCCGGAAAAGAAAAGATGTGAACACTTGGATCTAGAATTTATTCCTCAAGAACAAACTCCGAAGGAAGGGATTACTCACTTGGATGAAATAAGAATAAGATTTATTGTATGCTTATCCTTCATCAAATTAAATTGATGACAAGCAACGGATTTTTGCATACTACTTATTCTTCTTGAAAAAGGATTGAGAAGTGACATATCACAAACTTGAGAAGGACTTCATGAATCACCGGTAGGTTGAAAAGAACGAATGGATTAAATATGATGAAAAACCGAAAAGAAATGTTCAACGAACCACCATGAAAAATGAAAATGAACTATAGAGAAGAGAACGGATCGCCGGAAATAATTAGAAAAACACGGAGATACTTGAGGGAAAATTAGCGACAAGAGAACGAAGAGATCGCAAACTGATTGACGAATGCTTGAACGCAGCACCGGAAGAATATTGAGACGAACGAAGGGGCACGAATATGGAATAATTGGAGAACGAATTTGAAAACTTTGAGAGAAGAAATCTTCCGAAAAGATGGCCTCCGGATGATTGAGACGGAAAGTAACTCCTGAAATGCTCCGGATGGATGAAAAGAATTTGCACAACTGGAAACAACTAGATAGGATAACATCGAGCTAGCACCATGAATCTCCGGGGGAACGGACAAGATTTAAGAGAAACATCTACGATGGCCTTCAAATGTTGAGAATGACGACAAGAACCACCATGCAGAATTGTTGAGACGCTCCGGGAGAATGAAAAGCAAAGACGTTGAGTCAACAATGAAAATGATTTGAAATCGATCTTGGAAAAGGCAAATGACTGACGAATTTCATTCTTACGTCAAACTCCGAAAAGAACTTGAGAATAACTCCGGAGGAATTAGAAGAGTCAGGTAAGATCCTGGGAAAAGACCTGTGGGTTAGGGCCCACTAAAAGAAAAACACCGTTGAAAAGGATTGAAGAACAGATAGATGACGCACCGGAACAATTGAAATATTTAAATGAGGTGACAACCACGAATTAATTAGAACACGATTTAATCCCCGAGATGTCTTCCAACTCCGAATGATAAATCAAGCGAGAGGCGAACGAGCAAAGAGAACACTTCGAGGAAAAGAATATGATCGACAACGAAAAACTTGAATTGAGTCCACCGGAGAAGAAAAGAGATGAAGAATGACGGATGAGACGAGAATTCACCGGTTGAAATAATTGACGAAAGACTGAAGTGACCCCACACGAATGAAATAGATGGTCGGGAGAGAGGCAAACTCCGGGAAGAAAAGGGTGGGAGGGCGGGAAAAAACAAAGGCAACTTGGAGGGGAAATCAACGAATATCTTGAAGAGAAAACACCGGTTGAAATCACTGAGGAATGAAAGCAAAGACTTCGCACGAGTAGGATGGATACTCGATTACGGACTCCGGTTCCGAGAAGAAGAACAGGGAGGGCGGGTGGGAAAGAAAACAACTGAGGATTGAACTCAAAGATGAAGAGGCTCGAGTCGACTTGACGAGAAATGCACCGGATGAAAAGAGATGAGAACCAACGATCGGAAAACCAACTGCGTGATCCTAAAGAAAATTTTGAGGGGAAGAGGAGTAATTCAAAACACCTACGCCAAGACTCCTCACCAGAGCGATTAAGGGCTGAGGAGTAAAAAGAATTCCTACTCCGATATAACTAGACTCCAAAACAGTTTATTCTAGACTCAACATCGCCAAACTACACGATCAATCAAGGGGCCTCCTAGGGTCGGTCGAGGCTCGATACTAACTTGAACACGCCTAATATGCGACCCTATCCAAAAGGAACTCAAGGTCCCACCAAGGATAGACCCGATATTGAAACGCTTTTGCAAGGTGGATATCATTACATCAACATTACATAATAGATGGGGATACATACATAAGGCACAAATGCCACAAGAATACATCAACATCATATACAGAGATCAACATCCGACTACGGATGAAACATAAACAGAAACTCAAACGACATCCACCCTGCTAGCCCAGGCTGCCGACCGAACCTATCCCCGATCAAGAAGAAGCGTAAGAAGAACTCCAATACAAGCAAACATCGCCTCACGCCATGATCATCGCAAAACCTGTACCGCAATCGGTGGTGTAGTAATCAGTGAGCCACGAGGACTCAGCAATCCCATTACCATGGGTATCAAGACTAGCAAAGCTTAAATGGGAAAGGAAGGGATAAAGTGGTGAGGTTGCAGCAGCGACTAAGCATATATGGTGGCTAACATACGCAAATGAGAGCGAGAAGAGAAACAAAGGAACGGTCGTCAACTAGTAATGATCAAGAAGTGATCCTGAACTCCTACTTACGCCGACATAACCCGAAACCGTGTTCTCCTCTCGATCAACCCCAAAAGAGACACTCACGGTTACGCACACGGTTGGTGTATTTTAATGGAGATCAACTTCGGTTTTCTACAACCGGATATTAACAAATCCCCATCTCGCCACATAACCGCGGGCACGGCTCTCGAAAGTTTATACCCTGCAGGGTGTCCCAACTTAGCCCATGATAAGCTCGCGATCAACGAAGGATATTCTTCTCCCGGAAGACCCGATCAGTCTCGAATCCTGCCACAAGACATTTCGACAAAGAATAAAACAAGACCAGCAAAGCCGCCGGATGTGCCGACAAATCCGATAGGAGTCGCACGCACTCGCTCGTGGCACACCGGATAAGCCAAGCTACGAGTAAAACCAATCCTCGAGTTGCCCTGCAGTGGCCCCAAGAAGTTGCTCGGTTCGACCAACACTCGAAGGAGCACCGCCCGGGGCTAAATAAAGATGACCCTCGGGCTCCGAAACCCAAGGGAAAAAGGGCATAGGTGAGGCAAATGGTAAAACCAATGTTGGGCCTTGCCGAGGAGTCTTATTCAAAGCGAACTGTCAAGGGGTCCCATAAATCACCCGACCGCGTTAGGGACGCAAAAATCCGGGAACATAATACCGATATGACGGAAACTAGGGCGGCAAGAGGGAACAAAACACTGCATAAGGCCGAGCCTTCCACCCTTTACCAAGTATATAGATGCATTAATTAAATAAGATATATTGTGATATCCCAACAAGTAAACATGTTCCAACAAGGAATAACATCTCCATGTTCCAACAAGGAACAAACTTCATCTTCACCGAACTAGCAACGCTATAAGAGGGCTGAGCAAAGCGGTAACATAGCCAAACAATGGTTTGCTAGGAAGGGTGCAAAAGGTTAGAGGCTGACATGGCAATTTGGGAGGCTTGAGCAAAGAAGTGATAGGTAGCGCAGATAGCGATAGAACGAAGCAACTAGCATAGCAATGATAGTAGTGAGATCCAGGGTAGCGGTCATCTTGCCTGAAATCCCGCAAGGAAGAAGAACGAGTCCATGAAGAAGACGAACGGATGAAGCCAACCAAGCGTAGACGAACGAATCCTCACGATCGCAACGAAACAGAACTAACAAGAAGAAGCACACAACATAGTAAACACACCACACATGAACAAGACATGATGAACAAACAAGCATGATGCATGACAAAGCTACATGAAGCTACTCATGGCAAGAGATGATGCAAACAAGAGCAACACATCAAGGCAAGTTTAAATGAGGCCGAAACAACATATAACAATTCCGTAAGTCCTCATATGCAAATTTCGAAATTGGTCCAGATCTGAATAAACCTTATGTTCAAGTTGTTAAACAGCAAGTTAAGATGCACCACGATGATCTACACGAAATTCTAGTCAAGTTACATATAAAGTTCATTAGATTCGGAGCTACGGCCTAGAAGATATGAGCAAAACAAGATAAGCATGGCATTGATGCAAAATGCATCCAAACATCAAGCAAACACCTCAAAACAAGGATGCAACATGATAATATGAAACTACATGCAAAATCAAGCAAGTTTCATATAGAGCACACTCAAAACGGAGCAACGGTTCAACACATACACCCTATACAAGTTTAAAGGACAAGCTGTCCAAAACAGCAACTAGGCATATTGCAAGCATCAAAACAACATGCTACAGGACCTCAACATAATAGCAAAAGGCATGGGCATGATGTACAGGTAAAGCATTACAAAACATGAACACTGAACTATCTCCAGAAATCACTAGAACATGCTCAAAATGACATGGCAAGATTGCAAATAATAACAGTTTCAGACTTTGCAGAAAATAACATCAGGTTGCAATGTTTAGAGCTATCAAACAACATGCTACAGGAACTTATCATGGCAAACAAAGGCATGGCAAGAATCTACTAATTGCATAGAACAAAAGTCCCTTACTGACCATAAGCCAAAAAGGATCAGAAAATATGATGGCACCCATGTAAACATAGCAAGTTATATTACAGATTCATACATGGCAGGAACAACGATAAGTAGGCATGTTGGTGAGCTTGAAACACTCACCACAGAGCAACACATGGCAATACAAGGTTACCAAAAGTAAGAAGACATAGCATAGAAGCTATACATGGCAAGAACAACATCATAGCATACAAGGATCAACTACAACAACCTTGGCAAAATTGAATAACATGTAAACAATCTGCCAGGAAACATTTTATAGCAAAAGTAGAGCTCGATTGACTCAAGCTATGGCACTCCATAATTGCAAACAAGGGCATGGATGGATAGATCAAGACATGTTTAACAAAACATCCTTACTGAAGTATCTCAAAATATGCATGGATCTCTCGGTAGCATCAAGTTAACATGGCATAAAAATATCAGCAAAACAGGGCTGAAATCAGCAACATCAGGAAGCCTAGTTTGCATGCTTGTGCTAGTCACCACATTGATCACAAAAATACATGGCATACACCCCTGTAAAGATGGCATGGCATATAACACATGTAGGACTCAAGTTCATAGGGTGCACACATCAATCATGGCAAAAATGACAAAAGTGCATGTTCTGTTAAGAAACAGAAACTAACATCACATAGCACTCTCCCAACAGCATTTAGGGCATCAAGATGAGCTCAAATGAAAATGATGCAATGCGATGAAATGATCTACTCTTCGAGATGAACATTTTGACATATTACACGCACGAAACAGAGCTATATGCAGAGAGTTATGATGCGATGAAAATGCAACAAAAATGCAACAATTTCGGGGACTTAGTGGATTTTTACCCTCTCGAAAAGTCAACGGGACGGAGTGGTGCGGGATGAGGGGATCCGGATCGGGCCGAGGGCGTTTGGTTGGAGGGAGTGGTGGATCTGATCCACTCCCTCGGATCCAGCCGGAGCTCCGCCGGAGACGACAGGGACGGCGGCCGGAGTGGCCGGGGAGGCACCGGAGGAGGCCGGGCGAGGGGCGCGGCGAGGAGCTCGGCCGCTGGGCGGCGGCGCGCAGCACGGGCGGAATGGCGGCGGCGCGGGGGACGCCCAGCGGCGGCGGGCAGGCTCGGGAGGCGGCCGGGCGCGGAGAGCCACGGCGGCTCGGAGGCGCGGCGCGGCGGCGGCGGCTAGGCGGGCGCGGGCGGGCGATGTAGGACGACGCTGGCGCGGGCGATGCCGGGCGGCGGAGGCGGCGGCTGCTCGGCGCGGCGCGCGGGCGAAGCGGAGGAGCGCTGGCGGCGCGGGTTCGGCCCGTTCGCTTCGCCCGGGCGGCCGGATCTGGCCCCGGGCGGCGCGGGCGGGGGCGGCGCGGTGACGTGGCACGCCCCATTGGCTGCGGGCGGCGGACGGACGTGTCCGTGACGCCGATTTTGTCCGTGGCGGCGGAGGACGATTTTAGGGTTTCGGGGGATTGAACCGCGATTTTAAAGGGGAGGTGTTTATATAGGTAGAGGGAGCTAGAGAGTCCAAATGAGGTGCGGTTTTCGCCACGTGATCGTGATCGAACGATCGAGAGCATGGAGGGAGTTTGCTGGGTTTTGGGCCACTTTGGAAGGGTGTTGGGCTGCAAAGAGAAAGAGGGTTTACTGTTACCCGCTAACTGCTGAGTACCAAACGACCTCCAAATGATCCGAAACTTGACAAAGCGGTTCACCGGTGCTATACTAAGGCCGCTTGACAAACCTCGGGGCATTCCGAGAATGTTTGACACCCGCACATGAAAAGAGGTAAAAGGGGGCGCCGGGAGACATAGGAGTGCCGGATTGCAAAACGGACAACGGGGAAAATGCTCGGATGCATGAGACGAACACGTATGCAAAATGAGATGCACATGATGACATAATATGAAATGCAGATGATGACATGGCAAAATGCAACACGTAAGCAAATGACATGGCAAAGACGGCGAATAACTGGAAGACACCTCGCGCATCGAATCCGGGGCGTTACAATCCAGCACCTTCGGAAGTTCTACCCATGAAGAAAGGCCCATTGCCTGTGAAGAAGGCCCAGTGCCTATGAAGATCGCCACCCGTGACACTCTCACGTAATAACAAGTGGGGCTGTACACGCCCCGGAGTCTCAGGAGTGCCGCCCTCGGGCCTCGGGGGCTCCCTCCCACGTCCTAGTGGCAGCACTTAGCTCCGCGCTGGTGAGAAGACTTGAAGACTAGACTAGGTGCCGGACACGGCTTTCATTTGCTTTCCATGGTTGGCTCGCCTCCTTTTAATTAAAATTTGCTTCTGGTGTTCCTTGTTGGTTTGGTTCTGTCGCCTTTTGCCGCTGTTTCCATCTCTAGTTTAACCTGTTCTCTCTCTCTCTCTCTCTCTCTCTCTCTCTCTCGCATACCTTGCGAGGGGGCTAGACAGGTGCCCTCGCGAACGTTTTTCCTTTCCTCTGCCCTTCGCCTTTTTTTCGCAGGCATCCTCATTCGAGCCCACAAGCTGGTGCACCTCCCCTAATCCGTGCCCCTCGGGTATCGCGATACGAAACGCTGGGTCAAGGCTCGGGTGAACGATAAGCCTCCTACCGAGCCTCCTAACGAGTTTTTTGCAGTTCCCTAGCACCCGCTGAGGGAGTCCTAGATTAGGGGGTATCCGGACAGCCGGACTATATACATCGTCCGGACTATTGAAGCGTGAAGATACAAGACTCAGGACTTCGTCCCGTGTCCGGATGGAACTCTCCTTGGCATGGAAGGCAAGCTTGGCAATCCGGATATTGTATTTCCTTCCTTGTAACCGACTCCGTGTAAACCCTAGACCTCTCCGATGTCTATATAAACCGGAGAGGTTGGTCCTTAGAAGGCGGATCACAATTACAATCATACCATCATAGGCTAGCTTCTAGGGTTTAGCCTCTACGATCTCGTGGTAGATCTACTCTTGTACTACCAATATCTTCAATATTAATCAAGCAGGAAGTAGGGTTTTACCTCCATCGAGAGGGCCCGAATCTGGGTAAACATCCGTGTCCCTTGCTTCCTGTTACCATCAGCCTAAGACACACAGATCGGGACCCCCTACCCGAGATCCGCCGGTTTTGACACCGACATTGGTGCTTTCATTGAGAGTTCCTCTCGTCGCCGCTGCAAGGCTCGATGGTTCGCCTCGCTGTCGTGACAACATTACCACGGGGAGCTCGCTGTAGGCCAAACTCTCCGACTAGGCGGCTTCGTCGCTGCCGCCCCATCGGTCGTCGCTACCAACGATGGCCTCTCGTCATCACGCATAAACTTCGTGATCAATTCGGAACTCGCCGAACAGATGGATCCGATAGAGCTCTCTTCTCTTAATGAGCTCTTGGATCGCATCGCCGCTTTGGGAGTCGCAACGGACTATGACCGGATCGGGCTTAAACCCGACCAAAGGGACATTAAATCCCCGCCGGCCACCCATGAGATAGCGGTAGCGGAGGAACCACACAGGGAGTATCCCTCTATTTTGAGGACGAATTATGTCCGGATCGCCGAGCTCCCGGAGCCGGACACCCGCCCAGGGGAGGATATGACTCGGGTCCCGGACTTAGAACCGGGCACGGGGCCGGAAAAATTGGGCAGCGTCTCGGATCCCGAGCTGTTGAACTCGGAAGCTTCCATGCCCCGGGGTGCTAAATCGGATCAGAATCCGGATTCAGCTATAACCACCCACGCGGACTTAAATTGTCTCTCCCATATCAGGCAAGAGCCCCAGGAGATAGTGCATCATTACTGGGCCAGATTCCTCCTTGCGCTAAACAAAGTTGAGGACTGCCACGAGGAGGACGTAGTCTCGCTCTTCTGCGAAAACTGCACGGACAAAGGAATCCTTAATGCTATAAGTCGCCGTGACATAGTACGCTTTGTGGACTTAGCAATCATAGTACAGAAGTACTGTATGATGGAAAGCGCCCGAAAACCCAAGCTAAATTTTGGGACAGTCCGCTTTCACCAAAACCTTTGTCCGAACTAAACGGGCGAACTCCCGTAAGTCGGCCGATCCAATCCCTAAGAAACCAAAGCCCACCCTGTATGGGAACCGATGGAAAAATGGCTCAATGGGCCATGTAAGCTCCACAGCACTCCGGACACAACACCAACTCATAGCCTTAGGGCATGTTGGATACTCCGGCAGGTTGCAAAAAGTGGCGAGGATCTTCTTACAGGACAACATCCCGCCAACAAGCACAATATGGTACTAACAGTCTTCGAGACTTTTGCCTCAAACGGTAGGCGCAAGCGAGCTCATCGAAGCTCCGCGGAAATTTGCCATATGGCCAAAATAAACCCTCGAACGACAATCGCTATAACTTTCAATGCCAAGGACGAACCTCGATTCCGCATCGTCCGCACCACCGCCTCGTTCTTAGCCCGATCGTGGACAGCTTTTGGCTTACTAAAGTGCTCATGGATGGCGGAAGCGGATTAAACTTGATCTAGGAAGAATCACTCAGCAAGATGGAAATTGACAAAGGCCGCATTGAACAAAGCGGCACAACCTTCAGGGGAATTATCCCTAGTCGGGAAGCACGGTGTGCAGGAAAAATCACACTCGACGTGGTATTCGACACCCCGGATAATTATAGGTCCAAAGAAATCACATCCCAAGCGGCCCCTTTTAGCAGCGGATACCACGCCCTTCTAGGACGGGATGCGTTTACAAGCTTTCAAGCTATACCCCATTACGGGTACATGAAGCTTAAAATGCCCGGGCCCAATGGAATCATCACTCTAGCCAGTGATTCAAACGTCGCACTTCGCGCCGAAAACAAAACCGCATCACTAGCCATGGAGGCATTATCCGAGGCCCTAGCAGCCGAAGAATTAACAACACTACGGGCCACCGTGGACAGGGACGACGTGATACTCGACAAGCGACCCAAGTCCACCTCATTTAAACCTGCAGGCGAGATAGTCAAATTCCAAGTCCATCCAACGGACCCCACGAAGACAGCTTCCGCTGGGACACAAATTGAGCCTCATGATGGACGCCAGATCATGAGACTTCTAACGCGAGAATTGGGACATCTTCGCCTGGCATCCATCGGACATGCCAGGCATCCCACGCAGATTGGCCGAACATATCCTCAATATACTAAAAGGATACAAACCGGTCAAGCAGATTCTAAGACAGTTTTTAGAGCCCAAACGGCAGGCCATGGGGGAAGAGCTAGCCAAACTACTCGAGGCTGGATTCATCAGAGATATCAAGCATCCGGATTGGCTGGCAAACCTGGTAATGGTACCAAAGAAGGACAAATCCTGGCGCCTATGTGTCGACTTTAAAGACCTCAACAAGGATTGCCCCAAGGATCCTTTCCCTCCTCGCCGATCAAATCATCGATGCCACAACAGGACACGACTCAGGTGTTTCTCGACGATACTCTAGATACCATCAAATAAAGATGGCAGAGTCTGACCAAGCTGCAACAGCTTTCATAACGCCATATGGCCCTTTCTGCTTCAACACTATGCCTTTCGGGCTTAAGAACGCCGACGCAACCTACCAACGCATGATTCAAACATGCCTGGAAAAGCAAATTGGCAAAATAGTGGAGGCATACGTGGATGACGTGGTCATAAAAACAAGACACGTCGAAACCCTAATAGATGACTTGAGGCTTACATTCGACAATCTCCGGACATACGACATCAAGCTGAACCTGGAAAAGTGTGTTTTTGGCGTCCCCTCGGGGAAACTACTCGGCTTTCATCGTTTCCAATAGAGGAATTGAAGCGAATCCGACAAAAATCCGATCTTTCACAGCTATTATACCAATGCACCTCAAGCACATCCAAACTAGCCGATGTGTGGCTGCTCTAAGCCGCTTTATCTCCGTGTTAGGAGAAAAGGCATTACCTCTTTATCACTTTGTTCGGCGATCGAACACTTCGTGGACGGATGCAGCCGCGCCGACTGGATGAAATAAAGACCTTATTGGCCAGTAATCCAAAGATTAATAAAGACTAAATATTGACGAACCTATGCTTCGTACATAGCTGCAACACATCAAGTTGTAAGCGCAGTTTGCCGTTGAACGAGAGGCTAACGGATACAAATTCTCGCTCCAGAAGCCGGTTTACTATGTATCCACGGTCCTAACCCCATGCAAATCCCGATACCCACACTATCAAAAAATAGCATACGCGGTGTTCATGGCATCCCGGAAGCTACGACACTACTTTCAAGAGTGTTCGATTACGGTGGCCTCCGAAGTACCAATCAATGACATAATAAATAAACACGATGCTACGGGACGGATTGCCAAATTGGCCATTGAGCTCCTTCCGTTCGACATAACATACAAACCACGGCGGGCCATCAAGTCGCAAGTATTGGCTGATTTCGCCACCGAATGGACAGTGTTTAACTCCCTAAAGAGTACGGGCGATACTCAAACCGGATCATGCACTTCGACGACTCTAAAATGCTGGCCGGATTGGGAGCAGTGTAGTCCTCGACATCTCCCACCGGAGACACGGTCCAAGACGCCCTCCAAATATTATACACAGACTCCAACAATGCAGCCAATATGAGGCTCACAGCACGGTCTTCGGATGGCGCCTCTATGGGCATTCAACGCCTAGAAGTGCGCGATTCAAACCTCGCAATATCACAAATAAATGGAGATTTTGATGCCAAGGACCCAAAATGGCGCCCCATCAGTAATGTCATCCTCAAGATGTCACCGGTTCGAGGGGCTCAATTCCACCATGTGGCTCGAGAAAACAATCAAGCGGCGGACGCCCTCGCCGCGATCGGTGCTAAATGCGACCCTATCCCACCTAACATATTCTTGGAACGGTTGTTCAAGCCATCCGTAGTATGGGAACGGGAGTCCGGCAATACTAGCATGGATCCGAATACACCCCCAGATTCCAAACTATCAGACATAGCCGGAGGTTCTACCACCAAAATAACGTCTTCGGCCCATGAAATCATGGCTGTAATCGCCTCGTGGACCGAGCCTTTCTTGGCCTACCTAAATAGGCAGGAGCTCCCCGAAGACCAAAATGAAGCACGCTGCATCGTCCGGCGCTCTAAAGCTTACAAAGTCTATGAAGGGGAACTCTACAAGAAAAGCGCTACCTGAGTGCTCCAAAGATGCATCTCCGAAGAGGAAGGGCGGCAGCTCTTGGCTGAAATCCATGCCAGACTGGGCAGACACCACACTACGGCTCGAGCATTAGTCAGCAAGGCCTTCCGTACAGGTTTCTATTGGCCGACGACCCGAGGAGACGCACAGACCTTGTCCAACATTGCGTTGGTTGCCGCCTTTGCCAATCAGAGTCATATGCCCCCATCGCTCTCCAAACAATCCCCATAACTTGGCCCTTTGCGGTTTGGGGGCTGGATATGGTCGGATCTCTTAAAGGGGGAAGCCATAAGAAAAATACTTATTGGTCATGGTGGACAATTCACCAAATGGATAGAAGCCAAACCAGTCAAACGGCCGGCCGACCAGTAATAGACTTCATATCCGGGTCGCATAATCGATACGGTGTCCCCACAAGATCATCACTAATAATGGCTCAAATTTCACAAACCGACGAAGTGAAAGCTTGCGCGCAAAATGGGCATTAAGCTTGATTACGCCCGCCTACCATCCCCAAAAACGCCAGGTAGAGCGGGCAAATGGTCCCATCAAGAGCGGCATCAAATCCCAGACTAGTGCGATCCTTGACGTAGTCGGATACGACCGGGTTGAGGAGCTCGACTGACTGGGGCTGCGGACCACGCCGAATCGCATCACGGATATACACCATTTTTATGGTGTATGGCGCGAAGCAGATTACCTGCAACATAATACATGATTCGCCACACGACGCATGTACGAAGAGAAGGAAGCCGAAGTTAGATCGGCAGGATAACTTGATGCCCCGGAGGAGGAGCGCGACATCGCAAAAAGCTCGCTCCGCATTCTATCGCCAGCAGGCTCGACGATATCAAATATGAGAAGTGCGGGCCAAAACTTACAATATTGGCGAAGCCTGTTCTACGCCTACCGGAGAAGAAGAAGGACAAGCTCAAACCCAAGTGGAGGGTCCTTCGTCATTGACAAAGTTCTCACAGGAGGAGCGCATCGCCACGTAATGCATCCGATAATGCACTCGAGCCAAACCCATGGAACGCGCCGACTCGGAGATTCTACGCCTAACGCCGAACTCAAGGTTCGCCTCCTAACCCCTCCTTTTAATTATGCTCCATCTCTTTTCCTTTCTCGACCTTTTTCCTCTTCACACAAAGTATTAAATACAAGCGGACTCCCGATCACTCCGCCGCACTAGGTGTGTAAGCAATACTCGGGGCTTCCTATACGGAAGCTAAAATAATTACTCACATGGCTTTCGCCCATCACATATGCATTATTTTTCCATATGTGCCTTTTCTTCACCATTATATGCATCGATATGACTTAAGACGTGGCCAAGCTGGGTTGCTCGGCTTTGTGTTTATGCCCTATGTTCCCGCTAATCTGCCTAGGGCATAAGGGGAGCACCTCTGCGATTGTTACATGCCGGTTCAGCCGGATGTGTACCTCAGATCGGGTGAAGCCGAAAGCTAGCTTCCTTAAGAGAATATTCGGTCGGTGAACAAAAGATGTATTCGCTTATTACAATGCAACCCAAAAGTTTTGTATCCTCGCGCAATCATTCACAAATCCGACATGTGCATTATCGCATGCGCACTGTGGAAAGGAACCCCTAACGGAACTATTCTCCCGAAGATGTTTCTTACTATCCATGTAATATAACATAACTAGTTGGGTACTTGTTTGTTCAAGCACTTATGACCCCTACGCTTTGTTTCCACGCATACCCCGGTTTTGTATAACTAAGTGGGTATTCGGACACACCCTGCATCGTAGGATCCGGGGTCAAGCGAAAAGGTCCGCCATGACAAATGATTTTAATCCGCTAGGGACTAATTATGTCCATTGAATTACACAAATACTTGGTCTGACTATATTCCTCCTCTATACCATCCAACGGGCTATCTAGCTTACAATCCGTTGAGAATACTTAGCGGCTAATGCTACCTGGTCATATACCGACTCACGGAATTTCTTGCCCATTGGGCCCCGCCGGTCCTACTTTCGCCATATGGTTCGGTCCAGCTTGGTGTAGCGCCTTCACCATAGCCCAGTGCTTCTTTGCGCCTTTGTCGGCAAGCGCACATCTTGCACAAGAGGAAGCGCCGCCGCTGCTTGAAGCATATCCACAAGCTCCCCATGCCATTCGGCAAGCAAGCTTGATGGCCACAAAGCTCGAGCAACACCTGCATCACTTGCCGAGCTCGCTCGCGCCATGTGAAGGTCTTGCAAGTAAATCACTTGCGATAAGGGCATCTCCTCCTCGTATGCACCTGCTAACATTCCTGCAAGCAAAATTCTTTCAATATACTTCCTCATCGAACTATACTACAGTTCGCCTAGGCACTTATCAGAAATGTCGCTATCAAGCCTTTTGTTCTCCTTCACGGAGTCCGCCACCGAGCGCTGAGATCTTTTAACTCCACGCCCAGCTGGACTTTGGCATCTTGAAGATTGTTCTTCTCCTCCCTAACTTATGAAGAATGCGCCGCCAGCCTTCACCTGCCTTTTGAGATGCGATTCGCCCTCTCTTACGCCCGACCACCCCGGATTGTCTCAGAATTTTCTCGTCGACTTGTCATATTAGCCATTTACTAACTGGTGCGCCTTCTTACAATTGAGACAAATGTTACCAGATGAGGGTTTTGGGATTCCTCTAACTTGGCAATCGCGCCCTTAGCTCGCCTTGCACTCCTCCAGCCCCGAGACAATTGCTCATTCTTATCTACAAGGACCTGTAGTATAAGATGATCTTAAAACAGTTGTTCCAACCGCTTCAAGTCTCGTGGGCTATCGCTACATGCTTATCAAAATTTCTTACCCGATATCTTTGGTATATCGTCCGTCGCCGGGCAAGCCCGCCTTTGAGCAACTCGATGTATGCGCCTCCCGAATTGAAGGCATTAAATTCTCTTCGAAAAGATGTTGTTCAAGCACGCCCGTCGGGCGCCGGTGATTCATGGCGCTCTCTACTTTGGAATTCGTGGTCGAGAGCATATCCGCATTCTCTGTTGAGAACTATGCGGCATCGGCCCGCCCCGCCTCCATTTCGGCCGGATTTGGAATCCGGCCGGTGGAGGCGTGGTTGGCAGGATCCCCGGATATAGTCCGGCTGCTCCTCTTATTGCCAGGACACAAAGGGTGATGTCATACTTCAAAAATACCATAATCACAACACAAGTTTTTGCCTTACCTCTATAGCGGCGAGTCGACCCTTACCGCCTTCCTCTTGAGCCAGCCCGATCCGGACGCTCTTGGCCGACGAGTCCCTAGGGGCTTGGCCCCGCGCTCCAACCGTCTTCTCTGCAAAAACACGACACTTCAAGGGTAAGGCATGACATCTGAAGGGAGTCCTCTTCGGAGGATAGGGTTTTTCGGCTTGGCTTACGCGCGACGTAGGCAGCGGTCCGGGATAGTCGGCAGTAACGGCCACTGAGGCGCCATCGCAGCTCACTTGATAAAATATCCCGTTGACAAGCTCCATGGTAATATCCGGATCTTCTTCGAGACCGGATCTAGGGCCCTTCCGGGTCCTCCGCTGCGGGAGGGCTGGAGATTCCTTCGCGCTCTCCTCGCCTCCTTCTCGGATTATCGTGGTGATGATCTTAGCGAAGAACGCCACAATAAGTGACGCGAGGAAAGGAATGACAACTTACCCAGTTTGGGGGCTTGTACATGGAGAATCCATCTCGTGGTTTGATTTGAAGGAATTCCTCCTCTTCCCCTTTGTATAAATCGATAATATCCTTGTCGAGCAAAGGGCGGAGTCCGGATCCTCATCGCCACAAATGGTGGCATCATCTTCCCGCTGAAGTGCCACATGGGCTTCGATATTGAAGCGTTGCACTTCAGATATGCATATTGCCATAACCTCGACTATCGCCGGTCCAGATTTGGTCAAGAATTTTATCCTGCTCACCGTGTAATATATTTCCCTGGTATCCTCCTCTTGGGGGCCTCGGGCGCCAATTAGACGCATTTCCTCGGGCGCACTAAACTGGGAGACCTGTCCGGACCGGATCCGAAGGGGAACATCGTCAATGTAGAACCACTCAAGGCCAGCCTCTGGTGCCTTCGTGGGAGTGCCGAAAGGTATCCGGTCTCGGCAATGCGCCATATTGCCCCGCCCACCCGACATAGGGATTCTCCCTCGTTGCGGGGACAAGGCGTAACAACTTCTTCCATAACTCAAGTGAGGCTCGCAGCCTAAAAATAGCTCACAAGGGGCACGCACCTGCTATATGTAGTATAGAGGCAGGGGTAAAGTTGTGTAACTGGAGGTCAGAGAACTCTGTGAGCCCGCCAAGGAACGGGTGGATAGGAAACCCGACGCCCCTTAGCAGATGCGGATGAGACATATTCGCTCCTCTGGAGATGGATTGGGAGATCTCTCCGCTTGCTCCCCTCCATTATAGGTGGCTATTTCGGCTCAGATGGGAACCATGAATGCTGGTGGGAGAAACCCTTGGGTTTGTAACTCAACCAAACAGCTATGGGGAACTGAACACTCTTCCCAGTCCCCCGACTTGGAGCGAGGAGAGCGAGCAGAAGAGCTGCGACAACCGGCCATGTTGGAATGGTTTTTCCGGAGCGCTCTGTTGGATGCTTGCTCGAGGGGGAAGAGTGAGGTTTGGATATGAGAATCCCTGCCTCTTCAAATAGGCGGTCAGCCCAAAAGGATTGAGGGTGGCAATGCTAAAAATACTCGCCTCGCATTCGCCGACACGGAGATGGTCATTATTGAGGCAATCGGGCCAAGGAGTACAACATTGATGGAGTTCCTGACACTATTCGTCAGTAATGTACTTTGAGTATTCGGAGATGGAACCCGCCCTGCAATGCCGAAGATAAGACTGCACGCCGGACTCATCGTCATTGAAGCCTGGTTCAGGGGCTACTGAGGGAGTCCCGGATTAGGGGGTATCCGGACAGCCGGACTATATACATCGTCTGGACAATTGAAGCGTGAAGATACAAGACTCAAGACTTCGTCCCGTGTCCGGATGGAACTCTCCTTGGCGTGGTAGGCAAGCTTGGCGATCCGGATATTGTATTTCCTTCCTTGTAACTGACTCCGTGTAAACCCTAGCCCTCTCCAGTGTCTATATAAACCGGAGAGGTTGGTCCTTAGAAGGCGAATCACAATTACAATCATACCATCATAGGCTAGCTTCTAGGGTTTAGCCTCTATGATCTCATGGTAGATCTACTCTTGTACTACCCATATCTTCAATATTAATCAAGCAAGAAGTAGGGTTTTACCTCCATCGAGAGGGCCCGAACCTGGGTAAACATTCGTGTCCCTTGCTTCCTGTTACCATCAGCCTAAGACGCACAGATCAGGACCCCCTACCCAAGATCCGCCGGTTTTGGCACCGACACCCGCCAAGTCAAGGAAGGCCATCACTGGCACCAGGAAGCAAGTCCCTCATGAAGAGGAGGCTACCCCAAACGTGCCAAGCTAAGTTACCTCTACACAAAACAACGACACAACACGAAAACAACAAACATAGCATAATGATTGAGAAATCATTGTTCGATACACGCCCCTCCGGGGCCCATACTGGTTTCTTTTGATGCAGGAAGGAAAGGAAGAACAAAATAAAAGTGGCGCCGCCTTCACAGCCGTCCACGGGCAGGCTCTCGGTGCCGCCCCGAGCTCAGCTGACCCTCGCGCTTCACGGAAGCGCCGGGCGATGAGACGATCCGCTACCGCCAAGAGGGCGCGGCGCTGGTCGAGCTACCACCGCTGGAGCTGCCGCCGGGAAGAGCCATCGAGCCGGACGAGACGCTGTCGGCACCAAGGGCGGGTTCGCCCTCATCCTCGTCTCGACCGTCGCCAAGGCCGAGGCAGCATGGGGAAGCGGATACGCCCACGTCCAATAAACCGCCACGTGTCGACTAAGGCCGCAGGCTATTGGGGCCCACGGTGCTCGCTGACCTTTGGCTTCCGGGCCAAGCCTCGAGCGCGCTTTGGGCCCGGGGCTACTGCCGGGCGTTTGGGAACGGGGTCCCAGACTTGCTCGCCGCTGCCCATGGCGTGGTTTCATGAGCGGGCTCAGACGCCCATCTTCACCAACAAGCACTCAAGAGCCTTGCGAGGGGCCAAGCCTCGTGAGGCAGATGGCGCAAGACCCCTTCGGGAGCGGCCTCACCAGGTTGGCTCGCGAGGGGCGGAGAGATCAAGGCAAGGCAAACCTCGCGAGGTTCTCGTGCCGTGAGCCATGAAGATCGAGACTAGGCGGGCGCCATGCGGGCGCCAGCGTGCACAGTGTACTTGTTTCCTCTTTAGTGCTAAGGAGGCGTCAAGCAAAGGTTTCCATATCAATGCAACGAGACCAAGACCAGCAGGACGGCAAGACGGAGGTCACCATGGAGCCCAAGGCGGCGTCACCATCAGAGCCTTTTGCAGGCGAAGACTGCTTTTGTCAGGATAAGCTGTACTAGTTGTCCCCTTTCAAATTGGCCGTTGTTGGCTCCCTTCCCGCTCAATATTTGGGGAGAGGACCCGGGCCTCTATAAATAGGACTAGCCACTATCATAGACGGGGACGGATCACTCAGATCATCCTCAACCACACAAGTTCACCAGGCACAAGAACACCCCGTCTCAGGAGGCTGTTCTTCCCCTTGTACTGTTCATCCTCAGCCCAAGAGGCAATCCACCACCACCACATTGGAGTAGGGTATTACACCACAACGGTGGCCCGAACTAGTATAAATCTTGTATCCCTTGTGTTGTGAGTTCGTCGAGTTAGCCCTTGAGATCTTAGCGAAGCTAGGACGTGGATCAGTTGGGGGAGATCTTTGTGCGCACCCCAGTGTTCGAACCTTGAGGGTTTTGCCGGAACCCGTGATCCGACATACGTGCTTATGGAAAAGAACTTGCATGACATCTTTTGTCCTACCCTCCCGTGGCAGCGGGGTCCTATTGGAAACTAAGGGATATTAAGGCCTCCTTTTAATAGAGTACCGGACCAAAGCATCAACACTTAGTGAATACATGAACTCCTCAAACTACGTTCATCATCGGGAGTGGTCCCGATTATTTTCACTCCGGGGTTACCGGATCATAACACATAGTAGGTGACTATTGACTTGCAAAAT
This sequence comes from Aegilops longissima, assembly GCA_021605205.1. Classification (NCBI taxonomy): domain Eukaryota; kingdom Viridiplantae; phylum Streptophyta; class Magnoliopsida; order Poales; family Poaceae; genus Aegilops; species Aegilops longissima. The sequence goes on along the minus strand of CM038677.1, from coordinate 653,054,516 downwards.
AGGATCAAGAACTCACATGTATTCATGAAAACATAATAGGTTCAGATCTGAAATCATGGCACTCGGGCCCTAGTGACAAGCATTAAGCATAGCAAAGTCATAGAAACATCAATCTCAGAACATAATGGATACTAGGGATCAAACCATAACAAAACTAACTCGATTACATGGTAAATCTCATCCAACCCATCACCGTCCAGCAAGCGTACGATGGAATTACTCATGCACGGCGGTGAGCATCATGAAATTGGTGATGGAGGATGGTTGATGATGACGCTGCCGACGGATTCCCCTCTCCGAAGCCCCGAGCGGACTCCAGATCAGCCCTCCCGAGAGAGATTAGTGCTTGGCGGCGGCTCCGTATCTTAAAACGCGATGAATCCTTCTCTCTGATTTTTCTCTCCCCGAACGTGAATATATAGAGTTGGAGTTGACATCGGTGGAGCCTCAGGGGGCCCACAAGGTAGGGGCGCGGCCTCCACCCTCGTGGACAGGGTGTGGCCCCCCTAGTGTTGATTCTTTCACCAGTATTTTTTATTAATTCCAAAATTATTCTCCGTGAATTTTTAGGTCATTCCGAGAACTTTTATTTCTGGACAAAAATAACACCATGGCAATTCTGCTGAAAACAACGCCAGCCCGGGTTAATTCCATTCAAATCATGCAAGTTAGAGTCCAAAACAAGGGCAAAAGTGTTTGGAAAAGTAGATACGTTGGAGACGTATCAAGGCCTTATTTGCAAATGTGGAGAGGGGTGTGGGTATCTTTTTGCAAAATTGCCATAGTTTCCTTTCTATCCGTCAGATATAAATCGGACGACCTATATTGCAGGATGGCAGGCACACCATCATTCCTTTCTATCCGTCAGATATAAATCGGATGACCTATATTGCAGGATGGCAGGCACACCATCATCAATGATGGTGTGCCTGCCATCCTGCAATATAGGTCGTACGATTTATATCTGACGGATAGAAAGGAAACTATGGCAATTTTGGAAAAAAGATACCCACACCCCTCTCCACATTTGCAAATAAGGCCTTCTCGTGTTCATCATTTTCTCCCACAACATAAACTACTCACACAAATGCATGTTGATTTTCCGTGCAACGCATGGGCATCTTGCTAGTCTCCTATAAAAGACTTAGTTGGTGATGATGGTGTGTCTGCAATCCGTCATTTCTGACCATCAGATATGCATATAACGACTATGATGTAAGTCGTGGAATTTTTGCAACAAGACCCCACTTCTCTGCTCCAATTTGCAGAAACCCCTTAGTATCTTCAAACCAACCACATCCCTCCCCCACCTCATCAAAACAGCCACAAGGAATATATTTTGAGTGAAACCTAATACGAGTATATTTTTAGTGATATATACACCAAACTAGAGTGTCTTTCTTTCAAGTTTGTGAACATGTATTATTCTATTTTGGATCCGTTGGAACGCGCGGGCACATTGCTAGTAAGAGTAGAGAAAAGGATGAACGAGGGAAGGCCTTATTTGCAAACGTGGAGAGGGGTGTGGGTATCTTTTTGCAACATTGCCATAGTTTCCTTCCTAGTTAGATATAAATCCGATGGCCTATATTGCAGGATGGCACACACACCATCATCACCAACTCTGTTTTCTACTCCCTCCGTTCCTAAATATTTGTCTTTGTAGAGATTTCAACAAGTGGCTACATACGGAGAAAAATGAGTGAATCTACACTCTAAAATATGTCTACATACACATCCGTTGTGGTAGTTCATTTTGAAATATGAAAAAGACAAATAGTTAGGAACTGATGGAGTATAAGAGTATACATGGAGATATATCTCCAGCATGGTCTACAACAAAAATGTGCTGGACTGGTTAGCGCTGGATGCTCGCAACGGGATGACCTGAGTTTGAATTCTATCTTTAACTTCAGATTTTTATATCATATATTACTTATTTAATATATACTCCTACTTCTTTTGCTACTGTACTGACAGTGGAACCCACAGAGTACTTAAAATACAAGATTAAGGATGGACTTGTTTCTTTTTAACTTTCTGTAGAAGCTGTAGGCACCCTACAAGTCACGTGTACACTGTACATGCAATTAACTTTTTATAGAGGGAGAATCATAAATGCAATTAACTCAAATGAATTGTATGTGACTCTATTATTTCTAGCATAAGAGCATCTCCAACGGCAATCAGCAAATCCCCCCCCCCTCCGGCTTCCTTCCGTGGAGGACGGCATCAAATGCCAGCGGCATACATTTTCACAACTCCTGCCAACCAGATGAAATTCGTGCAAACACGGACTATTTTCATATAAGCATGAAGGATTTTGTATAAAAAAGCCGGACCTTCATATAAACATGATGGATTTCATTACATTTACATGAACTAAGCGGTGCTAATCCGGCTCTCTTGGTATAATTAATACTCCCTCCGCCCGAAAATACTTGTCCTAGAAATGGATGTATCTAGACTTATTTTAGTTATAGATATATCCAATTTATCCATTATTAGAACAAATATTTCCCACCGGCCGAAGAGGGAGTACCTAATCTAAATGGCCGCCAGCGGATCCCTTTGTCTTCCTCATGTCCGACAGACACTTGCGGGGTCGACGAAGGTCCTCGGAAGAGACGAAGTAGCAAAGAAACCACCTGAATGCGTAGTCGTCGCCGCGGCGGTGGCCTTCATGGGACCCAAGTGGCGGCGGCCTCCCGTGTTCTACTTCTCCTTGATGATGGCGGCGGACACGGAGAAGCTGGCCACCGACTCGTCGCTCTCCATGCACCTGGCTTCCGTCTCTGCCTGCAAGGCATTGCCACAGGCATGGGTGGCGCGCCCACAGACATGGGAGGCGCGGCCACCGCAGATAGTGGTGGCGCGGTACGACGCGGCAGTGACGACGCCCGTACCGGCGTGCTCGCTGCCGTGCCAGCATGGAGCAACTCACCACTCCCCATCGAGTTGAACTGGAGCTGCGAGTTGCTGAACCACGCGCCGGATTGGGGTGGCAACTGCCTCCGTCGGGCGAAGCGAGGTTGGTAAACCACCGAGCGGCCTCGCCCATATCCGGAGGGCTCGGCGGGCCACTCAGCCGAGTAGTATGCCGGAGAACGGCTCCTCAGAAGCCATCAGAAGAGTGGAGAAAATGGTGAAGGAGGAGATGGGGGAGCGGCGAAGGGGTGCGATTCTTGCCAGCTGTCTGTCTGGCCTCGTTTAAATAGAGGGCGGACGGTAGGAGCTGGCCGCGCCCCGCCTCGCTTAAATTGAGGGCGACGGGAGGAGCTCGGCCGGTGTTATGCTTAATTCGGACCGCTCATGAATGGACGTGTGGCCGGTGTAGGTTTCTCGGTTTGCATGCGGGTTTAACGGAGGGGTTTGATGGAGGCGAGGAGGCGTGTTCAGCCGGGCATGCAGCAGGCGGCGCAGTACTATTCGATTTGACAGCGGGCAGCATAGTTCCCGATATGGCTTTAATGCAGACGATGGAGGGGTAGCGGTTCCCGAAATGTTGAATGGCCAATGATGCATCCGCCTTCAATTAGCATCGTGCATGCATGAGGGAAATAATGGGAGGAGGACCAGGAAAAGAGGCTGCACGATGTGAATGCAACACAGTTTGCACTCATATAAAGGCGCCCTCCATTCCAATGCATCTACCACATCATACGCACCAAAGAATTTGCCTAAGCACCTACACTAAGCGCAAAAGTGCTCACCTGCACTCCATGGCGGCGATGCGGCGAAGCGGCCAACGGTTGTGCTGGATGGTCCACGACGCCGCCTATGGCATGGCGCCGAGGATCGCCTCTCAGACGGTGTTCATGGGTCGACCGGTGGATGGCCACCGTCAAGGCAACCACGACTCTCGGGCTTGACCAGATGATCGCTGCACCACCAACAAGTTCACCGTCCTCAAGAATCTCGGGACGACATCGCCAGATTCCTCCAAATCCACTGGCCGGGCTCCTCATTGCCTGCCACCTTAATCGGCCTCCATGGCTGGAACCTCTTTCAAGCATTGGTGGCCCTGCGACTGCCCGCCGACGCCACGAAGAATGTCCACATGGAGGTCGCGCTCGCCGCGAGGTGCCTCGCCCTGCAAGAATTTGTCGACCTACACATCCACATGTACGAGCAAATCATGTACATAGGTATCTACAAGGCCATTGAGGACGCTACGATATTGGCCTTCCTCAACCGGCTAGAAGCCTTGGATGCCTTTGCTGAAAAGCACCTTGACCTCGCCACAAAAGCCACCGCTCCTTAGCCGCCGGTCGGTAGCCCGGCGCACTAAGTTGAGGAGGAGGAGGTCGTATGTTGATGGATGCATCTTTCTTCTTGCCTCCTGTAACCACCACTGCAATCACATCATCGTGGCCTTAATTCTTATTGTGCTATTGCATTCTCGTTCCGGTCAATACCGACATGTGCGATCCCTTTGCTTAATTATATGCATCACTATATCTAGTATGCTATCTGTCAATTTATAAGTTGTGCTTACCTTTTCCATCAACTTCGTGCAACGCACGGGCATCTTGCTAGAAACACTAGAACATGTCGGATCGCATGTGACCAAATCGACGATGCGCCAACCTAGTTGCTACGTACCCTGCTTATCTAGTGGAAATAGCCCCACCCTAGCATTACCAATCGTTATTTCTATCTATCGATCATGCCAAGGAGCAGAACCAAATGTTACAATTTATACATTTTTCTCCACTCCTAATCCTATAAAAGACTCAGTTGGTGATTGTCGGTGTCAAAACCGGCGGATCTCGGGTAGGGGGTCCCGAACTGTGCATCTAGGCGGATGGTAACAGGAGACAAGGGACACGATGTTTTACCCAGGTTTGGGCCCTCTTGATGGAGGTAAAACCCTAATCCTGCTAGATTAATATTGATGATGTGTGTTACAAGAGTGGATCTACCACGAGATCAAAGAGGCTAAACCCTAGAAGCTAGCCTATGGTATGATTGTTGTTCATCCTACGGACTAAAACCCTCTGGTTTATATAGACACCGGATAGGGTTAGGGTTACAAAGAGTCGGTTACAATGGTAGGAGATCTACATATCCAGACGCCAAGCTTGCCTTCCACGCCAAGGAAAGTCCCATCTCGACACGGACTAAGTCTTCAATCTTCTATCTTCATAGTCTTGGAGTCCGCCGATGATGATAGTTCGCTATCCCGACACCCCTAGTCCGAACTCCTCGGTAGCCCTCGAACCAGGCTTCAATGACGACGTAGTCCGGCGCGATATTGTCTTCGCATTGCAAGGCGGGTTCTTCCTCCGAATAATTTATAGAAGATTGTGAACACCAGGATAGTGTCCGCTCGCAAAAATAAATTCCACATACCACCGTGAGAGAGAATAATATTACACAAGATCAATCACGACGATTTTGTGGCGTGACGCCGCACCACTACCAAGCCTTTACTCAAATTGTTTTTATTGTTCCACCTCAGCGCTTAGCGAAGCGGTTTCCTTGGCACGCCTTGTCGAAGCAGAGATCATGTTCCCTTATTCCGGATTCCCATCAATACGGACGTAGAACCCAACCGCGCCATTGATTGTGGCGCTTGGTAGATAAGCGAGTTTTACCGGGCCGGTGGGGACACATGTTTTTTGTCCGCCCTTATAAGGGGATAAAGATCCAACCCTTTTACCTGCGCCTTCTTCCTCCTTGGCTTATCCATCTCCGCGAACTCGAGCTCCAGCGCCCAAGTTCGCACTTCTTACCTCAACCTTTTCCAACTATGTCCGGAGCAGGAGGCAAGTGTATGGCCTCCTCCATCACGGAGGGGCAGATCCAGAAGCTGCGCGCGCCGGATATTTGTCCAGAACATCGCAGATCGGCTCCTCGACGAGGGAGAGCTCGCCCCAACCCCAGCCCCATGAGAGGGTAGTATTTCTTCCCATTTCCTCTCATGGACTGGGCTTCCCGCTTCATCCCTTTGTCCGGGGCTCATGTTCTACTACGCCCTAGATTTCCATGATCCGCCCCAATTTCATCCTCAACATCTCGGCGCTTATCGTCATGTGCGAGGCATTCTCTCAGATTCAGCCCCACTTCGCTTGTGGCTCAAGACCTTCAAAGTCGTCGAATGTTGTGATGGGCAGCTGCCGGAGTGCGGAGGCGCCATGGTGGGCAGGATGTCCCACGCTACGTGGCTGGAGGGCACTTTCGTGGAAACCATCAAGGGTGGCAATCGGGTGGTTCTACATCACCGAGCCGCGTGACTTCGATCGGGCAGCCCCCAATTCAGATCTGCATCCCACACGGCTCACCTCCGGAAAGAGAGTGGCCGGATTTGGGAGAATTCGAGGAGCTGACCGACTCCAAGCCCAGATCCGAGGCTGGTGGACAAGAAGCTCAAGCTCACAACGTAGTCCAGGTCATGCTCATCCGCCGGATTCTCCCGTGCAGCGATGTGGGCTTCAATATGTGGGAGTTTGATCCGACGCAGCACTGCACTCGAGCGGGCTCTTCGACACTACGTATGAAGATGTCCGGAAGGTGCTGTTCAAGGGCGCAAGCTCCCGTGATTCGCCATCAAGATCGCAGATTCCACCCGCAGCGCCCCAGTGACGAGGTAAGTGATTTCACCACTAGTTTTCCGTAGTTTGGCTCTATGCGGATCTAAACTCCTTTACCTTTAACAGAATGGTTGGCGGCGGTCGAACGGATTATCTGTCCGCCCCATTGCCGAGGACTCAGCGGATGCCCGCCTAACGGGTTAAGCTGGTTCGCACCCCACGTGGTGCCGGATAAGAAGGCCAAGAAGACGCCACCGACTTGGAAGAGTTCCTGCCAGGTGCTATCGGATGATGAATCTGAGGCCGACTCCTCCCACCAAGGCGCAGGAGGAGAAGGAAAGCCTCTCCCCAGCAGGGGAGGGAAGAAAGGAAGGCCTCCCCAACAAGGGAGGCCAAGGATCCAGAAGGGAAAACGCTTCCCGGACTACTCCGCCATCGCCAAAGGATTTACGACGAGGATCGCCTCCAAGGGCCAAGCCCAAAGCGAGATCGTAAGTATCCGACCTCAATAACTTCAGAGTTTTTAATTTTCGCCACATAATGTCTTTCTAATGCCGCATACAACCCCGCAGTCCACCCAAGGATGATCTTCCCATTTCGCCGAAGGGTCCTTGGTGCGCCGGATATGGATTCCTTCCGACCGCCTCCACCCCGTGCAGGCATGGATTTGACGCCGAGGTGGGATCCCGAAAAGGACCCACCTGAGGAGGAGGCCCGGAGGTGTCACAGACACCTCCCGGACTGCACACCGGACTCAGCCCCAGAGGCCACAAAGGGTTCCGAGTCCGGGGCCACCCCTTCATAAGAAGGGCAAGACTGACGCCGGCTGCCTCCGCTCAACAGAGGTGCCGGATATTTGCTGGAGGCGCCAACGGCGCCCATCGAAGAGGAACACCGCATCGCTATGAGTGCGTGATTCGTAAGGTTTAGCTCGCCAAGAGCGGGCTGACCAAAGCTCGCAGAGCCTTCTAACAGGCTTTGAGGTAAGAATTTCAATATATGTAAAATGGTACCGATATACAGTGAGCCCTCGATGCTCGGTTCGTGTTCGGAAAGAAAAGCCGGATCGAGGATCTTTAGAAAGATAAACGCAGGAGTCATAAAAATATGTCAATATGGGATTGCAGGTTGTGCCGCTGACCTCCGCCAGACCGATCGCGGAGGTCAATAATTTGAAGAAAACCTCGAGCGTCCGAGAACGAGCTCGGCCATGCCAAGAAGCAGCTCGAGGAAAAAGAAGGTGAGTAATACCTTATGAAAATTGTACCTTATGTAAAAGGATTTGGTTGCAAGAAAAATGACAAGGATAACGTGGTATTGTAGGGGCCACTAACGAGGTGGCGACCAAGGAGGCGGGCCGCGCCGAACGTAATGCGGCTGCTGAACGCACCGAGCGAGAGAAGCAGGAGGCGCGGTGGCGGAGGTACAGCAAGAGCTCCAGATCTCGTGAAAAACATGAGAACTTGAGCGTGAATCAAGACTCGAGAGTCTCGAGCTTGCAACGCTCTTGAGAGTGCCAAAGCCGCTAAGGCCGAAGCCTACAAGGCCCTCCAGAGATTGAGGCGGTGAAGAAAATAGCAGCGGTAAGGCATTTTTCATGCATAGTAAGCATGTGAGTGTTAATTACCTGTTGCTTACCCGAATTCGAGCTCTCGTATGCTCGCAGATCTTCCTCGCAGCGTGTCCGATGCTGCCGCATTCTACCGGGCCGAGGAGGGAGCTCGACGGAGAAGGTCCTCTGGTCTCAGATGTCGAGGCCGGACATCCGGTGCTCTTTAGCAACCAGCCGAAGCAGCTGGTCGAGCTCCACAAGGCGGCCGACAGGCCATGAAGGGCCTTATAGTTCGGTGGGCCTAAGGAGGCCATGCCTGGGAGCTACTTCGCCTGGTGCGGCGGCCGGTGGATGCGTGCCCGTGGGTTGAAGTTATCAAGCATTCCGCTTAGTATCGAGGGTGCCTGCCGGGCCCTTGCCCGCAAAAGGTGCACCGGGCAAGATGGATGCCTGTAAGCTCGTGACGGACCCGCCACCAGAGGGCAAGGAGCACCGCACGCGAGATGTATTATAAGAGCGTGTGAAGGGCGCCCAGACTATTGCGGTGAGTGCTCCAAAGATGTAATATTTGAGTAGACTCGCATTTTGTTATCCCGCGCGCTGAAAACTTAGTTCATATGCGCTTAAGCAACGCTTGTTAATTTAAAATATTAACTTCAGGCGGCTGTTTATCAAATCGAGAGATGGCAAGTCGTCGGCTTCAGCCCCCATGCCACGAAAGTGCCGGGTGTTCGGATAAACTTGAGCGCTTGTTCCCATTTTTGGTCCATCTAGGAGGCGCCAACACAGTAACAAGGCAACCGGACTTATAATGCTTGAACACTCTCACTTAGCCATAGAATTTATAATTCTAAATTTCGCGGCCCGTAGTCTTTGAAGGTCAATTTGGGGCGCTATCCACGCCTTTGGCCGACAAGATCCGCCTCGCCTAAGCGGCGTAAGTCTTTAAGGACTCGCAAAAACCTCTCAAACAGCGATCGTCTTCGCCTCATCATGACGGCCAGTTTTAGCTTTCCATCGAGGCGTTAACTCAGCGAATGGGCGGAATCGCAGTGGTTCTCCGGTGCTATCTTAGCCGATATAACGGAACGTAAGGTACCAAAACACGGAGCCGGGCAAACCCAACTATTGACCCAAGACATGATTCGGAGCCGATGCATATAGTGCTATAAGTTCAGGTGCCGCACTTGTGAAAGTGTTCGACTCATCACACCATAACGCTGGAAACATAAGCCCTCGGTGTATATTAGCCGTACTAAAGTGTACGGATGCAACATGTCGTGAATGAACATATGTATGAAAAAGAAATGCAATTATAAAAAAGGTGCTGCATTGTTTTATTCAATAAGTGCTGCTACGAATGCGAACGATACAAATAGTGCAATAAGCAAGGTATGAGACTGTTAAATATGTCCTCTCCGTGGGTAGGCTGCAGATTGGTGTATGAAAATGCTCGTAATGGAGACCACCAGATATTCGCTAGCCTTTATCGCTCCTCGGCTGTTGCATCGTGAGTTCGGCAGGTCTCGCTGCCGGACAGGGCTTCGACAAATAGAGTCCTGTGGGTAAAAAGTAAAAGGTAAAAAGAAAAGAAAAAGGAACGCCACACGTGAGAGCCCCGGTGTGGTTGAGCCGCAGTCCGGTTTATCGTGGTCGTGCCTCTCCCCATGCCCATGGTATCTTCGTGAGCGTAATGGTGTACGCGAAGGACCTGCTTTGACGTTTTGCAGGGGCTGGGGTTGGGGCCGCACTGCTATGCGTGCTCTGAACGTGCCAGGTGGCCTTGTTGTAAGTTACTCCGGGCGCGCTTAGTTGTGTCCGGCCGTTAAGAATTGCCTTAAGAGGCTGCATTGCGCTTCTGCCGCGAGAACCGCTGTGTGTTCCTCCGTGCGGAGAGAACGTTCAGTGTTTCCGTTGACCGTGATGACTCCTCGATGGGCCTCGGCATCTTGAGCTTAAGGTATGCGTGAGTGCGGCACCGCTGCTGAACTTTGTAAACGCTGCACGTCCGAGCAAGGCATGATAGCCGCCATGAACGGGACTATGTCGAAGATTAACTCCTCGCTTGGAAGTTATCCGGGATCCAAGACCACTTCCAAAGTAATTGAGCCCGTAATAATTGGCTTCTACACCTGGTATGACGCCTTTAAAGGTCGCTTTGGTAGGTTTAATCCTTGAGGGTCTATGCCCATTTTGCGACTCGTATCCCGGTAAAGCAGGTTCAGGCTGCCACCGCCCATCGACTCGTTAGGTGAAATCCATCGACGATTGGGTCTAAGACCAAGGCGGCGAATCTACCGTGGCGGATGTCGGTGGGGTGGTCCTTCGGTCAAAAGTGATCGGGCAGGAGGACCATGGATTGAACTTCGGGCAGCTGGCTCCATCGTAGACATCCCCGAGTGCACGCTCGCTCCCTTTGGGTATGTGCGTATGCGATATCATGTTCACCGTCTGCACTGTGGGGGAAACCTTATGTCCTCTATTGTTCGGTGGTTGGCTCTCGCCTCGCCATCGCTATGCAGCCCCTTGTCATTGCTTTCGCAATTAACTTGCCTTCCTTTCTGAATACCCAACAGTCCCCTTGGTGTGGTTAGCTGGTTTTTCGGGCGTGCCGTGTATCCGCACAAGCGGTCGAGTATTCGGTCCAAATTGGACGGACCCGAGTAGTTCTTTTGAATGGCTTTTCCATCGACCGGTTTAGAGCCTCTGAATCCGCATTGACCGTCGATCCTCAATATTGTCGCCGTTAACGCGGCGCTTGTTTTGTTACGACGCTGCCTGCCATTTCGGTCCTTGAAGTCCGGACTGCTGAATTTTTGCCGAGGTTGTTGCTGTGTGCTAGCTAGCTATCCTCACCCGCAGTAAGCGGGTCATGAGTGATGTGAGGGCTGCCATGGATTTCGGATTTTCCTGTCCTAGGTGCCGGGCAAGCCACTCGTCACGGATGTTATGCTTGAAGGCCGCGAGGGCCTCCGTGATCCCGGACACCGACGATTTGGTTTTTCTTGGTTAAGAACCGTGTCCGTAATTGTCCGCCGATTCGTCTGGCTGCTGAATTATGTGGCTTAGGTCATCGCGCCCGTGGTCGCATATAAGTGCCCCGGAAGTTGTCGAGGAATGCGGCTTTGTGTCCTCCCAGCTCCCAATTGACTCTCTTGCAAGCTGTTGAGCCAATGCCGGGCTGGTCCTTTAAGCTTGAGGGGGAGGTATTTGATGGCGTGAAGATCGTCACCGCGGGCCATGTGGATGTGAAGGAGATAGTCTTTGATCCAAACACCGGGTTTTTTTGTGCCATCAAAGGATTCAATATTGACGGGTTTAAACCCTTCGGGGATTTGATGATCCATTACTTCGTCTGTGAAGCATAGTGGGTGTGCGGCGCCTCTGTACTGGGCGATATCACGACGGAGCTCAAAAGAGCTTGGTCTGTTTTGTTCGGCCCGCCGGACTTATCGTGTCCGCGCGACGGTTGTCGCCACGCACTCGTGGCGCCCACGCGATCCATAGATCGATCTTGATTGTCTTGCCTTGTCCTCCAATATATCTCGCAGGTCCCGAGCGCCCCCTTTGGCCGTGTGCTTTTGAGCGATGCCGGGTACGGTTCTAGTGAAGGGCCTAGAGGCCTCTCCGCCGCGACCACGGGTGGTCGGTCAGCCGTATTGTCTCCCTGGTGATGCGGGTTCGTAAGCCTCCTCCTCTAATCGGGGAGCAGCTTGCGCTTAGGGTAGCTTTTGAGGGGCGCTCGAGCTCATGCTCTTCGCCACGAGGACTTCACCCATCCGCCGGCTAGCAGATCCCGATCAGCTCTAAGTTGTTGCTGCTTTTTCTTGAGGCTGTTCGCCGTGGCCATAAGCCCGCGCCTAAAACGCTCTTGTTCGACGGGATTCTCGTGCACGACGAATTCATCGTCGCCGAGGCTTGCTTCGCCTCCGGAGGGAGGCATATAATCCTCTACCTCTTCTTCTCGCCGCCTCTCGTGAGGGCTGGCGCTCCATCTTCCCCGCTACCGGATCTTGCCGAGTGGATTGTCTTCGCACCGTCCGTGTATTGTTATCTCCGTGCCGGAATCTTCATTCTTGCTATGGCGGATTTAGAGCGGCGCCACGACGCCGGGCGCTTGGGCTGCTTCTTGAGGGGTCATCCTCCATTGTTCCATCGCTGCTCCCATCTTTTGGGATGTCCACCATATATATGTCGATGACGAGGTGGCCTTCCAAAGGCCTATATAGGCGCTGGTCTTGGTCGTCTCCGGCATCGTCGTCCATACCGTCGATGTCTTCGGAGTCGTAGTCTAGAATGTCGGTTAGATCATCGACAGCGGCTACCAAGTGGGTGGTGGGTGGGCGTTGAATTTCTTCATCGTCCGTATCCCAACCTTCCTGTCCGTAATCCGGCTAGGGCTCTCCGGATAAAGAGAGAGACTTTAGTGAATTCAGGATGTCGCCAAAGGGCGAGTGCTGAAAGATGTCCGCGGCAGTGAACTCCATGACGGGCGCCCGATCGGATTCGATTTGCAAGGGCGTGGAGGGTTCGGAGTCCGGAGAGGAGTCCGGCACCCTGGAGTCGAGGTCTTCGCAAAGGACAGGGATGGAGTTCGGCTCGATCGCCATAGAGATTAAAGCCCCGAGGCGTGTCCAACCACTCGCCCTGATCGGGAATCCGCCCGGATTAAGGGTCGGAGCGGATGCAAAAGGCCTCCGTGGCACCGCTCGGCCGCAGAGCCAGATCATGCCCATCGAGACAAGGCGGCGCGCTTGGCTGCGGCTCGAATCCGTCAAGATCAAGTCTCCGCGGATATCGGCCGATAGTTTAAACTTCCGAATCTGACCTGACGCCGTGGGCGAAGCTTTCGATCCTCAGATGGCTGCTTAATTGGCCCGCAGTAAAGCCGCCAACACGAAGATCTGTCCGGGAGAAAAGTCTCATCCCGGACCGCCGTTGTTGATGATCAAAGGAGCCATCGAGCCTATCGCTGACGGCTACGCAGGAACTCTCAATGAAAGCACCAATGTTGGTGTCAAACCGCGGATCTCGGTAGGGGGTACCGAATCGCAGGCGCCTAGGCGGATGGTAACAGGAGACAAGGGACACGATGTTTTACCCAGGTTCGGGCCCTCTTGATGGAGGTAAAACCCACGCCCTACTAGATTAATATTGATGATGTGTGTTACAAGAGTGGATCTACCACGAGATCAAAGAGGCTAAACCCTAGAAGCTAGCCTATGGTATGATTGTTGTTCGTCCCCACGGACTAAAACCCTCCGTTTATATAGACACCGGATAGTGTTAGGGTTACATAGAGTCGGTTACAATGGTAGGAGATCTACATATCCAGATCGCCAAGCTTGCCTTCCACGCCAAGGAAAGTCCCATCCGGACACGGGACGAAGTCTTCAATCTTCTATCTTCATAGTCTTGGAGTCCGCCGATGATGATAGTTCGCTATCCGGACACCCCTAGTCCGAACTCCCTCGATGGTGGTGTGTCTGCCATCCGTCGTTTCTGACCATTAGATCTGCATCTAACGGCTGTGAGGTAAGTTGTGGCATTTTTGCAACAATAGCCCACTTCTCGGCTCCAATTTGCAGAAAACGCCTTATTATCTTGAAAGCAACCACATCCCTCCCTCACCTCATCAAAATAGCCTGAAAAATATATTTTTTGAGTGAAAAGTAATATATTAGGAGTATATCAAAACAAGAGTGATTTCTTTCAAGTTTGTGAACAAGTACTACTATTCTACTACCTTGGATCCGTCGCAACGCATGGGCACATTGCCAGTAAAAGGAAAAGGCCTACCGCGTTCGCGGCGCACCCCCACACGCCCGGGAATCCGGCATGCCACATAGCTAGGGAAGGCGTGTTGCCTAGCATTTTCACTTTCATGTGGGACCGTCGTTGAGCAAACCGACTATTGGGAAACCGCACCTCGCCGGGTTGGAAAACAGAAACGAGGGGAAGATCTAGATGTAGCACGGAAGCCAAGAAATTTGGTGTTTGATGGGGCTCGTTGATAGAGTGTCATTTATTCATAACTAGCAAGATGCCCATGCATTGCACAGAAAATCAAGATGCATTTGTATGAGTAGTTTATGTTGTGGGAGAAAAGGATGAACAAGAGACGGCCTTATTTGCAAATGTGGAGAGGGGTGTGGGTATCTTTTTAAAAAATTGCCATAGTTTCCTTCCTATCCGTCAGATATAAATCGGACGACCTATATTGCTGGATGGCAGGCACAACATCATCACCAATTTTTTATTTATTTATAAGAGTAGAGATTTAACCAAATCTCATGCGTGCAATGCACGTGTACCTTACTATTCCCTCCGTTCATAAATATAAGTCTTTTTAGATATTTCAAATGGACAACAACATACGAATGTGTGTAGACATATTTAGAGTGTAGATTCACTCATTTTGCTCCGTATGTAGTCACTTGTTGGAATCTCTAGAAAGACTTATATTTGGGAAAGGAGGGAGTAGTTGGTAGTAGTAAGAAACAAATTCCGGGTTTGGCACGAGCTCGTACTACGGGAGCACCACAAGGCCTGTTGCAGGAGTTACATTTCCCTCTCGGGGCCCACGGGACCGAGCTTCGGTGTCTTAGTGCACCGGCCTATGAGTCAATGACATGCGGACCTTAAATGCGGCTAGCCCACATGTCATTCTCATGGTGGTGGCGTGGTTCGCGACTCACTCGTTCGAGATGAACCGGCCAGTGGTGGCGTGGTCGTGGCGAGGGTGCCACAGCTGGGCGTCGAGGCGTTACGAGGCATAGATGGCCACACCGACGGTACTACCTGTAGTACAGAAGTACTCCCTCCGTCCCAAAATTCTTGTCTTAGATTTATCTAAATACGGATGTATCAAGTCACGTTTTAGTATTAGATACATCTGTATCTAGTAGACTAATCTAAGACAAGAGTTTTGGGACGAAGGGAGTACTCCAGCTGAGGATTGATGCCCGGGAAGAAATGTGTCATAGCCGCTGGATGAAAACTCGATGGTGCGGGAGTACGGATCGGAGCACAGGAGCGGAGTAGGAAAACCGCGTCCAATCGGGTGTGGCTGTGGTAGAAAGTTGATGGTCACCGCAGTTCAGCTAGCCCGCATGTCATGCACACAAAGGCAGAGGAGCAGTGGGGCCGAGAGGGGTGAGGCGCACGTCGGGGGACGTCGTGCCGTGGGTTGGAGCGGCGTCGTGGGAATCGCGTGTGGGTTTGCCAGTGGTAGAAACAAGAAACGTGATGGTCACCGTGGTTCAACTTCCATGGACAAGCTGTCATGTCTGCTGACACATGCATTGCATACCGCTCACTACAAGGAGCAGTAGTAGAGAAAACTTGTACCAAAGATACAATTTTTTCCGATAAAATTCTCAAGATATCATCAGTTTTTACGCATGGGATTACTCCTGCAAGGGTCAATCACAACAGGTGTTTTGTAAAAAAAATGCATCTTGATGTTCCCTGCAATGCACGGGCATCTTACTAGTTATAGAAGAAGCCCACTCGGGCGTCTTGCCGCAGGGTGTGCCACCAACCCAAACTCAATTTTTTTCCAGACGCTTAGGTGCACCGGATGCCGTGCCACGCTACAAAATGTAAAAAAAAACAACTCCAATTTTTTTTAAAACATGTTATCTTCAAACCATCAAAACAGTCCGAGGAATATATTTTGAGTGAAGCATGATTTACTTTTGCTGATATATGTATATCAAAACTAGAGTGTTTATATTTCAAGCCCGTGAACAAGTATTATTCTCCTACTTTGGATCCATTGCAACGCACATGCTAGCACATTGGTAGTAGTAGTCTCTATCTCTATCTCTACTCTACTCTTATAAAAAAAACAGAGTTGTTGATTATGGTGTGCTTGCCATCCTGCAATATAGGCCGTCCGATTTATATCTGACGGATAGGAAGGAAACTATGGCAATTTTGCAAAAATATACCCACACCCCTCTCCACATTTGCAAATAAGGTCTTCCCTCATTCATCCTTTTCTCCCACAAGATAAACTACTCATACAAATGCATCTTGATGTTTCGTGTAGAGAGGGGTGTGGGTATCTTTTTGCAAAATTGTCATAGTTTCCTTCCTATCCGTCGGATATAAATCGGATGTCTTATATTGTAGGATGGCAGGCACACCATCATCACCAACTCTGCTTTTTATAAGAGCTCTTATAAAAAGCAAAGTTGGTGATGATGGTGTGCCTGCCATCCTGCAATATAGGACGTCCGATCTATATCTAACGGATAGGAAGAAAACTGTGATAATTTACCCGCACTCCTCTCCACATTTGTAGATAAGGCCTTCCCTTGTTCATCCTTTTCTCCCACAAGATCTTGATGTTCCGTGCAACGCACGGGCAGCTTGCTGGTCTCTACTCTTATAAAAAACAGAGTTGGTGATGATGGCGTGCCTGCCATCCTGCAATATAGGCCGTTCGATTTATATCTGACGGATAGGAAGAAAACTGTGGCAATTTTGCAAAAAGAAACCTACACCCCTCTCCACATTTGCAAATAAGGCCTTCCCTCGTTCATCCTTTTCTCTCACAAGATAAACTACTCATACAAATGCATCTTGATGTTCCGTGCAACACACGAGGATGTTTCCTTAGGGGTCTCTCCAGCAGCCAGCGGGTCAGAGTTGCAAGTTGACGCCTTTGAGATGCCGACGTTGAGGGGCACTCGGATTTTGTCCGATGAGCAGGTAAGATGAGTTTGATCACGACAAATTGCATTCTAAAGACTACTTTTGTGTCCATTTACTAATTCTCCCCCCACAGCCACACAGGTTAGGCTCAAAAGTAGTGGAGATTAGCTTGCATATGTAATGGAGGGTACCAACATCAATTTGCACAACATTTACAACGGTGACACCGTTCCCGTAGAACCTTTGTCCAACATTGGGATCAGCCATGCAACGGGCCACCGCCTGAATTGGTACGATGGAACCACGGTGATTGAAGAAGATATCACGAACCTTGCACATGGAGGTCAAAGGTGGACGATGCTGTCTGCGGCCAATTTGTTGCTGTACGAGTACGAAGACACTGTGCTCCTTTCTAACCGCATCTTCGTGGTGAAAAACCAGGGGACTTGTTTCGTATGGGACACATCCTACGGTATACTCCCTCTCTCCCAGTTTATTTGTTTTGAATTTTTTAGTTTTATAAGTTTCAAATTCAAATTTAGAGCTCCCCATCAAATGTTGAGATTACAATGTCCATTAAATCGTTGGTGCATGTATAGTAAAGAAACAAATCTCGAGTTTGGCATGAGTTTGTGCAGCGGTAGCACCACAAGGCCTGGCGCAGGAGTTACATTTACCTCTCGGGGCCCTCGAGACTGAGCTTCAACGCCTTACTACACCTGCCTTTGAGTCAATAACATGTGGAACCGATAGGTGGCTGGTCCACATGTAATGCTCCCGAAGTAAGAGGGGCAGTTGGGCCGAGAGGGGTGAGCCATAGGTCGGCGGACGTGTGGCGTCATGGGTTCGAGCGGCATCATAGGAATTGCGTGTGGCTGTGGTAGAAACTTGATGCTCGCGGCATTTCAGTTGGCCCACATGTCATGCACACAAAGGCAGAGGGGCGGTGCGGCCGAGAGGGGTGAGGCGCATGTCGGGGGACGTGGTGCCGCGGGTTGGAGCGGCGTCGTGGGAATCGCGAGTGGCAGTGGATGAAACATGATGGTCGCTGTAGTTGAACTTCCATGGACAAGCTGTCATGTCTACGGACACATGCATTGCATATCGATCACTTGAAGGAGTAGTAGAGAAAGCTAGGCGGATAAATAGTTCCTTATAGTCAAGCGGACCCACGCCACTACTTGTTCCAAAGACATGCACACCATCAAAATAGTCCATCTATATCAATATACACAGAGAGGGAATATTTTTTTACAAGAGAGGAAATAGTTCATCAATCCATATTGCCCTACTGCTGGTGCAGCATCTTCTTCTTCTTCTTCTTCTTCTTCTTCTTCTTCTTCTTCTTCTTCTTCTTCTCCTTCTTCTTGTTCTCATTTTCTGTGGGAGAAGGCTTCGCAACAAGCTCTCTGGACCTTGCAGCTATCTTGGAATTTACACGGGCATTGAGGGCAGCATATTTTATTCGCTCGTACGTCAAGGGATAATTATCCCATCTACACGACCTTAATGCCAGCATCTCGTCACCCTTTTGAAGATGTGTTTTGAGCACAAAATTTGCTACGTCGAATAGGGATGGTGTCGGTTTATCACAATCTTCTACAAGAATTTTTATTTTGGTTTGTACGTCAGCGATGCTTTTGAAATCAAGGTTGTAGGCTGCAACTTTTGTTTGTCCCCTGCGATGGCTGCCCCACAGAAGTATATGTCCTCCCAAGACAAGAAATCATGAAGCTCACCTGGTATGGAGGGTACGTGTATGATCTGGTACACCAAAACATCATCTTCGAGGCACACCAAAGGACGGCGGTGGCCGGATCTTCCCAAAGGGCACGCCCGTGTACTCGCGGCCGAGACCGATGACCTTCATCTCCACCTTTTGGAGGGAGTTGGATACATTGTTGGTCCACTTCTGAACAACCCTTGGGTGGTCGGTGACTGTGGCAACTATGCTCAACGAGCCTTCGGCGATGACATGTTGGACGCTAAAAACCTGCATCTCTATCTCTTTCTTCATTTGGAACTGCTGGACCGGAGGGCTATGGTTTGGATAATTAGGACTAGATGGCTTGTCTAACTGAAGAAGATGATTATTTATAGGGGCTTCGGAATTACTCCAGGAGGATGTGAAGAGGTTAAAACAATGTGAATGCAGTGTGGTTTGGATGCAAATGAAGATGAAGGAGAAGTGAAGAAGCCGAGGAAAATCGGTTCCCGATGGAGAAGTAAATGGGAGAAGTGGCCTGCAGGCAGTTGATTAGACGGCTAGGTAGACTAAACGAAAAGGCTACGCGGGTAGATTGAGGAGTGAGGCCTGTCCCTGTACGTGCCCATCCTTCTAGCGCTACATGTGCCACTCGCTAGTTGAGGTCACTCTTTCGAATCACTGTGGCGAGACATTTTATGATTCCTTTTTATTTCTGCAACCCTCCTGACAGGTGGGACCTATGCAAATGGATAAAAAAAATGTATCGTAGCTGGTTCGGATGGATATTGGCGCGTGCGTGGGAGACACAACATTCTCTAGTTAAGGAATATGTGGTTATCCTCAAAAAAGAAAAGTCCTTCTTTGCGCTTCCGCATGCACGATAATATGGTTCTGCTCGCAATATGGATGATACCTGGAGGATGAAGTGAACCCAGATGCATGCTAGCATGGGAGTACTACTCATGTTCCTACTACTCCTACTACAAGTAGTAGTACAACTGTGGTACACTTGATGGTTAAAATACTATTATTCATCCGGTCCTCACAATGAAGTGACAAGACCTTGCGCCCGAGGTGACACCAGTCGAGGCGGCGCGTCCGGGTTACCAAAGTCGGCCTCACCTTGTGCAGTGTGCAGTCACTATCACCGCTGTTGTATAGCATGCCTCACCTCGTATCCCTCTCCCATAGCACACTACATCTCCATCTCTGTCTCTTCTCACCGGAGATCCTGAGGTCACTCTTCATCATCTCACTGTGCCCCGCTGCACTCGCCTCGCCTCCCTCCCAAGACCACTATTCCTCGCTAGCCGCCTCCAAAGACCGAGCCTTCTCCCCCGTAAATCAAGCCCCCCAAAACCCCACCTTCCAAACTCCACCATGGCCGAACGCGAACCGCGCATCATCCATATGAGCCGCGATTGGAGCAATCTCCCCAATGACGTCCTCGCATTTGTTGTTCGTGTATGGATATGTTGAGCACCCTACGGCTGGCTGCATGCTCGAGGGGCATGCACACGGCCATCATCGAAGCGAGGCCTAAGCTTTTCAAGACACGCTACTTGCTGCTATCTAGTCTTGCGAGATTTACTCACCATGATACAGAGGCGTATATGATGCCCCTCGACTTCAATCCGGCCTCCATTAGCCGAAACTTCTTTGCAGGTATGTAGTGGGTCGCCGTACATCATTTCCCTCGACTTCAATCCGATCACCATCGCCCGAAACTTCTTACAGGTATGTACTGGGTCAGCATGAACTCCCACTGGATGGCTGCCGTCAGAGAAGACGGGAAAAAGTTGGTGCTCGTGAACTTCCAGACCTCCCATGAGATTATCCTTCCTCCGTTGGATGATATAGAGTTTTACCATCGCGGCCCAAGTCATCTAGATTACGTCGTCAGTTGGACGCACCTTGTTTTGTAGAAGATTGTAATCTGCCAAGTGCCCACATGACATGCGGGTTACGCAGACTTCAAGCTAATTGCCTTGTTCGACAAGGGACTCGCCTATCATTCCGCCGGTCCCTTCGTTAGCTGGAGACAGCTTAGCTCGCAGTGGATCATCGTCAAAGCTGATACACACTTCTATGATGCTATTGAACACAATGGCATCATCTACGCGATGGACAAAGCAGATGGTACCACGTATTGTTGGGACGACGCGTGTAAGTTGTTTCCTTCTGATGTTAATGATGACGCCATGACACTGTTTGAACTTTTTGTGATGATTGACATATCCATGTTTGAGCAGAATTTGAGTAGAACTATGGCAATGTATTAGAGACGCAGTAAATCAGCTATATTTGGAATGAGTTAATTCATGCAATTGTGACCATGTCATTACAGCCAATTTGTACCCCTGAATAATCAAACAGTTAGGAAGATATTGATATTCTCCTTATTTTATAGCAATCTATATACTACTAAATATGAGTGTGTATCAATGGCCATGTTAGTTTCCTCATTTTCACGATGTAGAAACATGCATCACACTGTTGGTTTCATCTAATCATACATTAGGGAAGTAAATGTGCATATGGAGAACTCTATATTTGGAAATAGTGAAATCCTGTAATGCTTACCATGTGTACATACCTATGTTCGCCCTTCAGCAATCAATGGCTAGAATAATATGCTCACAAAATTTTTGCCCACAGAACATGAGTATATAACAATGCATGGTCTATTAGTTTCCTTGAAGAATTTGTTTGTGACGACAGAACATGATTACATAACATGCATGACATGGTAGTTTCCTGTGAAGAATCGATTGTGAGATAACATGGGTATAACCATGCATGGCACTTCTATATTTTCGAACCCAAAGATACATTCCCTCAGTATTTTCCTCCCAGCCCAACAGGACATATCAATGCTGTTTCTTGCATTATCCTACTCATACTCTGAACAATGCTGATCTTACATTAACAATGCATGTCCTTTTTGATATAATGCAGTGTCCCTATAGTTACTGCCCTTTGTAATCACAACACCTTTGCCAAAAACAAGGAAGCACAACTGGTTCTTCGCTCGATCAGACGACGACAAAAGACTGATGATCATTCGGACACATGAGCCGAAAAAGTTATATTGCAAAAACCCCACTATATGCAAGCACCGTGAAATACGTGAGTATCCGGACTGTCGGTGTAGGAACGACACCTATGGGATCACATGAATCCCTACTACGGTTGCGGGGCGCGGGGTCGTGAGAAGAGCGGATCAAACAGATAGCACACGGTCTCTTTATCCAGGTTCGGGCCGCGAGGATGCGTAAAACCCTACTCCTGCTTTGGTGGTTTGTTTATCTGGTGTTCTTGAACTAGCAATGGGGTGTGAGGAGCTCCAAAAAGCCGAATCCTCCTCCTGGTCGCCTTGGGCCTCCTTTTATAGGGAAAGGGGTTGCCACAGTGGCACACATGAGGTGGAAAGGCATGCTGATGCGAGTCTATCCTCGATTACATGACAAGGCGCCTTAAATGCGCTCTTGCTTAGGTGTCCTTGCTTTATCGGGACGGGGAGAGCCTGACTCGTCCGTCGCCGCTCCCTCTCGTGTTGACACGCCAGACTAGCCAGCCGTGTCCAAGGTGCCATGTAGGCAAAGGCAAATGAGGTGGCGCAATGGTGGGTCTCCACGAAGATCCGCTTGCCGCCACGCAGGTGCCTGCCCAACTGGTTGGGTCAGCAGCTGCATGCGAACGGCGGTGAATGTTTGATTGGCGTGGGCCCGATGGTGGCCCTACGGGTGTCCTTGGCAAGGGCCTCGCTGTAGCCCCGGCAAGGGTCTTGCCGTGGCGTCTGCTGTCATCCCCGGCAAGGCTCTTGCCGGGGGCCTTGTGGTCCTCCTTGGCTGGGATCCCGCCAAGGGTCGTCATCTTCTATAGTGTGTATCTGATCTTGAATGTCTTCACAAAGATCCGCATGCCACCACGGGGATGTCTCCCGAATCCTTGCCTCATGGGGGAAGTGGACTCAAGGGTGATTCGCTCCGTACGTGTGGGACGAGCTGCCACGGCAAGGGTCTTGCCGGATTTGCTAAAACCGCCTCCCGGCAAGGGTCTTGCCGGGGGAGTCCGCTCCGTCCCCTTTGCTCTTTGTTGTCTTGGTCTTGGCATTGTTCTGTTCCTCTCGAGCTTTGGCCTTACCTTGGCTTACCTCCCTTGCCTTGCTCAAGGCGGTGGTGCCCGCGGCTCGCATCGCCTGCAGTGCAGCTTATAGGGGTACAAAAAGTGCACCCCTCTTTTTGTACACCGACAGGAGCCCCCGGGCCTGGGCCACACGTAAGCGCAATCGCGTCGTTGGGCTAGGCCCAAAAATGGTGCGCGGGCAGGCGGGGTGGTTTTTACCGTGGTAAGTTTCTTCGCGCGCTGTGCTTCCCATGCCCCTCGTGCGTGGTTCGGCATGGGGAGGCGTGCGTGACGTGGGCGGCATGCGTGGGGCTGAGCTTTGCGCGCATGCGTCATGTCGTAGTAAAAGGGGGCGGTTCGCGCCTTCCCCATAAACGGAGGGAGGCGTGGAGGCGCGACCCATTTACTGAACGGGGCCGAGGCGTGGTCTTCAAGGCGTCCACTCCCCACGATCACTTGGTGGGGAGAGGTCGCCTCACCCGTCGCCTCGGTGCCGCATGCCTGCCACGTGGTTCTCATGCGCTTGGGGTGGCGAATGGTGGAGGCGGAAAACCGGGCCGTCGCGGGCCGGGGCAGCGGGTCGGTCCCAGTTTTCTGCGCCTTCCGCGTCTTGATTGGCTGAGTGGGGCGGCCGAGCCCCCACCCCATTCCTTTATAAAGAGCGTGGGGGGGGGACGGCGTCCCGCACTCTTCCATTTTCTCCTTCCTTCAGCTTCTGTCCCCCCCCTCCGTTCGCCATGGAGAGAGGGAATCCTGGCTCTTCAACGGTGGCGGCAAGGGTCGCCGCTCGACAACGCGTCCTTCCTTCTCCTGCACCTGTGGTGGCAGAGCCAGCCGCGAGGGGAAGGGGGAGGGGGCGAGGCCGTGGGCGAGGCGGAGGCGCCGGGAAGAGGAGGATGGGCGGCGCGCTGGTCTCGCCCGCCTCAGGTTCCCGCCCCATGGAGGGCCATGTTGGGGATGATCCTTGCGAAGTTCTTCGTCAAGCTGCGCCGCCGCTGTCGCTTTCGTCTCCCGACTCCATTCATGAGCGAGATGGAGCTGGATCCGCCGAGTCATTGCAGCTGCACATGAGGGGCTGTTGATCAGCGGCACGCGAGTTCGCTACGACTTCCCAGCCCCTCATGTGATGTATCTTTGTCGAGGATGGAAGACGTTCGCTCATATCCACCGCTTGACGGCGGGGCTCACTCTCCATTTCAAGCTGATGGAGGGCGGCGTCCTCTCCATCAAGGTCTTCGGGTGCTTCGGGACTCGGGCAAGGTGCTGCGTGGAGAGCTCTTCTGATAGCGAAGGCTCCTCCTCGAGCGGGAGTGGCGAGGAGGACAGCGGCAGCAACGACGAGGGTAGCAGGCGGCAGGATGACGGGTCCGACTAGGTGTCGGGCACCGCTCCGTGCGGCACCGACGATCCCATCATCCGTGTCGCCGGCTTCCTGAACTTCTCAGGGTCGTCTCCTTGGGCGGCTGGCATTGGGAGGCTGCAGAATAGGAAGAGGGCGGGCGACAAGGCCATCAAATCGGAGTACGCGGGCACCGACGCCTCGACAAGCGTCGACGCCCCGCCGCCTCGCCTTCGAAGTTCTCGCTTCCGGCGCCGCCATCACCATCCAGCCTTCGGACGGCCACCGAGATGTTCTCTTGGTGCCTCCTGCCACCCGTAGCTTGCCTAGGCACCCCTTTTGCCCTTTTCGCCTCCTTGACCTGCCTCCTGAGGAGAGGGACAAGAAAGGGGTTACGGGCACCTTATCTTTTTTTAGTTTGTAAGCCTTTGGGCCTTAGCTGAATTTAAAACTTGTAATCCCATCATTCATGTTTTTCATTCCCCATGGACTATATCTGAATGGAATGTTTTTAATGAAAAAGGGATGCTTGCCGGGTCATTTGTTTGCGGGTAGAACCCACGACAAGGAGTAAATCCTTGATATCTCTAAGATAAACATTTTCTTGCCCGGCAATAGGCCCTGCCGTCTTCCCACTTCGCTCGACCTTTCTCACGCTTTTGGCAGAGGCAGGGATGAGGTGGGTTCAGGCTCCTCGTTTCATCCTTTTGCTGCCGCGACTACGACCAAACCTGGCCCCAGGAACGAGCCCTAGGGCCTAGAGTTTTAGGGGAGCACGGTAGCTTTGGGAAGAAGCGAGGTTTCACATATCTCACCCATAAGGGAGTGCATGATAAGGGATGAAGAACTTATCTGAATCAGAGCCCCGGCAACTCGTTTGCCGTGGGTGAGTCTTTTTGCACTTGCAGCCCCGCAATCTCGGGCTTGCCGGGTTTAAATGTCGATCTGCCCTCTCCTCTTTTTTCGCCCTCGTGTGATCCGCAAGGATATCTGTGAGTCCCGCAAACCGTAGAAGACAAAAGAACGGCAAAGAGACGCACACTCGACCTCTAAGCTCGGGTTAGTCGCTGCTAAGCACTATCAACCCTAACCAAGGACGAGACTCGACCTAGCATGCATGCTATAACTTAGGGCGCCAATATTTCATTTATTTATGCTCGTGGTCCGCTACCGCTTTGTACAAAGGGTTACATGCATCATCGGCAATGCTTGTACAAAAGGTGGCTTGTCGGGGCGGTAAGTCGCGCCACGGTAAAACTTGCGAAGATGCTCAATGTTCCAGAGTTACTCACGGAACGGCATCTTCGGTCTCCGTATGGATCGCGCCGGCCCGGTGACTCAGACACCCGATAAGGGCCTTCCCACTTTGGCGCCAACTTGTTGGAATTCTTGGCCGATTGAATGCGCCAAGGACAAGGTCGCCTTCCTCAAGGCTTCGGCATGAACCTTGCGGCTATGGTAGCGGCGCAAGGCTTGCCGGTAGCATGCTGCTCACAGCCCACCAAGACGATCTTCCTAAAGGAGCATCAAGGCCATCTTGCCGCAGTTGCTCTTGCTCAAGCTCGCTATAGCGAGAACTCGAGGTGACCCGATATGAGTTCAGGGGGAGAACTGCTTCGCCAGATACCAGTGGGAAAAGGTGTCCGGCCGGTGGCTCGATTTGGCGCCGTCCCGATCGACCAAAGAATCGCCAAGAACTCATCAATCCAGCGCCTTCCACTCTTGTGCAGCCCGTCAAAGGTCTCGGTCCTTAATCCTCGCAGATTTCAGCATTTGCCCTCTCGGCTTGACCATTGCTTCGCGGGTGAGCAACGGAAGCTAAAATGCATCACGCCGAGGTCTTGGGTATATTGCATGAAGGTGCGGTTAGAACTATGTGCCATTGTCGGTGATAACCCTGTTGGTACGCCAAAATGGCACACTAGTCCCTTGAAGAACTTGACGGCCGATCGAGCTGTGACCTTCCTCACTGCCTCCACCTCCGCCACTTTGTGAACTTGTCGATGGCAACGCATAAGTACTCAAAGCCCCGCAGCAGCTGGGGAAAGGGCCCAATATGTCGAGCCCCCAGACCGAGAAGGGCCAGGAGAGAGGAATGGTTTGAAGGGCTTGAGCTGGCTGATGAAGCTTCTTTGAATGGAACTAACACGCTTCACACCTGGTGACTAGTGTCGTTGCATCCTAGAGGGCGGTGGGCCAGAAGAAGCCTTGCCGAAATGCCTTGCCGGTAAGGGCCCTTGACCCAATGTGGGATCCACATATGCCTCCGTGTATCTCTGCCAACAGCTCCAGTCCTTCCTCTCGAGGGATTCGCTTCAATTTCACACTGTTCAGCCTCTTTATGTACAGAACGTCATCGACGAACTGGTACATGGTAGAGCGACGGGCTACTTTTTCCGCTTCTTGCTGCTCCTCAGGAAGTTCCCCTGTTTGGAGGAATCGGGCAGTATGCCGTGCCCACGCTGGAGCCTGGGGCTCGACGGCGAGGACTAAAGGCATCTCCTCTGCTATAGGAGCGG
Source organism: Aegilops longissima (assembly GCA_021605205.1). NCBI lineage: Eukaryota > Viridiplantae > Streptophyta > Magnoliopsida > Poales > Poaceae > Aegilops > Aegilops longissima. The sequence continues at coordinate 653,028,070 of CM038677.1, read as the reverse complement.
CTGCCTCGATGGCAAGAGCTTGACGCCCGCTGGAGCCGGGCCGTCCCGTGGGAGCCAAAGATCCCGGCAACATCCTTGCCGGCGGCTCCGGGAGCTCAAGGGAAAGTACTTGCCGGGGCCTGATTTCCTCCTCTTATTCTGCTCTGTTCATGGATCAACGGAAGGCTGAGTTAGCTGAAGCACAAAGGTACCTGGATCCACGGGTAGCTTGAGGACAGCGCGTTTCGACAGGTAATCGGCGATATCGTTCTCCGCTCGAGGAACGTGTTCAGCCTGTATACCGTCGAAACGCTCTTCCAGCTTTCTCACTTCATCGATGTAGGCCTTCATCAACGGTCTCGTAATTTTGTTGACTTGCTTGACGACAAGCTGCGAGTCTCCCCGACGATGAGTTTCGATTCCGAGGTCCGCCATGATCCTAAGATCGGCAAGCAGCCCTTCAGACTCGGCCGCATTGTTTGTTGACACCTCCACGGGAAGTGCATCCGGATCACGTGATTTGAGGTGCTCTCCGTGGGCGCGACAAGCAGACGCCAGCCCCGGCGCCTTGTAAGGAGAAAGCTCCATCAAAGTACATGATCCAATCGCAACTTGCCTCTTTGCCGGGAGAGCAGCCTCTTGTGCTTCTTCGTCAGCGCTGCAGTCCATTCTGCAATGAACTCCGCTTAGGACTCGGCTCAATCATCAAGTACTTTCAAACTTGAGGCTAAAGCTGGACAGCTCCAAAGTGTCTATTCCATAATTCTTCCCGCTGCATCCGGATTGTGCAATATCCGCTGCGTGAGGGAAGCGAGTAACGACAAAGTGATCTCGCAGCGTGGAGGTAGTGATGCAGCTTCTCGAGGCCATAAGAAGGCGAAGAGCAGTTTCTGCGACGCCGAGTACCTTGATCTAGCCCCTGCAGGAGGGAACTAACAAAGTAGACCGGTGCTGCATCATTTTCTTCTTCGCGGCACTCCCACCGGCTGTGTCGCTCTCGTGCATTGGTGGTGTCGGGCTCGCCGCTGCCATCTCCTCGTCGTCAACCTCTCTCTCAAGGCCACTCAGCAGCGCACGACCACTCGGTCCGCTGTCGCTGTATAGCAAAAAGGTTCCTGTGGCCTAGGCGCAACTAGTATTGGCGCGAAGAGAGGTATTTCTTCAAACCTTGCAATGCTGCTTCAAGCCGGCATCCACTCCATTGGGCCCGCTTTTTCGGGATCTTGAAAACGGGAGGGCGCTTTCGGCATTTGAAATGAACTCGCCCATGGCGGCGACGCAACCAGCAAGCCGACGCACATCCTTGATTCGCTTGGGTGCTTCAATCTGCTCTATAGCTTTGATTTTGTCCGGATTGGCCTCTATCCCACGATGTGACACCAAGAACCCGAGAAGCTTGCCGGACGGGATGCCAAAACCACACTTCTCAGGGTTCAGCTTGAGATTGATCTTGCGCAGGTTTGCAAATGTTTCTTGCAAATCTGGTATGAGGGTTGCCATGTCCTTGGTTTTGACCACTATGTCATCCATATAAGCTTCCATATTTCTATGGAGCTGGGGTTCAAAACCAATCTAGACCGCCCTTGCAAATGTTGAACCTGCACTCTTCAACCCGAAAGGCATCCGCATGAAACAATACGTACCACATGGGGTGATGAATGTTGTTTTCTCTTCGTCTTCTCTTGTCATGAAGATCTGGTGGTAGCCGGAGTAGGCGTCGAGGAATGATAGCAGATCACACCCTGCCGTGGAGTCAACAATCTGATCGATGCGCGGCAACGGGAAGGGGTCTTTAGGGCAAGCCTTATTGATATCTGTGTAATCAATACACAGCTCCACTTCCCATTTGCCTTGCGCACCATGACCGGATTGGCCAACCACGTTGGATGGAGCACTCCTCTTACCAAACCCGATGCTTCCAGTTTCCGGATCTCTTCTGTGATGAACTCTTGTCGTTCCAAAGCTTGCTTTCTGACCTTCTGCTTGACGGGCCGCGCATGAGGGCAGACAGCAAGGTGGTGCTCAATCACCTCCACAGGAACACCGGGATGTCGAAGCTTGCCATGCAAACACATCAACATTCTCCTACAGTGAAGGTGATGAGCGCCTTCCTATTTGTCGTCAAGGGTGGAGCTTATGGTAAAAGCTCCTCCCTGTGCCATCCTCATTGATGTAAACCTTCTTGGTTCCCGCGGTATGGCCCGGGCTTTGTTTCCGCGGTGGAGCTCTCGCACGCCCTCGACGGCAGCGCTTACACTCAAGAGGTGCACTTGCCGGAGTGGGTGTCTGAGGTCTCACTGGTCTTCTTCTTCTTCTTCCCTCCCGGGGGCCCAGTGGCAGGACCAAGTGCCCTAGCGGCGGTAGCTGCCTGCAATCGCTTGCTTGGTATAGTTGGTCAGCGCAAATCAGCGATCTTTCTTGTCGGAGGGGATGGTGATGATCGCCACAGTCCCGGCATCTTCGGGTGTTGTAGGCGAGTGTGACACCGCCATGAACTTGGCCAGAGCTGGGCGGCCAAGGATCCTGCTAGGGCAAGGGATCTTGGCAACATCGAACACAATCCTCTCCGCCCCGAAGTTCAGGTCGCTTCTAAAAGTCACGGCAGCGTAATCTTTCCCTTGGGTTGGCTTCTTCCCGGTTGACCCTCAAACGCGTCTGCCTCTCTTGAGGTCTCCATCAGAATCTGCAGCCGATCACGGCAAAGAGATCAAGTTCAGACCGCCCCGCCATCGACTAGCATCTTCGTCACCTTGAGGTTGCGTATTGTTGGTGAAACCAACAATGGCAAGCACCCGACCGCAGTAGTGCGATCATGGTGGTCCTAGTGTCAAAAATGATAGGTGTGCAGGACCACTTCAGCGGCCTTTGGGCATCAAACGATGGCTCGGCCGCTGTAATCTCTCACGCCCACTGTTTAAGCCGGCGGTGAGAAGTATGCAGCGAGGCGCCGCCGTCGACGCACATGACCTCTGTAGCTTTCTGAAACTCTTGGTCGCCAGATTCGTCGTCCTCTTCGTGATCGTCGTCTTCTGGCTTTCTGTCACGGCCCCGGGCGGGCCTCTCTTGTTGCTTATCCTTGCCGCGACGGCCCGCCTCGGCCGCCACGCTTCTTGCCGGACCCCTCGGCACCGTTCGGGCCCTTCTCCTTGTCCCGCCTCTCATACTCAGCCCTCGCTTCTCAACGAGGAGCTCAACCTGTCGGCAGTCCCGGAGAGCATGGCCTTTGGTGCGATGGATCTTGCAAGATCGCTTGTCGGAGTTTCGCTTCTCGGCAGCCGCCAAGGCCCGCAGAAGCGACACATCTGCAACCTCCTTTCCGGGTCGTCGCCTTGGTTTTCTTGGTGGAGCCGAGTCATCAGATCCTCGACGGCAAGCACGGCTTTTCCTTTGCGCTTCTGTTGCTGGCGCCGACCTTTCTTCGCCGGGCGGCAATATCCTCATCTCGAGGAGTCGGTTTCCACGCCGCATCTTTGCGGGTACTTCCTTCCTCTTCAGCTCAGCACATTTGTCGCTGAAGAACATAGAGTTCGCTACATCACCACCTTGTTCATTGCCAGCTCTTCACAAGATCTTGCGATTACGCATGTTCGATGGAACGCCGATGATGGCGGCAGGTGAACATCGTGGGATATTGTAATGCACCAGCTGAACCTCTCAGATATACTTATGGAGACTCTCGATCCCTTCGGGAATGACGTGCAGGTCGCTTGCTTGGCCATGGGCTTGGTGGCTTCAAAGAAGGTGCCCACGAACTCATGGCACAAATCCACCAGAGGAAATAGAGTCGACCGCAAGTGCATCAACCATGACATGGCGTTGGGTTTAAGAGCCAAAGGAAAGTAATTCGCAAGCACCTTATCGCCGCAGGCTCGCCGCTTGCATCGCGATGGTGTAGACGCCGAGGAACTTCGGACGGGTGGGTCTTGCCATCGCATTTTCGCCCACGCCGGGTTTGAAGGTGCGATGAGGGGCCACTGAACTGCCGCAGCTCACAGGTAAAAGCCGGATAGCCTACCTCGTAAGTTAGGCCTCCAGGGCTCCCCGGTGCCGGGTGGCTCACAGCAGGCCCTGCTCGCCTGTCTGATAGTGGTTCGAGCGTCTTCATGTTCTCGTTCCCGAAGAACTTGGCGCTGGTCACAGTGGGCCCGCTGGTCGGACGATGCTACGGAGATCTCGTCGCCTGTAACGCCGCGACGGGCTGGCATCCAGCGGTATCCGAGGCGAGGAGGGGCGAGTGCCCGTGGTTGCGGGCGCCGCCGCTCTCCCGCCATCGGTGAGTGGGACTCCGTCGAGCATCGACCGGGGCTCCACCGACTCGGTTCGTCTTTGTTGGCCACCGCAACAAGGCTTCGGATAGTGGTTTCCATTCGCCGAAGTTTCCCGTAGGGGAGGAAAATCGAGAGCAAAGCTGCGCAGCGCCCCGTGGCTTCTGCTGGCGTTGGTGGCAGCGAAACCTGCACGGATCGCGACGCGCTCGACTTCCGACCATGTCGGCGAGCTCTATCACGACCCCGCGGTCGCATGCCATCTTCACCAGCGCCTCGTCGAGCGGGCAGGTCTTCTAAATCCCGGGAGTGGTGCTCGGGGCTCTTTCCGCGGCGACGCCCGGGGTCCACGGCGTGATTATGCCGTTCATCGCGCGCCGCTCGAGAAGAGCGCGCTGTCGGCGCCGGCGTGGGAGTCTTGGAAGCCCTCGCCGCTTCGCGAAAGCGGTGGCAGCAATCTTGAAGGCCCGCCCACCAGCGGAGAGCCCGGATCCGCTTTTGATTTGGCAGCGGCGCCCATTGCCAAAGACGAACATCGCCGCCTCCCAAACTTCGGCTGTTGGGACGGTGTTGGTGTTCGCGAACAGCGCCCCGGGTCCTTTCTGCGACCGGTCCGCTGCTCGCCCGCGTCGGGACGGGATGTCCGGCTTCCAATGGGCCAACCGCCACCGTCATCTTCTTCTTGGGCGCCATGACAGTGAAGAAGCGTCGAACTAACTGCTAGAGCTGATTCTCACCACTGCGCGCCCCTACTTGGCGCGCCAAAGATGTCGGTATAGGAACGATACCTATGGGATCACATGAATCCCTACTACGGTTGCAGGGCGCGGGGTCGTGAGAAGAGCGGATCAAACAGATAGCACACGGTCTCTTTATCCAGGTTCGGGCCCCGAGGATGTGTAAAACCCTACTCATGCTTTGGTGGTTTGTTTATCTGGTGTTCTTGAACTAGCAATGGGGCGTGAGGAGCTCCAAAAAGCCGAATCCTCCTCCTGGTCGCCTTGGGCCTCCTTTTATAGGGAAAGGGGTTGCCACAAAGGGCACACAGAGGTGGAAAGGGCTCTGATGATGCGAGTCTATCCTCTCGATTACATGACAAGGCACCTTAAATGCGCCTTGCTTAGGTGTCCTTGCTTTATCGGGGACGGGAGAGCCCTGTCTCGTCTGTCGCCGCTCCCTCTCGTGTTGACACGCGCCCGGCCAGCGGTGCCATGGTGCCATGTAGGCGAGCAGCCACCGAGGTGGCGCGCAATGGTGGGTCTCCACGAAGATCCGCTTGCCGCCACGCAGGTGTCTGCCCAACTGGTTGGGTCGGCAGCTGCATGCGAATGGCGGTGAAGGTTTAATTGGCGTGGGCCCGATGGTGGCCCTACGGGTGTCCTTGGCAAGGGCCTCGCCGTAGCCCCGGCAAGGGTCTTGCCGTGGCATCTGCTGTCATCCCCGGCAAGGCTCTTGCCGGGGGCCTTGTAGTCCTCCTTGGCTGGGATCCTGCCAAGGGTCGTCATCTTCTATAGTGTGTATCTGATCTTGAATGTCTTCACAAAGATCTGCATGCCACCACGGGGATGTCTCCCGAATCCTTGCCTCATGGGGGCAGTGGACTCAAGGGTGATTCGCTCCGTAGGTGTGGGACGAGCTGCCACGGCAAGGGTCTTGCCGGGTTTGCTAAAACCGCCTCCCGGCAAGGGTCTTGCCGGGGGAGTCCGCTCCGTCCCCTTTGCTCTTTGTGGTCTTGGTCTTGGCGTTGTTCTGTTCCTCTCGAGCTTTGGCCTTACCTTGGCTTACCTCCCTTGCCTTGCTCAAGGTCGGTGGTGCTCATGGCTCGACTGCCCCTGCAGACATTGTTATAGGGGTACAAAAAGTGCACCCCTCTTTTTGTACACCGACACGGACAGTGGCTGTTACGTCTATGAGCATGATACCAGCTTGTTGGGGCCTTCAGGATTTTTGAGTTGGAGGCGGGTAAACAGCCTTGGTTCCCACTCTCTATTTCTCGGACTCAATTATCCAATTAACCAGGAGATCGCCGTTGGCAAGGACCTTGATGGCAGAGAGGCTCTGTTTGCTATGGAAAGTTGTGTCTACACGACGAGCCCTAGGAGTTCGGGAGCAAACTCCCCTGATTGTCAATTATACAGCCTACATCAAAAGAAGGTGAGAATGACAAAGGCATCTAGATTAACTTTGATCCTTGGATGTTCTAGTCCGACAGGCAGTGATGTGGTTCAAGCCTTCAGGTTGATAGGTAATTGGGCTGTTCCGTCGAAATGGTGGAGTACTGGTGTCTCCGGATCACTGGTGGCTGAACAGGGGCTGCAAATTATGATGGTGTTGGATCATCCCGCTTCGAATGACTTGTTGTCTTTGCTGCTTGTTCTGGATGGGTAGTTCTCTGTTTTGTTATGCATATTCCTTGTCATTTGGTCATCCTCGTCTATGTCACTCTTACTATGTAATAGTTGCCTCTATTTATAATGTCATTATCGTCTAGATCACGAGAGTCTGAGCGCTGCAGATGGGTGCGTTTTGGTGGTGTAGCAAGACTTCTTATGAACCATATATCATGTCTTGCTGTTTATGTCAGTAGTAGTCACTAGTTAGTGTTTTAATGTTGTATATATCGTTGTTTCGAACTGTTTATTGTCTCGAACTGTTGGTGGGCTAAATGAGGGCATCACCATTCTCCAGTGTTCAGAGTATATCTCCTTTTTTCAAGTTATAATTTGAGCTCAGTGTCTTTTCGATGATGTACACTTGTTTGGGCCAGTGAGGTGTCATTTAATATGGGCCGAGTAGTAACGCAATGCCAAATAGGTCAATTATGACTCTCAGGCCGGGCTCTCAAAAGATCCTAAAAAAAGGCCGGGCTCCCAAAAAAGAAAGAATAGGGACTCTTAGGCCAACATGTGGGCGCCACCGGTGTTTTTGTGCGCTTGCGCGCCAAGAGCATATTGGCGCGTGTTCAAAATTCATGCTACCTTTTCATCCCCAATCTCCCGCCCCACCTCTAGAATCTTGATTCCTACTCCAGTTCCCCCAAATCCCCCTCATGTACTCCCTGTACTCAAGCGCACTATCATGTTGCCGGTCAACGCGGATCTCCGAGCCGGAGATCCTGAGGTCCGTCCTGCCTTCGGGTGCTGCGTGCTGTCCCTCAACAGTGCCATGGCGGCGCTTGACGACCAGTTTGCCGGCAAAGTGCTGATGGTAACTGAGGGAGTCCTGGATTAGGGGGTCTCCGGACAGCCGGACTATATCCTTTGGCCGGACTGTTGGACTATGAAGATACAAGATTGAAGACTTCGTCCTGTGTCTGGATGGGACTCTCCTTGGTGTGGAAGGCAAGCTTGGCAATACGGATATGTAGATCTCCTCCCTTGTTGTGTAACCCTAGCCCCCTCCGGTGTCTATATAAACCGGAGGGTTTAGTCCGTAGTACAACAACAATCATACCATAGGGTAGCTTCTAGGGTTTAACCTCTACGATCTCGTGGTAGATCAACTCTTGTAATACTCATATCATCAAGATCAATCAAGCAAGAAGTAGGATATTACCTCCATCGAGAGGGCCCGAACCTAGGTAAACATCGTGCCCCCCGCCTCCTGTTGCCATCCACCTTAGACGCACAGTTCGGGACCCCCTACTCGAGATCCGCCGGTTTTGACACCGACATTGGTGCTTTCATTGAGAGTTCCACTGTGCCGTCATCGTAAGGAAGGATGGCTCGTATCGTTGTCAGGGACAACATCACCTCTGGGGGGGCCCTGGCTGTAGGCCAAACTCTCCGACTACGCGGCTTCGTCATGACCGCCCGTTCGGCCGCTGTGCCGATGATGACTTCTCGGGTCATCGAAAACAGCCTCCACATCGGCTCGGAGCTTACCGAGCGGATGAACCCAATGGAGCTCTCCTCTTTGAAAGAGCTCTTGGATCGCATCGCCGCTTTGGGAGTCTCTACGGACTATGATCGGATTGGGCTTAAACCCGGCCAAAGGGAGATTAACTCTCCGCCGGTCACCCATAAGATAGCGGTGGTGGAGGAGCAATGCGGCGATTGTTCCTCTATCTTGAGGACAAGATACGTCTGGATTCCCGAGCTCTCCGAGCCGGATACCTGTTGAAAGAACATGCGGTGCCCCCATGTTTGGTTTTGGTAATTGATGACAATCTCTATGGACTAATGGTTGCCTTGAGTTTATTTGAAGGTTTTGTCCATAGGCTTTTCTTAGAGTACATGTGTTGGTTTCAAGGAGAGTTTGTGTCGACCAAGGTGCTATTCAAGGAATTATCCAAAGATTGGTCATTTGAGAGTTGAGCTTATTGTAAGCATGTCTTGAAGAAGAAGATTGTTTGATCATTCATGTTTACCTTCAAGACATCATCCAAATGAAGAGAGTTGGAAAGAATCAAGGTTGATCAAGACTAAGTCAAGAGTGAATCAAGTTGATCAACACACAAAGCGTACAAGATGTCTGAGAGGGATCAAGTGATCCCATGGTATGGTAAGCATTGTCCATTACGCTTTGTGTACTAACCCATGGTCTTCGTGAGAGTTCTTTGTGGGGTTAGGTTGCGGTGTGCAAATTCAAGTGAAGCATCACGAAGAGATCAAATGCTTGAAGCTTGCCGTCCATTCTGGTGACAATGGACTTGTGAGATGTGCGGAAGAGTGGCTCACCCATAGTGGAGTATGGGGGAGCAATCAACTAGTCTTCATCGAGACAACGCAATCAAGAAAGGTGGTCCAACTTGAGGGAGTCAAGATCGTCATCGTCTAGCTCAAGTGGACCATGTGCAAGGCAAAGGTTTGCCCTTGATAGGTTTTCTATTTTACCGGTCTCATGATGGTAGTTGGGAGACCAGGTTATAGGATCGATTGCCGTACTATCAAGGGGGGCTCTCGATGAGTAGCTTGATCGTATCATTCGTAGAGAGCTCAAACCATTGCATCCTTGCATCATCTTTTATGGTTCTTGTTTGGTTCTTCTCCTTGTGAGATTTGGAGCTTATGGTCATTTTTTATGACAAGCTCGAGCTCATCGAAAACGGAGTTCACATGCATCTTCTATGATGTTTTCGATGTTGGAGGATATGCCGTTTCTTCTCTGTTGGAGGTTTCACTCCTTTGTTTGTTAGGCATACCTCCTCTGCCTCTTCTTACTATATCGTTGTCTTGTTTCCAACAAGCTTGAGTTTGCTCAATTCGGAGCTCATTTGTTGAAGGTATGGCAGTTCTGGTTTTATTGTTTCCCTCTGATGTCTTCTCTACAAAATGAAGGACTCCTAGTGTTGCTAATCTGGGGCATGCGGTAGTACTGCTCTCCGGAGCGGTAGTACCGCAGGCCCTTGCGTTAGTACCGCAATCCACCGCGGTAGTACCGCTCTGTGGGAGCGGTAGTACCGTGGCCTCAGGCCAGGCGCAGCTACTCGAGCGGTAGTAGGGGCGGATGTAATTTTTTACATCCGTGCCCTCTGCTGATAATACCGAAATGCGGTAGCGCGTAGTACCGTGGGCTCGCCAGCTTAGCAGCATGAGTGGAAGTAGGGCGGATGTAATTTTACATCCGCGCCCTACGCTGTAGTACCGCTCTTCGTGTCGGTAGTACTGCGTGCGGATTTTTGCGCAGGTCCTCCCTCGGCGGAAGTAGGTACGAAGTAATTTTTACTTCCGTGCTTTCTCTGCGACTAGTGTTGCCTGCCTTACGGTAGTACCAGAGGCTGCAGTAGTACCGCTCCAGCGGTTCTACCGTTCGTTGCCTGTGCAACAGCCTTCATCTGGCGATGCACTTCCGTAGTACCGCAACCTGCAGCGGTAGTACCGCTGACCGACATGATAGTACCGCAGTCTCCGTCTTGATAGTACCGGCGTCGTCTGAGCTGAGTGAGGGATAACGGTTGGTTTTTCTCCCCACCTATAAAGGGGTCTTCTTCCCCCTTGAGACCTAATCCTTTGAGCTCATGTTCTTCCCCATTGTTGACCTTCTTGAGCTTGCTAACTCTCAATCCCTCCATGGATTCTTGCTAGTTTTTAGGGAAAGAGAGGAGATCTAGATCCACATTTCCACCAATCACTTTCTCCTCTATGTGAGGGGAACCCCTTGGATCTAGATCTTGGAGTTCTTGGTGTTCTCCTTCTTGTTCTTCCTCTCATTTTCTTCCCTAGCATTAGTTGCTTCAGTGGGATTTGAGAGAGAAGGACTTAGGCACTCCGTGTGCCCTTGCCATTGCATTTGGTGCATCGGTTTGAGTTCTCCACGGTGATACGTGGAAGTTACAAGTTGAGAAGCTTATTACTCTTGGGTGCTTGGTGCCCTTGAGCTTGTTCCTCTTGGGTGCTTGGGCGCCCTAGACGGTTGGTGGTGTTCGGAGCTCAATCATTGTGGTGTAAAGCTCCGGGCAAGCGTCGGGGTCTCCAATTAGGTTGTGGAGATCGCCCCGAGCAATTTGACGGGTACCGGTGACCGCCCCCAAGGGTTGCCAAAGTGTACGGGTTCGGTGACCGCCCCCAAGGGTTGCCATTTGTATGGTTTCGGTGACCGCCCTCAAGGGTCCCTTAGTGGAATCACGGCATCTTGCATTGTGCGGGGGCATGAGGAGATTACGATGGCCCTAGTGGCTTCTTGGGGAGCATTGTGCCTCCACACCGCTCCAAACGGAGATATACATCCGCAAGGGTGTGAACTTCGGGATACATCGTCTTCTCCGCGTGCCTCGGTTATCTCTTATCCGAGCCCTTTACTTATGCACTTTACTTTGTGATAGCCATATTGTTTCTTGTCATATATCTTGCTATCACCTAAGTAGTTTTTCTTGCTTAGCATAAGTTGTTGGTGCACATAGGTGAGCCTAGTTGTTGTAGGTTTTTTGCTTGACAAATTAACCGCTAGGTTTATTCCGCATGTGTTCAAGCCTCAACCGTAATTATTTTAAAGCGCCTATTCACCCCTCCCCCTCTAGGCGACATCCACGATCTTTCACCTCTCTACGGGAGGACATCGCCCAAACCCTGAACCTAGAATCAGGCAACAGGCCAGACCCACTGGGCAACAAACCGGAGCCCGAACTTTCAAGATCGGAAACTCCTCCTCCCCTGGGTCTCAAACCGGGTCAAGGTCCGGACTTAAATCCACCCATCCACCTAGATATAAACGATCTTTCCCACATTAGGCAAGAGCCCCAGGAGACAGTACATCACTACTGGGCCAGATTCCTCCTTGTAATGAACAAGGTCAAGGACTGTCGCGAGGAAGACGTAATTTCATTCTTTTGCAATAATTGCACGGACAAGGGAATCCTCAACGCCATAAGTCACCGCGACATAACATGCTTCACAGACTTGGCGGCCATAGTATGGAAGTACTGTGCGATGGAAAGCGCCTGGAAAACCCGAACAAAATTTTGGGATAATCCGGCTCTGACAAAACCCCCAGTCTGAATTAAAAGGGTGCACTCTCATAAGTCGCCCGACTCAATTACAAAGAAGCAAAATCCCACTACAGGGCGTGGAACCATATTGGAGGGATGGCTTAACGGGCCCTGCAAAATTCACAGTACAGCGGATACCATACCAACACACAGCCTTAGATCATGTTGGCTACTCCGGCAGGTGGCCAAGAGCGGTGAGGATCTCCTCATTCAAAACACCGCAGAGCACCGTCCCGTGGATAACAATACAGTATTGACAGTCTTCAAGACCTTCGCCTCAAAAAATAGGCGTAAGCGAGCACTCCGCAGCCTTGCCGAAGTCTACCACGTGGCAACAATAAATCCATGGAGCGACACGGCTATCACCTTCAATGCCAGTGACGAACCTAAATTCTGAACAATCCGAGCACCAGTCGCCTTGGTCCTCAGTCCAATTGTGGACGGCTTTCGGCTTACTAAAGTACTCATGGACAGCAGCAGCGGATTAAACCTCATTTATGAGGAGAATCTTCAGAAAATGGAAATAGACAGAAACCACATTGAGTAATGCAGCACGACCTTCAGAGGAATCATCCCCAGTCGGGAGGCACGTTGCGCTGGGAAAATCACACTAGATGTGGTATTCGACACTCCGGAGAATTACAGGTCCGAAGAAATTACATTCCAAGTGGCCCTGCTTCAAGGCGGATACCACGCCCTTCTAGGGCGGAGGCATTCACGATCTTCCAAGCCATACCCCATTACGGGTACATGAAGCTCAAAATGCCCGGGCCCAATGGAATCATCACTCTAGCTAGTGATCCGGACACAGCACTCCGCGCCGAAAACAAAACAGCCGCACTAGCTCTCGAGGCGTTATCCGAAGCCCTCGCGGCGGAGGAACTAACTGCGTTGCGCTCCACAGTGGACAGGGACGATGTGATACTCGACAAAAGATCCAAGTCCACCTCTTTTAAACCAGCGGATGAAATAGTCAAATTCCAAGTCCACCCAACGGACCCTACAAAAACAACATCCATCGGGGCACAGTTAAACCCCACTATAGACGCCGCACTACGGGAGTTCCTGCGCGAGAATTGGGACATGTTCGCCTGGCATCCTTCAGACATGCCAGGAGTCCCATGCAGGCTGGCCAAGCATAGCCTTAACATTTTAAAAGGATTCAAGCCGGTCAAGCAGGCTCTTCGGCGTTTCTCTGAACCTAAGCGACAAGCCATGGGAGAGGAGCTAGCCAAGTTACTGGAGGCCGGATTTATTAGAGAAATAAAACATCCGGACTGGCTAGCAAACCTGGTGATGGTACCAAAGAAGGATAAATCCTGGTGCCTATGTGTCAATTTCAAGGACCTTAACAAGGCTTGCCCCAAGGATCCCTTCCCCCTCCCCTGCATCAATCAAATTATCGATGCTACTGCGGGACACGACTCACTGTGTTTCCTCGACGCATACTCCGGCTACCACCAAATTAAGATGGCGGAGTCTGATCAAGCCGCAACGGCATTTATTACTCCGTACGGCCCCTTCTGTTTCAACACAATGCCCTTCGGGCTCAAAAACGCCGGCGCGATGTATCAGCGCATGATTCATACATGTCTGGAAAAATAGATCGGCAAAACAGTGGAGGCATACGTAGACGATGTGGTCGTTAAAACTAGACACGTCGAATCCTTAATAGAAGACTTGAGGCTCATGTTCGACAATCTCCGAACATACGACATCAAGCTCAATCCGGAAAAAATGTGTTTTCGGCGTTCCCGTAGGAAAACTCCTGGGCTTCATCGTCTCCAACAGAGGAATTGAAGCAAATCCGGCTAAAATCCGAGCTCTGTCATAGTTGGCTATCCCAACTGACCTCAAGCAAATCCAGAAGTTAACTGGATGCATGGCGGCATTAAGCTGCTTTATCTCCCGATTAGGAGAAAAGGCATTGCCCCTTTATCGCCTTCTTCGGCGCACCGAACACTTCGAGTGGACGGGCGCGGCCACGACCGGATTGGAAGAAATAAAAGCCATCTTGTCCACCAACCCAATCTTGGCCGCGCCAAGTGTCGGCGAACCAATACTGTTATATATAGCGGCAACGCACCAAGATGCACACAATACAAACAAAAGTTTTGAAAAGACAATTTTTTTGCGGCTGTCGGAAAAACATTAAACAAATGACAGCTCACAATCGTCGCATCTAACGCAGGTATATAATAGGGGTTTGGGCTTCTAATGGTCAATAAATCTTCAAAGTCATCAAACTCTTCGATTCTTGTTCATGTCTTCGATGGCTTCTTCCAATCATGCTTGTCATTCTCAAGTTCTTTTGCCAGATCATCTCTGTTGACGCGAAGTCTCTCATGACATCTTTAATATTCTGGGGTTGCATTACAAACTTCTGTGTTTCAACATCCTTGGCATGAACCATGTTCCTACTATCCTTCAGTTCCTGACAAATCTCCGGTATCTCGAGGTTTTAGCTCCTCCAGCTTGGCTACTTTCAGCTTTTGGGTCCTAATTTCTTCACGAAATGCTTTCTTGTCAAAAATAGCTTCTTGCATATCCATCTTAAACTTCTTGATGTAATACTCCAGATCCTAGTGATACACCGGCTCAGGTTAAAACTTCATCTTGCTGATAGGTGCTTCATCAGCCATCTACCATCCAATCCTTCCATGCATATGCATGCTTAACTCAGCACGGTGACAATAGCATAAGAGGGCTATAACATCATGGATAGCGTGTTTCTGCTCTTCTCATTTCCATGAGCTATCTCTCTATAGTTGATATATCCTGCCTTTAGGGTTTTCCTTGACAGAACTTTGAGTTTTTAAATCTCCATGCTCCGGTCTTTCTCCGATACACCTTGATCTTGGGTATTGACAACTTCCATAGTCTGCCAAGTTCCATAAGGGTAGCCTTCCTAGGTCACACAAATCTGGAAATTCTTCGGAGCCTCCAATTCTCCTAGTCTTCAGAGTCTTCAATAGTTGTAGTTTCCATTATCATAATGTATGGTAAAATCCTCTTCATTCCGAATGGTCTTAGCTGTCCGATATCTTATACATTCTTGGAGTGGTCTCAGCAATCGAATCTTCGAGTGGTCAAAAGGGGGAAAGGGTATAGTCTCACTAAAGGGAATATTTGAGCAAGCTCAGAAGAGAAGAGAGATAAAAGATCTTTTTGAAAAACAAAGTTGTAGAGAAAAATCTTCCTATGGGCTTGCCAGTTTCTAGGGTCACGTCCTACAGTCAACATGTGCTCTGATACCATCTTGTAGCGACCCGTCCCGAATGGATCAAGTCTCTGTGCTTAAGTGTCATCCCTGGATCGGTATGCTGACACACACAATACTCGAGGATTTATAACAGAGGTAAATCACATGTATAAAGTAACGTAAATACTATTACCTCAATCCAAATAGCGGAAGTAACAAGGTTGTGGATTCCCATCAACACCAATGGCAAAGTTGAGTGTAGAAAACATAACCCTAACGTATCACTTACTCATCGTAAGAAATCCTGCAACATGAGACGTTGCAGCCACAAAGGGTCAGTACATTGAATGTACTGGCAAATTCACACCATAGGATAATGAAGAATAAAGGCTATCACTACATGCATATTTGGCTGGTGGAAAAGCTCTATGGTTATAAGGTTTTTGCGAAAAGCCAATTTTTCCCTACTGCAAAGGAATAAATTTTATTTAACTATCATGGTGGTTGTTAAACATTGAGAATGGTTGACAGCATTCTCAATCCCAATTAAAAATATCATCATTAACCCAACAAAATTATTTAAAGTAACATGATGAGATCAACAGGAATATCCAAGAACTAGATACTTAAGACGTCCATAACAGGGGACACGGCTAATCATGATTAGTTTGTACACTCTGCAGAGGTTTGTGCACTTTCCCCCACAAGACTCGATCTCCTCCGTTGGATTTCTCGCACTACAAGGTGTTTGAGAAACGGATGACCGAGACATAGTCTTTCAGAAGTGTTTGCACCTTACAATGGGTAGACCGTACCACCTACATCCCCTACATCTGCTAGTCTACCACTGTAAGAGTTCACACGACTTAATCAACTATGCTAGAGCCCATAATAGCTTGTGGCTGCACACGGAAGTTTCTAGTATGAATAATCTCATGATCCATTTGAGCCTGGGTGGCGGTCCATAAAAAACACAGGCAATCCTGGTCTACCCAGGTGCCTATACAGGCAATCCTGGAATACCCAGGTGCCTCAATCCACCCAGATGTGTGTTTAAGTTGCCACCTTAAGTAAACCATTAATTAACAACCTCACATCTGTCATGAATACTCTCAAAACCCAATCCACGTCTACGAGCATAGCATGGCAGTGTAAGCATAACGTATTAGTAACTCCCAAGGGTTTGATAATAAACAGGTAATAGGTACTACCTCAACTACTTCCCATCCCACAATTTAATTAGATCCTAATCATGCAATGTTTGAGGATTGATCTAATGCAATAAAAACTGGGTAGTAAGAGGTATGATCAAGGTGTGAACTTGCCTGCAATGTTGACGAAGATGGTTCGCACTCAAAACTCTTGATAGTTCTACTCGTCACACTCCGGTCAATCTATCGTAAGCAAGCAATAGTAACCACACATAAGCAATCACTCAAAAGATCGGAAAGAACGAAGAAAACAATTCAGAAAACATCAAAACCAAGCAAATAACTCTTGCAACATAAAACAATTTCTAACAGTACCAAAATTATGTGAATTTGGCCTTATCAGAAAGTTTAGGTCAAGAGCTTCGATTTGCAAAAAGAATCAACTCAAACGGAGTTATAAAACTCAAGTTACGATCAAACGAAGTTCAAATTCAAATCTGATATAATTCAAATTTTAAACTTTAAAAAAACAAGTTTGAGTTGGAATACTGGATAGAGGGGATCATAATGAAGAAGTGGGCGTTGGTTTCGTTGGATTTGGACTAACGACTAAAAAGTTGTGAGTGTTTGAAGTCCAGGGGCTAATCTATAAGAAAGGAATTCACAGATAGGTCCCTGGCCGGAATTAAAAAGAAAAAGAAAAAACCTATCGAGCGAACGCTCGCTACGGAAGCATATGTGACGAAAACCGCTCGCTGCAGAGCTTAATCGAGCGACCGACCGCTACTTAGTGCATACCAGTTCAAAGAAAAAAAACATATCTCGATCGGGTTCTGGGAAATCCGGTAATGAAATCCATGCCAAGCTTATCCCACCTCCATTCGGGTATTGGCATAGGCTATAGTAATCCTGCTGGCTTCTGATACTCTGCCTTTACTCTCTGGCATACATCACCTATGACTACATACTCCGCAATATCCTTCTTCATACCAGTCCACCAGAAACGCTCCTTCAAATCCAAATACATCTTGGTGTTTCCAGGGAGAATCGAGTATGGTGAGTCATGAGCCTCCTGAAGTATTAACTTCCTGATCTCTGCGTTATTGGGTACATGTACACTATCCTCAAACCATAAGGGGTCATGCTCATCCTTACGAAAACCTTTGGCCTTTCTTTTGCTCATCCTCTCTTTTACCTAAGTAATCTCTTTGTCATCCTTCTGAGCTTCACGGATCTTTCTCAACAATGTAGATTGAACTTCCATAGCTGCAACAAAACCTTTGGGAACAATCTCCAATCGAAGTTCCCTGAGATCCTCGGCTAACTCCTTTGGTAATCCCCCACTTATGAGGGTATTCATCCTGGTGTTCTTTATGGTTGTGTCCTATTTCTCCACAAAGCTTGCATGCACTTTCTCCATATCATTTCCATAAGGCTTCAACTTCTGGGACACAAGCCGAGACTTTAGCAGAGTCAACTTAAATTCTTCCCAAACGGTTACTCCTTGCCATCCATTAATGGTTTGTTACATCCTCCACCAGGTAGCAGCACCTCTTTCAAAGAACGGAAGAGCATGCTGGTCCATATCCTTTCTGACTATTGTGTTATTCTACATATGATCTTCCATGTTCTAAATCCATCGGTCTGTCTCCAATTGACTCATTGGTCCAGAAAATACAAGCTCATCTCCATTCGTCCTCTATTGGGTCCATGGGTTTGGGGTGGGACAAGAGAGATAGAGAGGGATGCGGCAGATCTCGACGGATCTCGTCGGCGGCGGCGACGGCGAGATGCGGCAGAGGCGGCGCAAAGCGAGGAGAGAGAGAGGGGTCCGGGGTGCTGGGATTTATAGGAGGGGAGGGGGCCAGGTGGCGTGGAGGAGGGGGCAGAGGAGGCCGGAGGCGGCACGGCGTCCATGGCGGCGCGGCGGCGGACTCGGGAGGAGTCCCGGTCGGGGACGGGAGCGAGGCGGCGCGCTGGGCTTGGCCTTGGCCTGGCAGGAGCTGGGCCGGCCCAGTCGGCGAGAGGAGAAGGTTAAAAAAAACATTTTGCAGACAGTAAATAAATAAAGGCAAATAAACTAAAAATATAACATAGGCATATTATATATCAAAATTTTCAGAAAACGATTTTCTACAAGGTGAACATTTTCCTAACGTCAAATAAAATCCACACAATTTTAAATAAATCAAAGAGTGCTACTGCTCTAGTAAAAACCAGAAAAATCATTTCAAAAATTCCAAAATTAATTCAATTTTATTTCTCTCAATTTTCGGACGTAGGAATCATGTTACCCTATTTTCCATATATTTTATTTTTGGAGAAAAATAATTTGAATAAAACTCAAATAACTCCAAATTGAAAATAAATTCAAAAGAACTTTGAATTTAATTCTTTGAAACTTCCAACTCATATTTCATATAATTTGAAGAAGTCATTTTATCTTCTCTCGTGAAAATCATTGAGTTGCATAAAGTTTCAGAATTTGAAATATTTTCAAATGAAATTCAAATATTTTCAACACCCCTTGTCATTTAAATAAATGGAAGAGGTCATGTCATCTTCTCTCCAGGGTTTTTGATGAAAAGTATTTGAATTCACGGAGAGCATAAATGCTAAAATGAAACAATCAAATCAGACAACAATCAAACAAACAACCAAATCTATCTATTTATTATAACATTCCAAAATTTAGAATTTTGGGATGTAACGCCGCAGCCCGGGCCCTTGTAAGCAAGGCCTTCCGTACAGGTTTCTATTGGCCGACGGCTCGGGCAGATGCACAGGATCTGGTCCAACGTTGCATCGGTTGCCAACTTTTTTCAAACCAAAGCCATATGCCGCCTACCGCTCTCCAAACAATCCCAATTACTTGGCCCTTTGCGGTTTGGGGGCTTGATATGGTCGGACCCCTCAAAGGGGGAACCCATAAGAAAAAATACTTACTGGTCATGGTGGATAAATTCACCAAATGGATAGAAGCCAAACCCGTTAAAACGGCTGAATCTGGACCGGTGATAGACTTCATATCTGGGGTTGTACACCGTTGTGGCATCCCCCACAGCATCATCACTGACAACGACACGAACTTTACAGCCAACGAGGTAAAACTTTGATGCAGCAACATGGGCATCAAGCTCAATTATGCTTCTGTATATCACCCGCAAACTAACGGTCAAGTCGAGCGAGCAAATGGTCTTATCATGAGCGGCATCAAACCCAGATTAGTGCGGTCCTTAAAGGAGTCAAACACGCACTGGGTAGAGGAGCTCGACTCCGTACTATGGGGGCTGCAGACCACGCCGAATCGCACTACCGGATACACACCGTTTTTCATAGTGTACGACGTAGAGGCGGTTCTGCCCTGCGACATAATTCATGACTCACCTCGAGTGCGCATGTATGAAGAAAAAGAGGCCGAGCTCGATTGGCAGGACAATTTGGACGCCCTGGAGGAGGAGCGTGAAGTGGCAAAAGCCCGTTCCACATTCTATCAGCAACAGGCTCGAAGGTATCAAAGCAGAGAAGTACGTGCCAAAACCTATAACGTTGGTGAACTAGTTCTACGCCTGCCGGAGAAGAAAAAGAACAAGCTCAAGCCCAAATGGGAAGGTCCCTTCATTATTGACCAGGTACTGACCGGTGGAGCGTACCGTCTGTGGGATGCATCGGACAATCGACTCGAGCCAAACCCATGGAACGCAGCCAGACTCCGAAGATTCTACGCCTAGTGCCGGACTCTATGTTTGTCTCCTTACCCCCGTCCATTTTTTGCATATCTGTTATCTGTCTTTTCTCTCTTTATTTCTTCTTTTTCCTTCTTCTCAAGGCCTTAAAAGGCTAACTTGTGTCTTGACTACACAATCTTGACGCGCTAACCGCGCTCATTATACCTGGGGGCTTCGTATACAGAAGCTTAATATAACTATTTTTATGGGCTTTATGCCTCGCACATGTGTTATTCTTCCACATGTACCTTTTTTCGCCATTATATGCATCGATATGACTTAAGTTTTGGCCAAGCTGGGTTGCCTGGCTCTTGTGTTTATGCCCTACATTCCCGTTAATTCGGCTAGGGCATAAGGGGAGCACCTCTGCGATTGTTTACTGCCGGGTCAGCCCGATGTGTACCTTAGAATGGGTGAAGCCGAAAGCTAGCGTTCTTAAGGGAATATTCGGTCGGTGAACAAAAGATGACTTTTCTTTATTTTTGATACACGCCCCCAGATGTTTATAGCCTGCGTCTCTTTTCACAGTTCGGACATGCACATTAGGGCATGCGCACCCAGGGAAAGGAACCCTTAACGGAACTATTCTCCCTGGAAGATGTTTCTTACTATCCATGTAATATAACATAGCTAGCTGGGTATTTGTCTGTTCAAGCACTTATGACCCCTATGCCTGGTTTCCACGCATACCCGGTTTTACATAACCGAGCGGGTATTCGGATACACTCCGGACTATCGGGTCCAGAGGTCGAAGCGAAAAGGTCCGCCATGACAAATGATTTACAATCCGACTAGGGACATTATATATGTCACTTAAATTACACAGTCACTTAGACTGACTAAATTCTTCTTCTATACCATCCAACAGGCTCTCTAGCCTACAATCCTGTTGGGAATACTTTGCGGCTAATTCTACTTGGTCATACACCAAAACGACGAGGATTTCTTTCCCATCGGGCCCCACAGGTCCGACCTCGGCCATGTGGTTTGGGTCAGCTTTGGTATATCGTGTCTTCACCATGGCCCAGGCTTCCCTTGCACCTTGTCGGCAGGCTGATATCTTCCATAATCGGAAGCGCCGCCGCACTCCCTTGAGCTTCTCTATAAGCTCCCCCATGCCTCCTGGCGGGGAGGCGGGTGGCCACAAGGCTTGGGCAATGCCCTGCATCATCTGTCGAACTTGTTCGTGCAGTTGTGAGAGCTCTGGTAGAAGATCACCCGTCAGCATACCTGCAGACATAACTCTGTTAGCCGACTTCTTCGCCGAACTCTTTCAAAAGTTCGTTCAAGCACTTACTGAAAATGCCACGTCAAATCCGCTTATTCTCCTTCACGGAGTCCGCAAGCTGGGCTCGAACATCTTTCAGTTCCACGCCCAGCTGGATATTGGTGTCTTGGAGATCATTTTTCTCTTGTCTGGCCCGCATAAGCACGCGTTCACCAGCATTTAGCTGTCGATTAGCACATTGCGCATCCCCTGGCACGGCCTCCGAATTCACTCCGGAGTCATCTGCAACATCTATTGTTAGAATTGCATGCATGCCGCATATTATCTGGTACCTGTCATTCTTTACAATGGAAACCAGTGTTACCAGAGGGGGCCTTCTCGGACTCCTTCAACACGGCAACTGCGGCTCGTAGCTGGGCTTTGCACTCTTCCAGCTCTTGAGACAATTGGGTGTTCTTCTCTATAAGAACCTGCACAAATAATGATTCTTAAATCAGCTGTGTCAACTATTTCAAGTCTCAGGGGCTACTGATATACATATAATCATCAGATTTTCTTACCCGTATATCCTTTACATACTGGTCCGTGGCTCTGGCAAGACCATTTTGAGCAGCACGGATGTACGCAACTCCTGAGTTGAAGGCATCAAACGCCTCTTGGGAGAAACAAGCGTCACGGAGTACGGCCCGGCGACGCCTGTGATTCATGGCGCTCTCCACTTCGGAATTTGTAGCGGATAGTCTATCGGCATCCTCTGTAGGAGGAGCATCCGGCGTTCGCCCTGTGTTAGCTTCCGCCTCTATGTCCGGCCCTGGAGCCCGACTGGTGGAGGCGTGATCGGCAACCTCTCCGGATATAGTCGGGCATCAAACTGTCTATTATATTTTAAAAGACGACAACCACGGAGCGAGGTTCTGTATCATACCTCCGCGCTGGCGTCTCAGTCCTAACCGCCTTCCTTTTTAGACTACCCGGCTTCAGTTCCCCTTGTTGGCGAGTCGCTGCGGGTTCGTCATGGCGTCCCGAGGGCCTTCCCTATAAAACACCATATGTGTACGGTAGGTGAAGTGTATAAAAGGGGATCCTTCTCGGAAGTTGGGACTCCGGTTTTTCTTACATGCGATGCAGGGAGTAGCCCCGGATAGTCGGCTATGATGGCCACCATGGAATCATCGCAGCTCAATTGATAGAATGTCATGTCGATCAACTTCACAAATATGTCCGGATCCTCTTCGAGTCCGGGATCGAGGGCTCGGTTAGGTTCCTCCGGTTGTGGAGGTGGGTTGTTGACCTCCCTTACAGCTTTTCGCAACTCCTGCCATGAAATGGCAAGGTGAGTACTTATGACGAAGAATGCGGGAAGGCTGGGAGTAAAAAGTGACAGCTCACCCAGCTTGGAGGGTTGTACATGGAGAATCCATCCCGTGGCTTAATACAGATGAACTCCTCTTCCTCTCCCTGGTACAAATCAGACAGAATTTTTGCAAGAGCAGCAACTGAGTCTGGTCCTTTACGCCCGCAACGGGTGGCATCATCTTCCCCATTAAAGTGCCACATAGGGTGCCCTCGATATTGAAGTGGTTGTACCCCCCCGCATTATACATATTGACATAACCTCGGTTATTGTTAGGCCTGATTGAGCCAGCACTTTTATCCGGCCCATCAGGTATAGGACTTCTCTGTTATCTTCCTCCTGAGGGCTCCGAGGGCGCTAGCTGCGGCATTTCTTCAAAGGGGCATTGTCGAACTCGGGAAGACCCATCCGAATAGGATCTGGAAGGGGTACGTCCTTCATGTAAAACCACTCCGAAGGCCAGTCTTCGGACGTGTTCTTTGGGGTGCCGGACAGGTATCCGGTCCCGGCGATGCGCCATATTTCGGCTCCGCCGACTTGATATATTGACCCCTTCTGTGTATGGGGCACAAGGCAGAATAACTTCTTCCACAGCGCGAAATGAGCTTCGCAGCCCAGAAACTACTCACAAAGGGCAACATAACCAGCGATGTGTAATATGGATGCGGGGGTGAAGTTTTGCAACTAGAGGCCATAAAACTCCAGGAGCCCATGGAGGAATGGATGGATTGGAAATCCAAGTCCCCTTAATAAATAAGGGACAAGGCATACCCGCTCCCCCTTGGAGGGATTGGGAAAGCTCTCCGCTTGCTCCCCGCCATTATAGGTGGCAAGCCCGGCTCGAACGGGGACCATATATGCTGGAGGGAGAAATCCCTCGGTCTGTAACTCTACTAATTGGCTGTGCGGGATGAAACACTTCTTCCAATCACCGGGCATAGGGCTACGAGAGCGAGAGGAGGAGCTGCGATGGCCGGCCATGTTGGAATGGATTTTTCCGAGCGCGCTCCGATGGATACTCGCCGTGGGAGGATGGTGTGATTTGGATCTACGAATCCCCGTCTCTTTAATAGATAGTTTACTCACATGGCTAGGGTGGAAAATGTAAAAATGCCCTGGCTTCTTGCATTCGCTCGAGACGTGGAAGACAGCCATTATTGGGCGCGGAAGCCAAGAAGTGCAACATTTATGGGAAGTCAGACACTACTCAGCAGGTATTCAGAATTTGGAGAAGAACCCGCCTTGCAATGCCGAAGACAATCATGCGCCGGACTCATCGTCATTGAAGCCTGGTTAGGGGCTCTTGAGGAGTCCTAGATTAGGGGGTCTCCGGACAGCGGACTATATCCTTTGGCCGACTGTTGGACTATGAAGATACAAGATTGAAGACTTCATCCCGTGTCCGGATGGGACTCTCCTTGGCGTGGAAGGCAAGCTTGGCAATACGGATATGTAGATCTCCTCCCTTGTAACCGACTATGTGTAATCCTAGCCCCCTACGGTGTCTATATATACTGGAGGGTTTAGTCCATAGGACAACAACTATCATACCATAGGCTAGCTTCTAGGGTTTAGCCTCTACGATCTCGTGGTAGATCAACTCTTGTAATACTCATATCATCAAGATCAATCAAGCAGGAAGTAGGGTATTATCTCCATCAAGAGGGCCCGAACCTGGGTAAACATCGTGTCCCCCACCTCCTGTTACCATCCGCCTTAGACGCACAGTTCGGGACCCCCTACCCGAGATCCGCCGGTTTTGACACCGACAGTAACCATCAACAGCGACTGGCCTCCCGTCTCGCCGGACGACCTTGTCAAAGCTCTTGTCATTGCGCATGGCATCCAAATAAGTGACTTGCTTGTCAAAGTCTGTCCGCCACCGGCAGATTTCTTCGTCAGGTTCCGGACAAATTTTGACTGCAGTCGTGTGTTTGAATCTTCCCGGCGTTTGTTCTGCGATGGCGCGCTGGTGAGCTTTGATCGGTGGAACCCAGGATGGGGCTCGGTGCCCTCTGAGCTTGAGTTTTTAACAAAGCTTACCTTCCACGGCATGCCTCGACGTGCTTGGAACAGCAAGTCCATGAATGAGCTTATCAAGGACCTTGGAGGTGAGCTCGTAAGTATGTTTATTCCTGCAGACAGCTGGATTCTAACGGTTATGGCATGTATAAAGAAGCCGTCCACCATACCGAAGGTGATTGGTGTTGAGATACCGGTGCAGGAATTGGGGTTGTACTATTCTTCGCCACCAAGGCCGCCGCGGACCATGTGAGGGATGTACTTGTATCGAGTGTTCGTGCATGTCGAAGAAGTGGTCAATCCATCAATCGAAGTCCTGCCGCCGCCGCTGGTGCCCAGGTCAGACCACGACGTCCATTACAGGAGTCAACGTCAGATTTTCCCCGTGTTGCTCGAAACGATGGATGGCACAGGGACTACTCCATTACGCGGCGGAGGCCACTACTTCTTTGGGAGAAGAGGCAGGGCTGGCTGCCTGGATGTGCTCTAATTTGAGGTAACAACTGAATCTTGTCAGATACTGTACTAGTTAAATCCAAGCTATGTGTGTGAAGCACTGATGTGCCAGTACATTTGATTGTGACATGTTCTATTTTTTTACCTAAACTTTTTTTTAGAAAGGGTTGTACGTCAACTTAATGTTCTAGCAGAACTTATATATTGTGTTGTCTGTCTGTTTTCTTTGCACAGTATTCAAGATATTTCCCCGCCATCGATAAAGATGATGAACCGTTATGTACGAGTTCGTTGGTTTCAACATAGCCCTACCCGTAGCGATCCACTGCTTCCACCCTGATTGTGCCGCCTGCATGAAATTTTTGTATGCAAGTTCAGTGTGCTATGATGCTCTATATGATTGTGTCAACTATATAAGTTTTTACTGAGCATCATCAATACATATGGCTGAAAAATGTATTTACGAGCATCGACCGATGGGTTTCTCTCTCTCTCTCTCTCACACACACACACACACACACACACACACACACACACAAACACACACACACACACGCACACATGCACAAGTGGGACCCGTTGAATTATTTCTTCGCTCGTGACAGCTTTTAATTAGGTTCCACTGTACTCTACCGTTTTTCTTAAGTTATTAATTGAGCTCAGTGATTTCAAAAAGTTGTATAGAAGCCTTGTTTGGGCCTTTCCGGCGTTGCTGAATGTGGGCTGAGTAGCCATGAAAGTTGTACACACACAATCAGGTTGTACTTAACTACATAGGCCTTTTTTTCAACATCAGCAATGCAACTGGGCCGACAGTTGTACACAATCCGGGTCAACTTGTTATTCTCCGCTCCGCTGGGCTGCAAATCTTTCCTAGGAGAGATGCATTAGGCTTAACAAGAAAATGAGCTTTAAGAAATAATAAATGGGATGTAATTATAAAAACTAGGCAGTAACTATAAAAAATGCACCAAACATGTAATTAGTTTATAAAATATTACTTTTGAATTTTGAAAAATTTAATTTCATTAATTGTTGCACGCGCAATGTTTCGTTGGATTTTTACGTAATACAAATTTATATTGAAATTGTATTTAATCTGATTAGAAATTTTGGGAGAAAAATATTTCGGATACCATCAAAATGTGGGAAATTTGTCCTAGCTAGAAAATGGGTTGTAGTTTTAACAAACTGTAAATGGGCTGTAGTAAATTCCATTAGAATTCAAAAATGGGTTGTACATTCTTACAAATCGCAAATGGGCTATAAGTTCTCTGCCACACACTTGTGGGCCTACTAAGTTGGCTCGTCCCCTAAAAAAAGTAAGTTGGCGCGTATGCAAGGCTTTGTCAACTTATAGTCAACACACGGTTCTAGAAGCAGTGGCCGTTGGATGTCCATCCAACGGATGTCGTGCTTCTTCTTCAATCTCGGATATTCTAGCTTCAGCCGCCCAAAAAATGATTCCTCCCCCTGACATCTGGGGCGCACCGTTTCGGAGGCTGACCTATGGGCCTACTAAGTTGACGCGTACAAAGGGCTTTGTCAACTTAGTCAATATAAACGATTCTAGCTGCAGAGACTGTACGATGTCCATCCAACGGCCGTGGTGCTTCTTCAACCTCTGGTCTTCTTGCTCCAGCCGCCCAAACCAGCGCCGGTGGGACTGCCTGCTCCCGCCTCACGTGGTCGGCTGTGCTGCTGCACAGACCTCACCGCCCCACCCTACTCCATTGCTGCCCAGGCCATTCCTCTACTCACCCACACCTCCTGTTATTTTCTGGCGACGGCAGCCGGACCAGTAAACCCTCGTACTCCCCACCGCGTGGGCTTCCACTACCGCGTCTTCCCTGGCTTCGTTACGTTCCCTTCCTAGGCCTCGCCGTCGTCCACCGCCCTGGTGCTCTCGGCGCCACGTGGTCAACGTGGTCAAGGAACGACATCCATCGGATGTGGACTGTACGTGGAGAGGCTGACAGCTAGGTCCACGTCCGCACACAAGGAGATGCCTCCTTATTACGCGCAAAAAAATGATTCCTCCACCGGATGGGCCACTGTATTTCGCGAAAAAACGTTTACCCCTAACAGCTGGGACCCACCAGCTACATCTTCGCACGCAAGGAAGTGCGTCCATATTACGGGCAAAAAATGATTCGCCCCCTGACTGCTGGCACCCACCAGCTACATCTTCGCACGCAAGGAAGTGGCTGACAGTCGGGACCCACCTGGTCGAAGTGTACGTAGCGTTGTCATTCTGGTCGCGAATGTGTACGTACATACGATCGGTCTGTCTGCAGGCTACAGCGATGAACCATGGCCGTGTAAGGAAGGGCACGTGTCGTAGTAGAGGCGTGCACATGTCGTAGTAGAGGCGCACATGTAGCATGTACATGTACATACAGCGGTCAGGGCGCAAGAAAGTAAATACGGCAACGTACATACATACGAGCGGGGTCTCAAACACCTACTCGCGCATATATATACGGACGGCCAGGATTTGTGTACTTGGAGAGGCAACGGACGGCAGCAGCGGCGTCCTGTTCATCAGGCAGCGAACCGGCTGGGTCGGAACGGAGAAACAACATCCTCTTCATCGGGAGGCAACAGACTAGGTCGAAATACATCGTGTTCATCAGGAGCCAACCGGCTTGGACAGAACATCCGGTGGAAACGAGGCCTGTCGTACCGCAGAACGGAGGAAACGGCCTTGTGTTCAACCGGCCACGGTCGAAACGGGATCATGTTCATCGGGGCTTGCTTCCTCCTGCGTTGGATCGTGCTGGAGGGAGTTGTCTTCGGCACTTTCTGGGGTGTTATTATCTCTGTGCGGAATCTCCATTCTTGCCGTGGCGGGATTTAAGCGGCGCCCGACGGCGTCGGCGCTTGGGCTGTTTCTTTAAGGAATCGGCCTCCGCCGCTTCTTCGCCGTCCCCATCTTTTGGGGTGTCCACCATGTATATGTCGTATGACGAGGTGGTTTTCCAGTGTCCTGTAGGCACTGGTTCTTAGTAGTCTCCGGCATCGTCGTCCATACCGTCGATGTCTTGGTCATCGTCGAATCGTCGGTTAAATCGCCGGCGGTGGCGGCAAGTGGGTGGTGGGTGGGATCTGAATTTCTTTGTCATCCGCGTCCCAACCGTCCCGGCCGTAGTTCGCCAGGCTCTCCGGATAGCGAGAGATGCTTCAATGAATTTATGATATCGCCAAGGCGAAGTCTGAAAGATGTCCGCAGCGGTGAATTCCATGATCGGCGCCAATCGGATTCGACGGCGGGCGCAGGAGGTTCGGAGTCCGGCGGAGTCCGCACCTCGAGTCATGGGCTTCGTGGGACAAGGTAAGTGTTCGGCTCCATCGCCGTGAAATTGCGGCTCCCGAGGCGGTGTCCAGCCATCCGTCCTCGATTGAGCGATCGGCTCCGGACTATGAGTCGGGCGGATCCGGTGCGACCTCAAGGTGCTGTCCGCGGCGAGAGTTAGGTCATGCCCATCGTGACAGCGCGACACGCCGGGCTATGGCTCAGATCCATCGAGGATCAAGTCCCGTGGATATCGGCCGTGAAGTTTAAGCTTCAAACCTGACTGACGGCCGGGCGTAGCTTCGATCTGCTCCAGATGGCCAAGGGAGTTGGCCCGCGATCGGCCGCCGAATCTGAAGATCTATCCGGGAGAAAGGTCTCACCAGGACTGCGTCGTTGTTGATTGAAGAAGCCATCAAGCCTATCGGTGGCGACGGAGGAACTCTCCATGAAAGCACCAATGTCGGTGTCAAAACCGGCGGATCTCGGTAGGGGGTCCCGAATGTGCGTCTAGGCGGATGGTAACAGGAGGCGAGGACACGATGTTTACCTGTGTTCGGGCCCTCTTGATGGAGGTAAAACCCTCGTCCTGCTTGATTGATATCGATATTGTGGATGTTACAAGAGTGAATCTACCACGAGATCAAGGAGGCTAAACCCTAGAAGCTAGCCTATGGTATGATTGTAAGGGTTGTTGTGTTTGTTGTCCTATGGACTAAAGCCATCCGGTTTATATAGACACTGGAGAGGGCTAGGGTTACATAGAGTCGGTTACAATGGTAGGAGATCTACATATCCGTATCGCCAAGCTTGCCTTCCACGCCAAGGAAAGTCCCATCCGGACACGGGGGGAAGTCTTCAATCTTGTATCTTCATAGTCTTGGAGTCCGGTCGATGATGATAGTCCGGCAAATGATAGTTCGGCTGATGATGGTAGTCCGGCTATCCGGACACCCCCTAATCCAGGACTCCCTCACCTACAAAGTAGTTTTATTCTTGTTCTAGGTAAAGCAAACGTTGGTGTGTGTAGAGTTGTATCGGTGGTCGATAGAACTTGAAGAGAATATAAATTCTACTTTTAGCTCCTCGTTGGGTTCGACACTCCTGTTTATCGAAAAAGCTACACTTGATTCCCTATACTTTTGAGTTATCATGCTACCACCTTGGGTCGTTAGTCACTCGGAGTAGTTACTCTTTGCCCTTTTAGTGTCTCGATGCCAAAGGGGGAGAGAGAGTTTACGACCGAGGGGTTGCTTTCCTAGGGTGTTGCCGAGTTACAAGCTTGTTTTATTTCCCTCAATTTCTCGCTGTGAACTCTTTTATTTTATTTGCTTTTGTGGGATACTTGAGACTATGTTTGTATGGTGTGAGGAATACTTTATCTCTTATCCATCCTATTATGTCTTATTATGTTAGTATGTGATGCTTTGCCTATTGTGCTTGTTTTATTTAATGCTCACATGCTCTTTTATTTAATGCTCACGGACTCTTACTTGCAACTATGCTTAGTTTCTTATTGTTGTTGCAAGTATTACCCATTCTATAAAAAATAGGAGGAGTGTTGATCCTAGTGTGTGTGCTTTCATTCCAAAAGCATATTCAAATAGTTCACACATCTAGGGGAGCTTGTCTATATTTTTTAGATTTTGGGTTTGCATATTATTCCTTCATACATTGTGCAAATCTGGTGTTCTCATCATTCCACCAAAAAGGGGGAGATTGTTAGGGCATGTTTCTCCCTTAGTGGTTTTGGTGATTGATGACAATGCGTTTTGCAGACAAATCGTGTGCATTATGCAGTTCAGATATATGGCACGGGACGATTTATTCCCCTCGGTAATATCAAGTGAAGACGGTTTCTTTCTGGTGTTTCTTTTTGGGTGGAATTGAGCCGTAGGAAAATGGTACTACTAAGAGGGGGTTGATAACCCACAAGTATAGGGGTTCGCAACAGTTTTCGAGGGTAGAGTATTCAACCCAAATTTATAGATTCGACACAAGGGGATCCAAAGAATATTTGAAGGTATTAGCAGCTAAGTTGTCAATTCAACCACACCTGGAGATTAATTACCTGCAGCAAAGTGATCAGTAGCAAAGTAGTATGATAGTTTTGATAATAGTGACAACAGTAACAGTAACAGTAACAGTGATGCAGTAATTTTGTAGCAAGTGCAACAGTAACAGTAGCAGTAGCAGCAATATCAATATAAGATAAATTCGTAGGCATTGGATCGGTGACTTGTTGGTTGATATTCATCATGAGATAGTTATAACCTAGGGCGATACGGCACTAGCTCCAGTTCATCAATATAATGTAGGCATGTATTTCGTAAATAGTCATACGTGCTTATGGAAACAACTTGCATGGCATCTTTGTCCTACCCTCCCATGGCAGCGGGGTCCATACTAGAAACTAAGGGATATTAAGGCCTCCTTTTAGTAGAGAACCAGAATAAAGCATTAACACATAGTGAATACATGAACTCCTCAAACTAAGGTCATCACCGGAAGTGGTCCCGACTATTGTCACTCCGGGGTTGCCGGATCATAACACGTAGTAGGTGACTATAACTTGCAAGATTGGATCTAGAACATGGATATAATGGTGATAACATATACGGTTCAGATCTGAATTCATGGCACCCGGGCCCAAAGTGACAAGCATTAATCATGGCAAAGTCATAGCAACATCAATCTTAGAACATAGTGGATACTAGGGATCAGTCCCTAACAAAACTAACTCGATTACATGATGAATCTCATCCAACTCCTCACCGACCAGCGAGCCTACAAAGGAATTACTCACTCCCGTTGGGGAGCATCATGGAATTGGCGATGGAGAAGGGTTGGTGATGACAGAGAACGAAGATCCCCCTCTCCAGAGCCCCAAACGGACTCCAGATCTGGCCTCCCGATGAAGGACAGGAGGTGATGGCGGCTCCGTCTCATGGATCGTGATAATTGTTTCTCCCTGGTTTTTTCTGGAAAAATAGGATTTTATAGCGTCGGTTTTAGGGTCTGCGGTCCACCAGGTGGGGATAACCCACCTGGGCGTGCCAGGAGGGGGGCGCCCTGGTGGGTTCTGCCCACCCAGGTGCCCCCCCTCTAGTGGATTTTGTCTCCACAAATTCTTATTTATTGTATAAAAAATCCTTGCAAAGTTTTGTTCCATTCCGAGAACTTCTATTTCTGCACAAAAACAACACCATGGTAGTTCTGCTGAAAACAACGTTGGTCCGGGGTTAGTTTCATTCAAATCATGTAAATTAGAGTCCAAAACAAGAGGAAAATTTTTAGGAAAAGTAGATACGTTGGAGACGTATCAACTCCCCCAAGCTTAAACCTTTGCCTGTCCTCAAGCAATTTAGTTGATAAACTAAAAGTGAAAAGGAAAAACTTTTATGAACTCTTTTGCTCTTGTTTGCATAAATAAGCTTAAAAAACACCTAGGTTTTCAGCCAACATTATTACTAACCATGCCGACAATAACTCTTAAAGATTATATTAACTCATATCAATGACATAATCAGCTAGCGAGAAATAATAAGATATCTCAAACAACAACACATTGTCAAAACAACTATGATATAATATGACAATAGTGGTATCCCGCTAGCCCTTTCTGAGACCGCAAAACATAAATGCAGAGCACCTCCAAAGTTCAAGCAACGACTAAACATTGTAATTCATGGTAGAAAAGATCCAGTCATGATGCACCCAACATTAGCTACACACAATGCATAAGTCATGACAGTAGTGCTCTCAGGTTCTGGCGCTTGTTTTTAGAAGGTGATGACACAACATAAAAGTAAATAGATAGTCCCTTCGCAGAGAGAAGCAGTGATTTGCAGAGCTGCCGGAGCTCAAGTTTTTGAAACAAAGGTAAATGATATTTTGAGACATGCACCCTTCTCATTTACTTCACGACTATCAGTTATCAATATCTTCCATGCTAAGCACGCTAGTGGCAGTTCACAAGCGATAAAAGTAAAGGTTTTGACTACATTGGGAGTTTTTGTTTGATTATTTGTAAGCTTTTTCTGTTTGCAGTTTGGGACTGGGCATCCCTATTACTGCCCTTTTCTCGTGCGATGGCGAGTGAATAAACACTCGACCTGAGAATAACCCGCCTAGCATGGAAGATACCTACGACCTCCTGTGGTTCCATGAACGGTCCAGGCACACAAAAAGGATATTTATTAGAAGTTTTTAGAGGTGGCACATGCAAATTTACTTAGGACAGCAGGGTAAGACCGCATATAGGTAGGTATGGTGGACTCATCTAGAATAGCTTTTGGGTTCAAGGTTTTTGATGTACAAGCAGAATTCCCACTTAGTACAGGCGAAGGCTAGCAATTAGATTGAGAAGCGGCCAGCTAGAGAGCAACAACGGTCATGAACATGCATTATGCATAAGTAACATTGGATACTAGCATGAGTAGGATATGAACACCATGAACATAAATATCATAGAGGCTATGTTGGTTTTGATTCAACTACATGCATGAACATGTGCCAAGTCAAGCCACTCGGACATTCAGAGGAGGATACCATATCATCATACTACATCACAATCATTTTAACGCAATGTTGATATACAAGATAAATCATTATCCACTCCCAACTACTTATGCATGGCATGAGAAACTATAATTTCTAATTGTCATTGCAAACATGTTTAATCATAATGGGTTGAATCATGGATAATAGGTTAAACATATTTACACAAACAGAACAAGTCGAGTTCATACCCGTTTCTCTCTGCCATGGCCAGTTCATCGAATATCGTCATTATTGCCTTTCACTTGCACGATCGAACGATGTGAAAATAATAATAGTGCAACAGTGCCGTGGACTAAGCTGGAATCTGCAAACATTTTATTCAACAGGAGAAGACAAGGTAAAATGGGCTCTTTATTTGATCAACAATTATTCATATGAGAGCCACTCAACATTTTCATCGTGGTCTTCTCCTTGGTAAAACTCGAATAGAAAGAAAAGAAGTTCAGAGAAACACACTGAAATATTTTTGGAGTTTTTGGGTTTCTTGAACAAGCAAATAAAAAGGGGAAAGCAAAAACGAGAAAAACTATTTACAAGGGAAACCTCCCAACAAGCAAAAGAAGAACAATGAAATCTTTTTGGGTTTTCTCTGAAGTACTACAACTAAGCATGCGTAGAAAGTAAACTAACAACAACTTATTTTTTTGGTTTTTCTAAAGTTTTTCAAACACACGAGAAGAAAGCAAGAAAATAAATTTAAGCATGGATAATACAATGAAAAAGTGTGAACACCGACAACTGGAATGAAATATGTGAACATGAATGTAATGTCGGTGAGAAACACGTATTCCCCCAGGCTTAAGCTTTTGGCCTAGCTTGGTAAGCAGTCAGTAGTCTGGATAGTAGTCAGGGTGCTAAGGAGCGGGCATCCACTCATCCCACTGCTGAGGCTCATCCTCCTCCTCTGCAGCCTGGTCGTTCCGGTAGGCGATGATGTCCGCATGCATAATCCTATATCCACCCCTGGCAACAGAATCAAACAAAGCAGGAGCAGGCAATGGAATAATATCACGAGTGTTAATGCTGAAAACCGGGTTACATGGAATAGAGATGTCACGAGAATTGTTATCGATGAAGTGGTGGTGATCCATGGCTGCGCAATCTAGGTAAACCTTGGTAAGAGGGTGATCATTGATACATCTCTAACGTATCTATAGTTTTTGATTGCTTCATGCTGTTTTATTATCAATCTTGGATGTTTTATAATCATTTTATATCATTTTTTGGTACTAACCTATTGACATAGTGCCAAGTGCCAGTTGCTATTTTTTCCATGTTATTTACATCGCAGGAAATCAATATCAGACGAAGTCCAAATGCCACGAAACTTCATGATGATTTTTTATGGGCGAGAAGGAACACATTGGGCCCTGGTTGCACTTGGGGGAGTCCCGAGGAGGGGACAACCCACCAGGGCGCGCCAGGAGGCCCAAGCGTGCCTTGGTGCGTTGTGCCCACCTCAGGTGCCCCCCGTACTGCCTCTTTGCTCTATAAATACCCCCAAAATACCAGAAACCTAGGGGATTCGACGAAATATTCATCCAGCCGCCGCAGAGTCCAGAACCACCAGATCCAATCTAGACACCATCTTGGATGGGGTTCACCACCTCCATTGGTGCCTCTCCGATGATGCGTGAGTAGTTCTTTGTAGACCTTCGGGTCCGTAGTTAGTAGCTAGATGGCTTTCTCTCTCTCTCGCTTAATTCTCAATACAATGGTCTCTTCGAGATCCATATCATATAACTCTTTTGCGGTGTGTTTGTTGGGATCTGATGAACTTCGAGTTTATGATCAGTTATATCTTTTTATATCCATGAAAGTTATTAGAGTTTCTTTGATCTCTTATACGCATGATCTCTTATAGCCTCGTATTTCTTCTCTGATATTTGGGTTTTGTTTGGCCAGCTTGATCTATTTATCTTGCAATGGGAAGAGGTGCCCGGTAGTGGGTTCGATTTTACGATGCTTGATCCCAGGGAAAGAAAGGGAACCGACACGTATGTATCATTGCTACTAAGGATAAAAAGATGGGATCTATATATACGCAATAGATAAACGGATCTTGTCTACATAATCTCATCGTTCTTATTGCATTACTCCGTTTCTCCATGAACTTAATACACTAGATGCATGCTGGATAGCGGTCGATGTGTGGAGTAATAGTAGTAAATCCAGGCAAGAGCCGGTCTACTAATCTTGGACGTGATGCTTATGTAATGATCATTGCCTGGATATCATCATAATTATTTGAAGTTCTATCAATTTCCCAACAGTAATTTGTTTACCCGCCGTTTGCTATCTTTCTCGAGAGAAGCCACTAGTGAAACCTACGGCCCCCGGGTCTTCTTTCTCATATATTTGCTTGCGATCTACTTTACCTTTGCATTTTTATTCAGATTTATTAAACCAAAAATACAAAAATACTGTGCTGCACTTTATTTTATTTGTGATCTATTATTTCAATCTATTACAAATTTCTGGCATCGTTACCCGAAAGGGATTGACAACCCCTTTAACACGTCGGGTTGTGAGGTGTTGTTATTTGTGTGCAGGTGATGTTTACGTTGTGTTACTTGGTTCTCCTACTGGTTCGATAACCTTGGTTTCTTCACTGAGGGAAATACCTACCGTCGATGTGCTGCATCATCCCTTCCTCTTTGGGGAAATACCGACGTAGTCCTAGCAGACAGGAGCTTTTCTGGCGCTATAGTCAAAGAGCAATCAAAAGAATTTTCTGGCGCCGTTGCCGGGGAGGATCTTCAACATAACCAGTTTCCTAATCAAAAATCTCAGCTCCTTGCAATTTACATTATTTTCCATTTGCCTCTCATTTTCCTCTCCCCCACTTCACAAAAAATTGTCGTTTTATTCGCCTCTCTTTTTTCGTTCGCCGTTTTCTTGCCAGATCTGTTTTTGCGTGCATTCTTGTTTGCCGTTATGGATAGTTCTTCCTCTATTGCTTGCACTCCTGAGGACGAGGTCCTCAACTTTAGACAAAGGGGACGAGAAAATTTAAAAGATGCTTGGTATAGAATTTGCAATCCTCATAATAGATCTATCCGTAAGCAATCTACTGTTGTGCTTCTGCGTTGTTTTTATGTTGGCATCACCACTTGGTATAGATTAGTCCTTGATACGATTACCGGTGGAAATTTCTTAATGAGTTCTCCTTTTGATGCTCTTAATGTTATGGGAAATTTAGTGGGATCACCACCTCTTATGGTTAATGAAACAATTTTGACTTCTGAGCATGTTATGGAAAGATTAGATGCTATCAAAAAGAAAATGCTCACCGAAGATCATATGGAAATTACATAAAAATATGCATAATTTCGCTACTAATCTTGGGTCAAAAGCGGGCGATATTTTTAAGTTGTTAAAAGAGAGGGGTACCTTAATCCATGAAATAATAGAAGAAAGTCCGTCTCGGATCGATAAATTGGAAGAAATCTTTAGTAATCTAAGCACGGCTTTTACTACCACTAAAGTTATTGAGGAAACTCCCGTAAAGAGTAGGAGATCCAGGAACAAGGGTGCAACTTCTAGTGATAGCAATAAAGGAGATCTTAAGATGATTAGTATCCACCCTGATTTTGTTGAAGTGATAAGAGATCCTTTTTGCAAGAATGAAATCTTTAAATTTACCCCTAGAAGTATTGCTATCAAAGGTCTTTATGTTAAATCCTTGAAGGATTCTAAGTCTTTGATTTAAGAGTTGGACAAAGAAGACAAAACTTAGATCCTTGCTTTATGCCTAGCTAAGGGCGTAAAACTATAGCGCTTGTTGGGAGGCAACCCAATAAATAAATTTTATTTTTGCTTTTTTGCTTTCTGTTCTTGAGTGTTAGCACAATTATGCTACTGTTATGATTGTGTTTGTTGTGTTTTAATTATTGTTTGTGCCAAGTAAAGCCTTTAGGATCTTCTTGAGTGATAGTTGTTTGATCTTGCTAAAACGACAAAAACTTTGCGCTCACAAAATTAATTTTCATAAATCACAGGAAAGAGATTTTGCCCTGATTCTTTTTGCATAAGCTTAATATACAAATTACCCTGTTCTTCCTAATTCGGTAGAATTTTTGGAGTTCCATAAGTTTAGCAAAAGTCAGATTACTACAGACTGTTCTGTTTTGACAGATTCTGTTTTCTTTGTGTTGTGTGCTTATTTTGATGGCTCTATGGTTTTCTTTGATGAGTTTTTGCCATAGAGAAGTTGGAATACAGTAGATATAATACAAAAACAAAATAAGAATTGGTTTGATACAGCACTTATTGTAGTGATTTATTTTTCTTACACTAACGGATCTCACGAAGGTTTTGTTGAGTTTATTGTGATTGAAGTTTTCAAGTTTTGGGTTATCTTACGATGGATGAAGGAAGGATAGAAGATCCTAAGCTTGGGGGTGCCCCAGCATCCCAAGCTATTATCCAATAATGAGCAACCAACTAAGCTTGGGGATGCCCCCGAGTGGCATCCCCTCTTTCTTCTAACGACCATCGGTATTTTACTCAAGGCTATATTTTTATTCGTCACATGATATGTGTTTTTCTTGGAGTGTCTTGTATGATATGAGTCTTCTCTTGTTTTATTTTTTGTTTTAAGTCATCAATCCTTGCTGGACACACCTATTTGAGAGAGCCAAAATTATATCATGACTTTTTAGATTTGCTCTCTATACTTCACTTAAATCTTTTATGAGCTAGGACTTGCTCTAGTGCTTCACTTATACCTTTTTGAGCACGGTGTGCTTAGTATTTTTGAAGAAATGCTCTCTTGCTTCACTTAGATTTATTTGAGAGTTAGTAAAATTTTAAAGAAATTCTCTCTTGCTTCACTTAAATTATTTTGAGACAAAGAAAAAGAATTATGCTCATGATCTTCACTTATATTTGTTTGAGCTTATGAAAAGCAACACATGAAAATTAGCCCCAAAGTGATAGATATCCAAGAAGGATAAATAAAAGGAAAAGAAAAATGTCATGAAGATCATTGGACAAAATAAACTTGATTCTTAGTAATAGTTTTGAGATACGATGATGTGATATGTGAGTTATGTTGATGAGTAATTGTGCTCTAGTAAGAATATTGGTGTTAAGGTTTGTGATTCCCTATGCATGCATGAAAGTCAATAGTCATGCAATGAAAATTATATCCTACTTGTGGTGCATTATTCGGTGTTAATTATGCTTAATGCTTGCTTATGAGATTATTCGTTTCTTGGTTGGTCGCTTCTCAATCTTTTTGCTAGCCTTCATTTTGCACTAAGTATGATCTCTACTTGTGCATCGAAAATCCTTTAAACCAGTTTTGCCACATGAGTCCACTATATCTACCTATATGCGGTACTCTTTTGCTATTCTAAGAAAATTTGCATGTGCCATCTCTAATTTTCAAAATAAACTTCTCTTTTGTGTGTTTGTTTCGCTCACGGAACGGTAACGGGTGGCTAATATTTTCCATGCTGGATGTGTTATTCTCATGATGAGTGTTTATTCACTTGTCATTGCACGAGAGTAAGGCAAAGGATTTAGGGATGCCCAGTCCCGAAATGCAAAAATGAATTTACTTTATGTTGTCAAATAATAAATTCCTTGGAAATTGTTGGTATGGAGGGCACCCGTGGATACGGTTAGCCATGGAAAGTGAAAGTATGGTGGAAAAAGGAATAAAGATTATTTTTCGTTTGGGAACCGCCTATGGCATATCTAGCATGGAAAGTGTTTGAAACTCGGAGTCGTTTTCATTGGTGGGATGGATACACCTCCCAAAATGTTTTATCTCTAATTTTTTCGCTTTGAGCTCTGGCACCTCTACAAATCCCTACTTCCCTCCGCGAAGGGCCTTTCTTTTACTTTTATGCAATTTTTATCTTGAAATTTGAGTCTCCATCCTCTCTTACAAAATCACCAACTAGGAGGCAATATGATCATGCTTAAGTATTCGGTGTAGCTAATATTCGAGTGTGTTTCATGAATGGATCAATGTTTGAGCATGATGGGCTAGGGATAACTTATTTTAGCATTGATATTTTGAAATACACGGTTGCTTGTTGATATGCTTGAGTATCTAAATTATTATGTCAAAACTAGACTATTGCTTTGAATTCCAAATTTCCATGCTATAAAGAAAATAATATGATATGACATGATAAACAACACTCCACATCAAAAATTCTGTTTTTATCACTTACCTACTCGAGGACGAGCAGGTGTTAAGCTTGGGGATGCTGATACGTCTCCAATGTATCTATAATCTTTGATTGTTCCATGCTATTTTATTATCATTCTTGGATGTTTTATAATCATTTTATAGTCATTTTATATCATTTTTTGGTACTAACCTATTGACATAGTGCCAAGTGCCAGTTGCTATTTTCCCCATGTTTTTTACATCGCAGGAAATCAATATCAGACGAAGTCCAAATGCCACGAAACTCCACAATGATTTTTTATGTGCCAGAAGGAACACATTGGGCCCTGGTTGCACCTGGGGGGAGTCCCGAGGAGGGGACAACACACTAGGGCGCGCCAGGAGGCCTAGGCGCGCCCTGGAGGGTTGTGCCCACCTCGGGTGCCCCCGGACTGCCTCTTTGCTCTATAAATACCCCAAAAATACCAGGACCCTAGGGAAGTCAACGAAATATTCATCCAGCTGCCGCATAGTCCAGAACCACCAGATCCAATCTAGAAACCATCTTGGATGGGGTTCACCACCTCCATTGGTGCCTCTCCGATGGTGCGTGAGTAGTTATTTGTAGACCTTCGGGTTCGTAGTTAGTAGCTAGATGTCTTTCTCTCTCTTGCTAAATTCTCAATACAATGGTCTCTTGGAGATCCATATGATGTAACTCTTTTGCGGTGTGTTTGTTGGGATCTAATGAACTTCGAGTTTATGATCAGTTATATCTTTTTATATCCATGAAAGTTATTTGAGTTTCTTTGATCTCTTATAGCCTCATATTTCTTCTCTGATATTTGGGTTTTGTTTGGCCAACTTGATCTATTTATCTTGGAATGTGAAGAGGTGTCCGGTAGTGGGTTCGATCTTACGGTGCTTGATCCCAGTGACAGAAAGGGAACCGACACATATGTATCGTTGCTACTAAGGATAAAAGATGGGATATATATATATATATATATATATATATATATATATATATATATATATATATATATATATATATATATATATATATATATATATATATATATATATATATATATATACAATAGATAAACGGATCTTGTCTACATCATTTCATCGTTCTTATTGCATTACTCCGTTTCTCCATGAACTTAATACAGTAGATGCATGCTGGATAGCGGTCGATGTGTGGAGTAATAGTAGTATATGCAGGCAGGAGTCGGTCTACTAATCTTGGACGTGATGCCTATGTAATGATAATTGCCCGGATACCGTCATAATTATTTGAAGTTCTATCAATTGCCCACAATAATTTGTCTACCCACCGTTTGCTATCTTTCTCGAGAGAAGCCACTAGTGAAACCTACGGCCCCCGGGTCTTCTTTCTCATATATTTGCTTACGGTCTACTTTTCCTTTGCATTTTTATTCAGATCTATTAAACCAAAAATACTTTGCTACACTTTATTTTATTTGCGATCTATTATTTCAATCTATTACAAATTTCTGGCATCGTTACCCGAAAGGGATTGACAACCCCTTTAACACGTCGGGTTGCGAGGTGTTGTTATTTGTGTGCAGGTGTTGTTTATGTTGTGTTGCTTGGTTCTCCTACTAGTTCGATAACCTTGGTTTCTTCACTGAGGGAAATACCTACCGTCGCTATGCTGCATCATCCCTTCCTCTTTGGGGAAATACCGACGTAGTCCTAGCAGACAGGAGCTTTTCTGGCGCTATAGTCAGAGAGAAATCAATCATTGAGGCGTATCTCAACATTGAAGTGAATCACCAAACGAGTAGCAAAAATACCACCATGTATTTTACCCTTGGACTTATTAATATGAAGGCGATGTGCCACAATAGCTCCCAAGCTATAAGTGTTGTCGCCTTCTAGTGCACGACGTAAAGCAGCAAGGTCTGGTGAACTAAGTGCACCCACCTTCTCTCTAGCAAGCAAGCATTTTGCAATGAAAAGAGCAAAGTAATGAATAGCAGGAAAATGTAAGCCAGCGGCAGTGATAGCAGACACCCCTCTCTCATCTCCCACTGTCAAGGTACGATAAAAGGCCTCAAACTCTGCTGGCCTAGGCTCGGCTAAGCTACCGTCAG
Organism: Aegilops longissima; assembly: GCA_021605205.1. Lineage (NCBI taxonomy): Eukaryota > Viridiplantae > Streptophyta > Magnoliopsida > Poales > Poaceae > Aegilops > Aegilops longissima. The sequence continues at coordinate 652,987,148 of CM038677.1, read as the reverse complement.
AAGGGATCGTGCATATGTTACAAAATACAGTAAGTGGTATCTGGCGGGTTTCAGCATATAAACTAAACTGGACCACACGGGGATTATTCCTAGGGAGGAAAGTAAAACATTGAACAAAGGTGTTTGTGAGGAGATGATACTGTTCACATTCATATGCGATGAAGTCGGTGTCGGTGTTAAATTCGGCGTATCTCGTAGTAGGGGTTCTAAGCTAGGCGTCTTGGAGCGATGGTAACATGGACACGGGATTTTACCCAGGTTTGGGCCCTCTTGATGGAGGTAAAACCCTACGTCCTGCTTTTGATTGTATTCATATGGGGTGTAGTACAGAGTACATGTATCTACCACGAGATTGATCTAATGAATATGAGATTTTCCATTGACTAGCCTGGCCTCGGTTTATATATGCACCGTAGGCCTAGGGTTTAGAGGAGTCCTTGTCTTGTGCACCAAGTCTTGTGGAATCCTCCTTGTATTCGGCATGGGTTCCCCGAAGTGGCCCATTAGTGAATCGTCATGGGGGTCATTGGCCCGATCCAGCTGGTCCGGAGACCACGTGGTGAGTACCCCCTAGTCCAGGACACCGTCGGTAGCCCCCTGAACCGGTCTTCAAGTTGGGGACGCTCCTAGATTCTTCCGAACTGCTCTTCATCTTCGGTCGTAAGTCTTGAAAACTGGTTCAACAAATCTTCTCATATTCGATCCTGACGATCACCGAAATGAATCTGAAGAGTTTACACGTCGGGTATCCGAGGAGCCCCTTTAAATTCTCGGCCTTTATCAATGCCTTTTTATTTTTTACGCCACACCTCGGGTTTGAAGTTGTTCCCGCGCGGCGGTGTCCTCTTACACCCGAGCTCCAACGCCGGATTATACCCGAGCTCCAACACTGAACTATATCCGAGCTCCAACGCCGGACCATATCCGAGGTGTCATAGATCACCTTGGCTTGAAAAAGTTTGAAGGAGGTTATCCGAGTTTAACGCTGAAAAGTTCTCTATGGAACGAGCCATTCGAATCCAAGCTTTATGCCGGACCACTTCCGAGCTCCAACGATGGTCAGCGTCCAAGGTGTCGTAAACTACCTCGGTCTTTTAAAAGATTGAACGAATTCAGCCGAACCCAATGCCGGAAATGCCCTCTATGGAGCCAGCCACTGGCGCCCGAGCTTTATGTCGGACTGCTTCTGAGGTGGTGCACCACCCTGACCACGGGCTGATTTTTGTATGAATATTTTTGATTGGTGCAATTTATTCTCTGCTGAGATATATAGCCAGTATATGTATATCCAGTAGCCCTCAAGGTGTGTGTCGGTCTAAAACCCGAGACGCACCTGAAGGAAAACATAAAACTTGTCGGATTTCGGGTTCCGGCAGACCCTTGAGGTTCGAACACCGGGGTGCGCGCGGAGATCTCGCCCTCTACCTACCTGCGCCCTGCCGACTCGCTAGGATCTAAACTATGAAAGGAACAACACAAGAGACACAAGGTTTATACTAGTTCGGGCCACCATTGTGGTGTAATACCCTACTCTAGTTTTTGGTGTGGTGGATTGCCTCTTGGGATGATGGTGATGAACAATACAAGGAAGAACAGCCTCGCGAGGGTCTGTTCTTGGCCGGGGCGATGAAATGCTTGGAGGAGTTCAGTCGCCCTCTCTCTCTCTCTCTAGATTGCTTGGCCTCTAGCTCCGTTTTGGATCCAGGATCAAGCTGCCTCTACCCTGTGGGAGGCTAGTCCTATTTATAGACAGAGGCCCTGGGCCTCTTCCCAAATATTGAGCGGGAAGGGCGCCTACAATTGGCCATTTTGAAGGGGAACATCTGGTACACTTATCCTGACTAAAGTTGGTCATCTCCTGTCAAAGGCTCGGGTGGTGACGCCGGCTTGGGCTCCACAATGACTTCCTTCCTGCCGTTGGGCTGGTCTTGGTCTTGTTGCACCGAAATGGACACATTTGCTTGATGCTCTCGCCTGCGCTTGCTCCCTTTGCACCAAAGAGGAAAGGAGGACACTGCGCGGGCTGGCGGCCGTCTGGCGCCCTTGGTCGTCATGGCTTGCGTCATGGGCACCTCGTGAGGTACCCCGCCTTGATCTCTCCACCTCCTCGCGAGCCAGCTGATGAGGCCGTGCACGAGGAAGCTCCTGTCGTCCGCCCATGAGGCTTGGCCCCTCGAGGGTCTTGAGCTTGTGTTGATGAAGATGGGCCGTGATGGGCCCCCCTTTGAGCCACGCCGCAGGCCGCATGCAGGCAAGTCTGGGGATCCCCGTTCCCAGAACACCGATAGTAGCCCCTGGGCCCAAGGCGCGCCCGGGCTTGGCCGAGCAGAGAGGCGAAGGGGCAAGTGCGAAGCGTCGCGGGCCCTAACAGCCTGTGGTCTTGGGCGCCGCGTGGCGGTTGATTGGACGTGGGCGGCACTGTTCCCCCACGCCTCCTTATTTTGTGCCATGCTAGGCGGACTCGTAGTCGTACACAGCGACTCCCCTTTTCGCTGCTCGACCGTCCCCCGCTCTTCCTCCTCTCGAACTCCAGCTTCTGCTCCCAATCCAATCTCGAACCTTCCCCCATACATTGCCATGGCTCCGACGAAGAAGGGAAGAGGGAAGAAGCCCATGCCTCCGCCTCGCTCGCCGTCGTCGGCGGCCCCCGCCGTCATCGGTCGATCATACTCAATCGAGAGGGCCTGGGAAAGGTCAGCTCGGCTTTGTCCACCATCTTCAAGGAATGCGGGCGGACGACAGCCTGGCCCGCGTCCCACTTCTCCATCGACAGGATAATCACCGAGGTCAGGTATTTTGCCGACACCCTGTGGGCGGGGCTGGTTCCCCCCTTTGCCGATTTCTTCCATGTTGTGCTCTCCCACCATCAGATCCATATGATGCATTTGGGTCCCGAATCCGTCACTCTTCTTGCGGTCTTCGCCTTTGTTTGCGAGGCGATGATGGGCATCCTTCCATCAGTTGCCTTGTTGCGCCACTTCTTCTCTCTGTGCCTTGTTGACCCCACCCAATGTTCGGGGTGTGTGAGCTTCATTGCTGCACCTAAAACAGCGGCTTCATGGATTGACTTCAGCCTTCCTCCACCCGCGCCTGGGTTCCGCGAGCGGTGGCTGTACATGGACGTAGGGGTGCCCAGCCCCCTGCTGTCGGAGCCATCTTCGCCTGCTGTCCCCAATTCAGGCTGGGGCCAGGAGACGCTCACGAGTTCCCGGCTCGTCTTCGTCTGGCGCCGCTTTGCGTTCTTGAGGGAGCTCGGTGTGACGGCGCCCAAGGTGGTGAAGGAGTTCTTGCTATGCCGTGTTGCCCCTCTCCAATGTCACTCCCACCGGATGTGGGCCTTTAGTGGGCGTGAAGACCGTATGAGGCTCCAGGAAGAGGACTTGACGCCTGAAGCGCTGAGGAAGGTGCTCTTGGTCTTGACTGGGGACCCCACCCCTGGCAGCATCCGGCAAGGGGGTGCCTTGCTGTACCTCTGCCCGAATAGGGGCGACTTTGTAAATCAGATGCCCGTCTTCGACGAATGGGGGCTGCGCCCCGCTAGCCTCCGGGGGCCTCGCGAGAACCCAGTGGTGGTGGCCGCCCTTCCAGTCGGCCACGGCGGCTCTTCCTCAAGTGGCGGAGCAGGGAGGCATGGGCCGCCGGAGGCCGAGGGGGCCTCCGCCGGGGTGACGGCGCCAGGCGGCGCTCTTGAGGGAGCAGCTCCTGAGGCCCAGGCTGCCGCGGCTGGGGGTGGCGAGCAGCTGCCCTTGATGCTCATGGTGAGGCCCTGAGGGCCCCAGCCACTCTTCTTGGTGAGGTGACCGTGGCGTGCATCGTAGGCGCCCCGGCGCTGGTCGCCTTGACGCTCCTTCCTCATCGCAGGATGACCCCTGCGCTCAACTCTTGGGTCGCTTCCGCGTGGACTTTGAGGCTCTCCGGAATAGAAGGGAGGCCTTGGGTGACGATTTCCCTTGTCGCTTTCTGAGCGTGGGAAGTGCCGTCACCGATGAGTAAGCCTTCCCCTTTTCTAGCTCCTGATCCTCCTGTTGCTTTTACTGATCCTTGCTCCGCAGGGCCCTTCCCGCCGAGCTCACGGAGATGGCTGAGGAGCCATCCCCCTTGGCTCCGCCCTCTCCACCATCTTCGAGCACTCCGAGCAGCAGAGCCCTCGTGGTGAGGCTGGTCGGAGAGTTGAACCATCCTGAGGCGCATCACGGCCCCGCGCGCCTCGCGACCCTCCTTCACGAGCCTTCTCGTGGCATAGCCAGCCTGCCGTGGGCTTCTCGTCTGGTCGTCGACTGCGATTGGCTAAGGTATTCCCTGCGCTCTTTTTTAGGGGATGGGCTGGCTCTGGCGGGCTTCTGGCGGGCGTGCCCGGCCGTGGCGGCGCCAGCCCCCTGCCCCGGAGGGGAGTGCTGATCGTGGCCCAGCGCTCGCTTGGGGCGGATGACGATGTGGAAGACGTGCTTGGCGCTTGGGGCGTCGCGCTCTTCGCCAAGGGTTTCTTCGAAGGGCGGATGACGCGGTGAGCCTGCTTGGTGAAGAGCTCGCTGATGAAGACGCGTGCCTTGAGGCCGAAGGCCTGCGCCTGGCCACAGAGAGACGCTAGCTGAAGGCGGCCGTCGCCCTTGCGCGCCATCAGCGTGATCTTGACAATGGGGAGGCCAAGGCGTCGCTGGCGGCCTCTCGGGAGGTCCGTTCTCGGGCCGTCGAGGAGGCTCGGGAAGCTGACCGGCGACGAGAGGCGGCGGAGGAGCGGGCGCGGGAACTCCTGGCCCGATGCCACTCACTGGAGGAGCAGGTGGAGCTGCGCGAGATGGCCCTTGCGTCGATGAAGGTGGCCTCAGCGACCAATGAGCTCGAAGCGTGAGGCGGCGCTGATGCCGAAGCCGCCTAACGCTGCTGCAGTATGAGCGCTGAAACAAGGGAGCGCTTGGTAATGCGGGCGGAGGAAGATGTCGCTGCGCGGGAAGCCCGTGTCCTGGAGGAGGTCGGACGTCGGGTGGCGACGGCGCGCTTGAACCTTGAGCGCGAGTTCAAGGAGAGGCTGGGGTTGATCCGAGCTGAGGCTGAAGGTAGGACCGCTGCCTTGAGGGCCAAGTAGGAGGAAGTGACGCGGCGGGCCGATGCTTCTCGGGCCGCCCTCGAGGTGGCGCAGGAGGAGTCAACTGCCTCCCGTGCCGAGGTGCTTCTTCTTCGCCAACGCGTGGACGAGGCTGAGGCCATCGCGCGACAGAATGCGGACGAGATACGCCAGCGGCGGATCCTGGAGCATGAGCACGGCCCCATGCTCACCACGCTCTGGGAGAGAGCCAACGCAGCCTTGGGTAACATCTGCGAGGCGGCTGTTGGCGAGCCGCACGCAGTTAACTACGCCGGCAACCTTCAGTTATTCACCGACGTGGTGACGCAGCTGGAGGCGCGGTCGGTCAGAGCCGGCAGGTTGGTGGAGGAGAGGAGCCGCGCCCTGCTCGGGCGCGCCTTTTCTCGCGCCTTCAGCCATCTCCGGAATATGGACCCCCACTTCGACTTCGACGCCGCCATCGCCCCAGTACCCCAGGCCGCCCGGGATGACCTGGCGCACTGGGTGGAGGACAACGTGGACGCTCTCGTCAGGGCCTTCGCTTCAGATAACGATGGCGTGATCGTGGCTGCTGATGAAGGCGGCGTGGTGAACGGCCCTGACGCCGCTGGTGACAGCGCAGAGAAGCGATGGCGAGGCCAACGCGCCAACAATAGTTCAGAGGTGCCCCGAGGATGCATTGGGGATTTATCCGATGAATGCGCATTGTTCCTGTTCCTTACCCTGCATTTAATAGAGCTCAGGTTTTGCCACACGGTTGTGAGAGCATTTTGGGAGGGGAGCCCTCATGTAAAACTTGTGTTCTGTCTATTAGTAGATGCTATATCACCCGTGCGCTGCGCCAAGTGGCTGGCTAGTTTACCTTTGTCTGTGCAAGGGCCTGAGATAGCCAGCGGAGGCTCTGCGTCTCAAGTGTCTCTGATCGAACCCGTGGGATCTGTAGTAAAACCTCCCGAGAGAATCTTGGCGGCGGATCTGGGCTCTTGCAAGCTAGGCTCAACCCGCTCGCGAGGGGCTCACGAGGGAGGCAGCTGAGGCAAAGCGGTAACCGAACGCGAGAGATTGCTCGAGCGAGACTAAGAACCCCTTCCCAAACACACGCAAATCTCAAATTCCAATCCAACTTAAATCCAGCGGGGGAAAGTGACAACCAAAGGGAAAAGCAATGAAAGCGAGAAAAAGGCGCGTCCGGCACCTAGTCTAGTCTTGGGCGTCTTCTCACCAAATAGCAGAGCTAAGTGCTGCCACTGGGCGTGGGAGGGAGCCCCAGGGCCTGAGGCCGGCACCCCTGAGACTCCGGGGCGTGTACAGCTGTAGGACCTTGAAGTATGTCTAGAGGGGGTGATTAGACTACTTGACCAATAAAAACTTAACCTTTTCCCAATTTTATAGTTTGGCAGATTTTAGCTATTTTAGGACAAGTCAAGCAATCATCACACAATTCAAGCAAGCATGCAAAGAGTGTATAGGCAGCGGAAAATAAAGCATGCAACTTGCAAGAATATAAGGGGAAGGGTTTGGAGGATTCAAACGCAATTGGAGACACGGATGTTTTTGTCGTGGTTCCGGTAGGTGGTGCTATCGTACATCCACGTTGATGGAGACTTCAACCCATGAAGGGTAACGGCTGTGCGAGTCCACGGAGGGCTCCACCCACGAAGGGTCCACGAAGAAGCAACCTTGTCTATCCCACCATGGTCGTCGCCCACGAAGGACTTGCCTCACTAGCGGTAGATCTTCATGAAGTAGGCGATCTCCTTGCCCTTACAAACTCCTTGGTTCAACTCCACAATCTTGTCGGAGGCTCCCAAGTGACACCTAGCCAATCTAGGAGACACCACTCTCCAAGAAGTAACAAATGGTGTGTTGATAATGAACTCCTTGCTCTTGTGCTTCAAATGATAGTCTCCCCAACACTCAACTCTCTCTCATAGGATTTGGATCTGGTGGAAAGAGGGTTTGAGTGGAAAGCAACAGGGAAGGCTAGAGATCAAGATTCATATGGTAGGAATGGAATATCTTGGCCTCAACACATGAGTAGGTGGTTCTCTCTCAAAATGGTAAGTTGGAAGTGTAGGTTAGTTTCGATGGCTCTCTCCACGAATGAAGAGGAGGTGGAGGGGTATATATAGCCTCCACACAAAATCTAACCGTTACACACAATTTACCAAACTCGGTGGGACCGAATAGTTAAACTCGGTCGGACCGATTTAGTAAACCTAGTGACCGTTAGTGATTTTCGGTGGGACTGACATGCATCTCGGTGAGGCCGATATGGTTAGGGTTAGGGCATAACGTAATCTCGGTGAGACCGATTACACAAACTCGGTGAGACCGATTACACAAACTCGGTGAGACCGATTTGGTAATAAGCTTTCCAGAGAGTTGGTCAGGTAAACTCGGTGGGACTAATTTGCTCTTTTCGGTGAGACCGAAATGTTACAAAAAGGAAACAGAGAGTTTACGTTGCAATCTCGGTGGGACCGATCGCTCACTTCGGTTAGACCGAAACGTTACGAAGGGAAACAGAGAGATTGCAACCCCATCTCGGTGAGAACGAGATCCCTATCGGTAAGACCGATTTGCTTAGGGTTTGTGGCAGTGGCTATGACTTTTGGAATCGGTGGCGCCAGATAGAAAGAATCGGTGTGACCGATTTTGGCTTTAGGTTTAGGTCATTTGTGGAAGTGGGAAAGTAGTTGAGGGTTTTGGAGCATATCACTAAGCACATGAAACAAGAGGCTCATTAAGCAACACCTCATCCCTTCTTGATAGTATTGGCTTGTCCTATAGACTCAATGTGATCTTGGATCACTAAAATGTAAAATGAAGAGTCTTGAGCTTTTGAGCTTGAGCCAATCCTTTGTCCTTAGTATTTTGGGGGATCCACTTTCATCATCCATGCCATGCCATTCATTGAGCTTTCCTGAAATAATAGTCTTGGAATAGCATTAGCTCAATGAGCTATATGTTGTTATGAATTACCAAAACCACCTAGGGATAGTTGCACTTTCAATCTCCCCCTTTTTGGTAATTGATGACAACATATAGATCAAAGCTTCGACAAATGATAATAAAATTTAAATAACATCGTCGCTTTGAGAAGTATGTGATAAGCAAGAGCTCCCCCTAAATTTGTGCATAGTTTTAGATTTGCTTTGGACTGCAAATGCACAATGAATTAGGCTCATGGGTTACTCTTCCATGTCACATACATCTTGGTGGAGCGCTCAAAATAATAAACAATGAATACATGCACTCATCACCAAGCATAGTGAGTGATCACATAAGAAAGATAGGATAATATCAAGCATGCATAAGTGTAGCTTATGATCAAACACATGATCATCAATGTCTCACAAGCATAGTATATCAACCAAAAGCAAACAAAGATTGAAAAACCATCAAATAAAGCAAGAGAGAATAAAAGCAACACACACTCTCTCTCTCTCGAAGCCTATGATCTATACATATTTCTCCCCCTTTGGCAACAAGTTACCAAAAAGTTCATAGAAAATGCATAGTGCTAGATCGACTCTCAGGCTTGATCTGCTGGTGGTGGAGTCCGGATAACGCCGAGGACGAAAGCTTCAGTTGAAGTAGATGGAGCTGGAGCTGATGTAGATGCTGGAGCTGGTGGCACTGAGGCTGTAGCTGGTGCAGATGAAGTTGCTCTTGTGTCAGGGACTGGCACAACAGATGACCTCTGGGCTCTAGGCACTCTGGCAAATGCATAAGTTGTTGTTTTTCCCTTCCTCTCCTGCATGCCCTCTTGTAGTTCCTCCACTGCAGACTGAATCTCAGTTACTTTCACATCTAAGTTATAGAACTTTTTTTCTATGATTCTCTCCAAGCTATCCTGATTTTGAGTGAGGGTGGCCAATCCCTTCTCAATCCTCAGGGTTGATGCTATTAAGTATCCGAGCTGCTCCTGCTTGTTCTTCAAGAAATACTCAGATGCCTCCTCTTGAGTTGGCATCTTGGCAGCCTTCTCCCTCTTTGTCTTTTCCTTCTTCTCCTGCGCTTGAACTGATTGTGGATCATCTTCATTCATGACAACCTCATTGTCCTCAAAGTCTGGATAATGTGGAAAGTGTTCCTTATCCAACTGATATTTTCCTGTGCCCATCTTTGAGTTTATCAATTCTTGAATCTGAGGTGCATATCCACAACTCCTCTTCTGATCTGTTGCAGTCCTCTTGATTGTTTCAATGATCAGGCTCATGACTTTGAACTTCTGTGGCACATCAAACACATGCAACATGTTGATGGCATGCCCTCTGATCATGTTATGGTCACCTGACTTGGGCAACAAAGTGTGCCTCAGAATCTAATTTATGGTTGGCAACCCTGATAGCAGAAAGTGAACTGATCCAAACTTGTGAGTTCCTAATGCCTTGTCTGGAATTTCCTTGTACATGTGAGCCATTGAATTGTGACCCATCTTCTTCTTTGCATAAATGTCTAGGTCATCCTCATTTTCCTCTGGGGCATTTATTAGCTTTGCCCACTCCTCAACAGTTGACTGGTACCTTGTACCTTCAGACATCCAAAAAATTCTTCCATCTGGGTAAAAGTGTACTGTGGAGTAGAACTGCATGATAAGCTCATCATTCCAATTTGTGAGCTTTTGCCCAACAAAATTTGCAACTCCACAAGCAACAAAGCTATCTTGCACTCCAAGATAGTGCTCTTCATTCTCCTTGATGAAATTCCAGTCGACCCATCTCATGTCACAGACTATGGGCTTCTTGTCCAACAGAATTGTTTCATAGAAGTCCTGTTGTTCCTTTGTGTGGAACCTGTAGTCAACAGCAGTTCTTCATCTTGAAGCATATGGATCTTCCATCCTCCATATCCTCAGCCCTGAATCCTTCCTGATTCTCATGTCCTCAGCCACAGGATGGGCATCATTGTGGTCTGGTATCTTGGGCTTGAGCTTCCTCAGAACTTGTCCTTCTTCATCTTCCTCATCAAGATCCTCGAGCACTGGGGCCTTGTTCTTCTCAAAGAGTGGAATACTCCTGGTATTCCTCTTTGGTGCTGAACATGGCCTTGGGGGCAGCTTTGGGTGCTTCCTTGGGCTTAGATGTGGCAGCCCCTGATCTAATTGCATCACCCATAAGCTTTGGTGCCTTTGGAGCTGGTGCAGCAATTTCATCTTCCTCTTCCATCATGGAAGGCTTCCCAATAACTCTGGCCATGGTCATCTTGACCCTTTCTTTTCTTTTCTTCCCTTCAGCAGCTGGTTCTTTGGGTTGGGTTTCCAAAGAAGCTTGTGTAGACACTCTGGCTTTGGACATTGGTTGTCTTCCTGCAGGCCTTTTGATCTTCATGCCTGGCTTTGCATTCTTTGTTGAGCCATATTCCTTCTTGAGCACCACTTTCTTGGAGGTAGCCTCATCTTCCTCAGCTTTGTAATCTTCATCCTCTCAATCTGAAGTTCTTTTAATCCTTTACCTAGTTGCAGCCTTCAAATTGCTAGGAGTACTTTTGCTCCCTTCATCTGAAGTTGAGGGACTAGTGCCCTCACTCAAGTCCATCTGCTCTTCTGACCTGTTCTGGCTGTCACTTTGATCAGACATACTGCAAAAGCTGATCGCTGACCTGTGAAGAGTTATAGATGAGATAGAAAAGATGAGCATCACAAAATGCAGAGGTTTTTGCAAAAGAATGACTCAAAAGTTCAGTCTTAGTTTTCCATAGAAAGCATTTCGGATCCACCGATTTTCAAACTCGGTGATACCGAAGCAGTTTTGGATCCTAAACTGATGATCTCGGTTGGACCGAGTTTCAGTTCGGTGGTACTGAGACTCCTAGGGTTTCACAGAGTCCTCAAATCGGTTGCACCGATTAGTAATTCTCGGTCAGACCGAGAGTCACTAGTGCAATGGCATAAGACAAATCGGTGAGACCGAGTTTTTCAACTCGGTGGGTCCGGATGGTTTCATGAAACCTAAACCTAAAATTTGAATCACATCTAATCTATGAACTACTTTGGCTGGATAGAAGAGTTTCAATCGGGGCAAGAATCAATATGAAGACAATGTGCCAGGAACCAGACGTGGATAGCACAAAGATTAAGTCCATACCATAACTTGGCGGTGGACTTGCTACGGCGGCAACGGCAGGGACGAAATCCGTTGACGGCAGCGAAGACCAGCGATAGGAGGCTGCTGGCGACGAGGAGATGATCCATAGACCACGATGGCAGAGCGAGCTGTTGCGCGGGCGAAGGGTTTCGGAGAAATTTCCAAAATTTTGCCCGTGGCTATATATAGCTCGACCCTGTCGGTGTGACCGAGTGGAACAACTCGGTGGCACCGAGATGCATAACTGTGTACAGTTACAGCAAATCGGTGAGACCGAAAAGTTCAAATCGGTTGCAACGAGATTGAAAACTCAGATCAACTTGATGATCTCGGTAGGACCGAAATGGAAGGATCGATCAGACCGAGAATCATTAAGAGGTTTTGGAAGTTTAAGTCTATGACGAATCAGGGACTCCGAGTGCTCCTCACACAGAGTGGTTTGATGTAGCATGAATAGAGTTTGAGACGAGAAAAGCATAGATAGCTAAAGAAGGTTCTTAGGCATTCTTGTCCATCCACTTGGCACAAAGAAACGAAACCAAACAAACAAAACAACAAGTGGATGTCCTTGAATGAGTAATATATGCACCAACATGCTCACACAATAAGATGGCAATTGAAATATGTGGCAAAGCATGCACAACTAATTCTAGCATCTATCAAGCAATTGGCGATGACTAGGTCATCTATATATGAGCATATTGACTTAGGAGTCAAATGAGAACATTTGATCATAGGTCATACTCATCGTTTAAGCTCAAGTGGGGTTACCACTTTTACATAATGCATCAATGTGTTCACACCATTAGAGTTGCTTTGACTCAATTCTTAGAGTTAAGCTCCCCCTAGATGTGAGATCCCCCCTTAGAGGGATGAACTAACCTTGGGTTTTGTCGATGATGACTTCATGTAGGTGTTGAAGATGTAGATGCTCAATGTTGATGTAGATCATTTGGAGCAATCCTTTGGAGTGAGTTGCACTTTCAACTTGCCTACATGGGTTAGTCCCACAAGGAACAAACAAGAATATCCATAGACATAGAGTGATGCACACACAAGATGATGTCCATGAAAACATTAGGTTACCTTGTCCCTTGCCTTACCAACATGAGGGTTTGTGACTCCTAGAACTAGTGCAAGATGTGAAAGTTGATTGCTCTTGTTCTTGCCAAAATGGTATGAGTGAAGAATGTTGGCGGAGTCACCCTCAAGAACTCTCTAGTTCTTCTTCTTCGGGATCCACATCATCTTGATGGGAATCCTTGGAGTTGTAGTTGTACTTGATGAAGTAGAACTTGACGTAGTCTTGGGGACCCACTCGAACGAGGCTTTAGGTGCTTCTTCAAATGCATCAATCTCTTCTTGAAGCTTGTCCTTGCCTTTGTTCTTGTGGTCTTGTGGTGGAAGATCATCTTGAGCTTGTGTCCCTTGAAGGAAGTAGGATCATACTTCTCTTGTTGAGGAACAAACTTTGTCTTGGGGTATTGATCTTCTTCCCACTCAACTCCATTGGCATTGAACTTTCGCTCAAAACCAACACCTTGATTCTTCCGGTGCCTTCCTTGCTTGCGTACAATTTCCTCGAATTGCTTACTCCCGGCAAGGCTCTTGTAAACACCTTTCTCTATAATTCCCTTCAATAAACTATTTTCTTGCTCAAGTGTAACCTGGCTAAGAGAATCATTAGTGGAATCAAGAGAACTACTAGAAGCAACAACATTGGATTTGACATTATTATTGTTACTACTAGAGGAAGTTTCTTTCTTGTACTTGTTACTAGACTTGACTTGAGGCATGTAAGTAGGATAAGAGTAAACGCTTGGCAATGTAAGAAGAACTTTTCTTGCGGAGATCATCATTGATTGCCTTTAAGAACTCATGCTCTTGCTCAAGATTGAGCTTTTCAAAGCGTAACTTCTCATGAGCCCTTAAAAGTTCTCGATGATCTTCGAAGATAGTTCCATGAGCCAACTTAAGAGTGTTTAGTTCTTTAGTTAGAAGCTCAATTTTCTCCTTATCATTGTCATTCGTTTGATTAGCATGATTAATTGACGTTGCTAGAGTTGTCAACAAGTAAATCATCATCCACAAGCAAGTCATCTTCATCACTATTAAAATCAGCATACTCGGGATGTGTTACCTTAGGACCTTTGGCCATGAAGCATCTTCCAACACCTTCATTTGGTGAGTCAAATATGTCGTAGGAGTTGGTTGACACAAGTGCTAGACCGGCAACACCTTCATCTTGAGTATATTCGGAGCCGGAGTGATAGCTTCTCTCGGAGTGATTGTCGGAGTCGGAGCCGGAAACCCATTCACCAACATGAGCTTGATGTCTTCGTTTTGTGTAGCTCCTTGATGACTTGTCCTTTCTTTCCGAATCCTTACTTCTCCGTGAGGATCTTCCTTCATAACGATCATCCCTACTCCTCCTCTCTCTTGGTGGTGATTCTTCTCTTTTGCTCCTTCTTGGAGAATCTTATCTTCTTTTGTAGGGTGCCGTACACTCATTGGAGTAGTGTCCGGGTCTCCCACAATTGTAGCAATTGCGCTCTCGACTAGAAGATCTCTTGTCATTGTAAGACCTTGACTTGGAGCTTCTTTCTTTGCTTCTACTTTTGTAGAATTTGTTGAAGTTCTTCACCATTAAGCTCAATTCTTCATTGAAGGTTGGTTTCTCACTTGATGATGTGGGGGCTTCACTTGAGGCTTTGTAAGCACCACTTGACTTGTTGTGAAGTTCCTCCTTATCCTTGAGTGACATCTCATGATCAACAATCCTTCCAATGACTTCTGTTGGCTTGAGATCTTTGTAGTTTGAGTTCTAAAAAAAAGATCTTTGTAGTTTGGCATCATTTGGATCAATGTGCACACGGTATCATACTTTCCATCCAATGCTCTTAGGATTTTCTTGATGATGAATTTGTCGGTCATCTCTTCACTCCCTAAGCCGGCAATCTCATTTGTGATAAGAGCAAGCCTAGAGTACATTTCAGCGACACCTTCACCATCCTTCATTTTGAACTTGTCAAGTTGACTTTGGAGCACATCCAACTTGGATTCCTTGACGGACTCGGTACCTTCATGCATATCAATCAAAGTATCCCAAATTTCCTTTGCATTCTCAAGACGGCTGATTTTGTTGAATTCTTCGGGGCACAATCCGTTGAAGATGATGTCACATGCTTGAGCGTTGTATTGTAGCATCTTCAATTCTTCCGCATTAGCTTCACGGTTCGGTTCTCTCCCATCAAAGAATTCACCTTGCAAGCCAATACAAATAATTGCCCAAACGGCGGGGTTATGTCCAAGAATATGCATTTTCATCTTATGCTTCCAACTAGAAAAATTGGTACCATCAAAGTAAGGACCTCTACGGTGATAATTTCCCTCGCTAGACGCCATACTCTCCTAGGTTGTGAAACCAAGGCTATGACCACCAAAAGCTACGGAAATCAAAGCAAATGGAAACCAAAGCTCTGATACCACTTGTAGGACCTTGAAGTATGTCTAGAGGGGGGTGATTAGACTACTTGACCAATAAAAACTTAACCTTTTCCCAATTTTATAGTTTGGCAGATTTTAGCTATTTTAGGACAAGTCAAGCAATCATCACACAATTCAAGCAAGCATGCAAAGAGTGTATAGGCAGCGGAAAATAAAGCATGCAACTTGCAAGAATATAAGGGGAAGGGTTTGGAGGATTCAAACGCAATTGGAGACACGGATGTTTTTGTCGTGGTTCCGATAGGTGGTGCTATCGTACATCCACGTTGATGGAGACTTCAACCCACGAAGGGTAACGGCTGCGCGAGTCCATGGAGGGCTCCACCCACGAATGGTCCACGAAGAAGCAACCTTGTCTATCCCACTATGGCCGTCGCCCACGAAGGACTTGCCTCACTAGCGGTAGATCTTCACGAAGTAGGCGATCTCCTTGCCCTTACAAACTCCTTGGTTCAACTCCACAATCTTGTCGGAGGCTCCCAAGTGACACCTAGCCAATCTAGGAGACACCACTCTCCAAGAAGTAACAAATGGTGTGTTGATAATGAACTCCTTGCTCTTGTGCTTCAAATGATAGTCTCCCCAACACTCAACTCTCTCTCATAGGATTTGGATCTGATGGAAAGAGGGTTTGAGTGGAAAGCAACTTGGGGAAGGCTAGAGATCAAGATTCATATGGTAGGAATGGAATATCTTGGCCTCAACACATGAGTAGGTGGTTCTCTCTCAGAAATGGTAAGTTGGAAGTGTAGGTTCGTTCTGATGGCTCTCTCCACGAATGAAGAGGAGGTGGAGGGGTATATATAGCCTCCACACAAAATCTAACCGTTACACACAATTTACCAAACTCGGTGGGACCGAATAGTTAAACTCGGTCGGACCGATTTAGTAAATCTAGTGACCGTAAGTGATTTTCGGTGGGACTGACATGCATCTCGGTGAGGCCGATATGGTTAGGGTTAGGGCATAACGTAATCTCGGTGAGACCGATTACACAAACTCGGTGAGATTGATTTGGTAATAAGCTTTCCAGAGAGTTGGTCAGGTAAACTCGGTGGGACCGATTTGCTCTTTTCGGTGAGACCGAAATGTTACAAAAAGGAAACAGAGAGTTTACATTGCAATCTCGGTGGGACCGATCGCTCACTTCGGTTAGACCGAAACGTTACGAAGGGAAACAGAGAGATTGCAACCCCATCTCGGTGAGACCAAGATCCCTATCGGTAAGACCGATTTTCTTAGGGTTTGTGGCAGTGGTTATGACTTTTGGAATCGGTCGCGCCGGAAAGAAAGAATCAGTGTGACCGATTTTGGCTTTAAGTTTAGGTCATTTGTGGAAGTGGGAAAGTAGTTGAGGGTTTTGGAGCATATCACTAAGCACATGAAGCAAGAGGCTCATTAAGCAACACCTCATCCCTTCTTGATAGTATTGGCTTTTCCTATAGACTCAATGTGATCTTGGATCACTAAAATGTAAAATGAAGAGTCTTGAGCTTTTGAGCTTGAGCCAATCCTTGGTCCTTAGTATTTTGAGGGATCCACTTTCATCATCCATGCCATGCCATTCATTGAGCTTTCCTGAAATAATAGTCTTGGAATAGCATTAGCTCAATGAGCTATATGTTGTTATGAATTACCAAAACCACCTAGGGATAGTTGCACTTTCAACAGCCCACTCATTATTACATGAGAGTGTCACGGGGCGGCGAGCTTCACATGCACTGGGCCTTCTTCACAGGTACCAGCCTTGCTTCATATCGCCAGACGAGGGCCCCGCCTTGCGCCGCACTTTAGTGCCATCAATGACGACCGGAAACCAGGACGCCACCGATGGGGTAGAGCGGTCGCCAGCGGTTCCCCCGACGACCACGGGTCCTCCGCCAGGGGCAAACCCTGAGGCTCCTCCCCAGCAGAGGGCCTACCTCCTGAGAACGCCTTGCCCCAAACTCCGCGGTGGTGATGCCGGATCTCGGCCCCTCTCCTGCTGAAGGAAATATGCCCTAGAGGCAATAATAAAAGTTATTATTTATTTCCTTATATCATGATAAATGTTTATTATTCATGCTAGAATTGTATTAACCGGAAACATAATACATGTGTGAATATATAGACAAATAGTATGTCACTAGTATGCCTCTACTTGACTAGCTTGTTAATCAAAGATGGTTATGTTTCCTAACCATGAACAAGGAGTTGTTATTTGATTAACAAGGTCACATCATTAGTTGAATGATCTGATTGACTTGACCCATTCCGTTAGCTTAACACTTGATCGCTTAGTATGTTAATGCTTTCTTCATGACCCATACATGTTCCTATAACTATGAGATTATGCAACTCCGCTTACGGAGGAACACTTTGGTACTACCAAACGTCACAACGAATCGGGTGATTATAAAGGAGTACTACAGGTGTCTCCAAAGGTACTTGTTGGGTTGGCGATTTGAGATTAGGTTTTGTCACTCCGATTGTCGGAGAGGTATCTCCGGCCTTCTCGGTAATGCACATCACTTAAGCCTTGCAAGCATTACAACTAATGAGTTAGTTGTGAAGATGATGTATTACGGAACGAGTAAAGAGACTTACGATAACGAGATTGAACTAGGTATTGGATACCGACGATCGAATCTCGGGTAAGTAACATACCGATGACAAAGGAACAACGATGTCGTTATGCGGTTTGACCGATAAAGATCTTCGAGAATATGTAGGAACCAATATGGGCATCCAGGTTCCGCTATTGGTTATTGACCGAGAATGGTTCTAGGTCATGTCTACATAGTTCTCGAACCCGTAGGGTCCGCACGCTTAATGTTTCGATGACAGTTCATAATGAGTTTATAAGTATTGATGCACGAAGGTTGTTGAGTCCGGATGTGATCACGGACATGACGAGGAGTCTCGAAATGGTCGAGACATAAAGATTGATATATTGGAAGCCTACATTTGGACATCGGAAGTGTTCCGGGTGAAATCGGGATTTTACCGGAGTACCGGGAGGTTACCGGAACCCCCCCGGGAGGTCCATGGGCCTTAATGGGCCATGGGAGAAGAAGAAGGGCAGGCCAAGGTGGGCTGCGCGCCCCCCTCCCCTCTAGTCCGAATAGGACAAGGAAGGGGCGGCGCCCCTTCCCTCTTCCCCCTCCTCCAATCCTAGTCCAACTAGGAGAGGGGAGTCCTACTCCCGGTGGGAGTAGGACTCCTCCTTGGTGCGCCTCCCCTAGGGCCGGCCACCTCCCCCTTGGCTCCTTTATATACGGGGCAGGGGCACCCCAAGACACACAAGTTGATCTACGGATCTTTCCTTAGCCGTGTCGGTGCCCCTTCCACCATATTCCACTTCGGTCATATCGTCATGAGCTTAGGCGAAGCCCTGCACCGAGAAGTCATATCGTCGCGAGCTTAGGCGAAGCTCTGCGTCGGTGGAACATCAACATCGCCTGCACGCCGTCGTCTTGACGGAACTCATCCTCGACACTTTGCCGGATCGGAGTCCGGGATCGCCATCGAGCTGAACGTGTGCGAACTCGGAGGTGCCGTCGTTCGGTGCTTGGATCGGTCGGATCGTGGAGACGTCGACTACATCAACAGCGTTGTCATAACGCTTCCGCTTTCGGTCTCACGAGGCGTGGGCGGACACTCTCCCCTCTCGCTATGCCATCACCATGGTCTTGCGTGATCGTAGGAAATTTTTGAAATTACTCGTTCCCCAACAATGGCATCCGAGCCTGGTTTTATGCGTTGATGTCATGTGCACGAGTAGAACACAAGTGAGTTGTGGACGATACAAGTCATACTGCCTACCAGCATGTCATACTTTGGTTCAGCGGTATTGTGAGATGAAGCGCCCGGACCGACATTACGCGTCACGCTTACGCGAGACTGGTTTCACCGCTCCGAGCACTCGTTGCTTAAAGGTGACCGGCGGTGTCTGTCTCTCTCACTTTAGTTGAATCGAGTGTGGCTCGCCCGGTCCTTGAGAAGGTTAAAACGGAGTCTATTTGACGAAATATCGTTGTGGTTTTGATGCGTAGGTAAGAACGGTTCTTGCTCAGCCCGTAGCAGCCACGTAAAACTTGCAACAACAAAGTAGAGGACGCCTAACTTGTTTTTGCAGGGCATGTTGTGATGTGATATGGTCAAGACGTGATGCTATATTTTATTGTATGAGATGATCATGTTTTGTAACCGAGTTATCGGCAATCGGCAGAGCCATATGGTTGTCGCTTTATTGTATGAAATGCAACGCCATGTAATTGCTTTACTTTATCACTAAGGAGTAGCGATAGTCGTAGAAGCAATAGTTGGCGAGACGACCACGATGCTACGATGGAGATCAAGGTGTCGCGCGGTGACGATGGTGATCATGACGGTGCTTGGCGATGGAGATCACAAGCACAAGATGATGATGACCATATCATATCACTTATATTGATTGCATGTGATGTTTATCCTTTATGCATCTTATCTTGCTTTGATTGACGGTAGCATTATAAGATGATCTCTCACTAAAATTATCAAGAAGTGTTCTCCCGAGTATGCACCGCTATGAAAGTTCTTCGTCTGAGACACCACGTGATGATCGGGTGTGATAGGCTCTACGCTCAAATACAACGGGTGCAAAACAGTTGCGCACGCGAATACTCAAGTTAAACTTGACGAGCCTAGCATATAACAGATATGGCCTCGGAACACAGAGACCGAAAGGTCGAGCGTGAATCATATAGTAGATATGATCAACATAGTGATGTTCACCATTGAAACTACTCCATCTCACGTGATCACTTAGATGACTAGAGAGATGTCTGTCTAAGTGGGAGGTTTTTAATATGATTAATCAAACTTAAATTTATCATGAACTTAGTACCTGATAGTATTTTGCTTGTCTATGTTTGATGTAGATAGATGGCTCGTGTTGTTGTTCCGTTGAATTTTAATGCGTTCCTTGAGAAAGCAAAGTTGAAAGATGATGGTAGCAATTACACGACTGGGTCCGTAACTTGAGGATTATCCTCATTGCTGCACGTAAAAATTACGCCCCGAAGCACCGCTGGGTGACAGCCTGCTGCAGATGCTTGAGCCGAAATTGTGAACGTCCCGCAAAGCGAGCTGATGACTACTCAATAGTTCAAGTGTGCCATGCTTTACGGCTTAGAACCGGGTCTTCAACGACGTTTTGAACGTCATGGAGCATATGAGATGTTCCAGAGTTGAAGTTAATATTTCAAGCAAATGCCCGGATTGAGAGATATGAAGTCTCCAATAAGTTCTATAGCTGCAAGATGGAGGAGAATAGTTACAAGGTGAGCACATACTCAAAATGTCCAGGTATAACAATGACTTAATTCAGCTGGGAGTTAATCTTCCGGATGATAGTGTCATTGATGAATTCTCCAATCACGCCACCAAGCTACAAGAGCTTCGTGATGAACTATAATATGCAAGGGATGACTAAGACAATTCTGAGCTCTTCGCAATGCTAAAAGCTGCGGAGGTAGAAATCAAGAAAGAGCATCAAGTGTTGATGGTCAACAAGACCACTAGTTTCAAGAAAAGGGCAAAGGGAAGAAGAAGGAAACTTCAAAAGAACAGCAAGAAAGTTGCTGATCAAGAGAAGAAACCCAAGTCTGGACCTAAGCCTGAAACTGAGTGTTTTACCGCAAGCGATCGACCTTTGAAGCGGAACTGCCCCAAGTATTTGGCGGATAAAAAGGATGGCAAGGTGAACAAAGGTATATATGATATACATGTTATTGATGTGTACCTTACTAATACTCGCAGATAGTACCGGTATTTGATACGGTTCTCATTGCTAATATTTGCAACTCAAACAGGAACTACGGATTGCGAAGATTGGCTAAGGACGAGGTGACGATCTTGCGTTGGAAATGGTTCCAAAGTCGATGTGATCGCGGTCGGCACGCTACCTCTACATCTACCTTCGGGATTAGTTTTAGACCTAAATAATTGTTATTTGGTGCCGCGTTGAGCATGAACATTATATCTGGATCTTGTTTATTGCGAGACGGTTATTCATTTAAATCAGAGAATAATGGTTGTTCTATTTATATGAGTAATATCTTTTATGGTCATGCACCCTTGAAGAATGGTCTATTCTTGTTGAATCTCGACAAGAGTGATACACATATTCATAATGTTGAAGCCAAAAGATGCAGAGTTGATAATGATAGTGCAACTTATTTGTGGCACTTGCCGTTTAGGTCATATCGGTGTAAACGCATGAAGAAACTCCATCTTGATGGGCTTCGAATCACTTGATTATGAATCACTTGGTACTTGCGAACCGTGCCTCATGGGCAAGATGACCAAAACGCCGTTCTCCTAACTATGGAGCGAGCAACTGATTTGTTGGAAATCATACATACCGATGTTTGTGGTCCAATGAATGTTGAGGCACGCATGGGTATCGTTATTTTCTCACCTTCACAGATGATTTAAGCAGATATGGGTATATCTACTTAATGAAACACAAATCTGAAACGTTTGAAAAGTTCAAAGAATTTCAGAGTGAAGTGGAAAATCATCGTAACAAGAAAATAAAGTTTCTACGATCTGATCGTGGAGGAGAATATTTGAGTTACGAGTTTGGTTTACATTTGAAACAATGTGGAATAGTTTACGCAACTCACGCCACCCGGAACACCACAGAGAAATGGTGTGTCCGAACGTCGAATCGTATTTTACTAGATATGGTGCGATCTATGATGTCTATTTCGATTTACCGCTATCGCTTTGGGGTTATGCTTTAGAGACGGCCGCATTCACGTTGAATAGGACACCGTCAAAATCCGTTGAGACGACGCCTTATGAACTGTGGTTTGGCAAGAAACCAAAGTTGTCGTTTCTTAAAGTTTGGGGCTGCGATGCTTATGTAAAGAAACTTCAACCGATAAGCTCGAACCCAAATCGGAAAAATGTGTCTTCATAGGATACCCAAAGGAGACTGTTGGGTACACCTTCTATCACAGATCTGAAGGCAAGATTTTCGTTGCTAAATTCGGGTCCTTTCTAGAGAAGGAGTTTCTCTCGAAAGAAGTGAGTGGGAGGAAAGTAGAACTTGATGAGATAATCAGATCTGCTCCCTTATTGGAAAGTAGTTCATCACAAGAAATGGTTCTGTGACAACTACACCAATTAGTGAGGAAACTAATGATGATGATCATGAAGCTTGAGATCAAGTTGCTCTTGAACCTCGTGGGTCAACCAGAGTAAAATACGCACCAGAGTGGTACGGTAATCTTATTCTGGAAGTCATGTTACTTGACCATGGCGAACCTACAAACTATGAAGAAGCGATGGTGAGCCCAGATTCCGCAAAATGGCTGGAAGCCATGAAATCTGAGATGGGATCCATGTATGAGAACAAAGTATGGACTTTGGTTGACTTGTTCGATGATCGGCAAGCCATTGAAAATAAATGGATCTTTAAGAAGAAGACGGACGCCGATGGTAATGTAACTGTCTACAAAGCTCGACTTGTTGCAAAAGGTTTTCGACAAGTTCAAGGAGTTGACTACGATGAGACTTTCTCACCCGTAGCGATGCTTAAGTCTGTCCGAATCATGTTAGCAATTGCCGCATTTTATGATTATGAAATTTGGCAAATGGATGTAAAACTGCATTCTTGAATGGATTTCTAGAAGAAGAGTTGTATATGATGCAACCGAAGGTTTTGTCGATCCAAAAGGTGCTAACAAAGTGTGCAAGCTCCAACGATCAATTTATGGTCCAGTGCAAGCCTCTCGGAGTTGGAATAAACGCTTTGATAGTGTGATCAAAGCATATGGGTTTGTCTGCACTTTTGGAGAAGCTTTGTATTTACAAGAAAGTGAGTGGGAGCTCAGAGCATTTCTAATATTATATGTGGACGACATATTATTGATTGGAAATGATATAGAATTTCTGGATAGCATAAAAGGATACTTGAATAAAAGTTTTTCAATGAAAGACCTCGGTGAAGCTGCTTACATATTGGGCATCAAGATCTATAGAGATAGATCAAGACGCTTAATTGGACTTTCACAAAGCACATACCTTGATAAAGTTTTGAAGAAGTTCAAAATGGATCGAGCAAAAGAAAGGTTTTTACCTGTATTACAAGGTGTAAGATTGAGTCGACTCAATGCCCGACCACAGCAGAAGATAGAGAGAAATGAAAGATGTTCCTATGCTTCAGCCATAGGCTCTATCATGTATGCAATGCTGTGTACCGACTGACGATGCTTAGCTGTAAGCTTGGCAGGAAGGTACCAAAGTAATCCAGAGTGGATCATCGGACAGCGGTCAAGAACATCCTGAAATACCCGAAAAGGACTAAGGATATGTTTCTCGATATGGAGGTGACAAAGAGCTAGTCGTAAATGGTTACGCCGATGCAAGCTTTGACACTGATCCGGACGATTCTAAATCGCAAACCGGATACGTGTTTTTATTAAACGGTGGAGCTGTCGGTTGGTGCAGTTCTAAACAAAGCGTCGTGGCGGGATCTACATGTGAAGCGGAGTACATAGCTGCTTCGAAGCAGCGAATGAAGGAGTCTGGATGAAAGAGTTCATTTCCGATCTAGGTGTCATACCTAGTGCATCGGGACCGATGAAGATCTTCTGTGACAATCTTGGTGCAATTGCCTTGGCAAAGGAATCCAGATTTCACAAGAGGACCAAGCACATCAAGAGACGCTTCAATTCCATTCGGACCAAGTCCAAGTGGGAGACATAGAGATTTGCAAAATACATACGGATCTGAATGTTGCGACCCGTTGACTAAGCCTCTTCCACGAGCAAAACATGATCAGCACCAAAACTCCATGGGTGTTAGGATCATTACTTTGTAATCTAGATTATTGACTCTAGTGCAAGTGGGAGATGAAGGAAATATGCCCTAGAGGCAATAATAAAAGTTATTATTTATTTCCTTATATCATGATAAATGTTTATTATTCATGCTAGAATTGTATTAACCGGAAACATAATACATGTGTGAATATATAGACAAACAGATGTCACTAGTATGCCTCTACTTGACTAGCTTGTTAATCAAAGATGGTTATGTTTCCTAACCATGAACAAGGAGTTGTTATTTGATTAACAAGGTCACATCATTAGTTGAATGATCTGATTGACTTGACCCATTCCGTTAGCTTAACACTTGATCGCTTAGTATGTTAATGCTTTCTTCATGACCCATACATGTTCCTATAACTATGAGATTATGCAACTCCCTTTACCGGAGGAACACTTTGGTACTACCAAACGTCACAACGAATCGGGTGATTATAAAGGAGTACTACAGGTGTCTCCAAAGGTACTTGTTGGGTTGGCGATTTGAGATTAGGTTTTGTCATCCGATTGTCGGAGAGGTATCTCCGTGCCTTCTCGGTAATGCACATCACTTAAGCCTTGCAAGCATTACAACTAATGAGTTAGTTGTGAAGATGATGTATTACGGAACGAGTAAAGAGACTTACCGTAACTAGATTGAACTAGGTATTGGATACCGACGATCGAATCTCGGGTAAGTAACATACCGATGACAAAGGAACAACGATGTCGTTATGCGGTTTGACCGATAAAGATCTTCGTAGAATATGTAGGAACCAATATGGGCATCCAGGTTCCGCTATTGGTTATTGACCGAGAATGGTTCTAGGTCATGTCTACATAGTTCTCGAACCCGTAGGGTCCGCACGCTTAACGCTTCGATGACAGTTCATAATGAGTTTATAAGTATTGATGCACAAGGTTGTTCGAGTCCCGGATGTGATCACGGACATGACGAGGAGTCTCGAAATGGTCGAGACATAAAGATTGATATATTGGAAGCCTACATTTGGACATCGGAAGTGTTCCGGTGAAATCGGATTTTACCGAGTACCGGAGGTTACGGAACCCCGGGAGGTCCATGGGCCTTAATGGGCCATGGGAGAAGAAGAAGGGCAGGCCAAGGTGGGCTGCGCGCCCCTCCCCTCTAGTCCGAATAGGACAAGGAAGGGGCGGCGCCTCCCTCTTCCTCCTCCTCCAATCCTAGTCCAACTAGGAGAGGGGGAGTCCTACTCCCTGGGAGTAGGACTCCTCCTTGTCGCCTCCCCTAGGGCCGCCACCTCCCCTTGGCTCCTTTATATCTGAGGCAGGGGCACCCAAGACACACAAGTTGATCTACGGATCTTTCCTTAGCTGTGTCGGTGCCCCTTCCACCATATTCCACTTTGGTCATATCGTCATGAGCTTAGGCGAAGCCCTGCACCGGAGAAGTCATATCGTCATGAGCTTAGGCGAAGCTCTGCGTCGGTGAAACATCAACATCATCACCACGCCGTCGTCTTGACGGAACTCATCCCGACACTTTGCTGGATCGGAGTCCGGGATCGTCATCGAGCTGAACGTGTGCGTAACTCGGAGGTGCCGTCGCTTCGGTGCTTGGATCGGTCGGATCGTGGAGACGTCGACTACATCAACCGCGTTGTCATAACGCTTCGCTTTCGGTCTACGAGGGTACGTGGACGGACACTCTCCCCTCTCGTTGCTATGCCATCACCATGGTCTTGCGTGATCGTAGGAAAATTTTTGAAATTACTACGTTCCCCAACACCTGCAGCCCCCGATGCCCTCCTCCTGAGGGGTAGGAGACTGCGGGAGCGGGGCAGCCGCTCGCTGTGGCGACCTGCACCTCCTGCGATTCATGATTAGCGTATGCCTGCTCCTGAGGAATTAGCGGTACCCGATAATCGTTTCTTCCAGCGTGGCCGGTGGGGCCTTCATGGGGCTCCTGGAAGAGCTCAGCTTCTGTCGCCTCGTCCCCCCAGCTTGGGCTGAGGAGCGAGCCTTGTTCGCCCTCATGCTGGTGCCCTTGGTCCATCATGTGGGGCACGTATTCTTCTGGGGCCGTCATCCCGAAGGCCGCGCCATAGTGATCCGCGTGCCATGCAGCTCTGCTCGAGGCGCCCACCTGGGGGTGGTAGCGCGGCGGCCCACTGGGGCCGTGGGTCGTGGCGAGTCCTTCTTCGCTGGCCGGGAGCGGAGGCAGCGCTGCCGCTGGCCCGGTGCTGACAGCTTCGCTGGTGTTGGAGTAGCCTTGGAGCCCGCGGCCGCGTGTGGAGCCCCCGCGCGGGCTGCCCTGGACCTGAGGTGGGAGCTGGGTGCAGAAGGTGTGAGCCCCTGAGGCGGCAAAGCCCAGGAGCTCTGCCAACCGCTCTAGCAGCACGTCGCGGCAGCCTTCCAGCAGCCTGCACTGCAGTAGCTCCCGGGCCACCGTGAGCGCGGCCCTCGAGTTCGCCTGCTCCCGGCAGGTGTACGCCGTCGCGGCCGCGGCGTGGTTGGAGGCCCTCGCTGTCGACCACGCTTGTCGCGGCGTGAGAGCTGTCGAAGCCTGTCCACGTCGCTCGCGGCCCGCAGCGCCCTGCGGACCGCGAGCTGCCTGGGGCATGGGGTCGCCCGAGGCGAGCGGCTCTGCGTGGGTGGGCCTAGCCGCCCAGGGACCGGGGTTGCCCGCCTGGTCGCCGGACATGATGATGACGATGCGACGGGACACGAAGCGGCAGGAGGTGGATCCCGGCGCACCCCTGCCTGGCGCGCCAAATGTCGGATTTCGGGTTCCGGCAGACCCTTGAGGTTCGAACACTGGGATGCGCGCGGAGATCTCGCCCTCTACCTACCTGCGCCCCGCCGACTCGCTAGGATCTAAACTACGAAAGGAACAACACAAGAGACACAAGGTTTATACTAGTTCGGGCCACCATTGTGGTATAATACCCTACTCTAGTTTGTGGTGTGGTGGCTTGCCTCCTGGGCTGATGGTGATGAACAATACAAGGAAGAACAGCCTTGCGAGGATTTGTTCTTGGCTGGGGCGATGAACTGCTTGGAGGAGTTCAGTCACTCTCTCTCTCTCTCTCTCTCTCTCTCTCTCTCTCTCTCTCTCTCTCTAGATTGCTTGGCCTCTAGCTCTGTTCTGGATCCCGGATCAAGCTGCCTCTACCCTGTGGGAGGCTAGTCCTATTTATAGACAGAGGCCCTGGGCCTCTTCCCAAATATTGAGCGGGAGGGGCGCCAACAATTGGCCATTTTGAAGGGGAACATCTGGTACACTTATCCTGACTAAAGTTGGTCCTCGCCTGTCAAAGGCTGGGTGGTGACGCCGGCTTGGGCTCCACAATGACTTCCTTCCTGCCGTTGGGCTAGTCTTGGTCTTGTTGCACCGAAATGGACGCCTTTGCTTGATGCTCTCGCCTGCGCTTGCTCCCTTTGCACCAAAGAGGAAAGGAGGACACTGCTGCGGGTTGGCGCCCTTGGCGCCCTTGGTCGCCATGGCTTGCGCCATGGGCACCTCGTGAGGTACCCCGCCTTGATCTCTCCGCCTCCTCATGAGCCAGCTGATGAGGCCGTGCTCGAGGAAGCTCCTGTCGTCCGCCCATGAGGCTTGGCCCCTCGCGAGGGTCTTGAGCTTGTGTTGATGAAGATGGGCCGTGATGGGGCCCCCTTTGAGCCACGCCGCAGGCCGCAGGCAGGCAAGTCTGGGGACCCCCGTTCCCAGAACGCCGAAAAAACTGCTGATCCTAGTAGCCCCAGAGACTTAGGTCGATCTGCAAAACCGGCCTGAGTATCAACTCCTAGCTCGGTAGCATGCGTAGGAATAGAAACACAGTGTAATATATGAGAAATAATGACCCATATGGTACTTACTATTGTCCTAAGACGCGCTTGCCCATAGTTCGGTCATGCCGAACACTGAGCACTTTGAATTCTCTGCATTGAATAAGCAATGCAGTAGCCCCCGAGACACTAGTCGGGTGGCAACATGATGTCTACTACACAACCCTCTTCTTGTAGACGTTGTTGGGCCTGCAAGTGCACAGGTTTGTAGGACAGTAGCAAATTTCCCTCAAGTGGATGACCTAAGGTTTATGAATCCGTGGGAGGCGTAGGATGAAGATGGTCTCTCTCAAACAACCCTGCAACCAAATAACAAAGAGTCTCTTGTGTCCCCAACACACCCAATACAATGGTAAATTTTATAGGTGCACTAGTTCGGCGAAGAGATGGTGATACAAGTGCAATATGGATGGTATATAAAGATTTTTGTAATCTGAAAATATAAAAACAGCAAGGTAACTAATGGTAAAAGGGAGCGTAAACGGTATTGCAAAGCTAGGAAACAAGGCTTAGGGTTCATACTTTCACTAGTGCAAGTTCTCTCAACAATAATAACATAATTGGATCACATAACTATCCCTCAACATGCAACTAAGAGTCACTCCAAAGTCACTAATAGTGGAGAACAAACGAAGAGATTATGGTAGTGTACGAAACCACATCAAAGCTATTCTTTCGGATCAATCTATAAAAGAGTTTGTACTAGAATAACACCTTAAGACACAAATCAACCAAAACCCTAATGTCACCTAGATACTCCATTGTCACCTCAAGTATCCATGGGCATGATTATACGATATGCATCACACAATCTCAAATTCATCCAACCAACACAAAGTACCTCAAAGAGTGCCCCAAATTTTCTACCGGAGAATCACGACGAAAACGTGTGCCAACCCCTATGCATAGGTTCATGGGCGGAACCCGCAAGTTGATCACCAAAACATACATCAAGTGAATCACGTGATATCCCATTGTCACCACAGATACGCACGGCAAGATATACATCAAGTGTTCTCAAATCTTTAAAGACTCAATCTGATAAGATTACTTCAAGGGGGAAACTCAATCCATTACAAGAGAGAAGAGGGGGAGGAGAAACATAAGATCCAACTATAATAGCAAAGCTCGCGATACATCAAGATCGTGCCATAGAGGGAACACGAGAGAGAACACGAGAGAGAGAGAGAGAGAGAGATCAAACACATAGCTACTGGTACATACCCTCAGCCCCGAGGGTGAACTACTCCCTCCTCATCATGGAGAGCGCCGGGATGATGAAGATGGCCACAGGTGAGGGTTCCCCCCTCCGGCAGGGTGCCGGAACAGGGTCCCGATTGGTTTTTGGTGGCTCTGGAGGTTTTGCGGCGGCGGAACTCCTGATCTAATCTCTGTTCTGGAAGTTTTATGATACGTAGGTACATATGGGTGCAGGGGGTACGTCGGTGGAGCTTCGGGAGCCCCACGATGCAGGGGGCGCGCCTTAGGGGGTGGGCGCGCCCCTCACCCTCGTGGCTAGCTCCCGTATCTTTTGACGTAGAATCCAAGTCTATCCGGTGGCTTTCCTTCCAAAAATAACTTCTCCAGTCGATTTCGTTCTGTTTTGACTCCATTTGATATTCCTTTTCTTTGAAATACTGAAATAGGCATAAAATAAAAAATCTGGGCTGGGCCTCTGGTTAATAGGTTAGTCCCAAAAATAATATAAAAGTGGATAATAAAACCAAATATTGCCCAAAACAGTAGATAATATAGCATGGAGCAATCAAAAATTATAGATACGTTTGAGACGTATCAAGCATCCCCAAGCTTAATTCCTGCTCGTCCTCGAGTAGGTAAATGATAAAAAAGATAATTTTTGATGTGGAATGCTAGTTGGCATAATTTCATTGTAATTCTTCTTAATTGTGATATGAATATTCAGATCCGAAAGATTCAAGACAAAAGTTCATATTGACATAAAAATAATAATACTTCAAGCATACTAACTAAGCAATTATGTCTTCTCAAAATAACATGGCCTAAGAAAGTTCATCCCTACGAAATCATATAGTTTAGTCATGCTCCATTTTCGTCACACAAGAATGCTCCCATCATGCACAACCCCGATGACAAGCCAAGCAATTGTTTCATACTCTAGTAATCTCAAACTTATAAACCTTCACGCAATACATGAGCGCGAGCCATGGATATAGCACTATGGGTGGAATAGAATATGATGATGGGGATTGTGTTGAGAAGACAAAAAAGAGAGAAAGTCTCACATTGACGAGGATAATTAACGGGCTATGGAAATACCCATCAATTGATGTCAACATGAGGAGTAGGGATTGCCATACAACGGATGCACTAGTGCTATAAATGAATGCTCAACAAAAGAAAACTAGTGGGTGTGCATCAAACTTGCTTGCTCACGAAGACCTAGGGCATTTGAGGAAGCCCATCGTAGGAATATACAAGCCAAGTTCTATAATGAAAAATTCCCACTAGTATGAAAAATACAACTTATGAGACTCACTATATGAAAAACATGGTGCTACTTTGAAGCACAATATATGAGACTCACTACATGACGAACAAGGTGCTACTTTGAAGCACAAGTGTGGAAAAAAGGATAGTAGCATTATCCCTTTTTATTTTTTTAATATTTTTTTGGGCCTTATTTTTTTCTTTGGCCTTTCTCTTTTTTCTTTTTTTGGGACAATGCTCTATTAAATGATGATCGTCACACTTCTATTTATTTACAACTCAATGATTACAACTCGATACTAGAACATAGTATGACTCTATATGAATGCCTCCGGCGGTGTACCAGGATATGCAATGAATCAAGAGTGACATGTATGAAAGAATTATGAACGGTGGCTTTGCCACAAATACTACGCCAACTACATGATCATGCTAAGCAATATGACAATGATGAATGTGTCATCAAGAACGGTATGGTGGAAAGTTGCATGGCAATATATCTCGGAATGGCTATGG
Organism: Aegilops longissima; assembly: GCA_021605205.1. Classification (NCBI taxonomy): domain Eukaryota; kingdom Viridiplantae; phylum Streptophyta; class Magnoliopsida; order Poales; family Poaceae; genus Aegilops; species Aegilops longissima. The sequence continues at coordinate 652,956,834 of CM038677.1, read as the reverse complement.
AAGTGCCATAATAGGTAGGTATGGTGGCTGTTTTGAGTAAGATATAAGGAGGTTTATGTGTGAAAGAGCGTATCATATCACGGGGTTTGGATGCACCGGCGAAGTTTGCACCAACTCTCAATGTGAGAAAGGGCAATGCACGTGCATCAAGAGGCTAGCAATGATGGAAGGGTGAGAGTGTGTATAATCCATGGACTCAACATTAGTCATAAAGAACTCACATACTTATTGCAAAAATCTAAAAGCCATCAAAAACCAAAGCACTACGCGCATGCTCCTAGGGGGATAGATTGGTAGGAAAAGACCATCGCTCGTCCCCGACCGCCACTCATAAGGAGGACAATCAAATAACACCTCATGTTTCAAATTTTTTACATAACATTTACCATATGTGCATGCTACGGGACTTGCAAACTTCAACACAAGCATTTCTCAAATTCACAACTACTCAACTAGCACGACTTTGATATTATTACCTCCATATCTCAAAACAATTATCAAGCATCAAACTTTTCTTAGTATTCAACACACTCATAAGAATTCTTACAAATATTTTATGCTTAGCATATTAGGATTATTTAAGCAAATTACCATGATATTTAAGACTCTCAAAATAATCTAAGTGAAGCATGAGAGATCATCTATTTATTCAAAATAAAACTACCACCATGCTCTAAAAGATATAAGTGAAGTACTAGAGCAATAACAAAAACTACTCCGAAAGATATAAGTGAAGATCAATGAGTAGTCGAATAATTATGCAACTATGTGAAGACTCTCCCATTTAATAATTTCATATCTTGATACTTTATTCAAAAAGCAAGCGAAGCTAAAGAAAACTACATTGCAAGCATAGCACAACTCATGTGAAGAAGCAAAAACTTAGGCTCAACCGATACAAGCCGATAGTTGTTGAAGAAGAAAGGTGGGATGCCTACCGGGGCATCCCCAAGCTTAGATGCTTGAGACTTCTTGAAATATTATCTTGGGGTGCCTTGGGCATCCCCAAGCTTGAACTTTTGTGTCTCCTTAATTCCTCTCATATCATGGTTTCTCTTTTTATCAAAAGCTTCATTCACAACAAACTCAACAAGAACTCGTGAGATAGGTTTGTATAAACCAATGCAAAACCTTATCATTTTCTACTGTAAAAAATCACTAACATTATTATTCAACATTGCATACTAAATGCCTCTGCATATTTAATACTCCTATCCTCAAATAGAATCATTAAACAAGCAAACATATGCAAACAATGCAAACATAACAGCAATCTGCCGGAACAGTACAGTTTGTAAAGAATGCAAGATTCATCATACTTCCCTAACTCCAAAAATTATGAAAGAAAATTCCCACTGTAGTAAATTTATCAGATATCAATATGCAAAAATATTAAACATTATAACACTCTCTGACTTTTCTAGGGAATTTTTGCAACAGCAGTAAACTTTCTGTTTTCAAACAGCAACATGTATACTAGCAACATAAGCATGGGAAAGGCTATCCTTGACTTTTTTTATTGAAACTAAAGATGAAAAAAAGTTATTCTAAATGAAACCAAGCAAATACTAACAAAAGGAAATGATGCTCCAAGAAAAACACATATGATGTGGTGAATAAAAATATAGCTCCAAGTAAAGTTATCGATGAACGAAGACGAAAGAGGGGATGCCTTCCGGGGCATCCCCAAGCTTAGGCTATTGGTTATCCTTGAATATTACCTTGGGGTGCCTTGGTCATCCTCAAGTTTAGGCTCTCGCCACTCCTTATTCCATAGTCCATCGAATCTTTACCCAAAACTTGAAAACTTCACAACACAAAACTTAACAGAAATCTCGTGAGCTCCGTTAGCGAAAGAAAACAAAACACCACTTCAAGGTACTGTAATTAAATCATTATTTATTTATATTGGTGTTAAACCTACTGTATTACAACTTCTCTATGGTTTATAAACTATTTTACTAGCCATAAATTCATCAAAATAAGCAAACAACACACGAAAAACAGAATCTGTCAAAAACAGAACAATCTGTAGTAATCTGTAACTAACGAAAACTTATGGAACTCCAAAAATTCTAAAATAAATTGGTGGACCTGAGGAATTTGTCTAGTAATCATCTTCAAAAAGAATCAACTAAATAGCACTCTCCAGTAAAAAGTTAAAGCTAATCTCGTGAGCGCTAAAGTTTCTGTTTTTTACAGCATGATCATAAAGACTTCACCCAAGTCTTCCCAAAGGTTCTACTTGGCACAAACACTAATTAAAACATGAAAACACATCTAACCAGAAGCGAGATGGATTATTTATTCCTTAACAGAACCAAAAATCAAGGAACTAAAATAAAATTGGGTTGCCTCCCAACAAGCGCTATCGTTTAACGCCCCTAGCTAGGCATGATGATTTCAATGATGCTCACATAAAAGATAGGAATTGAAACATAAAGAGAGCATCATGAAGAATATGACTAGCACATTTAAGCCTAACCCACTTCCTATTAATAGGGATTTTGTGAGAAAACAACTTATGGGAACAATAATCAACAAGCATAGGAAGACAAAACAAGCATAACTTCAAAAATTTAAGCACATAGAGAGGAAACTTGACATTATTGCAATTCCTACAAGCATATATTCCTCCCTCATAATAATTTTCAGTAGCATCATGAATGAATTCAACAATATAACCAGCACCTAAAGCATTCTTTTCATGATCTACAAGCATAAAAATTTTACTACTCTCCACATAAGCAAAATTCTTCTCATGAATAGTAGTGGGAGCAAACTCAACAAAATAACTATCATGTGATTGAAAATTAAGATCAAGATGACAAGTTTCATGGTTATCATTATTCTTTAAAGCATACGTGTCATCACAATAATCATCATAGATAGGAGGCATGCTTTCATCATAGTAACTTTGCTCATCAAAGCTTGGGGGACAAAAAGTATCATCTTCATCAAACATAGCTTCCCCAAGCTTGTGGCTTTGCATATAATTAGCATCATGGATATTCAAGGAATTCATACTAACAACATTGCAATCATGCTCATCATTCACATATTTTATGCCAAGCATTCTATGTCATTCTTCTTCTAGTACTTGAGCACAATTTTCCTTCCCATCATTCTCACGAAATATATTAAAAAGATGAAGCGTATGAGACAAACTCAATTCCATTTTTTTTGCAATTTTCTTTTATAAACTAAACTAGTGCTAAAACAAGAAACAAAAAGATTCAATTGCAAGATCTAAAGATATACCTTCAAGCGCTCACCTCCCCGGCAACGGCGCCAAAAAAGAGCTTGATGTCTACTACACAACCTTCTTCTTGTAGACGTTGTTGGGCCTGCAAGTGCACATGTTTGTAGGTCAGTAGCAAATTTCCCTCAAGTGGATGACCTAAGGTTTATCAATCTGTGGGAGGCGTAGGATGAAGATGGTCTCTCTCAAACAACCCTGCAACCAAATAACAAAGAGTCTCTTGTGTCCCCAACACACCCAATACAATGGTAAATTGTATAGGTGCACTAGTTCGGCGAAAAGATGGTGATACTAGTGCAATATGGATGGTAGATAAAGATTTTTGTAATCTGAAAATATAAAAACAGCAAGGTAACTAATGGTAAAAGTGAGCGTAAACGGTATTGCAAAGCTAGGAAACAAGGCCTAGGGTTCATACTTTCACTAGTGCAAGTTCTCTCAACAATAATAACATAATTGGATCACATAACTATCCCTCAACATGCAACAAAGATTCACTCCAAAGTCACTAATAGTGGAGAACAAACGAAGAGATTATGGTAGGGTACAAAACCACCTCAAAGCTATTCTTTCGGATCAATCTATAAAAGAGTTTGTACTAGAATAACACCTTAAGACACAAATCAACCAAAACCCTAATGTCACCTAGATACTCCATTGTCACCTCAAGTATCCGTGGGCATGATTATACGATATGCATCACACAATCCCATATTCATCCAACCAACACAAGGTACCTCAAAGAGTGCCCCAAAGTTTCTACCGGAGAATCACGACGAAAACGTGTGCCGACCCCTATGCATAGGTTCATGGGCGGAACCCGCAAGTTGATCACCAAAACATACATGAAGTGAATCATATGATATCCCATTGTCACCACAGATACACATGGCAAGACATACATCAAGTGTTCTCAAATCTTTAAAGACTCAATCCAATAAGATTACTTCAAGGGGGAAACTCAATCCATTACAAGAGAGAAGAGGGGGAGAAGAAACATAAGATCCAACTATAATAGCAAAGCTCGCGATACATCAAGATCATGCCATAGAGGGAACACGAGAGAGAACACAAGAGAGAGAGAGAGAGAGAGAGAGAGAGAGAGAGAGATCGAACACATAGCTACTGGTACATACCCTCAGCCCCGTGGGTGAACTACTCCCTCCTCGTCATGGAGAGCGCCGGGATGATGAAGATGGCCACAGGTGAGGGTTCCCCCTTCGGAAGGGTGCCGGAACAGGGTCCCGATTGGTTTTTGGTGGCTCTAGAGGTTTTGCTGCGGCGGAACTCCCGATCTAATCTCTTTTCTGGAAGTTTTATGTTACGTAGGTATATATGGGTGCAGGGGGTAAGTCGGTGGAGCTTCGGGGGCCCCACGAGGCAGGGGGTGCGCCCCCCACCCTCGTGGCCAGCTCCCGTATCTTCTGACGTAGAGTCCAAGTCTATCCGGTGGCTTTCCTTCCAAAAATAACTTCTCCAGTTGATTTCGTTCCGTTTTGACTCCGTTTGATATTCCTTTTCTTCGAAATACTGAAATAGGCATAAAACAACAAATCTGGGTTGGGCCTCCGGTTAATAGTTTAGTCCCAAAAATAATATAAAAGTGGATAATAAAGCCCAATATTGCCCAAAACAGTAGATAATATAGCATGGAGCAATCAAAAATTATAGATACGTTGGAGACGTATCACAACACCAGATCAGGGGATCGATGCGCCCCTTTAATATTTATAAATAATGAGCGCGAAGCGCAGTAGCCCCCGAGCCTTAATGTGGGCATGGGTGGCCGAATTAAGGATTGATATCCGTTTGACAGAAAATTTTGTTGTGTCTAACACAAACTTCTCGGAAAGAGAACACAGATCTCTTAAAGGAGCTGAGAGTTGTTGAAATCCGAGCTCGCCAAGCTAGGCCCCAAGGGGTTTAAAAGATGGATTGCAGTAAATGGATTTTACTCGCAATTTTATGTGTAATGATTCTATGTATCCAAGTACTCTACATCATTAATGCTCGGATCCGCATTGTACAGAACTTTGTTGACCGACCATCAGCTTCAACCTCCTCGGCTAGTAGCCAGGGAGTGTTTGTCCCACTTTATAAAGCCTTTATGAGGTCAAAGATTTACGACAAACAAGGCAATCCGGCCTTACGGTTTCATAAACAAAGGTACGCAGAGAGATATGTTATATTACTGTTTAGCATAAGAAATGTCTTCCAAATAAAATAGTCTCGCTATCGGTTCCTTTCTTTGGGTTGTCATGCTGATCATGATCATGAAACCTCACCTCCGATCAATGTGGGAGGAAAATATTGAGGATTTAGTTCGGGGAAAGTTCCTGAACTCTATGGTATTAATGAACCAAAATTTTCACTTCCTCGTTGCCGACCAATTATATCCTTTAAGATCGCTAGCTTTCGGCTTCACCCAGTCTGAGGTACTAACTCGGGTGACCCGGTAGTAACAATCACATAGGTGCTCCCTTTACCGCCTAGACGAATAATCGGGAACGTAGGGGTAAGCACAAGAGACAGGCAACCCAGCTTGGCCAAAATCTTAAGTCAAATTGATGCGTATTTATGGCATTATAACGATGATTGCGGAAGGCAGCCCTCGTATATTAAATACGAACGCTGATGATATGTTTATTTTGACTCCGTTGCGACCGTTTATCAGTTGAAAGTGGCTGATACGTCTCCAACGTATCTATAATTTTTGATTGCTCCATGCTATATTATCTACTGTTTTGGACCATATTGGGCTTTATTTTCCACTTTTATATTACTCTTGGGACTAACCTATTCACCGGAGGCCCAGCCCAGAATTGCTATTTTTTTTGCCTATTTTAGTGTTTTGAAGAAACGGAATATCAAACGGAGTCCAAACGGAATGAAACCTTCGGGAACGTGAATTTCTCATCAGATATGATCCAGGAGACTTGGACCCTCGGTCAAGAAAGGAGGGAGGCGGCCACGAGGGTGGAGGGCGCCCCCCTAGGGCGCGCCCCCTGCCTCGTGGGCCCCACGAAGCTCCACCGACGTACTCCTTCCTCCTATATATACCTACGTACCCCCAACAGATCAGAGACGGAGCCAAAAACCTAATTCCACCGCCGCAACTTTCTCAGATCCACGAGATCCCATCTTGGGGCCTGTTAGGAGCTCCGCCAGAAGGGGAATCCACCACGGAGGGCTTCTACATCATCATCATAGCCTCTCTGATGAAGTGTGAGTAGTTTACTTCAGACCTTCGGGTCCATAGTTAGTAGTTAGATGGCTTCTTTTCTCTTTTTGGATCTCAATACAATGTTCTCCCCCTCTCTCGTGGAGATCTATTCGATGTAATCTTCTTTTTGCGGTGTGTTTGTTGAGATCGATGAATTGTGGGTTTATGATCAAGATTATCTATGAGCAATATTTGAATCTTCTCTGAATTCTTTTATGTATGATTGGTTATCTTTGCAAGTCTCTTCGAATTATCCGTTTGGTTTGGCCAACTAGATTGGTAGTTCTTGCAATGGGAGAATTGTTTAGCTTTGGGATCAATCTTGCGGTGTCCTTTCCTAGTGACAGTAGGGGCAGCAAGGCACGTATTGTATTGTTGCCATCGAGGATAACAAGATGGGGTTTTTATCATATTGCATGAATTTATCCCTCTACATCATGTCATCTTGCTTAAGGCGTTACTCTATTTTCATTAACTTAATACTCTAGATGCATGCTGGATAGCGGTCGATGAGTGGAGTAATAGTAGTAGATGCAGGCAGGAGTCGGTCTACTTGTCTCGGACGTGATGCCTATATACATGATCATACCTAGATACTCTCATAACTATGCTCAATTCATCAATTGCTCAACAGAATTGCTCACCCACCGTAAAATACTTATGCTCTTGAGAGAAGCCACTAGTGAAATCTATGGCCCTCGGGTCTATTCTCATCATATTAATCTTCCTACGCTTTATTACTGCTTTGCTTTTTTACTTTGCCTTTTATTTTACTTTGCATCTTTATACCAAAAAATACCAAAAATATTATCTATCATCCCTATCAGATCTCACTTTCGTAAGTGACCGTGATGGGATTGGCAACCCCTAATCACGTTGATTGCGTTGAGCTATTTGTTTTGTGTAGGTAGAGGGACTTGCGCGTGGCCTCCTACTGGATTGATACCTTGGTTCTCAAAAACCGAGGGAAATACTTACGCTACTCTGCTGCATCATCCTCTCCTCTTCGGGGAAAACCAACGCAAGCTCAAGACGTAGCAAGAAGGATTTCTGGCGCCGTTGCCGGGGAGTCTACGCAAAATTCAACATACCAAGGACCCATCACAATCCCTTATCTCCCGCATTACATTGTTTGCCATTTGCCTCTCGTTTTCCTCTCCCCCACTTCACCCTTGCCGTTTTATTCGCCCTCTCTTTTACGTTTGCCTTTCTTTGCGCTTGCTTTTTGTTTGCTCATGTGTTAGTTCCCTTGCTTGTCGTTATGGCTAGTCTTATATCTTCTCCATTGTCTCCCGAGAATGAAGTTCTAAATTTTAAGCAAAGGGAGGGAGAAAATCTAAAAGACGCTTGGTATAGAATTTGCAATGCTCAAAATAGATCTACCAGGAAACAATCTACCTCAGTTCTTCTCCGCAATTTTTATGTAGGTGCTAATCTTGGTATAGATATATCCTTGATACCATTACCGGAGGGAATTTCTTGGGTAGCCATCCCTTTGATTCTTATAATGCTATGATAGATTTATTTGGCTCACCACCTCTTTTGGTTAATGGAACTATGTTAACTTTGGAGCATGTAATGCAAAGACTTGAAATTATTGAAAATAAAGTTGCTACCGTTGAGTTAATTGAAAATCTAGATAAAAAGATCCACCATCAAATTACCCAATATGGATCTAAGGTAGGAGTAACTTTGAAAAATATTAAGGAGAAGGAACCCATAGTTAATGAGAAAATAAATCAAGATTCCTCTAGAATTGATAAACTTGAGGGTATCATTACCAACTTGGGAACCGCTTTTTCTCCCTTAAAAAATACTCCAAATCCACCTACTAAAATTGCTAAGCTCATGTATGTTCCTAAGAATAAGGGTGAATCCTCTAGTAAGGAAACCGCGGATCTTAAATCTATAAGTATTCATCCCAATCTTTTTGCTATCATTAAGGAATCATTTGCTACAAATGATTTTTTCGATCTTTTGCCTAAAATTTTGATAATTACTAGAAAGAAAGAAATTTCTAAGGAAGGTAGATGCCTCGTTGAAGAATTGCCTACCAAATATGGCAACACCTAGATCTATCCTTGCTTTTATGCCTAGCTAGGGGCGTTAAACGATAGCGCTTGTTGGGAGGCAACCCAATTTTATTTTTAGTTTTTTTGTTTTTGTTTCTGTTTAGGAATAAATAATCCATCTACCTTCTGTTTAGATGTGGTTCTATGTTTTAATTAGTGTTTGTGCCAAGTTAAACCTATAGGATCTTCTTGGATGATAGTTATTTGATCTTGCTGTAATTTCCTGAAACTTTTGGTTCACGAAAACAATTTTTAAAAATCACCATAACGTGATAAAATAGTGATTCTAATTGATTCTGATCAATAAACAAATTTCCTAGGTCGTCCTATTTTGGCTGAATTTTTGGAGTTCCAGAAGTTTGCGTTAGTTACAGATTACTACAGACTGTTCTGTTTTTGACAGATTCTGTTTTTCGTGTGTTGTTTGCTTATTTTGATGAATCTATGGTTAATAAAATAGTTTATAATCCATAGAGAAGTTGGAATACAGTAGGTTTAACACCAATATAAATAAAGAATGAGTTCATTACAGTACCTTGAAGTGATCTTTTGTTTTCTTTCGCTAACAGAGCTCACGAGATTTTTGTTCAGTTTTGTGTTGTGAAGTTTTCAAGTTTTGGGTGAAATCTTTTGATGGATTATGGAACAAGGAGTGGCAAGAGCCTAAGCTTGGGGATGCCCATGGCACCCCCAAGATAATCCAAGGACACCAAAAAGTCAAAGCTTGGGGATGCCCCGGAAGGCATCCCCTCTTTCGACCACTTCCATCGGTAACTTTACTTGGAGCTATATTTTTATTCACCACATGATATGTGTTTTGCTTGGAGAGTCTTGTATTATTTGCGTCTTTGCTTGTTAGTTTACCACAATCATCCTTGCTGTACACACATTTTGAGAGAGCCATACATGAATTGGAATTTTTTAGAATACTCTATGTGCTTCACTTATATCTTTTGAGCTATATAGTTTTGCTCTAGTGCTTCACTTATATCTTTTAGAGCACGGTGGTGGATTTGTTTTAAAGAAACTATTGATCTCTCATGCTTCACTTAGATTATTTTGAGAGTCTTAAATAGCATAGTAATTTGCTTAATAATAATATGCTAGGTATACAAAAATACTAAAAACTTTCTTATGAGTGTGATGAATACTAAGAAAAGTTTGATGCTTGATAATTGTTTTGAGATATGGAGGTGATAATATCAAAGTCGTGCTAGTTGAGTAGTTTTGAATTTGAGAAATGCTTGTGTTGAAGTTTGCAAGTCCCATAGCATGCACGTATGGTAAACATTATGTAACAAATTTGAAACATGAGGTGTTATTTGATTGTCCTCCTTATGAGTGGCGGTCGGGGACGAGCGATGGTCTTTTCCTACCAATCTATCCCCCTAGGAGCATGCGCGTAGTGCTTTGGTTTTTGATGGCTTGTAGATTTTTGCAATAAGTATGTGAGTTCTTTATGACTAATGTTGAGTCCATGGAATATACGCACTCTCACCCTTCCATCATTGCTAGCCTCTTCGGTACCGTGCATTGCCTTTCTCACATTGAGAGTTGGTGCAAACTTCGCCGGTGCATCCAAACCCCGTGATATGATACGCTCTTTCACACATAAAACCTCCTTATATCTTCCTCAAAACAGCCACCAAACCTACCTATTATGGCATTTCCATAGCCATTCCGAGATATATTGCCATGCAACTTTCCACCATCCCATTCATCATGACACATTCATCATTGTCATATTGCTTAGCATGATCATGTAGTTGACATAGTATTTTTGGCAAAGCCACCGTTCATAATTCTTTCATACATGTCACTCATTGATTCATTGCATATCCCGGTACACCGTCGGAGGCATTCATATAGAGTCATACTATGTTCTAGTATCGAGTTGTAATATTGAGTTGTAAATAAATAGAAGTGTGATGATCATCATTTTCTAGAGCATTGTCCCATGTGAGGTTATTAAAAATAAAAGAGGCCAAAGAATCCAAAAAATGAAAGAGGCCAAATAAGCCCACACAAAAAATGAGAGAAAAAGAGAGAAGGGACAATGTTACTATCCTTTACCACACTTGTGCTTCAAAGTAGCACCATGTTCTTCATATAGAGAATCTCTTGTTTTGTCACTTTCATATACTAGTGGGTATTTTTCATTATAGAACTTGGTTTGTATATTCCAACAATGGGCCTCCTCAACTGTCCTAGGTCTTCGTGAGCAAGCAAGTTGGGTGTACAACCACTTAGTTTCTTTTGTTGAGCTTTCATACATTTATAGCTCTAGTCCATCCGTTGCATGGCAATCCCTACTCCTTGCATTAACATCAATTGATGGGCATCTCCATAGCCCGTTGATTAGCCTCGTTGATGTGAGCTCTTCTCCTTTTTTGTCTTCTCCACATAACCCCCATCATCATATTCTATTCCACCCGTAGTGTTATGTCCATGGCTCGCGCTCATATATTGCGTGAAAGTTTATAGGTTTGAGATTACTAAAGTATGAAGCAATTGCTTGGCTTGTCATCGGGGTTGTGCATGATGAGAGCATTCTTGTGTGACGAAAATGGAGCATGACTAAACTATATGATTTTGTAGGGATGAACTTTCTTTGGCCATGTTATTTTGAGAAGACATAATTGCTTTGTTAGTATGCTTGAAGTATTATTATTTTTATGTCAATATTAAACCTTTGTCTTGAATCTTTCGGATCTGAATATTCATACCACAATTAAGAAGAGTTACATTGAAATTATGCCAAGTAGCACTCCGCATCAAAAATTCTCTTTTTATCATTTAGCTACTCGAGGACGAGCAGGAATTAAGCTTGGGGATGCTTGATACGTCTCCAACGTATCTATAATTTTTGATTGCTCCATGCTATATTATCTACTGTTTTGGACCATATTGGGCTTTATTTTCCACTTTTATATTACTTTTGGGACTAACCTATTAACGGAGGCCCAGCCTGTAATTGTTGTTTTTGCCTATTTCAGTGTTTCAAAGAAACGGAATATCAAACGGAGTCCAAACGGAATGAAACCTTCGGGAACGTGATTTTCTCATCAGATATGATCCAGGAGACTTGGACCCTCGGTCAAGAAAGGAGGGAGGCGGCCACGAGGGTGGAGGGCGCCCCTAGGGCGCGCCCCTGCCTCGTGGGCCCCCCGAAGCTCCACCGACGTACTCCTTCCTCCTATATATACCTACGTACCCCCAACAGATCAGAGACGGAGCCAAAAACCTAATTCCACCGCCGCAACTTTCTCAGATCCACGAGATCCCATCTTGGGGCCTGTTCCTGAGTCTCGACGGAAGGGAATCCACCACGAGGGCTTCTACATCATCATCATAGCCTCTCCAATGAAGTGTGAGTAGTTTACTTAAGACCTTCGGGTCCATAGTTAGTAGCTAGATGGCTTCTTCTCTCTTTTTGGATCTCAATACAATGTTCTCCCCCTCTCTCGTGGAGATCTATTCGATGTAATCTTCTTTTTGCGGTGTGTTTGTTGAGACCGATGAACTGTGGGTTTATGATCAAGATTATCTGTGAGCAATATTTGAATCTTCTCTGAATTCTTTTATGTATGATTGGTTATCTTTGCAAGTCTCTTCGAATTATCCGTTTGGTTTGGCCAACTAGATTGGTAGTTCTTGCAATGGGAGAAGTGTTTAGCTTTGGGTTCAATCTTGCGGTGTCCTTTCCTAGTGACAGTAGTTGCAGCAAGGCACGTATTGTATTGTTGCCATCGAGGATAACAAGATGGGGTTTTTATCATATTGCATGAATTTATCCCTCTACATCATGTCATCTTGCTTAAGGCGTTACTCTGTTTTCATTAACTTAATACTCTAGATGCATGTTGTCGGTGTCAAAACCGGCGGATCTCGGGTAGGGGGTCCCGAAATGTGCGTCTAAGGCGGATGGTAACAAGAGGCAAGGGACACAATGTTTAGCCAGGTTCGGGCCCTCTCTATGGAGGTAATACCCTACTTCCTGCTTGATTGATCTTGATGAATATGAGTATTACAAGGGTTGATCTACCACGAGATCGTAGAGGCTAAACCCTAGAAGCTAGCCTATGGTATGATTGTTGTTGTCCTACGGACTAAACCCTCCAGTTTATATAGACACCGGAGGGGGCTAGGGTTACACAGAGTCAGTTACAACAGAAGGAGATCTACATATCCGTATCGCCAAGCTTGCCTTCCACGCCAAGATAGTCCCATCCGGACACGAGACGAAGTCTTCAATCTTTTATCTTCATAGTCCAACAGTCCGGCCAAAGGATATAGTTCGGCTGTACGGATACCCCCTAATCCAGGACTCCCTCAGTAGCCCCTGAACCAGGCTTCAATGACGATGAGTCCGGCGCGCAGATTGTTTTCGGCATTGCAAGGCGGGTTCCTCCTTCGAATACTCCATAGAAGATCTTGAACACAAGGATAGTGTCCGGCTCTGCAAAACAAGTTCCACATACCATCGTAGAGAGAATAATATTTCCACAAATCTAATCTATTGACGTATTATAGCATGACATCACGCCATGGCCCGGTTATTATTCGAACCATTTTTCGTAACCAGCCACCGCACATATCGTGAGGTAGTTTCCTAGGCACGTCTTGTCAAAGCAGAGATCGTGTCCCCTTATCACGGGATTCTCATCAATACGGACATGGGTAACCCAACCGCACCATCAATTACGGTGCTTGGGGATCAAGCGAGTTTTACCAGGCTAGTGGGGGTGCATAGTTTCGTCCGCCTTTATAAAGGGATAAGGACCTCACCTCTTTCACCCACGCCTTCTTCTCTCTGCACATCCATTCTTGCGCACTCGAGCTCCAACGCCCAAGCTTGCACCTTTTCTCCTCAAACCGCGTCAATCATGTCCGGAGCGGGAGGCAAGTGGATGAAATCCTCCGTCACGGAGGAGGACATCGAGAAGCTGCGGGGAGCCGGATACTTGGCCGCGGATATCGCGCACCGGCTGCCCGACGCGGGGCAGATCGTCCCTACCCCGGAACCTTACGAGAGGGTAGTCTTGCTCACCCACTTCGTCCGCGGACTAGGATTTCCTCTCCACTCATTCGTCCGCGGCCTCATGTTCTACTTCGGGCTGGACTTCCATGACCTGGCCCTGAACTTCATCCTCAACATCTCGGCGTTTATCGTCGTGTGCGAGGCCTTCCTCTGCATCCAGCCCCACTTCGGCCTGTGGCTGAAGACCTTCAATGTCAAGCCGAAGGTTGTAGGTGGCCAGCAAGCGGAATGCGGCGGCGCCATGGTGGGAAAAATGCCCAATGTCACATGGCTCGAGGGCTCCTATGTGGATACCATAAAGGGTGGCAATCGGGTGGTTCTACATCACCGAGCCGCGACACCAACCGGGTGGCGGCCCCGAAGTTCGATCTGAATCCCCACGCGGCTCATCTCCGGAAAGAGAAGGGCCTGTCCTGGGTAACCCGTAGAGCTGACCGACTCAGACCTGCATCAGAACATGATGAGCAAGAAAATCAAGCTTGTCAACATGGTCCAGGTCATGCTCTTCCGCCGGATCCTCTCGTGTCAACAACGGGTATTCAATATGTGGGAGTTCGACCCGGCCGAGCACCAGATGCTGCAGGAGCTTTTCGGCACGATGCATAAGGACGTCTGGAAGGTGCTATTTAAAGGCGCCGAGGTACCTCCTTCCCTTACCGAGAACTGTGGACTCAGCGCAAAGCGCCACGCCAATCCGGTAGATTTTTACACATCACAAGATGTTTAGTTTCCTCAGTTTGATCATATGCAGGATCTAAGCCACCATGCCTTTGACACGACTGGGTGAAGACGGCCGAGCGGATTGACTGCCCCGCCCCCCTGCCGGAAGATCCAGCAGAAGCTCTCCTAACGGAGATGCTGACTCAGGCACCTTACGAGGTGCCAGTGAAGACGGCCAATAAGAAGGCCACGGGGACCCGACAGGGTCTCCGGCGCAAGGTTGTGTTGGACTCATCATCCGAACACTCCGAGGCGCACTCCTTCCACGACGATGAGGAGGAAGAGGAAAGTTCTCCCCCCAGCCGGGGGAGACAAGAAAAGGCCAAGAAAGGAAGGACCCTCCTTCCGGACTGCTCCACGACCGCCGCCCACAGCGACGACGAGTGGTTGCCCAGGGACAAGCCCCTGGCAAAGTTGTAAGTATCCGGTTACCATAATAATTCTTGATATATTTTATCGCACTACTTCTCATCATGCCGAACATGATTACGCAGTCCGTCCCGATCCCATATCGACGTATCTTCGTCGGATGGCTCTTTGGACCCGTAGGATATGAATAGTGATTCACTTCCGACCGCCTCCACCCCTCGCCCTACGGGCGACGCCAAGGTGTTGTCCCAAAGGGCACCGAGCCGGGGGGAGGTAGTACTGGAGGCGCCTCAAGGCGACACTCCGGACCCTGGGCACAAAGGGAGCAAGACTCCCATGAGCTCCGAGTTCGGCCTCTAGTCGAACACCACGCCGGAACCTCCAGTGGTTCCGGACTCTGTCAGGCGACCCCCTGTGAAGAGGGGCAAGCCGCCCGTGCCGGTGACCTCTGTCCATCCAGAGGCACCCGACAACTTGCTGGAAGCGCTCCAAGGCGCTTCCATCGACGAAGAGCACCGCACTATCATGAGTGCGGTGATGTAGAAAGTTCAGTCCGCCAAAAGCGGACTAATCTGGCTTGCCACCCTCCTAACAAAGCTTTGAGGTAAGTATTTAAATTACAGGGAAATATCACCGCATAGACAGTAGCCCCTGATGCTCTGTTTGGCGTTCGTGAAGAAAAGCCGAATCGAGGATCGAATAATAATCGCAGGAGTCTAATTATAGTATGTCAATGTGAATCTGCAGGCTTCCCTGCTGGCCGCTGCTGCACATAATGCGGAGGTCGCCGCACTACAGCAAGACCTGGAGCGAACCAAGGAAGAGCTCAGCCTTGCCAAGAGGCAGCTCGAGGAGAACAAAGGTAAGCAATACCTTGTCAATATGGAAAAAAGAAAGATTTGGTTGTAGGATAACAGGATCATCATGAATTTTGCCAGGGGCCACGACCGAAGTGGCGACCCTCAAGAAGGCGTTGTCTGAGGCCGAAAACAAAGTGGACAAGGAGCGCACTGAGCGAGAAAGACACGAAGCCCGGGTATGTGAGGTGCAGCAAGAGCTCCAGGTGCTCATCAAGAAGCATGAGTCCCTGGAGCTTGACTCGAGGACGTGAGAGTCCGAGCTTGCCCAGGCCCTCGAAAGTGCAAAAAATGCCAAGGCCGAAGCCCATAAGGCCCTCCAGGAAGTTGAGGCGGTGAAGAAGATAGCGGCGTGTAAGGCAGTCATTATGCAAAGTAGGTACGCGAAAGAAAACTTCCTTTTACTTACCCGAGTTCAGAGCTCTCCAGAGCTGCGTCGCAGATCTGCCCGTGGTGTGTCCGACGCGGAGTTCTACCGGCCGAGGAGGAAGCTCGATGGAGAAGTTGTTCGGTCTCAGATATCGGGACCGAACACCCGATGCCCGTGAGCGACCAGCTGAAGCAACTGGTCGAGCTCCACAAGGCGGCCGAACACGCCATGAGGGGCCTTATAGTCCGGATGTGGCCTGGCGACTCCCTTCCCAACAACTACTTCGGCCTGGTGAGGCGGCTTGTAGATGCCTGCCCACGGCTGGAAGTCATCAAGCGGTTCGTTTGCATCGAAGGTGCACGCAGGGCACTTGCCCGTGCAAAGGTGTACTTGGCGAAGATGGACGCCGAAAAGCTGGTGAAGGAGGAGCCGCCGTAGGGCAAGGAGCATCGCCACCCCGAAATGTATTATGAAAGTGTCCTGAAGGGTGTCCGTCTCATGGCGGACGAGTGTACCAAAGATGTAATCTTGGAATGAACTTGCTCATGTGATCCTTGTGTTTATGAAAACTAGTACATGTTCGTTATGCAACACTTTTGTATTTAAAATATTACCTTCTGTGCGGCCATTTATAAGTTCTGAGAGTTGCTAGTCGTCGGCTTCTGCCCCCATGCAACTAGTGCTGGGGTGTTCGGGATAAATCTGAGCATTCTTTTCCCCATTCTTGGGTCCTTCGAGGGAGGTGTTCAGCGCAACGAACCAGGCAATCCGACTATAATGCTTTATCGCTCTCACTTAGCCATAGAAGTCTACAATTTTAAATTTTGGCGAATCCCCTAGTCTTCGGAAAGCCAAATTTGGGGCGCTATACACGCCTAAGCCGGACAAGGCCGGCTCCTCGCCCGAAGCGGAAAAAGTCTTTAGGGACTTAAGACCTCTCGAACAGCAAGCAGCTCTCGCCTCATCATGACAGTCAGTTTTAGCTTTCTCTATTGAGGTGCTCGGCCGGAAGAATCGGGGCACAATCGCAGTAGTTCTCCTAGTGCTACCTTAGCCAATATAGAGGAATGTAAGGTACCAAAACATGGGAGCCGGGCAAACCCAACTATTGACCCAAGACATGATTCGGAGCTGATGCATATAATGCTATAAGTTTGGGTCCGCACTGTCAAAAGTGTTCGGACTTCTCACGCCGAATTATGGGGTACACGGAAGCCCCTGGCGTATTTGCCGTACCACAGTGTACGGGTGCTGATTGTCATAGATAATCATATATATATATATATAAGAATATAGGATGCCATAATATACTAGTACTATGCATTGTTTATTTAAGAAATACGTTAAAGCATAATGATACAAGTGGTTTTGTAAGCAAACAATAGGACTATTTGACATGTCCCATCCAAGGGCAAGATGCGGACTGGTATCTTAAAACAAGTATTTAGCTCGTTATCAGAGACCACCTGGGGATTCCGTTTGTACGACGTAGCTTCCTGCCTCCTTGGGTGTTGTATCATGTGTCTGGCTACCGTACTACCGGACAAGGCTTCCAGAGAGTAGAGTCCTGAAAGAGAGAGAGTGATGAAGGTAGGAAGGATACTTGGGTGTTCCTGTCTCCTTGGGTGTTGTATCATCTGTCCAGCTGGATAGCGGTCGATGAGTGGAGTAATAGTAGTAGATGCAGGCAGGAGTCGGTCTACTTGTCTCGGACGTGATGCCTATATACATGATCATACCTAGATACTCTCATACCTATGCTCAATTCTGTCAATTTCTCAACAATAATTCGTTCACCCACCGTAAAATACTTATGCTCTTGAGAGAAGCCACTAGTGAAATATATGGCCCCCGGGTCTATTCTTATAATATTAATCTTCCTACGCTTTGTTATTGCTTTGCTTTTTTACTTTGCCTTTTATTTTACTTTGCATCTTTATACCAAAAAATACCAAAAGTATTATCTATCATGTCTATCAGATCTCACTTTCGTAAGTGACCGTGAAGGGATTGACAACCCCTAATCGCGTTTGTTGCGTTGAGCTATTTGTTTTGTGTAGGTACGAGGGACTTGCGTGTGGCCTCCTACTGGATTGATACCTTGGTTCTCAAGAACTGAGGGAAATACTTACGCTACTCTGCTGCATCATCCTCTCCTCTTCGGGGAAAACCAACGCAAGCTCAAGACGTAGTAGTGGCCCATCGTCGGCTTCCACCCCCTTGTAGATGCTAAGCAGGGTGTTTTCGCAATAACAAAACAACCCTTAGCAGACGTCTCGGTGCCCAGAGGCGGTTGTGTTAGCGGAAATAAGGCAATCAGATATGCGGGCTTTATAACTTTCACTTAGTCATAGGAGCTTAAAGTTGGAGGCCAAATATTAGCCCCCGGTTAATGTTCGGCGACAGCCGAGGTCAAGCCGTTAACACTTCGGCCAATATTATGAACAGCCCATCGCTTGACAGGGGGTGACCTCAATCGATCTTATAGTTTAACACAGTCATCAGATTGCTGACCAGTTTATGCTTATTGTGACAGTTAGCTTTCGGCTTTGTCCACTGATGCGCTTAACCATGCGAGCTGGAAGCACAATCGCAGTGGTTCTCCCTTGCAGACCTAGCCGAACAAAGCGGAACATAGGAGGCAAGCATAGGAGCCGGGCAAACCAACTATTGACCGAAGACACAATTCGAAACCGATGCATATATAGCAATATCCGAGAATGTTTTTGCCAAATCTCTAAAGGTGTCCGGCGTTGCATTTTGCGAGACTTAGGCTGGAAACACACAAATAGTTTAAAAGTGCCATAGGCTTGGAAGACCAAAAACTTCAGTAAAAACTTGACGTCCGAACTAGATCAAGTGTTCGGTGCCAATCCGAAAATTGGCCTTAGAGAAAAAAATTGTGCTTCTGTCATGCTTTAACATGACACATCATATCTCAAGACTTAAAGCGAGTTAGCCTACGACTTCAACCTCCTATCCCGAAGGTGGAGTACTTCTCGTTAGGCCAGTTTAGCCAACTAAACTCTAGCAGCTTTGAGAGAGAAACTAGGCTCCCCGGCTATTGACCACACACTCGCGTCGAGAAAAGGAGTGATAGAAAAAGACTTTGCAACGACTAGGAAGAACACTTATTATAAAACAGCTCATACTAATTTAAGAGCCCCCAAGTGACTTGGGTAAAAGAATTTTATGTATAATGATTGTATGTACCGAAGTACTTATATCATATCTGTGTTCACCCGAACTTTAAACGCGTCTTAACCGACCATCGGCTTCTCCCTCTTCGGTCAAGGGCCGAAAAGTGTTATGTACTCCACCTGTCGAGAGTATCGACGGTGTTTCCGATAACCAGGCAATCATGCCATAAGGCTGTAACAGACAAAGCGCGCTCAGGGAACTTATGCTATATTACTGACGAAGTGTAAGAAGCATCTTCGAAGAAAATAGTACCCCCACCAATACCTTTCTTCGGTTGCTCATTGTTACTATGAGACTTGTGCAATAGATTTTTTGTACTCATGAGTTCCGTTGTGTGCCGACCATGATTGAAAACAATAAGAGCACTAGCTTTCGGCTTCACCCAGTCTGAGGTCCGAGCTTGGATGACCCGATCGTGACAATCGCAGAGGTGCTCCCATTACTCCCTAGCTGAGCAATCGGGAACGTAGGGGTAAACACAGGAGCAAGGCAACCCAGCTTGCGGAACACTTAAGTCAACATGGTGCATATTGTGGCGTAATACATGAACAAGGTACGAAGCCATACAAGTATAATCATATGCAAGGTGAAAGGTTTCATAAAGGAAGCCCCCAATAAACGGGGTATTTGAATTTGTGTGTCACAAACAAAGTTTTGACAAGGAAGTTTTTCACATACAACTTTTTACCAAAAAGATATAATGCTTGGTCGAACCGAACAAAATTTAAAACTAAAAGTTTTTTAGCATGAAAGCGACTTAGCTGGTTAATGTGGTCGGTGTCGATGCGCGGCCCGAGCTTACAGCGGGACAAGGTCCCAGCCCCCAAGCCGGTCCCGAGGTGGCGGAGCGAAGAGCTCAACATTCCGAAGTGGTGACATAGCATGGCCGAGCGACGAGTTCGGCATTCCGAAGTTGTCACATGGCACGGCCGAGCGAGGAGTTCAGCATTCCTAAGTGATGAGGCGGAACCCCCAGTCGGACCAAGTTGACGGAGCAGGTCGATAATGTGACGACAGAGTCCCCACGTCAGCAAAGTGATGACACAATTTGGTCGTCGAAAGTGGGGCGACGGCGTCGGCACACCGAGGTGATAGCGCGGCCCGGTCTAAGTCAATTGCCTGCACAGATGAAATAGTGCAAGCCAGAGATAATAATAATAATAATAATAATAATAATAATAATAATAATAATAATAATAATAATAATAATAATAATTTTAAAAAATCCTCCACTTAAAATTAATTTAAGCGAAGTAAATAGTTAGAGAAATATAGCTTGAGAGCCAAGGTCTGTTTGCATGTGCAATGTTCGTAAGACTGCGGACGATGACGCACTGACAAAACGCCGGTTAATGCAAAGCTAGTTTGCACTGCTCTTCAATTAGACTTAACAAGTCGTGCTGCAAGAATCCATGATGGCCACGGCCCGTGCGGGAGTGTCTTCGGCCTGTAATTGCATGGTACAGGACGTGCTCGGCGCGCACTCCTCGGACCCGGTGATGCGCGACACGCGAGGCCAGTACCCAATTGATCGCGATGGGGTGCGGTCGCTACGATTAGATGTCACCGTCTGTTGATCTTCCTGCCGCGGTAGAACGCAGAATGCTGCGTACCTAGCAATTTTCCTTCGTACCTTGATCACAGATAAATCTGATTTTGTGAGGTAACAGCGGATGATGCAGCAATTAGTCATGGGACTCAAATCAATATGGCACAGGAGATCTAGCCTCTCACGCCTGTGCTAGCGAGTAGTCCAAGTCGTAGTACTACTACTCACGTTAAGGTTAGACCAATCAATCTAGTACGTGCAACATCCATGGAAGACAAACCACTAGACAAAAGTTGTCGCCATGCTTTAATTAAATACAATAAATTGAAAAGGGAGGATGGAGTATTTCCCTGAGCATCACACAGATCTGTACTGACAGTATTCATCAGAAACCCGCAGTAGTACTACTAGTTAAATAGCAGTATTTGTCAACTAAGTCTTGCTGCAAAACTGATCATCGATTTTCGTTAGCACTTCGGTGTACGGAAGCAGCAAAAAGGAAATACTATCATAAGTGGACGAAGGTGACCATCCATGCGCAGAAAAGGAAAAAGGCATATAGAAAGGAAAAAGACAAAAGAGGAGAAATCTCCCTGGATGGCCAGCCGCTGCCGTGGAGCGTCCTCGACTGCATATGGCATTGGCCTGTCCTTGGCACTCCTCGGGATCGGGGCTGTATAGGAGCCAGCGCATGGTTGATCTCGGATGCGCTCATCGCTTCGTTCGGACACCGCCAATTGCCGATCTATGGACTGCAATAAGATCCCGATGCTGCAATACGAGTGCGCCCTTCTAGCAAATTCTTCAGACCTTGATCTCAACTTGATCTGATTATCTCATCGATCCGTGATGATCACCTAGCAGGCTCTTAATGAAAACACCAATGTGGATGTTAAATCCGGCGTATCTCGTAGTAGGGGTCCTAAGCTAGGCGTCTTGGAGCAATGGTAACATGGACACGGGATTTTACCCAGGTTCAGGCCCTCTTGATGGAGGTAAAACCCTACGTCCTACTTTTGATTTAATTCATATGGGGTGTAGTACAGAGTACATGTATCTACCACGAGATTGATCTATTGAATATGGGATTTTCCATTGACTAGCCTGGCCTCGGTTTATATATGCACCGTAGGCCTAGGGTTTAGAGGAGTCCTTGTCTTGTGCACCAAGTCTTGTGGAATCCTCCTTGTATTCGGCAAGAGCTACCTGAAGTGGCCCATTAGTGAATCATCATGGGGGTCCTCGACCCGATCCAGCTGGTCGGGATACCGCGTGGTGAGTACCCCCTAGTCCAGGACACCGTCAGTCGGTGAGGCCGACATTAGCATCATATTGTGTAAACTCTTGAAGGATTCCAGCCTCTTCCATGAACTGGGTGTGCGGCCATTCGCACGACCGTACTTCCGCCAACCTCCAAGGATGAAGATCACTGTCAGACGGCTCCCAATAACCCCCTTGGAGTTCTTCTTAGAAGAAAACTTCCTAAAGATGTTCATCTTTTTCCTATGAACAAAAATTCTGAAATTTTTAGTCCACAAATTTTCTCAACAAAACTTCACAAAATTGATAGCAATTACTCATACGGATACATAGAGGCCATAGCAAGCATTCAAACTACTTAGTACTCTAAGAATTCAACATGCAAGCTCATCTATAGTAGCACCAAGAGTAGCTAATTATTCAAAATATAAACCACTAAAACAAAAACTAATTGGACAAATGGTGGAGTCACATACCAAGCGACAATCCCCCCAAACAGTTTCGGAGACGGAGCTTCGAGCAAAGAGATCGAAATCCGCGGGTTTGAGAGCAAGAACACGGGAGAGAGAGCAATGGTGAGTTTTTTCTGGAGGTAAGTGATGATGTGGTGTGAAGGGATAAGTGAGGGGCCCACGTGGGGACCACAACCCACCAGGGCGCACCCAGATGGGTTGTGCCCACCTGGTGCACCTCCCTCTTATGTTATTTGCACCAAAAATTCTTAAATATTCAGAAAAAATCGTATTAAATTTTCAGAGCATTCTAAGAACTTTTATTTTTGGGTCATTTTTTATTGCACGGGAAATTCAAAAAATAGAAAAAATATGGCATTTTATTTTATTTAAATAATAAAAACAGAAAACAAAAAGTAGGGACAGAGGGTAGTGCTTACTAAATTCATCAACTTCATACCGCTTAAAAATGATCCATTAATAAGGTTGATCAAGCTTATTAACAACCTCTTTTGATTAGCATGAAACCGAAGACTATCGTAAATCACTAAGTTACCTCAATGTGGATATGGATCTCCCCAACAATAAGCATTTCATATTTCTTTTTGACAGTAGGTAGAGGTATTTGAAAGCTTCCGATAGTGATTGTCGGAGATTTTTCAATAACATTAATACCATTCACTTGGAATTGTTTCTTCGCAAGGTGCAGCATATGCTCATTACCATTGATATGAAAAGTGATCTTGCTTTTATTGCAATCAATAACAGCCACTGCAGTATTCAAGAAGGGTCTACCAAGGATAATCGACATGTTGTCGTCCTCGGGCATCTCAAGTATAACATAGTCAAAATAGTAACATTAGCAACAACAATGGGCACATCCTCACAAATACCGATAGGTATGGCAGTTGATTTATCAACCATTTGCAAAGATATTTCAATAGGTGTGAGTTTATTCAAATCAAGTCTTTTATATAAAGAGAGAGGCACAACACTAACACCAGCTCCTAAATCACACAAAGAAGTTTTCACATAATTCTTTTTGATAGAGCAAGGTATAGTTGGTATTCCCGAATCTCCAAGTTTTTTAGGTACTCCGTCTTTAAAAGTAGAATTAGCAAGCATAGTGGAGATTTCAGCTTCCGGTATTTTTCTCTTATTGGTGATGATGTCTTTCATGTACTTTTCATAAGGAGGCATTTTCAAGATATCAGTCAAGCGAGTACGCAAAAAGACTGGCTTAGCATCTCAGCAAAGCGTTCAAATTCTTCATCATCTTTCTTTTTAGTTGACTTAGGTGGAAAGGGCACAAGTTTTTGAACCCACAGTTCTCTTTCTTTATCGTGTTTTCTAGCCACAAAGTCACTTTTATCATATCTTTTAGTCTTAGGTTGTGGGTTATCAAGATCAACAGGTGGTTCTATCTCAACATCATTGTTTGGTTCTTTATTATTTGGTTGAGCATCTTCATGAACCTCATCATTATCTTTTTCATTATCAGAAGGTGTGTTCATTACCAGACTGGATTTCAGCATCAGAGACAGAAGTTCCATTATCATTATCAGGAGGTTTTTCTATTTCATGTTCACTAGAAGCATGCAAAGTCCTATCATTTTTCTGCTCATTTTTTTTAGAAGGACTACGTGCATCAGTGTTATTTCTTTGTGAGTCTTGTTCTATTATTTTTGGGTGTCCCTTAGGATAAAGTGGTTCCTGAGTCATTTTACCTCCTCTAGTTGCAACTCTAACAGCAAAGTCATGTATATTATTGTTCATTTCATCTAGCAACTCTCTTTGAGATTTAGCAACTTGTTCTAACTGAGTTTGAACCATAGAAGCATGCTTTCCAACACCTCTAACATCATTTGAGATTCTAAATAATAAGTCACTCAAGCGAGCAATCATATCAGAATTATATTTCAATTCTTTCATACCATTTGCATCGAAGTGATCTCATTTCCTAATGTAGTTTTCAAAATCATAAAGGCATTGCCTAGGGTGCATATTGTGAGGATTGTCATTATCATTGAACTTCATTAGAGAATTTACCTCTGCCACCTTAGGCAGTGGTGGTGTATTAAGCCCATGTATTTCTTCAATAGGAGGTAAATTTTTAACATCCTCAGCTTAAATACCCTTTTCCTTCATAAATTTCTTTGCCTCTTGCATATCTTCAGGACTGAGATATAATATACCCCTATTCTTCGGAGTGGGTTTAGACGGTGGTTCAGGAAGAGTCCAATCATCATAATTTTTCAATATGTTATTCAATAACTCTTCAGCTTGCCCAACAGTTCGTTCCCTAAAAACACAACCAGCACAACTATCTAGGAAGTCCCTAGAAGCATCGGTTAGTCCATTATAGAAGATATCAAGTATTTCATTTTTCTTAAGAGGATTAGCAGGCAAAGCATTAAGTAATTGGCAAAGCCTCCCCCAAGCTTGTGGGAGACTCTCTTCTTTAATTTGCACAAAATTAAATATTTCCTGCAAGGCAGCTTGTTTCTTATGAGCAGGGAAATATTTTTCAGAGAAGTAATAAATCATATCCTGGGGACTACGACACAACCAGGAGAAAGAGTATTGTACCAAGCTTTAGCATCGCCCTTTAATGAGAAAGGAAATAATTTGAGAACAAAGTAATAGCGAGTCTTCTCACCATGAGTAAAAAGGGTGGCTATGTCATTCAACTTAGTAAGATGTGCCACAAGAGTTTCAGTTTCATAACCATGGAAAGGATCAGATTCAACCAAAGTAATTAACTCTGGGTCGATAGAGAATTCATAATCCTTATCATCAATAAATATCGGTGAAGTAGCAAACTTGGGATCATATTTCATTCTAGCATTCAGATATTTTTCTTTATACTTGCATAATAATTTCTCTAGATCATCTCTATCCCTACAAGCAAGAATATCTCTAGTTGTCTCCTCATTCATAACATAACCTTCCGGTACCTTAGGCAATTCATATCTAGGAAGGCTAGTTCTAGCAGGTGTTTCAGGAGTTTCAGTTTCACGCTCATCATCATATTCAACAACATCATGTTGTATTACTCTAGCAATTTGTTCATAAAGAAATTCACCAAGTGGCACATCATCATCAAGCAAGGTACTAGCATCATCATAAGCATCATTCATAGTAGAAGTAGCATCATCAATAACTTCCGACATATCAGGATTAATAGCATGTGGTGGTATTGCAAGTTTACTTATAACAGAAGGTGAATCTAAAGCAGAACTAGATGGCAGTTCCTTACCTCCCCTCGTCTTTGAGGAAAAAATCTTAGTATTAGCATCCTTCAAATTTTTCATAGTGATAAATTGATAATAATCGCAAGTGACTCAACAAATACAACTATGCTCCCCGGCAACGGAGCCAGAAAAAGATCTTGATAACCCACAAGTATAGGGGATCGCAACAGTTTTCGAGGGTAGAGTATTCAACCCAAATTTATAGATTCGACACAAGGGGAGCCAAAGAATATTTGAAGGTATTAGAAGCTGAGTTGTCAATTCAACTGTCAGCGTTCTAGGAACGGGGGTCCCCAGACTTGCCTGCCTGCGGCCCACGGCGTGGCTCAACCAGCGGGCCCGTACGGACCATCTTCATCAGCATGCACTCAAGACCCTCGCGAGGGGCCAAGCCTCGCGAGGAGGATGACGCAAGAACTCCTCAGGAGCGGCCTCACCAGGCTAGCTCGCGAGGAGCGAAGAGATCAAGGCAGGGTGAACCTCGAGAGGTTCCAACGACGCAAGCAATGACGACCCTCTTTGGTGTCCTTGTTCCCTCTTTGGTGCTAAAGGGGCAAGCGCAGGCACGGAGCCCGAGGCATCAGGCAAAGGTTTCGGTATCGGTGCAATGAGACCAAGGCCAACGGGACGGCAGGACGGAGGTCACTGTGCAGCCCAAGACGGTGTCACCACCAGAGCCTTTGGCAGGCGAAGACTGCTTTTGTCAGGATAAGTTGTACCAGTTGTTCCCCTTCAAAATTGGCCATTGTGGGATCCCTTCCCACTCAATGTTTGGGAAGAGGACCCCAAGCCCCTATAAATAGGACTAGCCACCACAGAAGAGGGGGACGAACCCTTCTCCAGCTCACCAGCACAAGAACACCTCGCCTCAGGAGGCTGTTCTTCCCCTTGTATTGCTCATCCTCAGCCCAAGAGGCAATCCACCACACACACTGTAGTAGGGTATTACACCACATCAGTGGCCCAAACCAGTATAAATCTTGCGTATCTGTGTTCTTTGGGTTCGGCGAGTTAGTCCGCTAGATCATGGAGTGCGAGAGCTTGGGAGAGGAGAGATCTTCGTGCGCACCCTAGTGTTCGAACCTTGAGGGTTTTGCCGGAACCTGTGATCCGACATTTGGCGCGCCAGGTAGGGGTGCACCGAAGCTTACCTCTCGTCAATCCGTGTTTCTCCACTCTGCCACAACCATGTCGGATGCTCGTCGTGCCCGCACTGAGCGTCGGGCCGCCCTTGCCGCCCGCGTCGCTCAGACAGCTCCTGTCGGTGGGCCTCCCCATCGTTCTCCGTCACCCGCCGCCAACGCTGCCACCGGCCAGGCCGGAACAAACAGCAGGCGTCCTTGCTGCACCCCTCGGTGTGGCGGGACGGCCGCACCGCCACTCCGTCGCTGACTCCAGCCGGCTCGTCGTCTCATGCTCGTCGTGCTCCCGCGGACGCGCAGGCCGCGCTGCTCATGGCGCATGAGCTCCTGCATTACCGCCCGGTCGACGACCTCTATGAGGACTGGCTCTGCCACATCGCCGAGCTCGTCAGCGCTGCAGGGGACTCCCCAGCGCCGTCCCTCTCACTGCCTCGTCCCCCGCCAGCTACGGGCGACGTAGCTCATGGAGCTCCTCCACCACCTCCGCACCAAGACGGTGTCCTGGCGCCAAGACACGCGGCCCCGCGGCATGACCCACCGCGCCAGGCGCCCGCACGTGAAGAAAGAAGCTGCCAAGAAGTTACTCGACCGCAAGAGAATGCTCCACCACTCCCGGCACTGCCACGTCAGGATCGCTTGCCGCGGCAGGGCCATGCAGCACTTGCCGTGGCGGCGCGAGGCCACCAAGATCTAGCTCCGCTCCCACAGCGGGTCCCGGTGGTGACAGCAGGCTGCCGCGCCTTCACTCCGGAGCTGCGCAGTGTCGTCTGGCCAGGCAAGTTCAAGCCAGACCTGCCTCCTCGCTACGACGGCACCCCCGACCCTATAGAGTTCTTGCAGCTCTACGAGCTGATCATCGAGGCGGCCAACGGTGACGAAAAAGTCATGGCGAACTGGTTTCCCATGGCTCTCAAGGACGGCGCATGCTCTTAGCTCCTGAACCTGCCCACGGGATCCATCTCCTCCTGGGGTGAGATGCGTGACCACTTCGTCGCCAACTTCCAGGGCACTCGCGACCGCCGGCCGGCCGCGGGTGACCTGCGCCACATCAAGCAGCAGCCTGGAGAGACTCTGCAGAAGTACATTGAGCGCTTCAACTGCGCCCGCCTCAAGATCCCCAAGGTGACGAACGAGGCCATCATCTCCGTGTTTTCCGATGGCGTCCGCGACATCAAGATGAAGGAGGAGCTCGCTATCCATGAAGACATGTGCACGGATCTGGAGTTGTTCAACCTGGTGACCAAGTGCGCGAGAGCCGAGGAGGGGCGTCTCTCCCTCGTCGAGCTCCCGACGGCAGATCCAGAAGATAAGAAAGCCAAGGCCAAGGACGTGAAGCGCAAGGGAGTAGCCGTACTCGCAGTAGAGCCAGATACGAAGCGCTGCCAGGACCTTCCTGAATCGTCCAAGAGCAGCCGACCATTCTGCCCCTTCCACAACATGCACAGCCACAACACAAATGACTGTCAAGAGCTCAGGGCCATTCGAGATGGACGCTTCGGCCGACGCCCTGAGCGCAACGACCGGGGCTACGACCGAGGAGGAGGACGAGGCGGAGGACGCTGGGACGACCGCGGCCCTCGCCAGGAGTGGCGCGACCGACCTCGTGAGGACCGCTGGTTGGACCAACCTCGTGAGGGCCACTGGAGGGATCAGCCTCGCGAGGATCGCCCTCAGGGCAACTCTGGCCTTCCTCTGCTCCCACCACCACCAAGGAGGAACGACGACCACCATCAGAACGAGGGGGCTGGGGGCTTCTAGGAACCTCGCGCTATCGCCTGCATCTTGGGCGGAGCTCAAGCCCCAGCCTCCCAGCGAATCTTCAAGCAGTTTGCTCGTGAGGTGAATGCGGCTCTTCCCAGGCTCGAGGCCACGCGCCCGCTCAGGTGGTCCAAGTGTGCCATCACCTTCAGCTCAGCTGACCAGCTCAAGTGTGCCGCAACTGCTGGCGCCCTCCCGATGCTCCGTTCGCCCGTCATCAGCAACGTTCAAGTCACCAAGACCCTTATCGACGGCGGAGCAGGGCTCAATGTCCTGTCTGTCGAGACGTTCGACAGCCTCCAAGTGCCATATGAACAGCTGCAGCCTACCAAGCCCTTCTCAGGGGTGACTGGCGTCTCCACCACCCCGATAGGGCAGGTCCGCCTTCCTGTCTCCTTTGGAGAATGCAAGAACTACCGCACCGAGCTCATCGACTTTGACGTCGCCCATATCCGCCTACCGTACAATGCCATCCTCGGGTACCCAGCATTGGCCAAGTTCATGGCGGTCACACATCATGGCTACAACGTCCTCAAGATGCCTGGAAGCGGCGGGATCATCACGGTCCCCTGCGAAGAAAGAGATGCGGTATGCTCCCTCGAGCGCGCCTTCCAAGCCACAGCAATCGAGGACCCCGACAACAAAGGAATCCTTTACCCTCCTGAGGCCACCCCCAAGAAGAAGAAGCAGCTGCTCCACGCAGGTCCTCAGGAGGGCGACACCACCACCAGCACCACTTCAAGACCAGCGCCCTCAGGTGGGGCGCCTCCCTCCTGTGCATAGGAAAGCGCGCCCGACGCCATCCTCGGGCAGGGCTCGGGGGCTCTCTTCTAGAGGGCCTCTGACCTCGCCAACGTCACAAGGGAGGCGCTCGGGCACCACGTGGAGGCGTGCTTCGCGGCACGTTTCCCTCAGGAAGGCGCCGAGCAAGGAGCGCTCGGTGCTCAGGAGTTCGTCGACAAGACCATTCAGGAGCTGGAAAATGCAAGGGCCATGCGCGGAGATCGCCGCCCACCTCGTGCGGCACCCCATCCAGGAAAGGATGGTGGGCTGCGGGTCTGCGTCGATATCCCAGGGCTCAACCGGGCCACATCTCAGGAGCGCTTCTGGCCTTCGCGCGTGGGACGCTGCGAGGGACCACCTCACAGCTACGTTCGCATGCCTTTTGGCCTGCCGAGCATGGCGTCCGCCTTCCAGCGCAACCTGCAGAGCATCCTGGCGGCTCAGGAGGCCAGGCATCACGCGGTCCTGGCGGAGATGGACACGGTCCTCAAGGAACCACCTGGGCCCCCAGAGCCTCCCGAGGCTTAGGGCCCGGCTGGCTCGTGTGGAACAGCCTCGTCACTGCGCACCTTCAGCTGCACCAACGTCTCGTCAGCAACTAAACCAGGTGACATTTTCCAAGTTCATTTAGCTGGGAGCGCCCCTCGGGCTGCATCATTCCCAGGCTGCGTGGGTCCGTCCCTGCGGCATGTATCCTTCTATGTCTTTAGCTTACCTTGCTGGGGGCGCCCCTCGGGCTGCATCATCCCCAAGCCGCTCGGGTCCTACCCAGTGGCATGTGTCGCCTTTGCATTTACTCAAGCTAGTGTGCCTTCTCATGCATGGTTTATCTATGATTATCACCCGCTTGATTCTCATCCACCTCGGGATCTGCGCGCCGACTGTTTTTCTTCAGGATCTTCCGCATGAGAAGGTTAAGCACGGCGTCTGTGCTCGGGCCCGTCCCTGCAGCGTTGATAAATCCAACGGCTGAGCTCTGTCTGGCGGACCGGCCCCGTTCATCTCACCTCTTGGGGTCATTGGTGCTTGGCCTTCTCATACGACAACCTCAGGAGATTCATTCGGCGCAGGTTGCCTAACCATCTTGCAGGATCACCACAGTCAGCAAGAATCAAGACCAGGCGCAAACCGCCTTGAGGTAGGGCCTCGTGAGTCCCGTGCTGGCTCACGAGTGCCCAGACACACCTCGTCTAGCCCTGCCGTGCAAGCCACGTGTCAGGGCGGTGTTGTACACACCTCGGGGGGCTCTCCGCAGTAGGGAGTCCTCCTCCCACGCACCAGCGGAAGCACCATGCTCCGTGCTGGTCGTCGACACTGCCGAGGAGCGGCTATGCCCGTGCAAGTATGGAAGCGCTATGCTCCACGCTGGTGATAAACAACTGAGGGCGGCCCCACGGCCGTGTCAACCTCACGGAGCCCTTGAGCTCAGTGCCTAGCCTCACCACGCTGCTTCCCCTCGGGAGGGTAGCGCGAGGGGGCTGGGCACGGGGGCTGTGCTCCGGTCATGCCTGACGTACGCCCCACTAGGTCCCTCGGACCTGGTCATCGCGCAACCCTCCCGAGCGAAAGCCCGGTGAGGACATGTATGAGGTCTGTTCGTACTTCAAGGGGGACTGAGGGAGTCCCGGACTAGGGGGTGTCCGGATAGCCGGACTATCGTCACGGCCGGACTCCAAGACTATGAAGATGCAAGATTGAAGACTTCGTCCCGTGTCCGGATGGGACTTTCCTTGGCGTGGAAGGCAAGCTTGGCGATACGGATATGTAGATCTCCTACCATTGTAACCGACTCTGTGTAACCCTAACCTATCCGGTGTCTATATAAACCGGAGGGTTTTAGTCCGTAGGACGAACAACAATCATACCATAGGCTAGCTTCTAGGGTTTAGCCTCCTTGATCTCGTGGTAGATCTACTCTTGTACTACCCATATCATCAATATTAATGAAGCAGGAGTAGGGTATTACCTCCATCGAGAGGGCCCGAACCTGGGTAAAAACATCGTGTCCCTTGTCTCCTGTTACCATCCGCCTAGACGCACAGTTCGGGGACCCCCTACCCTAGATCCGCCGATTTTGACACCGTCATTGGTGCTTTCATTGAGAGTTCCTCTGTGTCATCACCGATAGGCCCGATGGCTCCTTCGATCATCAACGACGACGCGGTCGGGTGAGACTTTTCTCCTGGACAGATCTTCGTGTTCGGCTGCTTTGCATCAAGGGCCAATTCGCAGCCATCCGGAGCAGATCGAGAGCTACGCCCCAGCCATCGTGTCAGATTTGAAGTTTAAACTATACGGCCGATATCCGCAGAGACTTGATCTTCGACGGATTCAAGCCGCAGCCAAGCGCCCAAGACTGCCTCGATGGGCATGATCTAGCTCTGCAGCGAACAATTGCCACGAGGCCGCACCAAGATCCGCTCCGACCCTTAATCTGGAGCCGGATTCCCCGATCGAGGACAAGTGGTTGGACACCGCCTCGGGGGCTACAATCTCTACGGCGATCGAGCCAAACTCCATCCCTGTCCTTTGCGAAGACCTCGACTCCAGGGCGCCGGACTCCTCTCCGGACTCCGAACCCTCCGCGCCCTTGCCAATCGGATCCGATTACGCCGTTATGGAGTTCACGGCGCGGACATCTTTCAAGACTCGCCCTTTGGCGACATCCTGAATTCACTAAAGTCTCTCTCTTTATCCGGAGAGCCTGGCGGACTACGGTCGAAGGTTGGGATGCGGACGATGAAGAAATTCAATGCCCACCCACCACCCACTTCATAGCCATCGCCGAAAGCTTACACGACGTGCTCGATTTCGACTCCGAAGACATCGACGGTATGGACGACGATGTAGGAGACAACAATGAACCAGCACCTATAGGATGCTGGACAACCTCATCCCATGATGTATACATGGTGGATACACCTAAAGGAAATGAAGACGAGGAACAACGGGAAGCTACGAAGGATAAATCCCTCGAAAAGCAGTCAAAACGGCAACGTAAACGCCGAACAAAGTCCCGCCTCAACAAAGACCCAGCCATAGAGCAGGGCGAACCGGTGGACAACGAAATCGAGCAATCGTCCGAACAAGACAACTTGGATAAACAATCTGTCCCCGACGAAGACAACAGTCCGGACGATCTCACGCCGGACAAACCATTGGAGCAAAATGACCTCCAGAAAAGGCTCGTCGCCACTGCGCGTAGCCTGAAAATGCAGAAGCGAAAGCTCAAAACAGCGGAAGATGCACTCAGGATCAGATGGAGCAAAGTATTCAGCACCGCAGAGCAGTCTCGACGATCGCCAACAAAGAGCTACACGAAAAGAAAGCTACTGCCCGAATTCGACGAGGAGGCCTTAGAGCCCCCACAATTAAAAAGCAAGAAGACCCGTTCGGATGGACGACCTCACGGCAAAAAAAGAGCGGCAAATGGTGCCGCACATAAGCCAATATGCGATCCGCTTAAGGATTCACATCAAAAGGATGGCCCAGTTAGGTCCATCTATGGGCCAAGAAAGCACGCTCGTCAAAGCAATGCAATACTCCAAAATTCCGAAGACCACGACACACCCAAATATAGGGCGCCGACACCCCTATGTTTCATCGATGAGGTGCTGGATCATGAATTTCCAGCGAGATTCAAACCCGTAAACATAGAGGCATACGACGGAACAACAGACCACAGTCTCGGATTGAGGATTACATCCTCCACATACACATGGCTAGAGGAGATGATCTCCACGCCATAAAATACTTTCCCCTTAAACTCGAAGGGCCAGCTCGGCATTGGCTTAAGATCCTCCCCGAAAATACCATTGAAAGCTGGGAGGAGCTCGAGGATGCATTTCGGCAAATTTTGGGGACCTATGTCCGCCTCCGGACGCAGATTTATCTAAGTCACATAACTCAACAGCCCGAGAGTCAGCCGGAAATTCTCGAACAGGTTCCTTACTAAAAGAACCAAATAGTCGATTGTCCAGGACGCCAAGCCTTAGCAGCTTTCAAACATAACGTCCGAGACAAATGGCTCGCTTGAGACACCTCGCCAAGAAAACCCAAGAACAATGGCCATTAACAAGCCTCATGACCCGCTTTTGTGCGGGAGAGGATAGCTGGCTAGCAAGATGCAGCACCAGCGACCCAAGTACATCCAAATCAGGGATGGAACGGAAACCACGGCGCAACAAGGACCAGCGCCAATTAAAAGGAACATCCCAAAGAGCACGGCGGTCAACGCCGGATTCAAAAGCTCACGGCAGAACAACAAAAACTGCCCTTAAGGACAATAGCGATGAGCTATCCAACTTCAACAAAATCTTGGACAAGATATGTCAAATCCACAAGACTCTGGGAGGCTCGCCAACCATACCCACAGTAAATTGTTGGGTCTTCAAACAGTCCGCAGATGAACGCCCGAACACAAGGGGCTCGACACACCAAGTGAAGATGATGACGAGCACCACAAGCGAGCCTCGAAAAACAAAAACTTTCCCACATGAGGTCAAAACAGTAAACTCACTTCACGTGATCAAAAGGAAAAAGAGCGGCGCCCCTAGAAGGCGCGCCGCACCTGTTGTCAAAACCAATCACCTTCAACCATCGGGACTATTCCGATAATATCCGGACGCAGGATGGACTGCCTTGATATTGGATCCTATAATCGAAGGATTCCAATTTACACATGTCCTCATGGATGGCGGCAGTGACATAAACCTGATATATCGGGACACAATCCAGCGGATGGGGATAAACCCAACCAAAATTCACCGTAGCAACACCTCCTTTAAAGGAGTAATGCCAGCCCATATGCCCTTTGCACGGGCTCCATCTTGCTAGAAGTTGTGTTTGGTTCATCCGACAACTTCCGTCGCGAAAGGTTACTCTTCCATGTCGCCCCGTTTAAAAGTAGCCATCAAGCACTATTGGGACGCGAAGCTTTTGCCCGCTTTAACGCAATACCGCATTATGCATCTCTAACACTTAAAATGCCCGGTCCACGCGGCATCATCTCGTAAAAAGGAAGTATTAAGTGTTACTCGAGCACGGAAGAAGGGGAGACTGCATCGACAGCTCCACAGCCATCCGGCTCCACTAGGAAAAGAACTTGAAATTGGTCATTCAAACCCCGGACACGGCTAGACGAGTCCGGCGCCTACTAGCGGCATACCCCCATACGAGGGGCTACATGCATGTATAACAAGAGACAATAGAGCTCAATTTTATTCTTCGAACCGTACTTTGTTCATTTAATATTAAGTACATCTTTCGCACGATCCTTTTTCTTTCAAACTAAGTTCCTCTCTTTTAAAGATGAACAACGTGCTACACCCGTCCAGGATACGGCACAACGGAGACACAGGCGCAGATGTGCAGCAGGGACCCGTTGCAAGGATTCTTTTCAGATTAAGACCCTGCGTAAACCTTTTTTCACTGTCTCTTGTTGATATACATTCCCCGGTTCCTTAATATAACCGAGGAGGAGGCTGGTGCTTTGGCATTGGCCGCACCAGAATTTTTATGCGATACACGGACACAAGGGGCTTAGGGCATTATTTTGTCCATTTTCATAAAGACCGAATACCTTAAGGAGTATTGGCGTCTCGAGTTAGGCCTTATATGCATCAGCTCGAATCATGTCTTTGGTCAAATGTTGGGTTGCCCGGCTCCTGTGTTTTGCTGCCTTACGTTCCGTTTTCACGGCTAACGCGGCACCGGAGAACTCTGCGATTGTGCCCGGTTCGCCGGGCGAGCACCTCGATGAAAGCCAAAACTGACTGTCATGATATAGCGAGAGACTGGTCAACCACTCGATGACTCACAGGAATTTTTAGGATTCCTCCGCATTAACGAAGGACCTGTTTTCGGTCAGGCACATACGCACCCTGAATTCGGGAGAGTGCGGTGCCCCCAGGGGCTATATAGTAGCCCCACCCTCAAACTCCTATGGCTAAGTGAAAGTGATAAAGCATTATAGTCCGGTTGCCTGGTTTTCTACGCCATCACCTCCTTAACAGGACCAAGACGTTGGATTAAGTGTGAAAAAGCGCTTTCTTTGCAAACACCCCCGCACTATATGCGTGGGGGCTGAAGCCAAGGACTGCCATCTTTCAGGTTATATATACATATACATAAACGGCCGCACAGGGAGTAGTTTGCTACTTGAACGCACAAGTATAAAAAGCTCTTATATTACATTGAGACATTGTTTTCACAAATCATACATGTCATTTAAACATAATATCCTTCGAGCAAGCTGCGTCTCTATCAAACGAGCGCCTGCGGACTTCTTCAAAGTAGTGCTCGGCGGTACTCGGCTTGTGTCCGAATCTTGGGATGCAACGTCGGTGGCCTTCATCTCTGCCCAAAGATGTCTTGACACGGGCAAGAGCCATCAGCGCTCCCTCAATACACACCGATCGCTTCATTGCGTCGTCACGCTGCACCGCACCAAGAAATCGCTGCACTAAACCAAAATAGCTCTTGGTGGGGTCCGCCCGCCACAAGTGAGTCAAGACATGCTTCATGGCAAATCCGGACAATCGATTCAGCTCGCCCATTCGCCAACCGATCGGTCGTGGCGGAGGACGCCCGGACTATGGAATTATGACCAATATAGCTCTTCATACAGGCCCTTCCGCCCCTAAGTGCTCAACCACGTCCACAGCGCTCGCCG
Source organism: Aegilops longissima (assembly GCA_021605205.1). NCBI lineage: Eukaryota > Viridiplantae > Streptophyta > Magnoliopsida > Poales > Poaceae > Aegilops > Aegilops longissima. The sequence continues at coordinate 652,920,848 of CM038677.1, read as the reverse complement.
CCAAGTCCAGATAAGCATCCTCCGAACTCCACAACTTATCCAACTGAGCATACTTTGGATCTGTATATTTCCTCCGCAGCAGAAACGGTTTTCTAGCCGCAATTGCCCTGGCCTGACTCAGCTCCTCCTTGGCAGCTCTCAAAGCCGATTGGGCATTCTTGGATTCGTCGGCGGCCTTCTTTAGGCCCTCTTGTTCCGCTTGACGCTCTTTTTCAAGAACCTCGCAGCGATCGGTAGTATTCCTTAACTTTTTGGCCATATCGGCCATCTCCTCTTTGCTTCGACAGTGAGCAGCCCGTTCAGCTTCTAGCTCTTCGGCCACCTTTAAAGCGACCGCATTACTAATCCTGGCTTGCTCTTTCGCTCGGGCGAGTTCTGCGCGCAGCTCCTCCACGGCAGCGGCACCATCTGCATTAAGCATACGAATAGTAAGACATGGGCGTCAGGCTCCCTTACAAGGTGTCCGCATAGAGGTCGCATACCTTGTGACTCGTCAAACCGTTTATTGACCAGCGCGATGTCCGCATCCGCCTCGTCAAGTTGTCGCTTTAGTTCGGCATATTCATCAGTCCGGCTGGCCTCCGGACGCCCCGCCACCTGTTTAGGAGCGGCGATATGTTATAACTGAGAATTTGATCCTTGGCATGTTGTCAATTTTGACAACATACCGAGTCTCAGGGGCTACTATCTATACAGTGCGCATTTTATATGCATAAACTGTCAGAAGATACATCATTTTTGCATACCTCAAACCCCATCAGTAAGCTTCTCACGGCTTCATGCAATCCGCTCTCCGCGGATGCAATTCTTTCAATCACCGTACCCATTAGAGCACGGTGATCTTCTGAAATAGCCGCTCGCCCGAGCAGATCCTTCAGCTCCTCCGATCGCACGCCACTTGGCGCCGGACCTTCCGGCCCCGCCGGACTTGGGGGAACCCTCCGCGACAACACCTCCGGGTCGTCCGCTTCACATGAGGGTGCGACAGGTGGAGGCGTTTCGCTCTCCATCATCTCCGGAAGAAGATCCCCCGAAGACGAGCTCTGCCGAGAAGGGCTGAGGTCCGAACTACAAGGTACAATTTCGGTTATCTTCATGAATGAATACAGGGATGTTCCTTATTTACAAGACCCCTTCTTTTTACTTACGGCTCATTGAGGGCTGATCCCTCGGGAAATAATGCGGCTGGGTTGCTTCCCAGCGCGGACTCTCTGCCAAGATTCCCTTCCCCTCTTTGAGGCCTTGACCTCCGGATCTTCCGGAGCGGTCCTCTTCTCTCCTCAGAAGGTGGGACTCTTAATCCCTCCTTCCTTGATAGCCTCCTTCGCAGAGGCAGTTGCTTCCCCGCTCCTCCCTTCGCCTTCTTCAAAAGGCGCGACCTTCAACATCTTGGTCATCATGGGATCCGGCGTGGTCTCGGGGAGGGGAGCCGGACACCTTATTAACTTTGCCTTGGCTATCCACTCCTGTTCAAGAAACGGCTCCTTTAAAGGGCATGTATACAAAATAATGAATGAACAGTTTGTCCGGTTACCGGACTACTTACTTGAGTATCTGGGCGATTGCAGCTTAGTTCTGCGTCCTCGGTCAAGTCCGGACACTTCTCTTGTGATCCGAAGAACAATTTATACATCTCCACGGGCGTCGTGCCCATGAAATTTTGAAGAGCTCGTGGTCCCTCCGGTTGAATTCCACAGGCGGGGGCGACGCTCTTGAGGGCTGAAGGCGCCGGATCACCATAACCTGCGCCATCGCAACCAGATTGATCCTCTTTCCGGAGATCTCGAATACGGCCCTGCAGCGGGGAACATCCTTGGGCGGCCCCAGTCGAGCCCCTTGTTGATCCATGATGCCACCACTGTGGTGGACTGGCGGAAGGCGGGGCGCCGCCCATTTGGTGCCCCAGGAGCGGTGATATAAAACCACTCCGTTGCCACAAACCAAGCTCCTCTTGAAAAGATCCCTCGGCCACGGAGCATCAGCACATTTGCTTATAACCACCCCTCCGCATTCTGCTTGTTGTCCCTCGATCATCTTTGGCTCCACCTTGAAGGTCTTGAGCCACAATCCAAAGTGGGGGGTAATATGGAGGAAGGCCTCACATACGACAATGAATGACGAGATATGGAGGATGGACTCGGTTCAAGTCATGGAAATCAAGCCCATAATAAAACATGAGCCCCGCACAAAGGGATCCGTCGGGAAGCCTAAACCCCGAAGGAAGTGGGACATGAATACCACGTTCGCCGGGCTCAGGAGTGGGAATGACCTGCCCCGAGCAGGCAGCCTATGCGAGATCTCGCGGTTAGATACCGGCGCCTCGCAGCTTTAGCACATCCTCTTCTGTGATGGAGGAAGACATCCATCGGCCGTGCTGATCGGAGCCGGACATCATCGAAAGTCCGAAGCGCCTAAATCTGAAGCTTTGGGTGTTGGAACTCGAAGCGCGAGGCGAACTCGATGAAGGGTGTAAAAAAGAAGAGGGCCTTGGTCTCATTATAAAGAGGTTGAATACCAAGAGCCCACCCCGTGGTCGATTAGGACTCGCCTTTGATAGAGAAGGAAGGCCAACGGGCACGGTTGGGTTACCCACGTCCGTATTGATGAGAATCCCGGAATAAGGGGGGCACGATCTATGCTTTGATAAGACGTGCCAAGGAAACCTCCTCGCTAAACACGCTGAGGTGGAACAATAAAAAACGATTCATATAAAGGCCTGGCCGTGGTGTGATGTCACGCGCGAGAATCGTCCACAGATCTGTGCGAAAATTATTCTCTCTCGGCGTTATGTGGAACTTGTTTTGCAGAGCCGGACACTATCCTTGTGTTCAAAACCTTCTATGAAGTATTCGGAGGAGGAACCCGCCTTGCAATGCGAAGACAATATGCGCGCGGACTCGTCGTCATTGAAGCCTGGTTCAGGGCTACCGAGGAGTCCCGGACTAGGAGGTGTCCGGATAGCGGACTATCGCCACGGCCGGACTCCAAGACTATGAAGATACAAGATTGAAGACTTCGTCCCGTGTCCGGATGGGACTTTCCTTGGCGTGGAAGGCAAGCTTGGCGATACGGATATGTAGATCTCCTACCATTGTAACCGACTGTGTAACCCTAACCTATCCGGTGTCTATATAAACCGGAGGGTTTTAGTCCGTGGGGCTAACAACAATCATACCATAGGCTAGCTTCTAGGGTTTAGCCTCCTTGATCTCGTGGTAGATCTACTCTTGTACTACCCATATCATCAATATTAATCAAGCAGGAGTAGGGAATTACCTCCATCGAGAGGGCCGAACACAGGTAAAAACATCGTGTCCCTTGTCTTCTGTTACCATCCGCCTAGACGCACAGTTCGGGACCCCCTACCCGAGATCCGCCGGTTTTGACACCAACAGGGACCCTTAGGCATCGCGACCCAAGGGCCTAACTGGTCACGTAGCCCCTCACTCACTGGCCTCGTCCTGGTCTCCGGTCGAGTCAGCGGCGGTTGAGGTATGCGCAGGGTTGGGCCCTGCCGACGCAGAACGCTGAGGCCCGCTCTTGCATTTCCTCCTCAAGGTCATTTGAGCGTCAAGGGGGACTCCTGAGCATCGCAACTCAGGAGCCTAACTGGTCACGTAGCCCCTCACCCCCAGGCCTCATCCTGCGGTCGAGTCAGCGGCGGCTGAGGTATGTGCGGGGTCGGGCCCTGCCGATGCAGAACATCAAGGCCTACTCCTGCATCTCCTTTCTGTAAGCTGTTTGCGCGTCAAGGGGGACTCCTGAGCATCGCGACTCAGGAGCCTAACTGTCCAGGTAGCCCCTCACCCCCTCGCCTCGTCCTGGTTTTCGGTCGAGCCAGTGGCGGCTGAGGTATGCGCGGGGTCGGGCTCTGCTGACGTAGAACATAAAAGCAAACAGGAAGGAAATCGCAAAATCTCAAGGCAAATATTACAAGACATATCGTTCTTCGAGTACCAAACGCGAGTCTAAACGCCTCCACGAGGCACGATACATGTTGCATGAATTTAAACAGGAAAATAACCGCAAGCAAGTCATCCCTGGGCACCGCTGCGCCAGCAAGAGGCGCTCCTTCCTTGGTGGCGCCGCCTTCACCTGCACCGCCGGCTGGGGTTGCAGGATTAGTGGCACCATCGGTCAAAGGCGCGAGAGAAAAGGCGCGGAACTTCTTCAGTAGGGCCTCCACCTGACCCTTCACGGCTGCGGCAAAAGCTGCGCAGTGCTCGTCGCCCACAGGCTCCAGAAGCTCGTCAAGGCGGGCGGCAGGATCACGAAGATGGAGGTGGCTGAAGACGCGCGTCAGCGCAGCTGAGAAAAGGACGCGAGCTTCTTATTCTGCCATGGGGCCGACGCCGCTCACGACTTCCTCAAGTGCCTCGACCAAGTAGGGAAGCAGCTGGGCGGGGCCGTCCTCGTCGCTGGTCAGCGGCTTCTCCAGGCCTTTCTCACAGAGTGCCTTCAACGCCGTGCGAGACCTCTTCTCAAAGAGCGCAAAGGCCGCGCGGTCCATGGCCAAGATCTTCGCCTTGGCATCAAGATCGGCCTTCTCCGCCTTCACTCTCTGCTCCAGCTCCTCCAGCTAGCCGTGCTCAATGGCCTGCGCCTTCGTCGACTGCATCAGCTCGGCGTCACGACCCTTGACGGCATCCTCCCAGGCCTTCATCTTCTCCTCCTCTGCTTTGTGACCACGAACTTCTTCCGCACGCTCGTCCCGCAGGGCCTTCAGTTCGGCCTCTAGCACCCGACAACGACCCTGGGCGGCCTCGGCGTCCTTCACCACCGCCTCGCGAGCAGCTGCTGCCTGGGCGGCAGCCTGCTTCTCCCCCTCGGAGGTCGCCACGACCTGGCTCAGCACTGCCTGAACGGACATGTCAGCATGAAGCCAGCCAGAGGCCAGCTCCAGACGCCCAGCTGCCAGGTAGGGTTCGGCGCCCTGGAGATCTTCTCGTAGCCGGGTCTTCTCAGAAAGGGCACGCTCCAAGACGCTAGGGGAAGCGGAAGGACCTGGAACCAGCGGTGCAGCAGGGGGAGGAAGAGGTGACGACGTCACCATGAATTGGGAGAATGGGGGTTCCCGAGCTTTGGGCACCTCAGTAGCCGCGCCGGGTGTCAGCAGCTCCGGAGCCAGCAGGGCTTCGGGGGCTGAATCCTCGCGAGGATGTCCTTCCGGGCCTCGCGAGGCCGACCAGGGCAGGGAGGTGCGAGCGTCATCGCTCCCCTTCCCCACGGAGGGAGGTATGGCCACCGTGGATGGATCAGCCCCGGACGGAATCACCGTACCTTCCTTCCTCTTCTTCGCCACAGACAGCGGCCTAGCCAATCAGCTGAGAAGCGTCAAGGTCAAGCAAAAGAAGCAAGAATGGAGCAAGATAGAAGCACTTACTGGTCCACCGCGGTGTAGTCCACCCTCCTCTTCGTAAGTTTGAAGCCCGAGAGCTTCCCAGCCTGGGGCGCGGGCGCACGGGCCCCAGGGGCACAGGAAGGAGCAGCAGACGGGCCAGAAGCAGCCCCAGGCGGCGTCGGAGCAGAAGCAGCATCTCGGGAGATCAGCGCCGACTGGCCCCTCGTCGGGATCACGGGCGGCTCCCCCCTCCGGAGGTCTTCGGCCTCATCGTCGTCGTCAGACATGGTGCGGAGGAGGTCAGCCTTGCGCATGGGGGAGGTCTCCCCCATAACCTCGGGTGTCGCCTCCGAATCACGCTCCTCGTCCTCATCTTCCTCCTCCTTTTCCTTGCGAGAATCGTCAGAGGACACCTCCACCGGCACCGTCACAGCCGAGACCGCAGGAGGCGCTGGCGGCACAAGCCCGCACCCGTCAAAGGTTGGCCTGGCGGCCACAACCTGTGCCATGTCCGTATGGCGGAACAGGGGAACGAAGGTACTCTTGGTCGTCCCCGACCAAGGGGCGGAGAACTACGGCTAGCTCCTTGTCAGACAGGGCTGCTGGGCTCAAGCGAACCTTGTCTTCTTCGTCCCCAAGCCTCCACAAAGGACGCGAGCGCGCCTGAAGCGGAGTGACCCTTAGCGTCTAGAACTCCCTCAGGAGCACGACCCGCGCTAGCTTCGCTGCCTTCGCGTTGCCCGGCTTCAGGTCGGTGTTCATCTGCTCCAGCACTAATGCTGCTCGCTCATCAATGAGCTTCGCGCAAGACCACCCCTTGACAGGTTGGGGCATCTCGGTCGGCAGCACCAAGCGTGGGTGGACGCACTTGGCATCCATCATGACCCACTTGCTCCTGAAGCCGCCAGCCTTCTTCCCGGTCTTCGAGATCGAGTTGGCCTTGCCGGCCGCGATGAAGTTGGCGCACCCGGAAGTATGGCCCTCGTTGATGCGAAGGAAGAAGAAGTGGCGCAACAGAGTCACGGACGGCATCACGCCGAGGTACGCTTCGCAGTAGTAAGCAAAGATCGACAAGAGAAGGACATAGTTGGGGTGAAGATGCAGCACCTGCAGCCCGTAATGGCCGAGGACCTCATAGAAGAAATCAGAGAAAGGGGGGACCAAGCCCGCGACGATGCTGCTCGTGAAGAAGGGGTAGAAGGTACTTTCTAAGGCCTCCGGCATGGCGGAGCCAGCCCGGAGCTCAGTCTTCCCCCTCTCGTTGGTCTCCCCCGCCATCAGCAAGTGCGTAGCGGCGAACGTTGGGCGCGTCCAAAGCCGGCTCATACCAAGCCGGCGACGAGGCGGGCTTGACCTTGCGGGCAGCCATTGGTCGGAAGCTTGGAAGGGGATTGAAGTAGATCTGGAAACTTTGGAAGCGAGGAGCGAGAAAGGGGATCTGGAGCAAGATGAAGGGAAGCAATGAAGGCGAGAGTAGTCCGTGCCAGCCTTTTTGTCAGCCGGGCAGTTGCCGAGGCAGCGTGGGGAAGCGGAGACGCCCACGTCCAATCAATCGCCACGCGTCGACCAAGGCTACAGGCTGTTGGGGTCCGCGGCGCTCCGCACTTGCCCTTTGGCTTCGCCTCAAAGCCAAGCTCGAGCGCGCCTTGGGCCCGGGGGCTACTGTCGGCGTTCTGGGAATGAGGGTCCCCAGACTTGCCTGCCTGCGGCCCACGGCGTGGCTCAACCAGCGGGCCCGTACGGCCCATCTTCATCAGCATGCACTCAAGACCCTCGCGAGGGGCCAAGCCTCGCGAGGCGGACGACTCAAGACCTCCTCAGGAGCGGCCTCACCAGGCTGGCTCGCGAGGAGCGGAGAGATCAAGGCAGGGCGAACCTCGCGAGGTTCCAATGACGCAAGCAATGACGACCGCAACCAGGTGGGCGCCAGGCGGGCGCCCGCGTGCGCAGTGTCGTTGTTCCCTCTTTGGTGCTAAAGGGGCAAGCGCAGGCGCGGAGTCCCGAGGCATCAGGCAAAGGTTTCCATATAGGTTCAACGAGACCAAGGCCATCGGGACGGCAGGACGGAGGTCATTGTGGAGCCCAAGACGGCGTCACCACCAGAGCCTTTGGCAGGCGAAGACCGCTTTTGTCAGGATAAGCTGTACCAGTTGTTCCCCTTCAAAATTGGCCGTTGTGAGATCCCTTCCCGCTCAATATTCGGGAAGAGGACCCGAGACCCTATAAATAGGACTAGCCACCACAGAAGAGGGGGACGGACCCTTCTCCAGCTCACCAGCACAAGAACACCACGCCTCAGGAGGCTGTTCTTCCCCTTGTATTGCTCATCCTCAGCCCAAGAGGCAATCCACCACACACACTGGAGTAGGGTATTACACCACATCGGTGGCCCGAACCAGTATAAATCTTGCGTCTCTGTGTTCTTTGGGTTTGGCGAGTTAGTCCGCTAGATCGTGGAGTGCGAGAGCTTGGGAGAGGAGAGATCTTCGCGCGCACCCCAGTGTTGGAACCTTGAGGGTTTTGCCGGAACCCGTGATCCGACATCAACTACACCTGGAGATTATATATCTGCAACAAAGTGATCAGTAGCAAAGTAGTATGAAAGTTTTGATAATAGTGACAACAGTAACAGTAACAGTGATGGCAGTAATTTTGTAGCAAGTGCAACAGTAACAGCAACAATAGTAACTTAGCAATATCAATATAAGATAAATTCGTAGGCATTGGATCGGTGACTTGTTGGATGATATTCATCATGAGACAGTTATAACCTACGGCGATACGGCACTAGCTCCAGTTCATCAATATAATGTTGGCATGTATTCCGTAAATAGTCATACATGCTTATGGAAAGAACTTGCATGACATCTTTTGTCCTACCCTCCGGTGGCAGCGGGGTCCATACTTACTGGAAACTAAGGAATATTAAGGCCTCCTTTTAATAGAGAACCGGAACAAAGCATTAACACATAGTGAATACATGAACTCCTCAAACTACGGTCATCACCGGGAGTGGTCTCGACTATTTTCACTCCGGGGTTGCTGGATCATAACATGTAGTAGGTGACTATAACTTGCAAGATCGAATCTAGAACATGGATATAATTGTGATAACATATATGGTTCAGATCCGAATTCATGGCACTCGGGCCCAAAGTGACAAGCATTAAGCATGGCAAAGTCATAGCAACATCAATCTTAGAACATAGTGGATACTAGGGATCAGGCCCTAACAAAACTAACTCGACTACATGATGAATCTCATCCAACTCCTCACTGACCAGTGAGCCTACGAAGGAATTACTCACTCTCGGTGGGGAGCATCATGGAATTGGCGATGGAGAAGGGTTGGTGATGATGAAGAACAAAGATCCCCCTCTCCGAAGCCCCAAACGGACTCCAGATCTGGCCTCCCAATGAAGAACAGGAGGTGACGGCGGCTCCGTCTCGTGGATCACGATAATTCTTTCTCCCTGTTTTTTTCTGGAAAAATAGGATTTTATAGCATCGGTTTCAGGGTGTGCAGGGCCACCAGGTGGGGATAACCCACCTGGGCACGCTAGGGGGGTGCCCTGGTGGGTTGTGCCCACCCAGGTGCCCCCCTCCGGTGGATCTTGGCTCCAGAAATTCTTATTTATTGTATAAAAAATCCTCGCAAAGTTTCGTTCCATTCCAAGAATTTTTATTTCTGCACAAAAACAACACCATGGTAGTTCTGCTGAAAACAACGTCAGTCTGGGGTTAGTTTCATTCAAATCATGCAAATTAGAGTCCAAAACAAGAGGAAAAACGTTAGGAAAAGTAGATACGTTGGAGACGTATCAGGGGTCCTCTTAGGAAAGGTTTGGGTGGAATCAACACGTACACATTCCTGTATGCGCCCACATACCTTCCCCCCATCTCTGGAGTTTCCTCGGTTTTCTGTCTAAAGAGTTGTGTGAGCTACTTAGCAGTAGTACCACCCTAGACAGTGGTAGTACCGCTTGCGCGGTACTTCCACAGTCTAGTGCGCGAGCACTACCACTTATATTTGGGCTACTAGACTGTTTTCCTCTCGAGCGGCAGTTCGGCAGTAGTAGGGTAGTTGTACCGCTCTTGCGGTACTATGGCCCAACTACTACCCCACTACCGCCATTTTCTCTGTAGCCCAGAGTACTAAGCGGAAGTAAGGCGATAGTAGAGCGGTAGCACCGCTCGCGCGGCTCTTCCCCGTCTTACTACCACACGAACCTCCGCTTATAATTACCTCTCTGTACTCTTTTTCCTCTCAGCGGATGTAGAGCTGTAGTAGCCAACGGTAGTACCGCTTCGGGAGGTACTTCCGGCCTACGCACCTCTACCACCGTGGTTCTGCCTAGCTATGTGACACCAAGTGGAAGTACTGCCGGTGGGGACGGTAGTACGGCTCCGGTGGCAGTACCGCTTCAGTTTTCACTAACTCATAGGTTCCGGCCGGAACTGTCGCCTCTAGTGGTAGTACCGCTCACCCGAGCGGTAGTATCGCTTGAGCGCAACTTTGAGGGTAGATAATGGTTGGAAGTGTTCCCTGCCTCTTATCCCATTGCTCCATTGTTGCGACCTAAAGCTTATTTTCGTCTGAAATCTCTCCCTAGCCATCAAATCTTGTTGATTTTCTAGGTTTTGATTGAGAGGGCCCCGATCTACACTTCCACAAAGAGATATTTGATTCCTCCCACTAATCCCTTGCGGATCTTGTTATTCCTGGGTGTTTGGGCACCTTAGACGGAAGAGGTAGCCACAATCCATTGTGGTAGCTTCATGGTGGTGTTGGGAGCCTCCAATGCGTTTGTGGAGATTGCCCCAACCTTGTTTGTAAAGGTTCGGTTGCCTCCTTCAAGGTCACCACTAGTGGAATCACGACATCTTGCATTGTGCGAGGGTGTGGGAAGAATACGGTGACCCAAGTGGCTTCTTGGGGAAAATTGTGCCTTCAACCCACTTCAAAGGAAACGTACTTTCCCGTAAAGGGAAGGAATTTCAGTAACACATCCCCGTCTTCTCCGACTCCACTTGTGGTTACTTATTACCTTTACTTTGTGCAAGCTAATATTGTGTTTTATCCCTTGCTTGCTTGTTGTTGTGTTGTTGAGCTCATCATATAGGTTGTCCACTTAGTTTCATCTAGACAATCTATTTGTTGCTAACCCTAATTTGTTAAAAGAACTAAAAATTGGTAGTTGCCTATTCACCCCCCTAGTCAACCATATCGATCCTTTCACCCTAGATCTGCAAGGGCGATTGCTTGCCTCCTAATACAGACGACAAGCAAGGGAAAAGCAAGAAGGTGGGCACTTACCCTTGAACCGACATCCTAAAGGAAAGTTACTCAAGTGCAAACCTCATAGTTTTGTCATTACTACTATCGCTTTAGTGTTGCACTTCGTCTTTTGTTGAGGTGTTGTCGTCAAGGGTCACATTGCGTTGTACAAGTGTTGGGAATTGCGGTTGTTCTGTGTTGGTAGTGTTTGGTAGGCTGCATGTGTGGTCGTGGAGTTTCATGCTTTGTGATTAGTCTGGTCATTGTCTGATTGTTAGTTTTCGACCGATTTTTCATAAATTAACTATGCAGTCCGTTTCTTCTTAGTTAATTGATGAGGTAAATCTTTTGTATTTGTTTTGAGAAAAAAATATAATGCGACCAAACACTTATGTTGACAAAATTCTCGCGTTTACGAATTCTCCGTTTCATGCATACATACTTATTTTGTTTTACGTACCCTGCATTAAAAAAACGAGCCCTAAATCCGAGAGGCCCTAGAAAGCCAAATGCTCATCTGTAGTCAACTACTGTAGATAGTAACTTTTCTGGAAAGGAGTTAGTAAAACACTATGGTAACTGAGTATAAATTCCAATTCAAAAAGGAAATTAACTGAGTATAATTTTCCTCAAGATGTGTGCCAAGTACGTATACAATTACATTACTGTCAGTCAGGTCCTGACCCCCACCGTCTAGAACCTGCAACGAATCCATCTCATTGTCAACTGCAATAAACACCGATGCATCGACCGTAGCACCGTCACAGTAAACTAATCCGCGAGAGCTAACCATTACTTAAACCATGTGCAGTACATCCGATCGATGTGCTTACCACATTGTATAGTGGTATGAGCAGCCACTCCGCAAATCACCTCTCGCAGGTTTGACCCCAAGACTGCTCCATGATCCGAAATTTCGGCGATGCCTCCAAGCATTTTTAAATGCATGCTTCAAGTCTTGTTCACCTGGTGATCGAAAACAAGTATTGTTGGCTCGGTCATGATGTTTGCAAGCTTTGGCGTCCTGATGCCGGTGCTGTGGGAATGACGCTTCTTAGGTGTGGCCAAAACGCCCTCCTTGATCTGTCCCGTGAGACGTATCGGCGGCGCCCCCGCCGGATCACCGGCCTATTGTTGCCGTTGGAAGCAGGAGGCGTCGTCGATGTGCTGTTGACGCGTCTAGCGACCAGAGGAGCTGGCGGGCCGTCTGTAGAAGATTTGCAAAAGGTGATGGTCAGTTGATCAATGCAAATGTTATGAGAATGGGGCATGGAAATAGCCTGGACATAAAAGATTTGTACTTAGTAAAAACAATTTAAAAGATAGTACTAACATTGATCGGCTCACAGTCATAGCCGCATACTAGGAAAATGAAGAAACAGAAGAAAACAAGAACGTGGAAGGCGGTGAGAAGAGAACCGATCGAGGCCACGCACCTTCTTCACGCGCAATGCTCCGCCGGCGCCGGCGGAACCGCTTGAGCACGCCACCCAGCCCCACGTCCAGCGCGTCTTCCATGCCGTCGCCGAGCCCGTCGGACGACGAACCGTACACCAGCCTGGGGATCATCTCCACGACGCGCTCCCGCATCCGCCGGACCCGCTGCTCGCTGAACCCCTGCAGAACGTCCAGCACGCTCACGTTGCCCACGCGCAGCGCCTGCCGGTCCATGAACACCGACCACTCCCTCTCCTTTCCCCGCTCGCCAACCGGCAGGAACCACCGGTACTGGTCGTACGCCGTCCTCCGCCAGAACAGCACCGGCACGGCCCCGGCCACCATACAGTCGAACAGGGACCGCCGCGTGTAGCTGTCCCCGCGCGGCTGCAGGCAGAACCTGGAATCGAGGAACAGGTTCATCACCGTCGTGGCATTGTCATTGCACTTGGTGCCGCTGCAGTCCACGGAGCGGCAGTGCGCTCTCCCGGCGTCCTCGCACTCCTCCAACAGCACATCCCTGAAGTCGTCCTTGAACCCAGACCTCTGGGCGCCGGCGAACCCGAAGAGGTTGGTGCGGTTGAGGGCCAGCACGTGCCGCTGCCACGCGCGCACGTCGGCGGCGGCGCGCGGGTGGAAGCCAGTCGGGTACGGGACGCCGACGTCCAGGGGGTCAAGCCGGTCGGCCTCGATGACGAGGCGGGTGACGTTGGCCATCCCGGGCCTGATCGCGAAGTTGGTGCCCCACCCGTCGTCGTAGTACCGACGGAAGTCCCACGTGATGCGCCCCAGCGTGATGAAGTGATCCGACCCGCCGGAGTTCTTGAAGGACGTCTGATTCGTGAGCCACTCGAGGAGCCGTGTGCCGGCCCGATCACGGTCGGGGACAGTGGCGTTGAGACCCCACAGGTGGCTGCCGACGTCGAGGCCGGCGTAGAACGGCACGTAGAACGCGTCCGCGAGCGACGGGTCGATGGTGCGGCACCGGTGGGAGAGGAGGCGGCGGTGGATGATGACCTCCAGAGGGAACTGGTCGGTGTTGTACCAGCTGGGCATCGACGCGTTGGGCACGATGGCGGAGAAGGCCGGCACCGTGGCGGCCGGACGGCCCAAACCGCCGTTGGTCAGATACGGGCAGAACGAGTACCACGGACAAAGGCGCTCGCAGTGCGTGACCAGGTCATGGTTGAACTCCAGCGGGAGGTCGTAGACGTAGATGACCCCGGCCTCGCACGCGCCGGGCTCAACCTCGCCGTTAGCCCAGGTGCTGTTGCAGCGTCCCGGGGGCGGGAGGAAGCGCGTGGTCGGGAATCTGTGGAGGTTCTTGAAGAGCATGAGCTGGACCGCTAGGAAAGCGATTGACAGCACGGCGATTCGCAGCAGCGCCGAGGCCGCGGACGGCGTGGCTGTATTGGCCGGCGATCCCGGCGGCGAGGGGGGCTTGGTCGGGGACGTTGGTGACTCCGGCATTGGGAGCACGCCAAGGAAGTGGGAGGGGGCACTGGTGCATGCGAGAGCTGGACTGTAACTAGGAGATCTAAAGGTAAGGTATTGGTTCTAACCCGAGGAAGACGCAAAAGAGGAGTAGGATTGGTGGAGCGGTGGAGGCAGGAATAGCTGCTGCGTAGCAGTGGATCCAAAGCAACGTATCTGACCAGGTTATGCAAATGGCACGAAGAAGGAAAGAGACAGAATGAGCAAGCCGGCAAGAGGCTTTTGGCGATCCATTATACTAGGAGCATTTCGTACCACCAAGGCCTTGCTTGTACATATTTTGATTCTTCAAAACAAAGTACTACTTCTCTTCGTCGCGTACGATCCGGGACTATCACGCTATCGACTACAAAAATCGTCCGGACATGCACATCACTCTGCACCCGGACGTGTCCGTGTGATCCAGGACCAGTGGAAGATGTGCAGCGTCGATGCTGACACGTGCAGGGACTGTCACACCATCGACTCGAAGGTACTAAGGGGCATCTTCAAGGCGGACCCGGAAACCGCTTGCATCCGTCTGGACCGCGCTGTCTAGACCGTGAAAGTCATCCAATACGGGTCTGTATCATTTTGTGGAGCGGTTCAGACGCGATTTCTCTCATAAACCGAAAACAAAAGTGGGGAAGCTTTGCAGGAGTCTGGACACGTGAAAGTAGGAATCCGACACCCGCTGCCCACCCAAAACTCTCCTCGGATCCCACGACTCCATCCTCCCCATTTTCTCTACTTCCTTCTTTCTCTCTCGCTTTCGCCGCCGCTCCACCACCTCGGCCACCACGCCACACCCCTGCCGGAACTTTACGTCTCTGTCACCTCCAGCTCTCCAGCAGGGTTCCACCCCGCTTCTCCTCCGTCTCCGTTCAACCCTTGTCCTTCGGCCGCCCCACCAGGTACCATCCGCTACTGCTATTCTCGCCATGCCCAACAAATGTTCGATGAATCATTGGAGCTAAAAACAGTTGTCCCTTCTTCTTTCTAGCAATGGATTCCGATCTTGATTACATATACGAGCAGTATGTTGAGTCGTCCGACGGCTCGTCGGACGAGGAGGAGTACTCCGATGAGACGGCGATAATGCAGGCGGTCCTTGAAGATGCGGAGCGTGCGGAGGAGCACCTTCTCAATTTTAAGGGCTTGATCAAGGGTTATCGAGTGCTCAACCGCAATAGGGCGCGCGGCCATTTGACACTTGGCCGACTACTTTGCCCATGATGCACTATTCACTGACCATTTTCGCCAGCGTTTTTGGATGCGCAAGACTGTCTTCGATCGTTTGTACCATGGCGTGCGGTCTTACGATGACTATTTCATCCTGAAGAAGGACGTCGTGGAAATAGTTAGCTTCTCTAGTTACCAGAGAAAAAAGAGAAAAATTGGGAGGGGGAGAAAAGAGAGAAGGAGCAACGTTACTATCCTTTTCCACACTTGTGCTTCAAAGTAGCACCATGTTTTCATATAAAAAGTCTCCTATGCTTTCATTTTCAAATACAAGTGGAAATTTTTCGTTATGGAACTTGGCTTGTGAAGACCCACAAGTATATGGTATCAATTGTAGCCTTTTCGATAAATAAGAGTGTCGAACCCAATGAGGAGCACAAGAAAATGACAAGTGGTTTTCAGCAATTTAATGTCTGCAAGTGCTGAAATTGTAAGTAACAGAGTAGTTTGATAGCAAGATAATTTGAAACGAGCAAGTAACGATAATAGTAACAAAAGTGCGGCAAGGTAACTCAATCCTTTCGAGGCAAAGGACAGGACAAAATGGTCTCTTATAATAAGCAAAGCGTTCTTGAGGGTACACGGGAATTTCATCTAGTCACTTTCATCATGTTGATTCGATTCGTGTTCGCTACTTTGATAGTTTAATATGTGGGTGGACCGGTGCTTAGGTGTTGTTCTTACTTGAACAAACCTCCTACTTATGGTTAACCCCCTCGCAAGCATCCGCAACTACGAGAAAAGTATTAAGAATAAACTCTAACCATAGCATTAAACTTTTGGATCCAATCGGTCCCTTACGAAATAGCGCATAAACTAGGGTTTAAGCTTCTGTCACTCTCGCAATCCATCATCTAATAACTACTCCACAATGCATTACCTTAGGCACAAATAAGGTGAGGTGTCATGTAGTTGACGTTCACATGACACCACTAAGGGAATCACAACGTACACACTATCAAAATATCGAACACATATCAAGTTCACATGATTACTTGCAACAAGATTTCTCCCTTGACCTCAAGAACAAAAGTAACTACTCACAAATGATAATCATGCTCAAGATCAGAGGGGTGTTAAGTAGCATATTGGATCTGAACATATAATCTTCCACCAAATAAACCACATAATAATAACTACAAGATGTAATCAACACTACTATTCACCCACAAGCACCAATCTTTAGTTTCGATACACAGATTGGACACAAGATATGAACTAGAGTTTGAGAGGAGATGGTGTTGTTGAAGATGTTGATGGAGATTGCCCTCCCCAAGATGGGAGAGTTGTTGGTGATGATGATGACGATGATTTCCCCCTCCGGGACGGAAGTTCCCCCGGCGGAATCGCTCCGCTGGAGGGCAAAAGTGCTCCTGCCCAAGTTCCGCCTCGAGACGGCGGAGCTCCGTCCCGAAAGTCCTCTCCTTGTTTTTTCTAGGTCAAAATGACTTATATACCAGAAGATGGGCACCGGAGGTGGGCTGGGCTGAGCACTGTTGGGGAACGTAGTAATTTCAAAAATTTTCCTACGATCACGCAAGACCATGGTGATGGCATAGCAACGAGAGGGGAGAGTGTCCGTCCACGTACCCTCGTGAGACCGAAAGCGAAGCGTTATAACAACGCTGTTGATGTAGTCGTGCGTCTTCACGATCCGACCGATCCAAGCACCGAACGTCGGCACCTCCGAGTTACGCACACGCTTCAGCTCGATGGCGATCCCGGACTCGATCCAGCAAAGTGTCGGGATGAGTTCCACAACCTGACGGCGTGGTGGCGATGTTGATGCTCCACCGACGCAGGGCTTCGCCTAAGCTCCGCGACGATATGACTTCTCCGGCGCAGGCTTCGCTAAGCTCATGACGATATGACCAAGTGGAATATGGTGGAAGGGGCACCGCACACGGCTAAGGAAAGATCCGTAGATCAACTTGTGTCTTGGGGTGCCCCCGCCTCGTATATAAAGGAGCCAAGGGGAGGTGGCGGCCCTAGGGGAGGCGCGCAAGGAGGAGTCCTACTCCCACCGAGTAGGACTCCCCTCTCCTAGTTGGACTAGGATTGGAGGAGGGAAGAGGGAGGCGCCGCCCCCTTCCTTGTCCTATTCGGACTAGAGGGGAGGGGCGCGCAGCCACCTTGGCCTGCCCTTCCTCTTCTCCCATGGCCCATTAAGGCCCATGGACCTCCCGGGGTTCCGTAACCTCCGGTACTCGATAAAATCCGATTTCACCCGAACACTTCCGATGTCCAAATGTAGGCTTCCAATATATCAATCTTTATGTCTCGACCATTTCGAGACTCCTCGTCATGTCCGTGATCACATCCGGCCTCGAACAACCTTCGTGCATCAATACTTATAAACTCATTATGAACTGTCATCGAAGCGTTAAGCGTGCGGACCCTACGGGTTCGAGAACTATGTAGACATGACCTAGAACCATTCTCGGTCAATAACCAATAGCGGAACCTGGATGCCCATATTGGTTCCTACATATTCTACGAAGATCTTTATCGGTCAAACCGCATAACGACATACGTTGTTCCTTTGTCATCGGTATGTTACTTACCCGAGATTCGATCGTCGGTATCCAATACCTAGTTCAATCTCGTTCATCGGTAAGTCTCTTTACTCGTTCCGTAATACATCATCTCACAACTAACTCATTAGTTGTAATGCTTGCAAGGCTTAAGTGATGTGTATCACCGAGAAGGCCTAGAGATACCTCTCCGACAATCGGAGTGACAAAACCTAATCTCAAATACGCCAACCCAACAAGTACCTTTGGAGACACCTAGTACTCCTTTATAATCACCCGATTCGTTGTGACGTTTGGTAGCACCAAAGTGTTCCTCCGGTAAACGGAGTTGCATAATCTCATAGTTACGGGAACATGTATGGGTCATGAAGAAAGCATTAACATACTAAACGATCAAGTGTTAAGCTAACGGAATGGGTCATGTCAATCAGATCATTCTACTAATGATGTGACCTTGTTAATCAAATAACAACTCCTTGTTCATGGTTAGGAAACATAACCATCTTTGATTAACAAGCTAGTCAAGTAGAGGCATACTAGTGACATACTGTTTGTCTATATATTCACACATGTATTATGTTTCCGGTTAATACAATTCTAGCATGAATAATAAACATTTATCATGATATAAGGAAATAAATAATAACTTTATTATTGCCTCTAGGGCATATTTCCTTCATCTCCCACTTGCACTAGAGTCAATAATCTAGATTACAAAGTAATGATCCTTACACCCATGGAGTCTTGGTGTTGATCATGTTTTGCTCGTGGAAGAGGCTTAGTCAACGGTCCGCAACATTCAGATCCGTATGTATTTTGCAAATCTCTATGTCTCCCACTTGGACTTGGTCCCGAATGGAATTGAAGCGTCTCTTGATGTGCTTGGTCCTCTTGTGAAATCTGGATTCCTTTGCCAAGGCAATTGCACCATATTGTCACGGAAGATCTTCATCGGTCCCGATGCACTAGGTATGACACCTAGATCGGAAATGAACTCTTTCATCCAGACTCCTTCATTCGCTGCTTCCAAGCAGCTATGTACTCCGCTTCACATGTAGATCCCGCCACGACGCTTTGTTTAGAACTGCACCAACCGACAGCTCCACCGTTTAATAAAAACACGATCCGGTTTGCGATTTAGAATCGTCCGGATCGATGTCAAAGCTTGCATCGACGTAACCATTTACGACTAGCTCTTTGTCACCTCCATATCGAGAAACATATCCTTAGTCCTTTTCGGTATTTCAGATGTTCTTGACCGCTGTCCAATGATCCACTCTGGATTACTTTGGTACCTTCCTGCCAAGCTTACAGCTAAGCATCGTCGTGTCTGGTACACAGCATTGCATACATGATAGAGCCTATGGCTGAAGCATAGGAACATCTTTCATTATCTCTCTATCTTCTGCTGTGGTCGGGCATTGAGTCCGACTCAATCTTACACCTTGTAACACAGGTAAAAACCTTTCTTTGCTGATCCATTTTGAACTTTTTCAAAACTTTATCAAGGTATGTGCTTTGTGAAAGTCCAATCAAGCGTCTTGATCTATCTCTATAGATCTTGATGCCCAATATGTAAGCAGCTTCACCGAGGTCTTTCATTGAAAAACTTTTATTCAAGTATCCTTTTATGCTATCCAGAATTCTATATCATTTCCAATCAATAATATGTCGTCCACATATAATATTAGAAATGCTACTGAGCTCCCACTCACTTTCTTGTAAATACAAGCTTCTCCAAAAGTCTGTACAAACCCATATGCTTTGATCACACTATCAAAGCGTTTATTCCAACTCCGAGAGGCTTGCACTGCACCATAAATTGATCGCTGGAGCTTGCACACTTTGTTAGCACCTTTTGGATCGACAAAACCTTCTGGTTGCATCATATACAACTCTTCTTCTAGAAATCCATTCAAGAATGCAGTTTTACATCCATTTGCCAAATTTCATAATCATAAAATGCGCAATTGCTAACATGATTCGGACAGACTTAAGCATCGCTTCGGTGAGAAAGTCTCATCGTAGTCAACTCCTTGAACTTGTCGAAAACCTTTTGCAACAAGTCGAGCTTTGTAGACAGTTACATTACCATCGGCGTCGGTCTTCTTCTTAAAGATCCATTTATTTTCAATGGCTTGCCGATCATCGGCAAGTCAACCAAAGTCCATACTTTGTTCTCATACATGGATCCCATCTCAGATTTCATGGCTTCCAGCCATTTTGCGAATCTGGGCTCACCATCGCTTCTTCATAGTTTGTAGGTTCGCCATGGTCAAGTAACATGACTTCCGAATAAGATTACCGTACCACTCGGTGCGTATTTTACTCTGGTTGACCTCACGAGGTTCAAGAGCAACTTGATCTCAAGCTTCATGATCATCATCATTAGTTTCCTCACTAATTGGTGTAGTTGTCACAGAACCATTTCTTGTGATGAACTACTTTCCAATAAGGGAGCAGATCTGATTATCTCATCAAGTTCTACTTTCCTCCCACTCACTTCTTTCGAGAGAAACTCCTTCTCTAGAAAGGACCCGAATTTAGCAACGAAAATCTTGCCTTCAGATCTGTGATAGAAGGTGTACCCAACAGTCTCCTTTGGGTATCCTATGAAAACACATTTTTCCGATTTGGGTTCGAGCTTATCTGGTTGAAGTTTCTTTACATAAGCATCGCAGCCCCAAACTTTAAGAAACGACAACTTTGGTTTCTTGCCAAACCACAGTTCATAAGGCGTCGTCTCAACGGATTTTGACGGTGTCCTATTCAACGTGAATGCGCCGCCTCTAAAGCATAACCCCAAAGCGATAGCGGTAAATCGGAAATAGACATCATAGATCGCACCATATCTAGTAAAGTACGATTCGACGTTCGGACACACCATTTCTCCGTGGTGTTCGGGTGGCGTGAGTTGCAAACTATTCCACATTGTTTCAAATGTAAACCAAACTCGAACTCAAATATTCTCCTCCACGATCAGATCGTAGAAACTTTATTTTCTTGTTACGATGATTTTCCACTTCACTCTGAAATTCTTTGAACTTTTCAAACGTTTCAGATTTGTGTTTCATTAAGTAGATATACCCATATCTGCTTAAATCATCTGTGAAGATGAGAAAATAACGATACCATGGCGTGCCTCAACATTCATTGGACCACAAACATCGGTATGTATGATTTCCAACAAATCAGTTGCTCGCCCATAGTTCCGGAGAACGGCGTTTTGGTCATCTTGCCCATGAGGCACGGTTCGCAAGTACCAAGTGATTCATAATCAAGTGATTCCGAAGCCCATCAAGATGGAGTTTCTTCATGCGTTTTACACCGATATTACCTAAACGGCGGTGCCACAAATAAGTTGCACTATCATTATCAACTCTGCATCTTTTGGCTTCAACATTATGAATATGTGTATCACTCTTGTCGAGATTCAACAAGAATAGACCATTCTTCAAGGGTGCATGACCATAAAAGATATTACTCATATAAATAGAACAACCATTATTCTCTGATTTAAATGAATAACCGTCTCGCATTAAACAAGATCCAGATATAATGTTCATGCTCAACGCTGCACCAAATAACAATTATTTAGGTCTAAAACTAATCCCGAAGGTAGATGTAGAGGTAGCGTGCCGACCGCGATCACATTGACTTTGGAACCATTTCCCACGCCAGATCGTCACCTCGTCCTTTGCGGTGCTCGTCTATTCCGTAGTCCTGTTTGAGTTGCAAATATTAGCAATGTAACCAAGATCAAATACCAGTGCTACTACGAGCTCTAGTAAGGTACACATCAATAACATGTATATCACATATACCTTTGTTCACCTTGCCATCCTTTTATCCGCCAAATACTTGGGGCAGTTCCGCTTCCGGTGTCCGGTCTGCTTGCAAAAAAACACTCGATTTCAGGCTTAGGTCCGACTTGGGTTTCTTCTCTTGATCAGCAACTTTCTTGCTGTTCTTTTGAAGTTTCCTTCTTCTTCCCTTTGCCCTTTTCTTGAAACTAGTGGTCTTGTTGACCATCAACACTTGATGCTCTTTCTTGATTTCTACCTCCATGACTTTTAGCATCGCGAAGAGCTCAGAATTGTCTTAGTCATCCCTTGCATATTATAGTTCATCACGAAGCTCTTGTAGCTTGGTGGCGTGATTGGAGAATTCATCAATGACACTATCATCCGGAAGATTAACTCCCAGCTGAATTAAGTGATTGTTATACCCGGACATTTTGAGTATGTGCTCACCGACGAACTATTCTCCTCCATCTTGCAGCTATAGAACTTATTGGAGACTTCATATCTCTCAATCCGGGCATTTGCTTGAAATATTAACTTCAACTCCTGGAACATCTCATATGCTCCATGACGCTCAAAACGTCGTTGAAGACCCGGTTCTAAGCCGTAAAGCATGGCACATGAACTATAGAGTAGTCATCAGCTCTGCTTTGCCGACGTTCATAACTTCGGCTCAAAGATCTGCAGCAGTTCTGTCACCCAGCGGTGCTTCCAGGATGTAATTTTTCGTGCAGCAATGAGGATAATCCTCAAATTACGGACCCAGTCCGTAATTGCTACCATCATCTTTCAACTTTGCTTTCTCAAGGAACGCATTAAAATTCAACGGAACAACAAACGAGCCATCTATCTACATTAAACATAGACAAGCAAAATACTATCGGTACTAAGTTCATGATAAATTTAAGTTCAATTAATCATATTAAAAACTCCCACTTAGATGACATCTCTCTAGTCATCTAAGTGATCACGTGATCCAAATCAACTAAACCATGTCCGATCATCACGTGAGACGGAGTAGTTTCAATGGTGAACATCACTATGTTGATCATATCTACTATATGATTCACGTTCGACCTTTCGGTCTCCGTGTTCGAGGCCATATCTGTTATATGCTAGGCTCGTCAAGTTTAACCTGAGTATTCGCGTGTGCAACTGTTTTGCACCGTTGTAGATGGACGAGAACTTATCACACCCGATCATCACGTGGTGTCCGGGTACTACGAACTTTGGCAACGGTGCATACTCGAGGAGAACACTTCTTGATAATTTTAGTGAGAGATCATCTTATAATGCTACCGTCAAACAAAGCAAGATAAGATGCATAAAGGATAAACATCACATGCAATCAATATAAGTGATATGATATGGTCATCATCATCTTGTGCTTGTGATCTCCATCGCCAAGCACCGCCATGATCACCATCGTCACCGGTAGCGACACCTTGATCTCCATTGTAGCATCGTTGTCGTCTCGCCAACTATTGCTTCTACGACTATCGCTACTCCTTAGTGATAAAGTAAAGCAATTACATGGCGTTGCATTTCATACAATAAAGCGACAACCATATGGCTCCTCGCCATTGCCGATAACTCGGTTACAAAACATGATCATCTCATACAATAAAGTATAGCATCACGTCTTGACCATATCACATCACAACATGCCCTGCAAAAACAAGTTAGACGTCTTCTACTTTGTTGTTGCAAGTTTTACGTGGCTGCTACGGGCTGAGCAAGAACCGTTCTTACCTACGCATCAAAACCACAACGATATTTCGTCAAATTGACTCCGTTTAACCTTCTCAAGGACCGGCGAGCCACACTCGATTCAACTAAAGTGAGAGAGCAGACACCGCCGGTCACCTTTAAGCAACGAGTGCTCGGAGCGGTGAAACCAGTCTCGCGTAAGCGTCGCGTAATGTCGGTCCGGCCGCTTCATCTCACAATACCGCTGAACCAAAGTATGACATGCTGGTAGGCAGTATGACTTGTATCGTCCACAACTCACTTGTGTTCTACTCGTGCATATGACATCAACGCATAAAACCAGGCTCGGATGCCATTTGTTGGGGAACGTAGTAATTTCAAAAATTTCCTACGATCACGCAAGACCATGGTGATGGCATAGCAACGAGAGGGAGAGTGTCCGTCCACGCACCCTCGTGAGACCGAAAGCGAAGCGTTATAACAACGCTGTTGATGTAGTCGTGCGTCTTCACAATCCGACCGATCCAAGCACCGAACGACGGCACCTCCGAAGTTCTGCACACGCTCAGCTCGATGACGATCCCGGACTCGATCCAGCAAAGTGTCGGGATGAGTTCCACAAGACGACGGCGTGGTGGCGATGTTGATGCTCCACCGACGCAGGGCTTCGCCTAAGCTCATGACGATATGACTTCTCCGGCGCAGGCTTCGCCTAAGCTCCGCGACGATATGACCAAGTGGAATATGGTGGAAGGGGCACCGCACACGGCTAAGGAAAGATCCGTAGATCAACTTGTGTGTCTTGGGGTGCCCCTGCCTCATATATAAAGGAGCCAAGGGGAGGTGGCGGCCCTAGGGGAGGCGCGCAAGGAGGAGTCCTACTCCCACCGAGTAGGACTCCCCTCCTAGTTGGACTAGGATTGGAGGAGGGAAGAGGAAGGCGCCCCCCCTTCCTTGTCCTATTCAGACTAGAGGGGAGGGGCGCAGCCCACCTTGGCCTGCCCTTCCTCTTCTCCCATGGCCCATTAAGGCCCATGGACCTCCGGGGGTTCCGTAACCTCCGGTACTCCGTAAAATCCGATTTCACCCGAACACTTCCGATGTCCAAATGTAGGCTTCCAATATATCAATCTTTATGTCTCGACCATTTCGAGACTCCTCGTCATGTCCGTGATCACATCCGGCCTCGAACAACCTTCGTGCATCAATACTTATAAACTCATTATGAACTGTCATCGAAGCGTTAAGCGTGCGGACCCTACGGGTTCGAGAACTATGTAGACATGACCTAGAACCATTCTCGGTCAATAACCAATAGCGGAACCTGGATGCCCATATTGGTTCCTACATATTCTACTTAAGATCTTTATCGGTCAAACCGCATAACGACATACGTTGTTCCTTTGTCATCGGTATGTTACTTACCCGAGATTCGATCGTCGGTATCCAATACCTAGTTCAATCTCAGTTCTTGGTAAGTCTCTTTACTCGTTCCGTAATACATCATCTCACAACTAACTCATTAGTTGTAATGCTTGCAAGGCTTAAGTGATGTGTATCACCGAGAAGGCCTAGAGATACCTCTCCGACAATCGGAGTGACAAAACCTAATCTCAAATCGCCAACCCAACAAGTACCTTTGGAGACACCTGTAGTACTCCTTTATAATCACCCGATTCGTTGTGACGTTTGGTAGCACCAAAGTGTTCCTCCGTAAACGGAGTTGCATAATCTCATAGTTACGAGAACATGTATGGGTCATGAAGAAAGCATTAACATACTAAACGATCAAGTGTTAAGCTAACGGAATGGGTCATGTCAATCAGATCATTCTACTAATGATGTGACCTTGTTAATCAAATAACAACTCCTTGTTCATGGTTAGGAAACATAACCATCTTTGATTAACAAGCTAGTCAAGTAGAGGCATACTAGTGACATACTGTTTGTCTATATATTCACACATGTATTATGTTTCCGGTTAATACAATTCTAGCATGAATAATAAACATTTATCATGATATAAGGAAATAAATAATAACTTTATTATTGCCTCTAGGGCATATTTCCTTCAAGCACAACCCACTGTATGCTTTGAGGGGCAGCGCTACTGGTGTCTTATGCTCACCAGGTGGCCCCCCTCTGGTGGTTATTTGCTCCAGTATTTCTTATTTATTCCATAAAAAATCCTCGTGAAGTTTCAGCTCATTTGGAGTTGTGCATAATAGGTAGCCTGATGTAGCTTTTTCAGGTCCAGATTTTCAGCTGTCGGAATTCTCCCTCTTTATGTGTACCTTGCATATTATGAGAGAAAATGCATTAGAATTACTCCAAAAAGCATTATTATGCATAAAAACATTATAATAACAGTATGTGAACATGATGCAAAATGGATGTATCAACTCCCCCAAGCTTAGACCTCGCTTGTCCTCAAGCGAAAATCGAAATTGAAAAACGTGTCCACATGCTTAGAGAGAGAGAGGTGTCGATAAAAACAAAATACGGGCATAGAAGCATCATGTGAATTATTATAACAACAACAAAATTTATCATATAACTTTTATCATAGACTTCTAATGAATAAGTAACAATTCATCATACTTTCGAAGTATAAAGCATAAACTCTATTGAAAACCAACAAACTATGTTCTCGGTCAATTTTGCAACTACAATTCATCATCTTTTCAGGAAGGGTCACGTATCGGAGCCTTTAGGAATGTCCACATACTCAACCATCATATAGTCTTCTATGATTGCTAACAGTCACCGCATACACATGAGCAAAACATTTCAACCGGACACATAGAAAGATAGGGGCTTATAGTTTCACCTCCCAACGTATTCACCTCACGGGTGATGTCAACAATAATAACTCATGCTACCCATATTCAACTGGACATATGTGCCTAGATCTTTCCTCACCACATGATGCTTGCCAAAGGAGAAAAATAAAAAGGGATGGAGAGAAAAACTTTGACTCTTGCATAAAATTAAAACATAGGCCCTTCGCAGAGGGAAGCAGAGGTTGCCATGCGCTTTTTGTTCGTATGCTCAACCCCTTAGTGCAAAAGAACGTCAAGTTGTATTGCCCCTTATGATAGCAACCTTTATTATGCAGTCTGTCGCTTTAATTCTTTGCTATCACAAGTTCGTACAATGCTCAATTTTCTCTTACACTAAATGGTCTAACATTTTTAGAAGCGATTTTTATTGCCTTATTGCACCGATGACAAGTTACTTGAGGGATCTTGCTCAATCCCTAGGTAGGTATGGTGGACTCTTAAAAATAAGATTTGGGTTTAAGGGTTTTTGGATGCACAATTAGTATCTCTACTTAGTGCGGAATTTTTGGCTAGCAAAGATGGGGGCAAGCACCACATGTTGAAGGATCTATGACAATATAACTTCTATGTGAATATGAACAAACACAAACCATTACGTTGTCTTCCTTGTCCAATGTCAAATATTTTGGCATATAATATTTCGATGGGGGCTCAAAAGATTTCCAGGATAGTGTATTCGTATGTGAATCTTATCTTCCCTTATTAATTCTTTCATGAGTTGCATCATTGACCAATGTTATGTTTATCAATCTCTAATAAAATTTTCTAATTATACTTTTCCTTATGTGGTGTCATTACCTACCATAATATTAGCATATGATCTTTTTCATTTATTTCATTTCTTTTTATTGGAACATGAAAGTAAAGAAAGCAAAAACTCAAACTAAACTTTATTATATATCTCGCACACGATTACAAGGATAGATCACTAAGCAAACTCTCAAAAAGAAAGGATCGAACTAAACTTTTATTCATCTAAAGCAAAAGATAACTAAGGATCAAACTAAAATAAGTAAAGGCAAAATATAGCGGGGTGATACGATACCGGGGCACCTCCCCCAAGCTTGGCGGAAGCCAAGGGGAGTGCCCATACCCGATACTCAGTTTTCTTTTGGTGATGAAGAAGGTGGCGGTGATGAAGTAGAGGCGATCTTGTCCTCGGGTTTCCATGGAAGAGGTCCACCATCATAAGAAGAACAACGAGTCTCACGGGTCCCGCAACTGGAAGCCAAACTCATACCTTTAAACCTCGCCTCATATTCAAAAACTTGGTTTTGGAGATCGTAGATCTGGCTTTGGAGGAAGTTGATTTGCTCGTTGAAGGTGAAGATGATGTCCTTCATGGACTTGCCATCCACCTTGAGATCACGGGTGTAGTCCGTGATCATGAGGTGATTGGCATTGAGTCCACGCTCCACCATCCCCTTGCACCGGAAGACTTCCCGCTCCATAGATTCAAGCCTGGCCTCCACGATCCCCGTTTCCTTGGGTCCTTGCACATCGCGGATGTGCAGCACCCCCTCATGCATCTGGATGACCTGAGGGTGCTACACCAACTCCCGCAAATATGGTTTGATGACGTTCTTGAAGAACTTGTCCTTGGAGGAGCTTCAAGCGGCCATGGTAGATGGGATCTGTCAGGAAACAGGAAGGAAAAGAAAATAGAAGATTTCTCCGTGATACGGTGTTCAATAGGTTCGGGGGGTATATAAAGATATTTTATCTTGGGAAATAAGCAAAGGGGAGAAAAACGGAGTCCGAAAGGTACCCGAGGTGGGCACAACCCACCTGGGCGCGCCTACCAGGCGCGTCTTGGTGTCTTGTGCCCACCAGGGTGACCTTCCTGGTTGTTTCTTATTTTTCTAATTTTTTAAATATTCCAAAACTGATAAAAAATATTTTTGTGGATTTTTCGGAGTCCGTTTACTTACCTATCACGTACCTCCTTTTTTCACGATTCTGAAGTGTTCCGGAAGGTCTCTTTTATGTGTCCTTCTGGTGTCATAGTTTGGATAATATTACTTTCAATATTAATGGGTGCACCTGAGATATAATGTTTTATTCGTTGCCCATTAACAACCTTCGGGTTAGTACCTTCGGCATTATTTATTTTGATAGCTCCAGAATGATAAACCTCCTCGATAACATAGGGTCCTTCCCATTTGGAGAGGAGTTTTCCTGCAAAGAATCTGAAATGAGAGTTGTATAAAGAACATATTCTCCAACTTTGGACTCACGCTTTTGGATTCTTTTATCATGCCATCTTTTAACTTTTCTTTAAATAACTTGGCATTTTCATAACCTTGGGTTCTCCATTCATCTAATGAGCTAATATAAAATAACCTCTTTTCACCGGCAAGTTTAAAATCATAGTTGAGTTCTTTGATTGCCCAATAAGCTTTATGTTCTAACTCAAGAGGCAAATGACAAGCTTTTCCATAAACCATTTTATAAGGAGACATACCCATAGGATTTTTATATGCTGTTCTCTAAGCCCAAAGTGCATCATCTAATTTCTTAGACCAATTCTTTCGGGACCAATTGACAGTCTTTTGCAAAATTAATTTTATTTCTCTATTGCTAAGTTCAACTTGACCACTAGACTGAGGATGATAGGGTGATGCAATTCTATGGTTAACATCATACTTGGCAAGCATTTTATGGAAAGCACCATGAATAAAGTGTGAACCACCATCAGTCATTAAATATCTAGGGACTCCAAACCTTGGGAAAATAACTTCCTTAAGCATTTTAATAGAGGTGTTGTGATCAGCACTACTAGTTGGACTAGCTTCTACCCACTTAGTAACATAATCAGCAGCAACCAAAATATGTGTATACCCATTAGAGGAAGGAAAATGTCCCATGTAATCAAAACCACAAACATCAAATGGTTCAACAACAAGTGAATAATTCATAGGCATTTTTTGACGCTTACTGATATTACCTATTCTTTGACATTCATCACAAGATAAGATGAACTTACGATCATCCTTGAAGAGAGTAGGCCAATAAAACTCAGATTGCAATACCTTGTGAGTAGTTCTGTCTCCCGCATGATGTCCTCCATAAGTTTAGGAGTGACATTTCCATAGGATTTGTCCCTGTTCATGATCAGGTACACAACGTCTAATAATACCACCTAATCATTCTTTATAAAGACGTGGGTCATCCCAAAAGTAATGTCTTAAGTCATAGAAGAATATTTTTCTTTTGTTGGTATGTGAAACTAGGTGGTAAACATCTAGCAATAATGTAATTAGCATAGTCAGCATACCAAGGAGTGTTATGAGAAACATTTATTGCAGCTAAATGCTCATCAGGAAAACTATCATCAATAGGTAGTGGTCATCAAGGACATTCTCCAACCTAGACAAGTTATCAGCTACGGGGTTCTCTGCTCCTTTTCTATCAGTGATATGCAAGTCAAATTCTTGTAGCAAGAGAACCCATCGAATAAGCGTAGGTTTAGCATCTTTCTTTTCCATAAGATATTTAATAGCAGCATGATCGGTGTGAACAATTACTTTGAATTGACAGTGTAAGATCTAAATTTATCACAAGCAAACACCACTGCTAGAAATTCTTTTTCAGTAGTAGCATAATTTCTTTGAGCACTATCTAGAGTTTTACTAGCATAATGAATACCATTTAGTTTTTTTATCAACTCTTTGTCCTAGAACAGCACCAACAGCATAATCACTAGCATCACACATAATTTCAAAAGGCAAGTTCCAGTCAGGTGGTTGAATAAGAGGTGTAGAAATTAAGGCTTTCTTGAGTGTTCCGAATGCTTGTAAACAATCGTCATCAAAAACAAAAGGAATATCCTTTTGCAAAAGATTTGTAAGAGGCCTAGAATTTTTAGAAAAGTCTTTGATAAATCTCCTATAGAAACCAGCATGACCAAGGAAACTACGAGTACCTTTGATATCTTTAGGACATGGCATTTTCTCAATTGCATCAATCTTAGCTTTGTCCACATCAATACCTCTTTCAGAAATTTTATGGCCCAAAACAATGCCTTCATTAATCATAAAGTGGCACTTCTCCCAATTCAAGACAAGATTTTTTTTCTCACATCTCTGCAAAACTCGATAAAGATTGCCTAGACAATCATCAAAAGACTTCTCATAAACAGAAAAGTCATCCATGAAAACTTCAACAATCTTTTCACAAAAGACACGTGAAAGTGGTATTTTCTTGATCAGGTTGAGAAACAAGTATTTGTGAAAAACCAGAGTATCCATCAAGGAAGCAAATGTGTGTGCTTAGATAATCTTTCTAGCATTTGATCAATAAAAGGCAGAGGGTAATGATCTTTTCTAGTTGCTTTGTTTAATTTTCTAAAATCAATTACCATTCTATAGCCTATAAAAATTCTTTGTGGAATAAGTTCATTATTATCATTAGGAATAGCAGTAATAACTCCTTTCTTAGGGACACAATGAACAAGCCTTACCCATCTACTATCAACTATAGGATAGATTATACCTACTTCCATAAGTTTTAATATTTCCGTCCTTACCACTTCCTTCATCTTCGTATTTAACCGACGTTGGTGATCAACAATGGGTTTAGCATCAGGTTCCATATTAATCTTGTGCTGACATAGAGTGGGACTAATGCCCTTTGAATCATCAAGAGTATATCCAATAGCAGCTCGATGCTTCCTTGGAATTTTCAATAATCTTTCTTCTTCATGTTCTGAAAGGTTCGCACTAATAATAACAGGATATATCTTCTTCTCATCAGGATAAGCATATTTCAAAGTGTCTCGCAATTGTTTTAATTCAAAAACAGGATCACCTTTAGGTGGAGGAGGACCTCCCAGAGTTTCAATAGGCAAATTGTGTTTAAGCAGAGGACGTTGTTCAGAGAAAATCTTATCTATTTCATTTCTTTCATGCATATGTAAATCATTTTCATGGTCTAGCAGATATTGTTCTAGAGGATCAGTAGGAGGCACAGCAATAGAAGCAAGACCAATTATTTCATCCTTACTAGTCTATTCTTTTTATGAGGTTTTCTACTAAACTTGGAAAAATTAAACTCATGAGACTCATCACCAAAGCTAACACCGACTGTTTGTTTCTCACAATCTATTTTAGCATTAACGATGTTCAGGAAAGGTCTACCAAAAATAATGGGACAAAAATCATCTTGTGGGGAACAAAGTACAAGAAAATCAGTAGGGTATTTTATTTTCCCACACGAGACTTCAACATCTCTAACAATCCCAATTGGTGAAATAGTATCTCTATTAGCAAGTTTAATAGTAACATCTATGTATTCTATCTCTGCGGGTGCTATGTCATTCATAATTTATTGATATAAGGTAAAGGGATTAGCACTCACGCTAGCACCTAGGTCGCATAAACCATGATAACAATGATATCCTATTCTAACCGAGACAACGGGCATGCCAACAACAGGTATATGTTTGGCAATTCTAGGAGCTTCACCACAGAAGTAAATAACATGCCCATCTATATTTTGTTCCAAGAGATCCTTAACCATAGCAACACTAGGTTCTACTTTGATTTGTTCATCCGGTTTAGGTGTTCTAATATAACTTTTGTTGACCACAGTTGAAACTTTAGCATGTTTCTTCATCCTAACAGGGAAAGGTGGTTTCTCAATATAAGTAGTAGGAACAACTGGATCAACATTATAAATAATAGTTTCCTCTTTAGCTAGTATCGGTTCTTTAATTTCTTCTTTAATAGGTGGGTGGTATTTAAACCACTTTTCCTTAGGGGGAGATCAACATGAGTAGCAAATGATTCACAAAAGGAGGCTACTATCTCAGAGTCAAGTCCATATTTACTACTAAACTTTTGAAAAGCATCGGTATTCATAAAAGATTTAACACAATCAAACTTGAGCTTAATACCTGACTCTTTACCTTCATCGAGTTCCCAATCTTCAGAGTTGCATTTAGTTCTTTCCAAAAGATCCCACCGGAATTCAATAGTCTTCTTCATAAAAGAACCAGCACAAGAAGTATCAAGCAAGGATCGATCATTATGAGAAAGTCGAGCATAAAATTTCTGAATAATAATCTCTCTTGAGAGCTCATGATTGGGGCATGAATATAACATTGACTTAAGCCTCACCCAAGCTAGAGAGATACTTTCTCCTTCATGAGCCCAAAAATTACATATGTAATTCCAATCACGATGAACTAGATGCATAGGATAATTTTTTTGGTGAAACTCCAATTTCAATCGATTCCAATTCCAAGATCCAATATCATCGCATAGCCTATACCATACCAATGCTTTTCTCTTCAAAGATAAAGGGAAAACCTTCTTCATAACTTCATCTCCGGGTAAACCTGCAAGCTTAAACAATCCACAGATTTCTTCCACACATATCAAGTGCATATCAGGATGTTCAGTTCCATCTCCTGCATAAGGATTAGCTAGCAGTTGTTCTATCATACCCGAAGGAATTTTATATTCAGTATTTTCAGTAGGTGCAGTAGGTTTAGGGGTAACTAATTGTGGTTCCGGTCTAGGTGAAGATACCCTGAACAAATCCCTCAAAGGATTGTTTTCCATAGTAACAAGTGACAATAAATTTCAGCACATAGTAATAATTTTTCCTTACCAAGAGAGCTTCACTCCCCGGCAAAAGCGCCAGAAAAGAGCCTTGATGACCCACAAGTATATGGGACCAGTTTTAGCCTTTTTGATAAGTAATAGTGTCGAACCCAACGAGGAGCAGAAGGAAATGACAAGTGGTTTTCAGCAAGGTAATGTCTGCAAGTGCTGAAATTGTAAGTAACAGAGTAGTTTGATAGCAAGATAATTTGTAACGAGCAAGTAATGACAATAGTAACAAAAGTGCAGCAAGGTAGCCCAATCCTTTCGAGGAAAAGGACATGCCAAAACAGTCTCTTATAATAAGCAAAGAGTTCTTGAGGGTACACGGGAATTTCATCTAGTCACTTTCATCATGTTGATTCGATTCGTGTTCGCTACTTTGATAGTTTGATACGTGGGTGGACCGGTGCTTAGGTGTTGTTCTTACTTGAACAAACCTCCTACTTATGATTAACCCCCTCGCAAGCATCCGCAAATACGAGAAAAGTATTAAGAATAAATTCTAACCATAGCATTAAACTTTTGGATCCAATCGGTCCCTTACGGAATAGCGCATAAACTAGGGTTTAAGCTTCTGTCACTCTCGTAACCCATATTCTAATAACTACTCCACAATGCATTCCCTTAGGCCCAAATATGGTGAAGTGTCATGTAGTCAACGTTCACATGACACCACTAAGGGAATCACAACATACACACTATCAAAATATCGAACACATATCAAGTTCACATGATTACTTGCAACAAGATTTCTCCCGTGACCTCAAGAACAAAATTAACTACTCACAAATGATAATCATGCTCAAGATCAGAGGGGTGTTAAGTAGCATATTGGATCTGAACATATAATCTTCCACCAAAAAAACCATATAATAATAACTACAAGATGTAATCAACACTACTATTCACCCACAAGCACCAATCTCTAGTTTCGATACACAGATTGGACACAAGATATGAACTAGGGTTTGAGAGGAGATGGTGCTGTTGAAGATGTTGATGGAGATTGCCCCTCCCCCCCTAAGATGGGAGAGTTGTTGGTGATGATGATGACGATGATTTCCCCCTCCGGGAGGGAAGTTCCCCCGGCGGAATTGCTCCGCCGAAGGGCAAAAGTGCTCCTGCCCAGGTTTCGCCTCGAGACGGCGGTGCTCCGTCCCGAAAGTCATCTCCTTGTTTTTTCTAGGTCAAAATGACTAATATACCAGAAGATGGGCACCAGAGGTGGGCTGGGCTGAGCACAACCCACCAGGGCGCGCTTGGGGGGCCAGGCGCGCCCTGGTGTCTTGTGCTCACCAGGTGGCCCCCATCTGGTGGTTATTTGCTCCAGTATTTCTTATTTATTCCATAAAAATCATCATGAAGTTTCAGCTCATTTGGAGTTGTGCAGAATAGGTAGCATGACGTAGCTTTTTCAGGTCCAGATTCCAGCTACCGGAATTCTCCCTCTTTGTGTGTAGCTTGCATATTATGAGAGAAAATGCATTAGAATTACTCCAAAAAGCATTATTATGCATAAAAACATTATAAATAACAGTAGGTGAACATGATGCAAAATGGAAGTATCAGCTTGTATATTCCGGTGATGGACTCCCACAAATTCCCAAGGTCTTCATGAGCAAGCATGTTGGATGCACACCCACTTAGTTTTTTATTTTGAGATTTCATACACTTATAGCTCTTAGTGCATCCGTTGCATGGAAATCCCTACTCCTTGCATTGACATCAATTGATGGGCATCTCCATAGCCCATTGATTAGCCTCGTCAATGTGAGACTATCTTCTTTTTTTACTTCTCCTTATCAATCTCTATCACCGCATTCTATTCCACTCATAGTATTATATCCATGGTTTGCGCTCATGTATTGCATGGGGTTGAAAAAGCTAAAGCGCGTTAAATAGTATGAGTCAATTGTTCGGCTTGTCATTAGAGTTGTGCATGATAAATACTTTGTGTTAAGAAGATGGAGCATGACAAGACCATATGATTATGTAGGGACAACTTTCTTTAGCATTTTTATTTTGAAAAGCATGATTGTTTGTTAGTATGCCTGAGTATTGATGTCTTTATATCAAATTATAGACTATTGATTTGAATCATTCAGATCTTAATATTCATACATAAAAGAGATTACATGATGCATATGATAGGTAGCATTCCACATAAAAAATTCTATCTTTGTCATTTACCTACTCGAGGACGAGGAGGAATTAAGCTTGGGGATGTTGATACGTCTCCAAGATATCTATAATTTTTTATTGTTCCATGCTATTATAGTATCAATCTTGGATGTTTTCTATGCAATTATATATATACATATATTATTTTCTGGGACTAACCTATTAACCCAGTGTCAAGTGCCAGCTGTTGTTTTTTGCCTCTTGTTTGTTTTCCTGGAAATCAGTACCAAACGGAGTCCAAATGCTACGAAACTTTTCAATGATTTTTTTCTGGACAAGAGAGACCCTAGAAGCTCCGGGAGAAGACGAGAAGGCATCCGAGGAGGCAACAAGGCACTAGGGCACGCCCTAGTACCTTGTAGGCTCCTCATGGCTCCGTCGGACCTAATTCCACGCGCCCTAGTGCCTTGTAGGCCCCTCATGGCTCCGTCGGACCTAATGCCACCTCTATAAATTCTTTAAAATTGGGAAACCAACTGAGAGCCACCCAAAATACTTTTTCTGCCCCCGCAAGTTTCTGTTCTTCCGCGATCCCATCTAGAGCCCTTTTTCGGCACTCTATCGGAGGGGGAATCGGTCATGGAGGGCTTCTACATCAACCTTGTTGCCCTTTCGATGATGTGTGAGTAATTTACCACAGACCTACGGGTCCATAGCTAGTATCTAGATGGCTTCTTCTCTCTCTTTGATCTTCTATACAATGTTCTCCTCCATGTTCTTGGAGATCTATTCGATGTAATCTTATTTTGCGGTGTGTTTGTTGGGATCCGATGAATTGTGGGTTTATGATCAGATTATTCATGAGAAATATTTGAGTCTTTTCCTAATTCTTATATGCATGACTATTGTATCTTTGTATTTCTCTTTGATCTCTCGGTTTGGTTTGGCCAACTAGATTGCTTTATCTTGCAATTGGAGAGGTCCTTTGTAATGGGTTCAATCTTGCGGTGATCTATATCCTAGTGACAGAAGGGGACAAGACACGTATTTTTATTGTTGCCATTAATGGGAAGACGACGAGGTTTATTCATATTGGTTGGATTTACTTTGTCTACATCGTGTCAACTTGCTTAAGGCGTTACTCCGTTTTTGTTAACTTAATATTCTAGATGCATGCTGGTTAGCGGTCGATGGGTGGAGTAATAGTACTAGATGCAGGCATGAGTCGGTCTATTGTCTCGGATGTGATGCATATATATACATGATCATTGCCTTGAATATCGTCATAACTATGCGCTTTTCTATCAATTGCTCAACAGTAATTTGTTTACCCACCATATGTTTTTTGTTCGAGAGAGAAGACTCTAGTGAATACTATGGCTCCTGGGTCTACTTTTATCATATATAAAATCCAAAAATACCTTGTTGCAATTTATTTACCATTATTTTATTTTGTGTTTTAATCTGTCTATCTATCACTACGAGATTTGATCCTTGCAATTAACCGTCGAGGGGATTGACAACCCCCTTGTTTGCGTTGGGTGCAAGTATTTGCTTTTGTTTGTGTAGGTGCTGATAACAAGGTTTCACGTGGTTATCCTACTAGATTGATAACCATAGTTCTTAACTGAGGAAAATACTTATCTCTACTGTACTGCATCATCCTCTCCTCTTCGGGGAAATCTCAACGCAGCTCACAAATAGCAATCATCAACACAACACTAGCATAAAACAAGATCAATAAAGGTGGAGGATCATGATGCAAGATGACAGAAAGACATAATTACTCCTTATCGGGTTCAGCAAGCATGGAACCATGGAATGGGATATTCCTTGTACGTCCATTGAGCACGAAGATCATCCTATCTCTAATATCGATGTTGTACAATTTCAGTACTTTTCTCCACCCATTAATTAAGGACGGTGTGTTTATCATATGCCTGTGAAGTCGAGTGTGAAGTCGACTTGATATTGAAGCTAGGATGTAAAATAATGTTTAGTTCACCATTTGCATCCATCTCCTTAGGCACAACAAATTTTCGGGATTTTCCGGTGCAAGGACTCAATTTGAACAATGTAAGCAATTTACTTAATTACCTAGAGTATCTAGATATAATGAAATCACATACAATTCTAACAATGAGTATTTTATCAATGTTGGTCTTTTTCAAGATCTCTTGGTCCAGCTTTATAATGGTCCACTAGCATCCAAATTTGATCCACAAAAACGATGACAAACGCCCATCTCTTCCCAGCTTACTTTGGGGTTGTCAGTAAGTTGTTTACAAAATGTTTCGTTACAATCTCCAATTTGTAAAAAGCTGTAAAATTATCTGTAATGGAGATTAGTTAATTCTAGCAACTAATTTGTTACTTATATTTGTTGGCTTTGCACAAGAAAACTTACATGGACGCATGACGGGATCATTGCTCAAATGGTTCTGGAGGTGATGTTTAGGTTTTCCACCTAAACTGAGGTGCAGTTCCATACCTACTTCGAACTGGTACACTTTGGCAGAAAAATTCAAGTACCGCATGTGAAAAGTTTCTATCTTATTCGTTCGCGGCCTTGCATATGAAACAAAAGCCCTCTCTTATCAGTAGGTGCACTTTAAAGTGGTCATGTCATAAGATCTTTCCTTGCAAAGCAGAGGATGCACTCAGCACAATTCAAAGGTTGCTAAAAAATATTTAGGTTGTTTAGTTAAGTGGTAGCATTCATGAAAGTGCTAACTACCATTTCTGATAGTGCTTACTACGATTTATGAATGTGATCAATAATATTCCTAGAACCACCATTGGATATAAGAAAATTTGGTCTGCATTTATTAGTTTTAGAAAAAAAATTGGAAGTTGCAACTAACATGAAAAAGAGTCAAGCCCCTAGTTGCGTGCCGAGGATGGACTTGCAATTGGAAGAAAAATGAGCCGAGCTCAGTGATGTATTGAGGGTGGACTTGCAACTGAGACAAAATAGACAGGCCCCCCAGTTGCATGTGTGGGTGGAGACGCAAATGAGATTAAAAAAAGGTCAAAAACCCAGTTATGTGTCAAAGATGGACTTGCAATTGGGAGAAAAATGGGTTGGGCCCGGTTGGCAATAGAGGTTGTATTTGCAACTAGGACAAAAAATATTACATGTCGGGTGGAGTTGCAACTGGGTAAAAAAAAAGGTAGGCCCCTAGTTGTGTGTCGAGGTTGTACTTGCAATTGAGAAAAAAACTGGTTGCCTCCAGTTGTGTATCGAACCAAGATAGAGCCTAGTCTCTTCCACAAAGCATGTCTCTTCGACAACGAACTTTAAATAAAATAGAAATAGACAACAACAAATGATACAACATGCATCTTCCATTTGTATAACGCATGCCAGATGAAATAGGCCACACAGCAAAAGCAAAAAAAGCTGGGAAAAAATACTATCATCTAGATGAGATTTAGCGAATCCATTAAAATTGTAAATATAAAACAGATAAATGAAAAAAGGAAAAAAAATACAGCCTTTCATGATCAATTACACACAGTCCATATAAAAAGCCCAAGCAAGAGAAACACAAATATGAAACGCGACCCTTCAAAGGAACACGAAACAAAACAATCAAGTCAAAAAACAGAGAAGCACAACCCAACGCGCCGAGAGAAAAAGTTTGCACGAATTTAAAGCGATTAATTGTGTAATGATAAACTTGAATGTGCAATAATTAAATCTCATCTATAGATGTGTTTAACAAAACCGCTTGTCGTATTGTTTTGTGTGATAAAACATATTTAACTAAAGGAACAATTGAAGCGAGCAAGAAACTAATTTTTTTGAAGAGGAATGGGAAATGAGGAAAGCCAGATGACAGTAGTAATGCTCTCCTTGAGTCCAGGTTACTTTCCTTTTGATATGCTTTCCCGTGCAACGCTACGTAGGCCCCGTGCAACCGCTCACACATGCTAGCTCCCTCAGAAGCTCGCTCGCTCGCCAATATTTTTTGCATTCGCTTTTTTCTTCTTCTTGGTTTTCTCTTATGCTGTTGTATTATTGCTCACAAAAAACACCGGTTGCCGGTTTTTTCAATGAAATAAGTCAAGAGAATTTTTAAAAGTTCACGGATCTGAAAAAAGTTCATAGACTTAAAAAATCACAATTTGAAAACGTATACGAATTTGAAAAATATTAATGCATTTGAATAAATTTCACTGATTTAAAAAAGTTCATGAATTTCGAAAAATTGGAAATTATGGAAAAATATATCATGAACTGAAAAACACCACAAATTTTATGAATTTGACAAATAGTTCATTAATTTTAGGAAAAAGTTCATGAGTTTAAAAAGTTCATAGTTTGAGAAAAATCATACATTTAAAATTCATGAATCTGAAAAAATATAAATTTGAGAAAAAATCAGAAAATTTGAAAAAGTTCACATATTTGATACGAAAAATTTCTAATATTTTTAAAAATCACATATTCGAGGGGAAAAGTTCACGAATTTACTAGGAATTTGAGACAAAAAAGTTGACTAATTTGAAACAAAAAGGAATTTGAAAAAGTTTGCGACTTTAAGTGAAAAGGTTCACAAATTTGGGAAAAGTTCATGAATGTGAAAAAGATAAAAAAGTTTGAAATTTAAAATGAAAAAAATTAAAATAATAATAAAAGAAAAGAAAAAATAAGGAAAAAATAACAACCACCAAAACCGGCCTAAACTGGGCAGAAACGAAATAAAAAACAAAATAGCCAGAAATAAATGCCAGAATACCACAACTACCGCGAGTGGGGCTGCCTTACGTACTGAATACACTCTATTTGGGGCTATCAGGGCTCCAAGTCGCTTCCCTTCCGTATGTAAAAAATGGAAGGAAAATGAAATGAACAACCCACAACCCAGAAATAGTCTCACAACAAAACTCATACGCGGGCTGAGAAAGGAACAACGGCCTGGGCCCACGACAGGAAACTTAGGAGACATGTACATGAAAAAACAAGAGCGGCAAAAAATGAATTGACGAACACAAATCCTGACGCATGTATCACGCGGATAGTAAGTTTGATGACACATAACTGGATGAGAATTAGCAACCCAGAAATAGCCCCAATCTAGGGCACGTCACCTTTTATTTTTAGGAGACACTTGTAACTTTATTCATACTCATAACAATTACAGATACACGATTTAAGATCCTAGAAAATACTAGTACATTGGCACGTGCAAAGCACGTCCACGGTCAATAGTTTTCTGTTGGGTTCAAAACAAATAATATTTTCCTAAAAAATCAAATTATGAATAAATTTAGTGACATACATGAGACGTTGAATATTAATCTACCATATAGTTATTTTGCCGACTATCTAGTTTCGACTCTTGAAATAGATTATTTGTATAGAATGGTCTACCACAAAAATGTTTAAAACACGGAGAGAAAAAATCAAGGATGTAATTTTTTTGGATTGCTTACCACATGTGTCACTTGGTGGTCAAGGATGTAAATTGCTACTGCTACTTTTGAGGTGCTCAATTGTTTGCATTATCTTTTGGTTAAATAATTGTTTGTGTTTTTTTGCTAAAATGTTCATTCAGCTACAAAAGAAAAGAAAAGAGAAGTTGTAGAACAAAGTACCGAACTGTGCCTCAACTACCATCCCATATTCATCTCACGTCCATGTGTACTAATATCACTGACCTGTACAGTTGTGGCCCCTACGTTTACATCTTTGGAAGAGTGCATTGAAACGGATGGAAAAGCTACGACAACACCTCACGTGAGCTAAGCCCTTGTGACCCACGTATCAGTGAGTGGAATGGTCCTAAGGGCATGAGCAATGGAAACATCACAATGGTGTATCCCATCTTCCAAATAGACATAAAAGTTTTAGGGCTACCGTTTTAATTTTTCTTCATCCAAAGGAGACAGGATAAAGGTGACCTCATCTCTATGGACCCCAACCCAATTATTTTTGCCCCATCTCCTTCCTTCACCATGGTCATACCCCACTCTCTCCTCCTTTCCTCTTGCTTTTTACCTGAAGCACTCGGTTCCTTTGCAAGAGCCCGTTTGCTCTGCGGAGCACCTGCTTTAGCTTCAGTGTGTCATCCGAGCCTACGTGGAACACAACCCGTTGGCCATGCCCTAAGGGCATGTACAATGGTGGCATGTGAATATAGATGCTCCATGACAAAAAGTAGCTTCATGCTTCTATATTGATTTTTTTTCTTCCCAATGCAAGCTACTACTAGTGGGCATCATTAAAAAATTATAAAGTAGACTCTTACTACACATGGATCCCTACTCTGCACTTCAACTTGTCCAACTTTATGCACTAGACCACACTTCTCTCAAAGCACCCGCCTCCTGCTGAGGATCCCGCTTCCCTATCCGAACCTACCTTTTCAGACATTTGATCCTACATGGCATGTGAGGCATCACCCTGGGGCTATGCATAGGCCATGCCCTAATCTGAAGTGTGAAAGAACAATCTAGAGTATAGTCTCGTTACTTTTATTTTCTGACAATGAGTACTGCCACATGACAGTAGGGAGAGCACGACAGTGGCAGGCAGCACCACGAATCCCTACATCTTGGGCCGCTAGATTGCTTAATCGGGCGGTTGATGTATGTGCACGTAGCTCATAACTGAGCAAATTTGATATCAGCCATCAGATTTAAAAGATCCAACGGTTCATATGCATCTATACTGGTATACTGTATAGGAGTATAGATACAAAGTAACTCCTATGACTAAGAGTTACAATGACATCTCGTAAACACTTTCTTCGTGGTATCGCTTGAAGAGGCTGCAATTAGACTGGAGCAACGATGTTGTCACTATTTCACCCGCAATAATGGTTTTTTAAAGCGCCTTGAGTCGCCTGTCTAAAAAAAGGGAAGCATTGATCGATGAACGTATTTAGGACGCGGATGACCCCCTACAAGTGCAGGCCGTCGAATCACTATATCTTCACCATGGAGTCGATGAAAAATTTCACCTACACAAAGAATCAAACCAACAAAAAAAGCTTGACACAATAATATAAACTCATCAGACCTGCAAGGACAGAAAACTCTCTAACCTCGTGGCGCCGTCAAAAGAACGAGAGGAAATTTATTCTCACAAAACTATGATGATCCAAGATGACAGCTGGAGTCGAGGGACCTAAATTTCTCAGATGGCCATGGTGGCACGAGAAACCCTCGGTAGACAGCCTCCAGCACGTGGTTCATTTGTATTTCCTACAATGCGACCCCGGTTTGGCCCAGAGGCCCATTCAACTTTCTTTTGAGATACTTGAAAAAAAAATCATCCTCAACATAAAATGTCATGAACAAAAAAAGCACAAAATTATAATAATAAAAAATACCATGCTAAAACTATAAAACTGCCATTCTCGGGATAAAATTGCCATGAATAGAAAAAACACAAAATTATAAAAGTGAGAAATGACATGCTTTGAAACAAATGTCGTGCTACTTTATAAAACTTTATTTTTTAATGGCACCACAACTTCTACCCATTCACTGATCCATAAACGGCCAACCTAGCCCTAGCGCCCCAGCCCCCAGCCCCAAAGCACACGACCTCTAGTCCTCCACACTCCTCGCTCGGTAAACCCATCTCTCAGTCGCTCCAGCACACGGCAACACACCACCTAAATCTAAACCTAGAGCTTTTCCTCCTGCCACCGTCGCTCGATCCCATTTTACAGCCGTTGCTCGATGCCAACCCGACATGTTTTCACGGACTGCTCGCGATGATGGGTTCCTCACGGGTTCAGAAAACCCAATGGGGTTAGGGGATGGATAAAAAACTGGCCCGGTGCACATTGACGGAGGCAGGGACGGGCTTGCGGTTTTCTTGCGGGGACAGGTTTGGGCAAGCAAAACCGGCGGGTTTTGTCCTGGTTGCCATCTTGAGACGGAAGGGAGAACGTTCACTGGGTTTAGCCACCTGGCGAACGGTTCCCCAGATAACATTTCCCTACGAAAAAGTGTCGAGCACAGATGCCCTTGGCCGGAGTCTACCTGAAGTCTCAAGTGTCGAGCACATATCCTTCCGTGGCAATGCTGAACAACCTTAACCGAAAGCAGGGCAAGTCCTCTGCCACTACTCCCAATCTGCACTACTTCCCCAGCACAGCACAGCGCGATCTCCGGCCATCTCCATCCGTCCGCATTTCCCAATCCCCACACCCCTCTCCCCGTACTGCGCCCCCACGTTCTCCCCCCGCGCTGGTGGCCCTCTCCCAGCTCGCCTCAAATCATCCCCACGCCGACGCCGCGATCAACAGCAAGCTCAGAGCTCCTCCACCCCACCCAGGTACCCACCATGGCCGGGATGTACCGTCCCGAGCCGCAGAACCCCACCGCGCGCCGCCAGCGCCTCGTATCAATCCTCCTCGGCGCCTTCTTCGCCTTCCAGCTCCTCCTCTTCGTCGCCTTCCGCTCCGCGCCGCCCTCCAAGCCCGCCCAGACCGCTGCCGCAATCTCCTCTTCCGTACAGGAGCCGCCCAGCCGCGGCACCGAGGACTCCGGGTGCGGGGGTGGGCTCGTGTACGTCTACGACCTCCCCGCCGTCTTCAACGAGGATCTGCTCGCCATGTGTGATACGCTGATGCCGATGTACTCGGTTTGCCCCTACCTCACCAACGACGGGCTCGGGTTCCCGGCGGAAGGGACCAGCTTGTCGACGATCCTGCCGGCCGAGCTTCTTGGGTCGTGGCACTCCTCCGACCAGTTCGCGCTCGAGCACATCGTCCACCGCCGCCTGCTCTCGCACCGGTGCCGCACCAGCGATCCGGCGCGCGCTGCGGCGTTCTTCGTGCCGTTCTACGCGGGGCTGGCCGTCGGGCGCCACCTGTGGTCGGCGAACGCCACGGACGCCG
This sequence comes from Aegilops longissima, assembly GCA_021605205.1. NCBI lineage: Eukaryota > Viridiplantae > Streptophyta > Magnoliopsida > Poales > Poaceae > Aegilops > Aegilops longissima. Next base: position 652,877,591 of record CM038677.1, on the reverse strand, counting down.
ACCGAGACAGAGACTGCGTCGCTCTGCTTTTGTGGCTCCACGCGCAGCCGTACTACAAGCGGTCCAATGGCTGGGACCACTTCCTCGCGCTGGGCCGCATTACCTGGGACTTCCGCCGCAGTCCGAGCGGCGGGTGGGGCGGCAGCTTCCTCGCCATGCCCGGGGTCGCCAACGTCACCCGCCTCGTCATCGAGCGCGAGCCATGGGACGCCATGGACGTCGGCATACCGTACCCGACCGGATTCCACCCGCGCACCGCGGCCGACGCGCGCGCGTGGCAGCAGCACGTCACGTCAGTCCCGCGCCCCAGGCTGTTCGCCTTCGCCGGCGCGCCGCGGTCGGCCATCAAGGGCGACTTCCGCGCGTTGCTGCTCAACGATTGCCAGGCCGCGGGGGCCGCGTGCGGCGCGCTGGACTGCGCCGAGGGCAAGTGCATCAAGGACAACGCGCTCGTCCTGGAGCTGTTCATGGGCGCGCGGTTCTGCGTGCAGCCGCGCGGGGACAGCTTCACGCGCCGCTCGCTGTTCGACTGCATGGTGGCCGGCGCCGTGCCGGTGCTGTTCTGGCGGCGGACCGCGTACCATCAGTACCACTGGTATCTGCCGACTGAAGACGGCCAAGAAGGGGAGTGGTCTGTCTTCATTGATCGCGACGAGCTGCGCGCCGGTAATGTGACCGTGCGCGGCGTGCTGGCGGCCATCCCAGAGGCGCGGGTGCGGCAGATGAGGGAGCGCGTGGTGGAGATGATACCGCGGTTGGTTTACTCCGCCGCGGACAAGGATGGGCTCGGCGGCGGCATGAAGGACGCCATGGACGTCATGATCGACGGCATGATGCGGCGGGTCGCTGAGCAGCGGCGGAATTGGAGGAGGACGTGATTTTGTCACTGGAGAGGACCAAACTGTCAAAATGATCATTCTTTTGCTTTCTTATTATTCAGATTCCTTGTGTGAAGAGTTAAATATTAAACAATCTCTACTTGTAGCCTTACTTTTGACTGTGGTTGTATATGGGAATTACAGCGATACTGTTACATAGTAAATTAACAGAATCTATGGGGCACGGTGTACATTGGAATTTGCAACACAGTTTGACAGGCTGCATCAAATGTGATACTCCTCGGTCAATTGTGTATTTTACATCAAATGGAGTATGAAATGGTTGGCACCTCGATCCGATCTAAGCATGTTACCATGAAGCACAGCAGTTTCTGGCCCTTCCGAGTACTCTTACTGCTACTCGTAGCGAGACATATGATACGAGAGGGGTGTTCTGGCACCCACGAGCATTTTTTCGATAAAGGACAACTTTATATCTTAAAATGTAGCATCAAGCATTTTTTGATAAAGGACGACTTTATATCGCAAAATGTAGCATCAAGCGAATATAAAGGGCGTTTTGGCACCCACGACCATATGCTTCCAATTTTTTAAATGTGTTCTAAACTTATAACAACAACAACAAAGCCTTTAGTCCCAAATAAATTGAGGTAGGTTAGAGATGAAACCCATAAGATCTCGCAACCAACTCATAGCTCTGGCACATGGATAGCAAGCTTTCACGCACCCATGTCCATAGCTAGCTCTTTGGTGATACTCCAATCCTTCAAGTCTCTCTTAACGGACTCCTCCCATGTTAAATTCGGTCTACCCCGCCCTCTCTTGACATTTTCCGCACGCTTTAGCCGTCCGCTATGCACTGGAGCTTCTAGAGGCTTGCGCTGAATATGCCCAAACCATCTCAGACGATGTTGGACAAGCTTCTCCTCAATTGGTGCTACCCCAACTCTATCTCGTATATCATCATTCCGGACTCGAGCCTTCCTCGTGTGGCCACACATTCATCTCAACATACGCATCTCCGCCACACCTAACTACTGAACATGTCGCCTTTTAGTCGGCCAACACTCCACGCCATACAACATTGCAGGTCGAACTGTCGTCCTGTAGAACTTGCCTTTTAGCTTTTGTGGCACTCTCTTGTCACAGAGAATGATAGAAGCTTGGCGCCACTTCATCCATCCGGCTTTGATTCGATGGTTCACATCTTCATCAATACCCCCATCCTCCTGCAACATTGACCCCAAATACCGAAAGGTGTCCTTCCGAGGTACCACCTGGCCATCAAGGCTGACCTCCTCCTCCTCACACCTAGTAGTACTGAAACCGCACATCATGTACTCGGTTTTAGTTCTACTAAGCCTAAACCCTTTCGATTCCAAGGTTTGTCTCCATAACTCTAACTTCCTATTTACCCCGTCCGACTATCGCCAACTAGCACCACATCATCCATAAAGAGCATACACCATGGGATATCTCCTTGTATATCCCTTGTGACCTCATCCATCACCAATGCAAAAAGATAAGGGCTCAAAGCTGACCCCTGATGTAGTCCTATCTTAATCGGAAAGTCATCGGTGTCGACATCACTTGTTCGAACACTTGCCACAACATTATCGTACATGTCCTTGATGAGGTTAATGTACTTTCTTTGGGACTTTGTGTTTCTCCAAGGCCCACCACATGACATTCAGCGGTATCTTATCATAGGCCTTCTCCAAGTCAATGAACACCATATGCAAGTCCTTCTTTTGCTCCTATATCTCTCCATAAGTTGTCGTACCAAGAAAATGGCTTTCATGGTCGACCTCCCGGCATGAAACCAAACTGATTTTTGGTCACGCTTGTCATTCTTCTTAAGCGGTGCTCAATGACTCTCTCCCATAGCTTCATTGTATGGCTCATCGACTTAATTCCATGGTAATTAGTACAACTCTGAACATCCCCTTGTTCTTGAAGATTGGTACTAATATACCCGTCTCCATTCTTCGGCATCTTGTTTGCGGGAAAATGAGTTTGAAAAGCTTGGTTAGCCATACTATCGCTATGTCCCGAGACCTTTTCACACCTCAACGGGATACAATCAGGCCCATCGCCTTACCTCCTTTCATCCTTTTAAAGCCTCCTTCACCTCGCACTCTGGATTCGCCGCACAAAACGCATGCTGGTCTCATCAAAGGAGTCGTCTAGTTCAATGGTAGAACTCTCATTCTCCCCATTGAACAGCTTGTCAAGTACTCCGCCATCTATGCTTAATCTCCTCGTCCTTCACCAAGAGTTGGCCTGCTCCGTCCTTGATGCATTTGACTTGGCCAATATCCTCGTCTTCCTCTCTCGGATCTTGGCCATCTTATAGATGTCCTTTCACCTTCCTTCGTGCCTAACCGTTGGTAGAGGTCCTCATATGCCCGCCCCTTGCTTCACCAACAGCTACGCCGCCTTCTTCGCCATCTTGTACTTCTCTATGTTGTCTACACTCCTATCCGGTATAGGCGTCAAGCAATCTTTCTTCTCTTTAATCGCCTTCTGGACATCATCATTCCACCACCAGGTATCCTTATCTTCGCTTCTCCTTCCCCTGGACACTCCAAACTCCTTCGAGGCCACCTTATGAATGCAAGTCGCCATCTTCATCCACACATTGTCCGCCTCCTCTCCTTCCTCCCAAGGGCCCTCCTTAATGACCCTCTCCTTGAACACCTGAGCTACCTCCCCCTTGAGCTTCCACCACTTCGTTCTAGCGACTTTGGCACGCTTATCCCGCTGGACACGAATCTGAAAGCGGAAGTCAGCAACCACTAGCTTATGCTTGGGTACAACACTCTCTCCAAGTATCACCTTACAGTCTAGGCACGCACGCCTATCTTCTCTTCTCGAGAGGATGAAATCAATCTGGCTAGAGTGTTGGCCACTACTAAAAGTCACCAGATGTGATTCTCTCTTTCTAAAGAGGGTGTTAGCTACAATCATGTTGTAGGCTAGAGCAAAGCTTAAGACATCTTCTCCTTCTTGATTCCTGATGCCATAGCCAAAGCCCCATGCGCCCTTCAAAACCTGTGTTAGATGTACCCACGTGGCCATTGAGGTCTCCTCCTATGAAGAGCTTCTCACCAATCGGTACACTCCTAACCATGTCTTCCAGGCCTTCCTGAACTCCCTCTTGGTGTTCTCATTGTAGCCTACTTGCAGGGCATATGCTGGCGATAACATTGAGAACCAAGTCCTCAACTACCAGCTTGACCAGGATAATCCGGTCCCCACGTCTCTTGACGTCTACCACTCCATACTTGAGGCTCTTGTTGATCAAGATGCCTACGCCATTCCTGTTTGCAGCTGTCCCCGTGTACCACAATTTGAAGCCGGTATCCTCCACCTCCTTCGCCTTCTGTCCTCTTCATTTGGTTATTTGGACGCAAAGGATATCAACACCTCTCCTCACCGCTGCATCAACTAGCTCCCGAAGCTTCCCTGTCAGAGACCCCACGTTCCAGCTACCTAAGCGAATCCTCCTAGGCTCGGCTAGCTTCCTTATCCTTCGCACTCGTTGAGTCAAATGCGAAGACCCTTGCTCATTTTCCACTACATCCGGGCGCCGATGTAGCGCGCCACTAAGGATGCGACGACCCGATCCTCGCTCACTTGCCACCGTATCCGGATTAAGATACGGCGCGCCACTTGGGGTCCGGAGGTAAAGATTTATATATAGGAAGTCAAGTTTCGGCCATCGGGAAAGTTTCGGGGGTCACCGTATTGTATCGGGACCACCGGAAGGGTCCCTGGGGTCCACCGGATGGGGCCACCTATCCCGGAGGGCCCCATGGGCTGAAGTGGGGAAGGGAACCAGCCCCTGGTGGGCTGGTGCGCCCCCTTGGGCCTCCCTGCGCCTAGGGTTGGAAACCCTAGGGGGGGGGGCCCACTTGGCTTGGGGAAGCCACCCCTTGGCCGCCGCTTCCTGGAGATTGCATCTCCTAGGGCGGCGCCCAGGGGCCTATATAGTAGGGGGGGAGGGAGGCAGCCGCACCCAGCCCTGGCGCCCCTCTCCTCCCGTGACACCTCTCCCTCTCGTAGTGCTTGGCGAAGCCCTGCCGAGATCGCCGCTGCTTCCACCACCACGCCGTCGTGCTGCTGGATCTCCATCAACCTCTCCTTCCCCCTTGCTGGATCAAGAAGGAGGAGACGTCTTCCCCAACTGTACGTGTGTTGAACGCGGAGGTGCCGTCCGTTCGGCGCTCGGTCATCGGTGATTTGGATCACGACGAGTACGACTCCATCAACCCCGTTCTCTTGAATGCTTCCGCTCGCGATCTACAAGGGTATGTAGATGCACTCCTTTTCCCCTCGTTGCTAGATAACTCCATAGATTGATCTTAGTGATGCGTAGAAAAATTTAAAATTCTGCTACGTTCCCCAACAGGTGACGGCCCGGCCCTTGCCCATTTTCCACCACACCCGGGTTCCGATGTGGCGCGTCGCTGAGAGGGTTACGCCCCAACGAAAATCTTTTGGGTTTCATCTCCACAAGAGTGGCTGAGTTTTTACGTTGGCTCGCCAAGCCTATCACAACCCTCCTCCTTTACCCGGGCTTGGGACCGGCTATGTTGAGACAACATAGGCGGAGTTGTGTTCTAAACTTATTTTGAATAAAATTCTGACAAAATGTTTTGTGCATACATCCTGACATTCTACGTACGCACAAAGTTGTTTTGCGAAAAAAGACAATTTTTATGTTGCGAGTGAAAAAGACAAAATTCAGTGTTAAAAATGGCTTTTCACGAGACATTTCTTTGTCATTCATACACAAGCCACAGAAAATGTCGGTTTTCCACAAAACTTGGCATGCGCACGTAGAATATCGAGATGTACGCGCCAAATTTTGTTTGGAATTTTTTTGACATTTTGAAATGTTTTTCCGATAGCAGGAGCATATGCTCCCGTGTGCCAAAGTAAATTCCCGATATGGTACTATCTTTACAGCGGGGACACGGTGATTTGGCCTGATTTTTTTATTTTTTACGACAACTACTCAAATGTCGAAACACCATCAAATTTGACACATAGATTAGGCATTCGAGCATCTTGCATGCCAAAAAATGATTTTTTTTCATTTTCTTATATTTTACTGTTCATCCACGGAGCAAATTAGCTCGGGAGCCAAAGCGCAGGAGCGTCCAAATAGTGTATAGTACCCTAGTTTAGTATCTTAGATAATCTTACTTATTACTCCTCAATCCGGAGATACTTGTCGAAGAAATGGATGTATGTCGACTTATTTTAGTTCTAGATACATCCATCTTTATCCATTTTTTCGACAAGTACTTTTGAATGGAGGAAGTATTTTACACGCTTTTCTCATTAAATGTTATGACAACTCAGCAGTAAGTCTGAATGTTCATTGCATGAGACTGCATGATGCTTGCCATGATACCACACTATGGAAGGTCTATTTTCTTGTGGCGGGAACAAGTGCTCCCTCTATACCCCCTCCATCCATATATACTAGAGCTTTGTCGGGTGCTAACATATATGGCTAAGCGTTTGTGTCAGGTATATTGTACTCCCTCTTTTCCGGTTTATAGGGCACAACTCAAAATCTCACCAACCAAGGTAGATGATGAGTGCTGGAATAATTTTGGTAGTTTGCAAAAGTACTCAACTAATGCGCTCTTTTTCTTCAAACAATTGTGTTTACAAATGCATTAATTGCAATGCATGCATGCGTGACCGATAAATAACTATGAACTTTTACATGCATTGGTGGGTTTTTTCGTTTAATCCTCGCATGCAGTGATTTAGTGTACCCCGTTATCTGAGCGTGTGATGGGTAGCATTAGGCTGGTTGTAATGGGGAGTATCATATACTAGTATCATGCATATGATACTAGTGTATGATACTACCTCCCTAATGCATAGTATCATATATTACTATCATGTAGTACTCTATTTATTGTCATGCATGACACAAAGTAGTATAGCATTTATTATGATATGGTATCATGATTTGATACTCCACCCTCTCTTTCTTCACTTAATGCTATGGCACCTCATCAAAATTGCCTAGTTGGCATGCATGATACTAGCTATGATACTACCATTACGATCAGCCTTAGAAATGAGACATATAAGATGAGAAAACGAAAGTTTTGAGATAAGCCCTGTAAACCGGAAAGGAGGTAGCAATTGTGAGGCAAGCTTACCATGTTTAGCCAGCATAATAACTTCTCCTCACATTTATGACTAAGCTTTGTGTCGGGTATATTATAATTGTGAGCCAAGCTTAGAATGTTTAGCCAACATAATAACCTGATTTATATGCTCATGACATAGTAGGAGTACTTAGTCTGTTCAAAAGCAACATAGTATAAAGTTCGGCACTAAAGAACTGTCATAAGATAGCAAAATCCAACCAGGTTATATTATGTTCAATACTAAGAGCGGGCACATAATACAACAAAAGAAACTAAAGTAGCAGTGAGATTAATATTTGAGCAAGCAACACAATTAGCAAACCACAGGCCAAGCACATAATTGCTTTGAGCACATTATTTTCATACAAAACAATCAAGATTTGAGAGGACATCTGACATTTTTGAAACATATTGGTAGCTAGAGGTATAGTAGATAGTTGGGCAGTCATTAGCTCTGAAGCAAGTGGTTCCTGGCATTGACTGATCGATCATTGGTGGATCACCTGTGTAAGAAAGACATCATAGTTTAAGTAATAACTAATTAGCAGAATGACTAATAGAAATATGGTAAGACGTATAGGTGTGAAGATCTCATGCTCCCATGCTTGAGCCTATCTGTTTCTGTCCCATTTCTCCAACATCAATATTGGCACAATCACAACCATAAAACCAGAACCAGAAGATGATAGCTCAAGATAGTATGTGTGCTATACAGAACTCCATTCCTCTATAGGATAAGCAAAATATTTGAGCCTATTTCACAACTTAAACCAACATATCATAGATCTAGATTAATGGTGATCCATTATCTAAAAAAATCCAATCACCCATCGAGCACGCGGGACAAACTTGGGCTCCCAGCCGAGAACCTCCTTGGCCTTTGTGATGTTAGGCTCCCTCTGGCCAGGGTCATCTGGAGTGTTTTCATTCATCATCACTGTCACCTCTAGGTTGATGAACTGTAAAGTAAAATCACACATGTTATTATACCATCCAGAATTGTCATGCATTGAAGCTGACTGGAAATGTGCTACTTGAAACAAAAGATTGGATGGAATGAGTATAGAGTATCCCACTTACCTCCTTTATGTTCTCGGCAAGTTCCAGGATGTTGAATTCACCTACATTTAGTGAAAAGTAGAAAGTCCAGTTCATCACCACAGGAATGAAAGTGGGTAATTATAAATGACTTACATATCAAGTTACTAGTGTGTTGCCAAAGAACAACTTTTTGCAAAGATTGTGTACCTAGGTTCCCAATGTTAATGGGCCCGACAATGTCTCCAACCATCATATTCATAAGCCCATTGGTAAGGTGACCATTCAAAGTTTTGACCAGATAGCAATCAATAGAAACAAACCATGTCAGCCATGTAGCAAAAGCTCCTAGTCTATGTTCCGACTTCTAGACAGTCAGTGCTTCACCACTACAAATTATGATAAATAAGCACCAAAACCATCTGGACACATGATTAGAAAAAACTTTGTCGGATTTCGGGTTCCGGCAAACCCTTGTGAGGTTCGAACTTTGGGGTGTGCACGAATAACACTCTCTCCCCAGCACGCTCGCTCAACGATCCCACGACCTAGCTCAACGAACTCAAGGAGCAATGGACACAGGGGTTTATGCTGGTTCGGGCCACCGTGTGGTGTAATACCCTACTCCAGTGTGTGGTGGTGGATTGCCTCTCGTGGGCTGAGGATGAACTAGTACAGCGGATGAACCGCCTCAGGAGGAGAGGTGTTCTTGGGCTTGATGAGCTGGGGAGGGTTAGGATGGAATGGACCCCCTCTATGGTGGTGGCTAAGTCCTATTTATAGTGGCCTTGGTCCTCTTCCCAAATGTAGGCGGGAAGGGATCCCACAACGGCCAAATTTGAAGGGAGACAACTAGTACAAGCTATCCTGACAAAAGTAGTCTTCGCCTGCCAAAGGCTATGGTGGTGACGCTGCCCTAGGCTCCACGATGACCTCTGTCCTGCCGTCCTGGCGGTCCTTGGTCTTGTTGCACTGATATGGAAACATTTGCCTGATTCCTCGGGACTCCGCGCCTGCGCTTGCCCCCTTGGCACCAAAGGGGAAATTGGTGCGCTGCGCCCGCCTGGCCTTGGTCGTCATGGCTCACGTCACGCGAACCTCGCGAGGTGCACCTTGCATAGATCTCTCCGCTCCTTGGGAGCCAGCCTAGCGAGGTTGCCCCTAGGGAGGCCTTGCTGTCGTCCGCCTCACGAGGCTTGGCCCCTCGCGAGGGTCTTGAGCTGTTGTTGTCGATGTTGGGCCATACCAGGCCGTCGATGGAGCCACGTCATGGGCCGCAGGCAGGCAAGTCTGGATACCCCCGTTCCCAGGATGCCGACAGTAGCCCCCGGGCCCAAGGCGCGCTCGAACTTGGCTTCGGGGCGAAGCCAAGGGGCAAGTGCGGAGCGCCGCGGGCCCCAACCGCCTGCGGCCTTGGTCCAGCATGACGACTGATTGGACATGGGCGTCTCCGCTTCCCCACGCTGCCTTGGCAAAGTCCTCGCCTAACAAAAGGCTGGCGCATGCTGCAGAGCCTTCATTTCCTTCCTTTATCTCGCTCCAGATGCCCTTCTCCTCCTTGCTCTGAAAGCCTCCAGATCCGCCGGAATTCCTCTCTGAGCCTGCATCGAATGGCGTCCGACAAGGCGAAGGCCTCGCGCTCGCCCTCCTGGTACGAGCCTGCCTTAAGCGCGCTCACGGTCTCGGAGAAGAACCTTGCCACCGCGCTCCTGGTGATGGCGGGCGGCGGCAGCGAGGGGGAAGAGACTGCGCTTTGGACCGGCTCCGTCAAGCCGGAGGCCTCGGGCAGTACTTTTTACCCCTTCTTCTGGCACAACGTCTTTGCGGGGCTGGTCCCCCCTTTCTCTGATTTCTTCTACGCTGTCCTCAGCCATTATAAACTTCACACCCTCCATCTCCATCCCAACTCCGTCATTCTTCTGTCGATTTTTGCCTTCTATTGCGAGGCATTCGTGGGGTGATGCCGTCTGTGGCGTTGCTTCGCCATTTCTTCTACCTCCGGAACAAGGAGGGCCAATGCTGCAGGTGCGCTAACTTCGTCGCGGCCAATGGGTCCAATGCAATCTCAAGAGCTGGGAAAAAGGTCGAGGGCTTCAGGAACAAATGGGTCCTCATGGATGCCAAGAGCTCCTACCCTCGGCTGGCGATGCCGACGGGGATGCCTTCACCTCATGAGGGTTGGCTCAGCGCGAAGCTTGCCGATCCCCGGGCGAAGCAGGTGTTGGAGAAGATGGCTGCCGACTTGAAGCCAGACAACCCAAAGGCGGAGAAGCTGATGGGGGACATGATCGTCAAGGAGTTTCTGTCGCAGCGCTTGGCTCCACTCCAGGCGCGCTCACGTCCCTTGTGGAGGCTCATGGAAGAGGGGAGCGGCCTACACCTGAGCCCGGACGCCCTACCTGACGAGGAGCTGGACAAGGACCTCCATCTCCTGGTCGGGGATGACCAGGGGTACCCGCCAGATACCCATCTTCCGCTGTACCACCACCCAGATGGGGCGGAGGTGGCCGCCGCCATGCTCGTCTTCAACGAGCGCGGGCTTGTTCCGCCAGCCCCCAGCAAGGCTCCGGTGGTGGTGTCTTCTGGCGAGTCCGACGAGGAGGAGGGGTTGGACTCGGAGGCGACCCGGGAAGGGGAGGGGGAGACCTCTCCTCCGCGCGTGGCAGATCTCCTTCGCACCTTCCCTGATGATGACGAGGCTGGCGAGTGCCCGGTGAGGGAGCCGTCGAACCCTGCCGGGGTCATGACGAGGTCCAGGGGCACCCCCCCCCCCCCGAAGAAGCCGCAGGCTAGGGTCTTGAAGAAGAGCATATCAGTGCTGATCACCCGAGGTGGTGCCTCTGCCTCGCCGCGTGCCAGCGCTGCTGCTGGTCCGGCCGCCGTGCCCCTATCTGCTCCTGGGGCTCGCACGTCGGGGCCCCAGGCCGCGAAGCTTTCGGGCTTGGTGCTCCAGAAGAGGGCGAGGGAGTACACTGCCGTGGACCAGTAAGCGCTCGGCCTTGATTTTTGTTCCTGTCCTTGTCGCTGTTTCTTGATGTTTCTCCCTTGTACTATCAGGCCGATGTCGGCGATGAAGAAGAAGAAGGAGGAGGCCGCGACCCCTGGGGCCCAGCAGCCTGCCGAGGCCGCGCCAGCTCTAGTGCGGAAGGATGGTGGTGGTCCCCATGCCTCTGTGACCGGGTTGTCCTCCCGAGATTCAGAGGCCCGTCCTCAGGAGAAGGCGCTCTCCATGGCCAAGCCGGCTCTTGAGGTTCCTGCCCTCAACTCGCCTGCTGGAGCTCTGAAGGCTCAGGAGCCCCCAGCCTCTTCTGCTGCCGCCAACCTGCAGGCCTTGGCGCCAGTGCTGCCTCCTCCTCTTCCTATCACGCCGTTGGGCCGTGATCCTTCCGCCTCGCCTGACGCTCTGGAAGAGGCTCTTTCCGTGCTGTCCCAGCTTCAGGACAACCTTCAAGGCGCCGACTGCCGCCTGGGGCCGGGGTGCCTGGAGCTAATCTCGGGGTGGCTGCGATCCGACGCGTCTGTCAGGGCGGCATGGAGCCAGGCAAAAGCAGCCTCCGAGGGAGGTGATCAGGCCGTGGCCACCCGTGACACGGCGCTGAAGGATGCTGAAGCTGCCAAAGAGTGTTGTCGGGTAATGGAGGCCGAGTTGGAGAAGCTGTGCAACAAGCGCACCACCGAGACACGGCAGCGCGAGGCGTGGGAGGAGAAGGTGAAGGCTCGAGAAGACGCGGTCGCCGATCGTGACACCGAGCTGGATAAGTCGGCGCGGGAGCAGGCCGCAGAGCGCAGCCGCCTAGAGGAACTGGAGAAGAGGGTGGAAGCAGAGAAGGCCCAGCTGGAAGCCAAGGCGAAGGTTCTTGTCGAAGATCATGCGGCCTTCAAATCCCTTGAGCAGAAGTCCCGCGAGGTACTGCGGGAGCTCCACGGGAAGGGCTTGAAGGAGCCGTTTGTGACTGACGAGGAAGGCCCAGCCGAGCTACTCCCTCAGTTTGTCACGACGCTCGAGGACGTTGTTAACGGGATCGGCCCCATGGTGGAGGGGGAAGCGCACGCGCTTTCTGCTTCGTCCTTGATGCGCGTCTTCAGCCACCTCCATCTTCGTGACCCGAGGACCGATCTTGGAGCTCTGCTTGAGCCTGTGGACGAAGAACACTGTGCAACCGCTGCCAAAGCCGTGAAGGACCGGGTGGACGCCCTGCCGGAGAAGTTCCTCGCCATCGATCCTGTGCTTCCGGCCGATGATGGCGCCGACCCTGCAGCTACGGCCGTCGAAGACACTGGCATTGAGGGGGCACTCCTTGCGGGCAACGGCAACGCCCAAGGATGAAGAGGAGGCTTGCTGCTGGCACTTCCCTCTGCTTTTATTTCCTGCAACATGCACCGTGCCTCGTGGAGGCGTTAAAACTTATGTTTGGTATTTGAAGAACAGTATGTTTTGTAATAATTGTTAGGATTCCGCGATTTCCTTCCCGTTTGCTTTAGTGTTCTACGTCGGTAGAGCCCGCCCCGCCAAGGGAGTCCTGGATTAGGGGGTATCCGGACAGCCGGACTGTGTACAACGTCCGGACTATTGAAGCGTGAAGATACAAGACTCAAGACTTCGGCCCGTGTCCGGATGGGACTTTCCTTGACGTAGAAGGCAAGCTTGGCGATCCGGATACTATATTTCCTTCCTTGTAACCGACTCCATGTAAACCCTAGCCCTCTCCGGTGTCTATATAAACCGGAGAGGTTGGTCCTTACAAGGCCGATCACAATTACATTCATACCATCATAGGCTAGATCCTAGGGTTTAGCCTCTATGATCTCGTGGTAGATCTACTCTTGTATTACCCATATCATCAATATTAATCAAGCAGGAAGTAGGGTTTTACCTCCATCGAGAGGGCCCGAACCTGGGTAAACATCTGTGTCCCTTACTTCTTGTTACCATCAGCCTTGACGCACAGACCGGGACCCCCTACCCGAGATCCGCAGGTTTTGACACCGACATTGGTGCTTTCATTGAGAGTTTCTCTGTGACGTCGCCGTCAGGCTCGATGGCTCCTTCAATCGTCATTAACGACACTGTCCAGGGTGAGACTTTCCTCCCCGGACAGATCTTCATGTTCGGCGGCTTCGCACTGCGGGCCAATTCGTTGGCCACTTGGAGCAGATCGATAGCTATGCCCCCAGCCATCAAATAAGGTTTGGAAACCTGAACTACATGGCGGATATCCGTGGAGACTTGATCTTCGACGGATTCAGGCCAGCGCCAGAAGCGCCGAACAGGCGCGCTGAGCACAGCTTAGACCTGCTGTCAGACGTCGCTCGGGATATCGTCCCGGCAGAAGCCTCGGATATAAATCCGGGACAGGTTGCTTCGCCTAAGGATGGAGGGCTGGACCCCGCCCCGCAGGCCGTACCTTCATCGGCGATGGAGCCGAACACAGGTTTCACCTCTGAGGGAACCTGTGACTCCGGACCCCCGGATTCATATCCGGACGCAGGTTCCAGTCCGCGCGCCCCCGAGCCCGCCGATCCTGGTTGGGCCCCGGTGATGGAGTTCACCGCTGCGGACGCTTTTCAGCACTCGCCCTTTGGCGACATGCTGGACTTATTGAAGTCTCCCTCCTTGTCGAGACTCGGGCCGAACTATGTCCGCTCGAGGGAAGCGAACAACGATGGAATTCGTTTCCCACCCACCACCCACTTCATTGCCACGATCGATGATCTAACCGACATGCTTGACTTCGCCTCCGAAGACATCGACGGTATGGACGGCGATGTAGGAGAATCACAGGAACCACCGCTCACCGGGCGGTGGACGGCCACCTCCCCATATGATATATATATGGTGGACACTCCGAAGGAAACCAATGATGACGGGATACCGGGAGAGGGACAATCACACACCCCCCTCCGACGACGAGGCAAGCCTCGGCAACGACGAATTCGGCGTACTAGAGGACCCAGTGGAACAAGTTCGCTTCAAGAAACGGCTCATGGCTACAGCAAGGAGCCTGCAAAGGAAACAAGAGCAGCTCACAACTGACCAAGATGCGCTAGAGGATAGGTGGACCAAGATACTGGCTACCTCAACTTGAGCAGAAAAACAACGGGCACGCACGCAGACGCCCACACATCACTACGGTCCAAGGCGGCAAGCAGCAGATACGAAGAGGCACCCTCAGACCTCGGCATAAAGGTCATAAACATCAAGACAAGGAAGCTGGTGCCAGGTCCGGCAACTCTCAGTCCGACAAAAAGGCAAAGAGCAGCACAAGCCTACTCGACCGAAGATACACGCTGGATCAGCCGGGTGAAATTCACGGTACCCCGAGAAGGACGACAAAGCATACCAATAGAGAATGCAGGATTATCAAAACAAAGCGGCTGGTCGCACGCCGGAAGCAATAACGGGGAGATGCCTCGTCAAGAACCCCCCCCCCCCAGAGCGTAACAGTACGGCCGACCGCCTAGGACCACCTAAACCACGGCAAGTTAATTGCAGTGCCTCTAGACCTAGTAATCCGGGGGCTCCACAACACACAAAGCCCACAAGGGTATGACGCCACTGAAAACATCTCCTAAAAGATGTAAGGCGCAAAGGCCAAGTTCTGTTGGCCCACCACTCTAAACGGTTGCCTTCGGACCATCCAAAAATGCTACGCCAAAGAATAAATCCTCGGAACCTTCCCATACGATAGCTTACTGTATGCTAACGGGAAAAACCACGTCAACTAGATTCTACGTGATAAATTACCCAGGCCAACCATCCGGACATCCACTGCGGAGTCCGTACTACCTCACGGTCTAACGACTGGGCACACCAGGGCCCGATTAGGGACTGTCGGTGTCAAAACCGGCGGATCTCGGGTAGGGGGTCCCGAACTGTGCGTCTAGGCGGATGGTAACAGGAGACAAGGGACACGATGTTTTTACCTGTGTTCGGCCCTCTCGATGGAGGTAAAACCCTACTCTGCTTGATTAATATTGATGATATGGGTAGTACAAGAGTGGATCTACCACGAGATCGAGAGGCTAAACCCTAGAAGCTAGCCTATGGTACGATTGTTGTTCGTCCTACTGACTAAAACCCTCCGGTTTATATAGGCACCGAATAGGGTTAGGGTTACACAGAGTCGGTTACAATGGTAGGAGATCTACATATCCGTATCGCCAAGCTTGCCTTCCATGCCAAGGAAAGTCCCATCCGGACACGGGACGAAGTCTTCAATCTTGTATCTTCATAGTCCAGGAGTCCGACCAACGGTGATAGTTCGTCTATCCGGACACCCCCTAATCCAGGACTCCCTCAGTAGCCCCCGAACCAAGCTTCAATGGCGACGAGTTCGGCACATAGATTGTCTTTGGCATTGCAAGGCGGGTTCTTCTCCAAATTCCATATACTTGTCGAATAGTGTCCGGCTTCTGATAAATGCTGTGCTCCTTGGCTTCCACGCCCAATAATGGCCATCTTCCACGTGTTTGAATGAATGCGAAAAGCCAGGGTATTTTTACACTTATCCCCCTAGCCGCGCAAATGAGCTGTCTATAAAAGGGACGAGGATATAGATCCGAGTCACACCATTCTCCCTCCGCGAGCTTTCATCGGCGCGCCTCTAACAAAAATCCATTCCATCATGGACAGTCGACGCGGCTCCTCCTCTCGCGCTCCCAGCCCTCAGCCTAGAAATTGGGAGAGATGCTCAGTCCCGCATAGCGAGCTAGTGACACTCCAAACCAAGGGATTTCTTCCCTCGGCCTTCATGGTTCCGGTTCGAGCCGGACTCGCCACCTATAAGGGCGGAAAGCAAGCGGAGAGTGTCCCCGATCCCTCCAAAGGAGAGCGGGTATGCTTTGTCTCTTATCTAGTAAGAGGACTCAGATTTCCAATTCATCCGTTTCTCCGGGGGCTCTTGGAGTTCTACGGCCTCAGCCAGCACCACCTTCGCCTGCCTCCATTTTGCACATCAAGGGCTTCGTGGCCCTTTGCGAACTGTTCTTGGGCGTCGAGGCTCATTTTGCGCTGTGGAAGAGATTATTCTGCCTTGTACCCCGTTCTCATGAGGGGTCAATATATCAAGTGGGCGGAGCCGAGCTATGGCGCATAGCTGGGACCGGATATCTATCCAGAACCCGAAGAAGGCGTCCAAGACTGGCCTTGAATGGTTTTATATAGAAGACGCCCCACCGCGGATCTTGTTCGGATCGGTCTCCGGAGTTCAGCAATGCTCGCTTGAAGAAACGCTCGAGTTGGCGCCATGAGCTCCTGTGAGGGAAGATGACAGGGCGCCCATTACCCGATGAGCCAAATAAGTTTGTTAGCTCATTCCGGATGACCATGATCGGTGTCATGGCCACATGTATTATGCGGGGTGCAGCCGCTCCAAAGATAGGGGCCACCCATGTGGGATTTCAACGGGAGGACGATGCCACCCGTCATGGCCGTAAGGGTCGGGATCGGTCACCGATCTGGTGAAGATCTTGTCCGCTACTGTACAAGGGAGAAGAGGAGGATTTTCTCCGTCTACCCATTGAACAGATTTTCTATGAACAATCATCGGCCGGGTAAGCGGACACTTCGCTTTTGCACATCCGATCCGTATTCCCATGGTTAGGTATCTCATTTTGTGATTTTGACGCAGAACTGCGCCAGCCAGTAAAGACATAAACAACCCGCCCACAACCCGAGGATCCGAACGGCTTTCGATCCGCCTCCCAAGAGGATCCGGACATATTGGTGGAGCTGATTGATGGGGTATTTCACCAACGAGCATCGATAATGCCTTGGTTGCCATTACGGCCGATTACCCCGGAATACTTCCAGCCTCACAGGTAACTGAGGCCGAGGTCCCAATACTTTGATAATGACCCATCCGTGCTTATTTTTGATCACCGTATACCAATGGTGTTTCGTAGAGGGTGCCTTCGAGGCAGGAGGCCGAGCTCAGCGGCGGCTAGCCAACAAGGGCAGCCACGGCCTCAGCAGTTAAAAAGAAGTGCGGTCCGGATCGAACGCCCGCAACGGTATGGCGCGTCACCATATTCCCAGGATTGATTCCTGGAAGGCGATTAACGCTGGTGCTCTTTTCAGAAAAAAGCGCCGCGGACTGTGTCCGGAGAGGTTACCAATCGAGCCTCCGCCACCCGGGCTCCAAAGCCGGGTCCGAAGCGGAGGCGAAGACGAGGCGTCGGCGGATGCTCCTCCGACAGAGGATGCCGACAGATTGTCCGCCACCAACTCCGAGGTGGAGAGTGCCATGAATCACAAAGGCCCGCCGGACAGTTCTTCGTGACGCATGTTTCTCCCAAGAGGCATTGAATGCCTTCAATTCGGGAGATGCGCACCTCCGTGCCGCTCAAGATGGTCTAGCCAGAGCCACGGAGCAGTATGTAAAGGACATATGGGTGAGGAAATTTGACGGTTATATATGCCAGTAGCCCCCGAGACTTAAAATAGTTAGAATAACTGATTTAAGGATCATTTGTTATGCAGGATCTTACAAAAAAGAATACCCGACTGTCCCAGGAGCTTGAAGAATGCAAGGCCCAACTTGAGGCCGCACTAGCCGCTATAGGGGAGCCACGAGACCCCTCCGTAATATATGCTTCAAAAGATAAGTAGTTTGTGAAGTGCGGCGTGTGTAAATCGACAATAATATTGCAGATGGCGCCGACTAGATCCCACAAGCAACAACTCTTGTGCCGTTGAAGGTCAAGCGAGAATGTGCTTACAAGGGTGAAAGAGAAAATAATCTCAAGATGCCAACACCCACTGGGTGAGGAACTAAAGGATGTTCGTGCTCAAATTGTCGACTCCGTGAAGGAGAATCGGCGACTTCGCCACGACATTTATAGTAAGTGCTTGAGCGAACTTTGAAAAAGAGTTTGGCAAGGAAGTCAATTAACGAGTTATGTCTCAGAGGTATGCTCACGGGTCGCCCCGCAGAGAAATGGCCGGTTCTACGGGTGACCTTCCTCCCGAAGCTATTGCAACCGCATCGAACGAAGTTCGGCAGGTGATGAAAGGCGCTGCCTGTGCCTTGTGGCCATCTATCTCCCCGCCCAAGGCCTTGGAGATCTTGCAGAGAAGCTTCAGGAGCACGGCGGCGCTCCGACTATGGAAGATATCGGCTGTCGTCAAGGCGCCAGGGAGGCTCGGGCCATGGTGAAGACGCAGACACGGTTAGGCGGACCCAAACCACATGGCCGAGGTCGGACTGTGGGGCCCGACGGGAAGGAGATCCTGTGAGTTTAGTGTACGGCCAAGTAGAGTTGGCCGCAATGTATTCCCAACAGATCAGAACTAGACAGCCTATTAGATGGCATTGAAGAGGAATACAATCACCAATTTGACTATGTAATTTAAAAGGACATGTAAAATGCCTTCTAGCCGGATTGTAGATCGCTTGTCGTGGCGGACCTTTTCGCTTCAACCTCGGGACCCAATAGTCCGAGTGTGTCCGAATACCTCGCGGTTATGTAAAAACCGGGCATGCGTGAAACCAAAGCGAGGGGTCATGAGTGCTTTATCGGACAAGTGCCCAACTAGTTATGTTATATTACATGGTTAGTAAGAAACATCTTCCAGGAGAATAGTTCCGTTAGGGGTTCCTTTCTCGGGAGGCATGCCCTAAAGTGCATGTCCGATCATAAAAAGGTAAAAGCATCTCGGGGCAGATAAATGAAAAATAAAAATCGCCTTTTAGTTCACCGACCAATATTCCCTTAAGAACGCTTAGCTTTGCTTCACCTGTCCGAGGTACACGTCCCGCTGACCCGCGGTAACAATCGCAGAGGTGCTCCTTTACCACCTAGCCGAACAATCGGGAACGTAGGGGTAAGCACAGGAGCCGAGCAACCCAGCTTGGCCAAAACAAGTCATATTGATGCATATAATGGTGAATAAAAGGTACATGCGAAAGTGTGACACATGTGTTGGGCATAAAGCCCAGATAAATAAGCTTCGTTAAAGAAGCCCCGGTATAATGAGCGCGATAGCGCGCGTCAAGTGTGTCTGAACAATGCATAAACGAGCCTTTAACGGCTTCGGAAAAAGGAGGAGAAGGAGAGAAATAAAATACAGCTTAAAGTATAAAATATAGACGGAGGAAGGAGACGAACTCAGAATCCGCACTAGGCGAGAATCTTCGGAGATGGGCTGCATTCCATGGGTTCGCTCGAGTCGGTTATCCGATGCGTTTAGCAGACGGTACGCTCCGCCGGTCGACTTGGTCGATGATGAAGGACCCTCCCATTTGGGCTTGAGTTTGTCCTTTTTCTTGTCCGCAAGCGAGAACTAGTTCGCCAACATTGTAAGCTTTGGCCCGCATTTCCCGCTTTGATATCTTCGAGCCTCTTGTTGATAGAATGCGGAACGAGCTTTTGCCACGCCATGCTCCTCCTCCAAGGCGCCAAGTTGTCCCGCCGATCGAGCTCGGCTTCTCTTTCTTCATACATGCGCATGCGAGGTGAGTCATGAATTATGTCGCAGGCAAACTGCCTCTGCGCCAGATACCATAAAAATGGTGTGAATCCGTAGTGCGATTCGGCGTGGTCCGCAGCCCCAGTACGGAGTCGAGCTCCTCTACCCAGTGCGTGTTAGATTCCTTGAGGGACCGCACTAATCTGGGTTTAATGCCGCTCATGATTAAACCGTTTGCTCGCTTGACTTGACCGTTAGTTTGGGGGTGATAGATCAAGCATAGTCGAGCTTGATGCCCATGTTTTTGCACCGAGTTTGACCTCGTCGGCCGTGAAGTTCGAGCCGTTATCAGTGATGATGCTATGGGGGACGCCGTAACGGTGTACTACCCCGATATGAAGTCTATCACCGGTCCGGATTCGCCGTCTTTACTGTGCTTGGCCTCTATCCATTTGGTGAATTTATCCACCATGACTAATAGGTATTTTTGCTTGTGGGTTCCTCCTTTAAGGGGCCCAACCATGTCAAGCCCCTGCACTGCCAAGGGCCAGGTGATGGGTATAGTTTTGAGGGCGGTGGGTGGCATGTGTCTTTGATTAGCAAAGAGCTGGCAACCGACGATCGTTGGACTAAGTCTTGAGATCCGCCGGGCCGTCGGCCAATAAAATCCTGTCACGGAAGGCCTTGCCTACAAGGGCCCGGGCTGCGCATGGTGCCCACCGAGTCCGCATGAATTTCAGCCAGAGATTCTGCCCTTCCTCTTCGGAGATACACCTTTGAAGGACTCGGTTGTGCTTTTCTTATAAAGCTCTCCTCATGGACCTTATAGGCTTTAGACCGCCGCACTATGCAGCGTGCCTCGCTTTTGGTCCTCGGAAGTTCCTGCCTAGTTAGGTAGGCTAGGAATGGTTCTGTCCACGGGCAATGACTGCCATTATTGCGTGGGCTGACGGTGTTATTTCGCATGCGGAACCACCAACTATGTCGTAATGATCGGTGCGGGGCAGTGTGGTTGGGTCCGGTTGTTATTTCCGGACTCTCCTCCCATAATACGGATGGCTTGAAGAGCCTCTCTAGGAAGATGTTGGGGACGGCATCGCGCTTTGCCAATGCGCTAACACGTCCGCTGCTGGTTGTTATCCGGGCTATATGGTGAAATTCGAGCCCTCAAACCGAAATGACATTTTTAGGACGACATTGCGATAAGCTGCCATTTTCGGATCCTTGGCATCAAAGTCCCCATTTATTTGGGATATCGCGAGGTTCAATCCTGCGCACCTCTAGGCGTTGAATGCCCATGGAGACGCCATCCGGAGACCATGTAGAAGGGCCTCGATTCGCTGCGTTGTTGGAGTCCGTGTACATTATTCAAGCACGTATTGGACTGTATCTCCGGTTTGGGACGCCGAATGATACCAGCCCCGTGCCGCCAACTTTTTGGAGCCGTCGAAGCGCATGATCCAGTTGGAATATCCGCCGTACTCTTTAGGGAGTTCGCTTCACCATTCGGCGATTTAAGTCAGCCAAAACTTGCGACTTTAATAGATCGCCGTGGCTTGTAGGTTATGTCGAACGGGAGGAGCTCAATGGCCCATTTAGCAATCCGCCCGTTGCGTCGTGGTTGTTTATAATGTCATTAAGAGGTACTTCGAGGCTACCATTATCGAACACTCTTGAAAGTAGTGTCGCAGCTTCCGGATGCCATGAACACTGCGTATGCTATCTTTTGATAATGCGGGTACCGTCACTTGCATGGAGTTAGGACAGTGGACACGTAGTAAACTGGTTTTTGGAGAGGGAACTTGTGACCTTCCGTTTCTCGTTCGACAACGAGCACCGCGCTTACAACTTGATGGGTTGCTGCGATGTATAATAGCATTGGTTCGCCCATGTTGGGTGCGGCCAGGACCAGATTTGCTGCCAATATGGCTTTGATTTCTTCGAGTCCGGCCGTGGCAGCATCCGTCCACTCGAAGTGTTCGGTGCGCCGGAGGATGCGATAAAGGGGTAATGCCTTTTCTCCTAAGCGGGAGATAAAGCGGCTTAGAGCCGCCATGCATCCAGTCAATTTTTGTATTTGTTTGAGGTCTTTGGGGATATCCAATTGTGACAGAGCTCGGATCTTGGCTGGGTTTGCTTCAATTCCTCTACCGGATACAATGAAGCCCAAGAGCTTTCCGGTGATACGCCAAAACGCATTTTTCGGGTTGAGCTTGATGTCATATGTTGGAGATTATCGAATGTGAGCCTCAAGTCGTCGACTAGGGTTTCGACATGCTTGGATTTGACGACCACATCGCTCACGATGCCTCCACTGTTTTGCCGATCTGGTTTGCGGACATGTCCGAATCATCGCCGATATGTTGCGCGGGCGTTTTGAGCCCAAAGGGCATTTTGTTGAAGCGAGAATGGGCGTATGGAGTGATGAATGCCGCTATGGCTTGGTCTGCTCTGCCATCTTAATTTGGTGGTAGCCGAGATGCGTCGAGGAAACACAATGAATTTTGTCCTGCGGTAGCGTCGATAATTTGATCGATGCGGGGGGGAAGGATCCTTTGGGCAAGCCTTGTTAAGGTCCTTAAAATCGACACATAGGCGCCATGATTTGTCCTTCTTGGTACCATTACCATGTTTGCTAGCCATCCGGATGTTTAATGTCTCTGATGAATCCGGCCTCCAATAGTTTGGCTAGCTCCTCTCCCATGGCCTGTCTCTTGGGTTCGGAGAAACGCCGAAGAGCTTGTTTGACTGGCTTGAATCCTTTTAGGATATTTAGGCTGTGCTCGGCCAGCCGGCGTGGGATTCCCGGCATGTCTGAAGGGTGCCAGGCAAAAATGTCCCAATTTTCAGAGGAATTCTCGTGATGCGGCGTCCACATTAGGGTTTAATTGTGCCCCGATGGAGGCCGTTTTTGTAGGGTCCGTTGGATGGACTTGGAATTTGACTATTTAAATGCGCCTGTTTAAAAGAGGTGGACTTGGATCTCTTATCGAGTATCACATCGTCCCTGTTCACCGTGGAGCGCAGCGCAGTGAGTTCCTCTGCCGCTAGGGCTTCGGATAGTGCCTCAAGGGCAAGTGCGGCTGTTTTATTTTCGGTGCGGAGCGCTATGTCCGGGTCACTAGCGAGAGTGATAATTCCGTTGGGTCCGGGCATTTTGAGCTTCATGTACCCGTAATGGGGTATAGCTTGAAAAATTGTGAATGCCTCTCGCCCTAATAGAGCGTGGTATCCGCTGCTGAACGGGGCCACTTGGAATGTGACCTCCTCGGACCTATAATTGTCCGGCGTGCGGAACACCACATCTAGTGTGATCTTTCCCAGACAAACATGCTTCCCGATCGGGGTTATTCCTCTAAAGGTTGTGCTGCTTTGCTCAACGCGCTCCGATCTATTTCCATTTTTCAAGGGTTTCCTCGTAGATGAGGTTTAATCCGCTGCCGCCGTCCATGAGTACCTTGGTAAGGTGAAAGCCGTACACTATTTGGACTGAGGACCAATGCGGCTGGTGCTCGGGCTGTTCGGAATTTAGGTTCGTCACTGGCGTTAAAGGTAATAGCCGTGTCACTCCATGGATTTATTGTTGCTATCTGGTAGACTTCGGCAAGGCTGCGGTGTGTTCGTTTCCGCATATTATTTGATGCGAAAGTCTCGAAGACTGTTAATACCGTACTGGTATTGCTGGGCTGGTGCTCTGGAGCTAATAGCTCTTCACCACTTTTGGCCACCTGCCGTAGTATCCAACATGCTCTAAGGCTATGAGTTGGAGTGGCGCCCTCTATGCTATGAATTTTGCTGGGTCCATTGAGCCATCCCTCCAGTACGGTTCCATGCCCTTTGGGGGGTTTTTGCTTTTTGGTATGTAACCCAGGTGCCTGGTTATGATACACCCTTTTATTTCGGACTAGGGTCGTATTCGGGGCCGGATTATCCCAAAATTTGATTTCGGTTTTCCAGGCGCTCTCCATCGTGCAGTACTTTTGTACTTTGGGCGCCAAGTCAGGCGTGTAATTTCAATGACGACTTATGGCGTTTAGGATTCCTTGTCCGTGCAATTATTGCGGAAGAATGAGATTGCGTCCTCCTCGCGGCAATCCTTTATCATGTCCATAACCGGGAGGAATCGCCCAAGAATGATGTCTTTGCTTCACCGGCTCTTGCCGGATTTGGGATAGATGGCTTATGTTTGGGTGGGCGGTGGAATTAAATTCGACCCCGTCCGATCTAAGATTCAGGGCCAAGAAGTTTCGAACTTGGAAGCTTGGGTTCTTGGAGGTTGTCCAATGAATCTAGCCCGCTGCCCGACTTTAAGTTCGGGGCTTGAGTGGTGTCCTCCCCTCCGCTGGGAATCCGCATGGAGGGTCAGAATCCGGACATAGCTATTCCTTAAGGTAGGAGAAGAGTCGCCGATTGTTCCTCTACCACAACAACGTGGTGGGTAGCCAGGGAGAGTTGATCTCTCTCGATCAGTTTTAGGCCCAATCGATCGTAGTCATGTAGCGACTCCTGAGCGGCGATGCGATCCAAGAGCTCGTTCAAGGAAGAGAGCTCCATCGGATCTAACTGCTCGGCGAAGTTCCGAGTTAACGAGAAGATTGCTTTCGATGACCCGAGAAGTCATCGTCGGTGGCGGACGAACAGCGGTCATAAGAAAACCGCTTAGCCGAGAGTTTGGCGGTGGCCAAAGCTCCTTTAGCAACGGTGCCGTCTTTAAAGACGGGATGAGGCATCCTTCCTGACAGCGACGACACAAAGGAACTCTCAATGGAAGCACCAATGTCGGTGTCAAAACCGGCGGATCTCGGGTAGGGGGTCCCGAACTGTGCGTCCAGGCGGATGGTAGCAGGAGACAAGGGACACGATGTTTTTACCCAGGTTCGGGCCCTCTCGATGGAGGTAAAACCCTACTCCTGCTTGATTAATATTGATGATATGGGTAGTACAAGATTGAATCTCCACGAGATTCGAGAGGCTAAACCCTAGAAGCTAGCCTATGGTATGATTGTTGTTCGTCCTACTGACTAAAACCCTCTGGTTTATATAGGCACCGAATAGGGTTAGGGTTACACAGAGTCGGTTACAATGGTAGGAGGTCTACATATCCGTATCGCCAAGCTTGCCTTCCACGCCAAGGAAAGTCCCATCCGGACACGGGACAAAGTCTTCAATCTTGTATCTTCATAGTCCAGGAGTCTAGCCAACGGTGATAGTTCGGCTATCCGGACACCCCCTAATCCAGGACTCCCTCAGGGACCCTGGGAGCAACAACAAGAGGACACCTAGCTGTCTTCAAGCATTTCACATTTGCAAACTAACGATTGACGCAGAACAGAACTGGCGACATGGACTTATCCCGGACACATAAAGGAAGGAACATGCAGGTAGAAGGCAGTTCGGATTCATTCTCGACCCGCTCACAGCCCCCTCCAGTCCGGCCATAACAGGTTCCGTCAAACAACACCTCTTTCCATACATCATACTAATATGCATAGACATAACATTGTACTACAATGCGTAAATAGCAATTACCGGCTGTCGTTTATCACCGACGCCTCTTTGTCGAAAATGAAAGCCACGCTCCGCGTTCGCCTGGTTGCACTAGGGGCTCCACAGTACGGCAAGCAAGTCCGACCACCTTTTCGGTCGTTCGGCACCGCGAACTTATAGCACTATATGCATCTGCTCCGAATCATGTCTTGGGTCATTGGTTGGGTTTGCCCGGCTCCCATGTTTTGGTACCTTACGCCCATTCTATCGGCT